>JANFCV010000234.1:0-635757 GCA_024500475.1 Phthorimaea operculella
TAGCGGTGCAATTGCACTTGGTTACAGGTATGAAATGTTTTAGAAATTTTGCAAAAAGTTTCAACCAATGGCAGGATTTGAAATTGCTGCTTTCGCTATTAGCAACGCTTCTTCGAACTGGGCTGGGCTACCGCGGCAAAATCGTTGCCTGCAAAATTACGGAAGTGTATCTTACATGGCCAATAACATGTGGCATGGATATGGGGATAGCTTTGCAACTAATTCCTAGCTACTACATTTTCATTCATTCATAACATATTGAATGTAGCCTAAGCGAACACAAAATCATGTAGCAAAAGAAATTCGCAATGTTTTATGACCGGCTATCTGCACGACGTCAACCCTCTTTGGGAATTCTATTGTAGGTTGTATCACCCACCGCCACCATGCGGTTGACCATACCTAGTCGACAGATATTTAGCCGAGGTCAAAAACTCTACGAAACACGCGTGGTCTAGGGGTGGCAGTATTCTTAGCCGCTACCACACAAATCCTTCATGAGTGTTTCATTTTAAGGTTCAGATACAGATACAGATACAGATATTTATTGATAAAATTATAAATTTTACATGTCAAATGTATATATTCAACTTATAATTAATCTTAAGTTAATGTAGTTTAACTTAAAGTAATTACTTAGTTATAATAACATAAATTTCATATTATAATTGACATTATAAGTATTATTAACAGCCTACCTACGAAGCTTGGGGTAGCGAGGGCGAATTTAGGAATTCATTGATTGAGTAGACAGCATCATTCAATAATTTTGTCTTTAATTTAAGCACAAATGACCCGTACGTTTTAGTGTCTTTTATTTCGCATGGAATCTTATTGTACAGTCTAGGTCCTATTATATTCAGAGATTTTTTGTATTTGGCAAGGCGAACTTTGGTGTGCCTAAGGTCGTGGCGTTGCCTTGTGTTGCGGCAGTGAGTGCCACCATACGTTTGGAATTGCTCAATGTTTTGTCGCACGTATTTAGCTACTTCAAGAATATATAAGCTAGGCAAAGTAAGAATTTTCATTTTTATGAACAGTTCCTTCGCAGGGTGATCCCACTCCACACCACATTATTCTAACAGCACGTTTTTGCAACCTAAATACTCTGTCTCGTTCCGCTGCATTAGCCCAAAGATCAATTGCATACATAGTTATAGAATTGAAATAGCCATAGTACGCTTTCATCAAGTTATCAGTGCTAAGTGTAGCTTTTAAGCGACTTAAGGCGAAGCATGCGGACGATAGGCGATTACATAAGGCGTCAATGTGAGGACCCCATGTCAACGCCGAGTCTATGACTATACCTAAGTACTTTACTTCGTCGACCTGGGGCACGCCCAGGCCGTTGCAATAAATGTTGAGGTCGTGAGATACCTTTTTTCGTAGTCCGAAGTGGACAATATTAGTTTTATCAACATTTAGGATCATGCCGTTTGCCGAAAACCATAACGCTATTTCATTCATGACTTTAGATAGTTTGATTTTCAATAGGTCGTAAGACTCAGCTGATACAATAACACAACCGTCGTCCGCGAACATCACGAACTCTGCATCGTCGGTTGACGTTGTAAAATCGTTCATAATAAGTAAAAATAGATTATTACCCATAATCGAACCTTGCGGTACCGCACAGTCCCTAGTTGTAGTGGATCGGAGCGTGTACCATCGACATATGTCAGCTGCGATCTGCTACGTAAGAACGATGCTATTGTGTGCTGAAAGTTACCTACAACACCGTAGTGATCAAGCAGCGAGCAGCAGCGGATGACTGACGAGTTCGAAGGCACGCGACAGGTCGCAGAATATAGCTGCGACCTGTCGCCTGCCCTCCAGGTGAGTCATGACACGAGTGATGACGTCACGCGCCGCATCCACCGTTGACCGGCCAGGCTGATATGCAAATTGTTGTTTATTAAGTAACAAGTTAGTATTAAAGTAGGACATTAATTTATCACTAATTAGGCGTTCAAATACTTTAGAGAAAATAGGTATGAGAGAAATAGGCCTAAAACTCTTAAGCTGATGCATTTCACCTTTCCCTTTGTATATTGGTTGAAACTTTGACTTGCTTCAGACTATCTGGGTAGATACCTACTTCGACACATCTGTTAAATAATTCGCAAATTATTTGGAAAATGAATGTCGGAATCAGATCAAACAAATATGTGGACATATCATTAATATCTCTTGAGTGCTTTCTTTTTATGTTCTTGATAGTTTTAGTGAAGTGTTGTTGCGAGAATTTTTCGATGCACAGTTTATTTACGTGTTTATCAATATACTTACATAAGTACGATAGTGCAGTAATGATGTCGGAGTGCGTGTTCGCATTCTTGTTTGCGTCGACGTTTTCCGACGTTCCGTGGTTATTATCACTAAAACTATAAGACGTTTTAACGGGTTTTTACCACGGTAGGGTTATTTTGAGCACCCAATATTTCGGCCATGTTACAATCGACTTGACCACGGGTAGTTTACCACATTATCATGGGTAAACTAACCGTGATCATGTAAAACTATAAGAAATTTTAACGGGTTTTTACTCACGGTAGGGTTATTTTGAGCACCCAATATTTCGACCATGACACATTACAATCGCCATGATCTCGGGTAGTTTACCACATTATCATGGGTAAACTAACCGTGATCATGTAAAACTATAAGAAATTTTAAAGGGTTTTTAATCACAGTAGGGTTATTTTGATAACCCAATATTTCGGCGATGTTACAATCGCCATGATCACAGTTAGTTTACCCCCCGTGATCATGTGGTAAGCTAACCGTGATCATGGCGATTGCACCGATTTGGGTGCACCAAATAACCCTACCGTGAGTAAAAACCCGTTAAAATTCTTATAGGTTCACTTCATGTGTTAGCTATAAAACGTTACAAGTACTAACGATATGTTTCCTGTTGGTTGCAGGTATAAAATGTCCGGTGTGCAGCAAGTTCGTGCTGCCGGACGACATCGAGTGCCACCTCGTCATGTGCCTCACCAGGCCGAGGCTATCGTACAACGGTGAGTGCAACTACAACTACATATTTGTGATCATTTTAACCCTTGTACCTATGCCGGGAGTAACAAAAAGGTATTACAAGCCGAAAGGAGGAGAAGGTAGCTATTAACTTTTTGGTTACAAATTTAATACAAACGAAGCTACTTATGAAACTGAACAACTTTCCCCTTGGAACATAGGCCGAAATATAAAAAAAAATGGACCTCTTTTAGTAAATCAGTCAGGCAATTTTATATGGGAGGTCCAATTTTTTTTTTCATATTTCGACTGATGTTTCTTTGGGGAACGTTGTTCATGAGTACCTTCACTTCCTTTTGACTTGTATTACCCATTTTGTTACTAAATGTGTGTGTATCATAGGTGAAATAAACTATTCTTTATTCTCTATTTATGATTGTGATTGTGACCCGTAGATTTTGTGCACACTAAAATAGCGATTGATTAGGTTCTAGAATTCACAAGGGTAAAATTTAATTACCTTAAATCCAGGAAATGGACAGGCAATACTGTCTTAAAAAGGAGAAGCCCAAGTCCTGTAAATACTAAGTGAAAGGTAATAGTTTGGTGAGAGAGAAGCGATCCCAGCGCAAGATGAAAAGCGAATGGAAAAGGCACACAAACAAAATAAGTACTTGAAGTGAGCTGCTGTAGCCTAGATGGTAGAGGCGTCGCCAGTACAGATTTCGAAGGTCGCTGGTTCAAATCCAGCCTGCGGTGGAAAAATTCGCAAGATTCCCAAAAAATTGGGCCTATATTATTTCTGGCAATTTTTCCAACAAGTGTTTGAAAGATGTTTTTTCTCCTATATTCCAGAGGACGTGCTGTCAGACTCGAAGGGCGAGTGCGTGATCTGCCTCGAGGAGCTGTGCGCGGGAGACACCATCGCGCGCCTGCCCTGCCTCTGCATCTACCACAAGGGGTAAATATACTTGTCTACTAGCGTAGCCGTGTGATGCCGGCTTGGAATAGCATCACCTCAATTCGCGCCTGCCCTGCCTCTGTATCTACCACAAGGGGTAAATATACTTCCCTACTAGTGTACAGTCAGACAGACGTGCTGTCAGACTCGAAGGGCGAGTGCGTGATCTGCCTCGAGGAGCTGTGCGCGGGAGACACCATCGCGCGCCTGCCCTGCCTCTGTATCTACCACAAGGGGTAAATATACTTCCCTACTAGTGTACAGTCAGACAGACGTGCTGTCAGACTCGAAGGGCGAGTGCGTGATCTGCCTCGAGGAGCTGTGCGCGGAGACACCATCGCGCGCCTGCCCTGCCTCTGTATCTACCTCAAGGGGTAAATATACTGCCCTACTCGTGTACAGTCAGACAGACGTGCTGTCAGACTCGAAGGGCGAGTGCGTGATCTGCCTCGAGGAGCTGTGCGCGGGAGACACCATCGCGCGCCTGCCCTGCCTCTGCATCTACCACAAGGGGTAAATATATTTGTCTACTAGTGTTGGAATAGCATCACCCCCTTTCTCCCGACACGAAAGAAGAAGAAGACCCCATTTCTACCCGTGGGTGTCGTAAAAAGCGACTAAGCATCCGGGGAACGGCAGCAGCGTTCCCTATAAATCTTGCACTGCGCTGGCCAATCCGCCTGCCAAGCGTGGTGAGTATGGCAATATCCTCCAATAGGGGCAAGCCTACGTCTAGCAGTGGACTGTTGTGGCTGTTTGGTGGTGGTGATACGAGCCTGGTATAGCTAGCTTTTTACGTTGCAAAAATAAATTATAAAAACCAAAGTAAGTATTCAGAAATCACTGCAGATTAGCATGAATGCAAAATTTTGACCCAGGCGCATGACTAATTATACAATACTCTAAAACGTACAAAAAAAAGCGACTGCAGATTTTTTGGAAGTAATCCCCTAAAATAATGCCAGACTGAAGGGCGAATAATAATAGTTTCTAAATAAACAATATTTACCTACTTAGATATTCGATATATCTCCTTTCAAAAGTTGTGTTAAAATTGTCCCGTCTGATATCATTTCGTCTGGTTAGTAACAAGCTGTAAGACCAGCCTTCAACCAAGTGTGTTCCTATACGAACCTATCAGCCAGTATCTAGGCTAGCCGCTACTATCTGCGACCTAGATCTTAGGGCTCGTGTGAAGGGCTGAAGAGCCTATCGCCTGAGTGACGTTGTTTCAAGGGTTTTGCAAACCCTTATTCGAAAAGGGACGTGAAAAGGCTGCAGTTTTTATTTATTTATTCCTAGCTACCCGTCAGTCCGCTGAAAATCATTTTCCAGCAGGAAAAATATTATGTTTTCCCGGTATGTTTTATACATATCAACCTTCCCCTTAAATCACTCTTTCTCTTCAGCATCCGTTGTGTGGTTTAGAAGGGTTAGCCAATCCCACGAAAGGTAGAGAAAAAAAAACAACTTCATTTTAAACCGGTAAAAGGTCTTATTCCCAAGGGAAAAGGTCCCACAGGAAATAGTCTGAATCCCACTGGAAAACGGTTAACGAGTGAAACTGTTACAAGTTTAAACATAAAAATAAAAGCGACTAGATGCCTTAGCCAATAAATGCTAATAGTTGGATAATAATTATTCGAGTTATTTTAATGAACGACATATTCGACCACGATTTGTGGTGATCTCGAAATTGTGATGTTTAATTACATTATTCGCTTTTGGTGTGGTTTATAAAATGTAGATTGTTTGATTGAACATAATTTAGTAAAATTATATCATATGAGGTTGGTTGTATTAAACACCCCATATACCTACTTATAATTTGGTTTCTTCTCTTACAATAGATACGTTTTTTAATCATTCACACTTTTTATCATAACACTAGGAAAAGGTTAATAATCTATCTTCTTATTAGTCAGAGCTTCATGAGAAATGTACAGATCTGCATAGCGTCATACTTGCCATAAACTTATTTTGAAAGCGATCACATACAAATCATATTAATTTCTCGAATTTTTACCATAGAACTATAAACCATCTGCGTACATCTTACGTGCCGTGTGATGTCAGCTTAAATAGCATCACCCCAATTCTACCCGTGGGTGTCATAAAAAGCGACTAAGGGATAATTATCCAGGGAATGGGCAGCAGCGTTCCCTGTGAAATAAATATCTTGCACTGCGCTCGCCAATCCGCCTGCCAAGCGTGGTGAGTATGGTAATAACCGCCAATACGGGAGAGGCCCATGTCTAGCAGTGGACTGTTGTGGCTGTAAAGGTATAAACAAGTTCGTTAGAAAGAGCTTGACAAAGTTCCAGGTTTTGCAGGCGCGGATTGCTATGCTGACCGCTTTCCATCAGTTTTTTTTTAATAATACCTCTCTAGCAGTCTAGATTAGAACCGCGGTAGCCCAGTTGGTAGTGGCGTCGGCAGTAAAGATGCCGAAGGTCGCAGGTTCAAATCCTGACTACGGTGAAAAAAATTTGCAAGTTTTCCATAAACTTCTCTAATAATTCCTTTTTCTCTATTCCAGATGTATAGACCAATGGTTCGAGGTGAACAGATCGTGCCCCGAGCACCCGGGCGACTAGTGCCGCCCCGCGGAGCCGCCTGCGCGCGCACAGTGCCATGAGATAGTGATACACAGACTGCGGCCGGCCGGGGCTTGAACCGGTCGTAACCGGTACCGGCGAAACCGGGTTAGAAAACTGCAAATGAAGTTTACAATAATGTTTGCCCAACATGGTTTCATATTAGCAGAAAAAGTTGTCAAAGAAACCTTACGAACAGCAAGAGAAGTCATGAAAAATTTGTCTAATCAGCAGCAGCGTCTACGGCACAATAAAAATGATACTAATTTAGTTAAGTACATTATAAAGCGCTTTTACTTGGTATACACAATACGAGTCGTGTTGCGATAAGTTTTTCGCGGCTTCATTCTTGTTGTTCGTAGGGTTAACAATGATCCGCACAGAAACATCTCGGATGATTATGTTCACAATATCAAGAATTTGCATGGCTGCATCTTAAGAAACATCTCCGTTGCAAAGCTCACGGTTAACTGTTTATGTTTGAGAGATGTAACTTTATTATATACTACCGGTGATTCTTGGGCAAAGATTAAAATAAGCTTAATTTGTTGTTTGCTACAATTTGTATATTGGTTACAGCCGGCATCGTGTAACAAACCGGTCGGTAACCGATAAAATTGGTGATAACGGTTAATTTTAGGCAGGATTAGAATGTAGTTAGGGTTAAAAGTGCTTCAAGAATATTGTTGAGGTGGTTTTAATGAAGTTTTGATGTCGTTTTGGTGAATTTACCGGTTTGAGAGAACGCATTGCAAAATTTACACGAATCTACCGCGTAAAGGGTTTTGTACCGAAGAATTTAATCTCGTCTATGACTGATAGTGCTTATATATATTATAACCATTGACAGAAGTGTACAATTATGATTGATAGTAATACAAGCATCGTCAACTTATTATTTCAGCTGTTTGAATTTTGCATTGGGTTCTCGATATCTGCCGTACCGGTTACAAAATAACCGGTCTTCAAGCCCTGGCTCAGGCCTTGTACATATAACGTATGATAGTGAGATCTTTTACCATTAATATAAACATAAAGACAATTCATAGTGGGAAATTCTCGGTAAAGTGAGTATTAATATTAAATTGTAAATTTTACATCGTTACATTATACTTAGTTTGTATGATTCGATAGTTTTTTAATTTAGTCCGATGTGGGAAGAGTCCAGCTCTATTTTGAATGACTAAACTGATAAAACTAAACCGCTTTCTCTATGAAATATGGAATTTATATTAAAAAAGCAAAAGCCTAAATTATATTCCCTGTTTCTTGGAGAGATTTGTACCAGTTATTCAAGATAGTGATGAACTAATTCCACACCCTATTATAATTATGTATTATACAGCTATGTAAACTTATAATTATAATACTTTATTGCAAGCGATGAGTGGAGGCCTCTTTGTTTGACTATACTTCGGGAGAATATGTTGCTGAGTACAGAATTGTACAGTTTTTAAGGAAAAGTAAAGCACTCCATTCACGAGGTTGAATTATATGAAAAGGTTACAAGTGCATGTTACGGAACCCTAAGTAACCGATTCCAACTAGCACTTGTCCGGTCTTTCATATTCGAGCTGGTTTTCTTAGGAAAAAGCTGTTCAGTTTAACCCTTTGAACAGACCGCAGTGCTTTTCCTAGCGCATTATATTAAGTACCTATGTATAATTTTATTCAATTCAACTTTTATATTTAAGTTTTAATATTGTTCATAATCTCAATTTGTATTATATTTTTACTTTTATATTTCTTATGTACCAACACAACACATTTCCCCGAAGTGCAGTCAAATTTGTACTATAGAATTTGTAACTGAGAAGGAAATGATTTTTACTGTATATTTATTGTTTAAATACACCTTAGGTTTTAAAAGCTGTACGATACTGTACCCCGCCTAAGTGTATGATATAAAACAGAACTAACGTTAAACAAAACTAAGACGTAAAAAATGGGAAACAGTATATTTTGTATTCTCCGATGTGAAGTTAGCTGTTTAAATATAAAATTAGCAAGTTTCTTAGACTGCCATAACTGGGTTCAACTGGTTCAGAAAAAATAACATACCGAAAGATTTTGAGTGATCTTCGTTTAGTTTAAAAAAAATGTATTGTTCATACAAATAATCACATTGCAAGTAAATAAAATTAAATACAAATTAGGTAGTCAGCTAAAAAGCATACGTATTTAATAATAATACTGGGTGTTACAAAACAACCAATAAATCTGAAAGGAGGCAAAGGTACTCGTAAAACTGAACAACTTTATGGAACCCTATGTAACATGGGACGAAATATGAAAAAAAAACATTTGGACCTCCCATACACAATGAACTCCATTTGTATGTGAGTTTTAATGGGTTGTTTTGTAACACATTGTATAGTGAAATTATTTCATGCGATTTTCGATACAAATTTTTTTCTTCCGAATATGAGACAAATGCATAAATATCTGTAGCTATTGTCTCATAAACTGAACAACTTTTAAAACCAGCCATAGATCGAAAACCATATTTTTCGACTAATTAGGGATGAGTTAATGTGGCATTTTATTATATGACGGACCTAGTTTTCGACCCATGTATGTTTGTAAAGGTTGTTCAGTTTTAATGGCGGGGTTCAGTCGGCGGCGTCCGTCGCATTACATATCTGTTCCGTAAGCTTATAATGAGTTCATATTTTTCATCTTGATATGATAATAAAGTTGATTTGTTTCGTAATTTTCTAAGATTGTTTTTATTATACCCTATTCCCAACTCTAAACGTACATATATAAAATAGCACTTGTAGCAAATTTAACTTTGCTTTTTTGTACAAATAACTATTCCTTGTTCCTGTTAATATGCATCAAAGGTGACGTCGTTTCTTTCACACATTAACTCTCATCTAGTATATAATTAATCAATCACATAATAAATTGTTTTATTTCACTGGTTTTCTCCGTTACCTTTAATAGACTTCCATAATTTCTAGAATATTTTTAGAGGTGGAAAACCTGTCACCGAAACATTCATAGGGGTAGTTGCACTTTGACTTTCCGGCAAGTTTTTTGGTACACCTAGATAAATATAAAAGTAATCCTGATCCTGCATCGTGTTTTGAAAGTTTGGTCCATTATCAACATATGTTTTGCTTGTAAAATGATCGTCAGGGCCATTCTTGATGATATTTTCATTTACATTCCTGACGTTGTAAGAATTAACTTTACTATTACCTCCATTTTGTGTTCTTTTAACCATCATATCAGTTTCAGGGTCAGAAATACTATTACCAACTGCATTGTTTTTGTTAACTTTTTTCAGGTGATCGTAACTCATTAAGAACATCTTGAGAAGTTTTGCATCTATAGAAACTTTGTCTGAAGTATCAGAAGAACTACGTTTGAAAGGAATAGGGACAGTGATGTCAGTCTTTTTCTTTGTTTCTTTATTGAAGACGGAATCACTGCTACTATTGTCATCATTACTTGTTTTAGTCTTCATTTCAGTGTCAGGATCGATATCACTATTACCGAGTGCTCTACGATTGATTACTTTTGTGAGGTGTTCGTAACTCATCAAAAGCAGCTTGAGAAGTTTCGCATTTATAGAAACTTTGTCGGATGCGTCCGTAGTTTTTGTCTTTTTCCTTGTTTCTTTGTTGAAGCTGTTATCATCATCATTACTGTTCACAATGTCATTAGCTCTTCGAATTATCATATTGATATTAGGTTCGTTATCACTATCATCGCGTGTATTATGTTTGTTTTCTTTCTTGCGATGATCGAAACTCATCAAAAGTTTCTTGAAAAGTTTCGTATCAACAACAATGCTATCTGAAGATTCAGGAGAATTGTTTTTGTCATTCATTGGGACAGTGGTATCAGCCCTGAGAACTTTTTTTTCATTCAAGTTGACGTTGATATTAATCTCACTGGGGAAGGGACAAGGGCACTCGGACACGCAAGGGACGCATTCGGTATGTGGCCTCGGCCGGCACTTGTCGATGGGCGGACATGTTGGTGGAGCAACCGTTGTTGCCTTAGTTGGCGGATCAGTTGGTGGAGGTACCGGTGCGGGTGCAGGGTCTTCGCAATACGGTGGCGTAGGACAATTTGCCGGCCACGCTATAAAAATGAAAAAAAAGTAACAATAAAATAAGAAAATTAAAATTAACATGCTTTTAGGCTCGCTTTTTTGGAAATAGCTTTTCAGAATGAGCGAGATGGTGATCTTATAGTAACAAACCTAAACTTTGAAGGCGTGCGTGCTCAGACCATGAAACTGAACAAGTTTTACTATGGAGTCAATGGTGGGAAACGAAAAAAAAATCCGACCTCCCATACAAAGTCAAGTCAGCTGATCGTGAATTTGTACACTGTATGTATACCTACAATTCTTGCTCGTTCAAAGGTATAATTTAGGATAGTAGGTACTTACTTGCCAAACGTGCGTCGTCTTCTACTTCCGTCCGTAACGCAGGCGCCCTGCGGTAGAATGTCCTGGTGCGGAAGGGAGCCGGGTTCCGTCGTGCGACTGGCGGTGGATCTTCAGGGAACGGATCAATCGGTGTCGTGGTCTGACTGGCCATCAGTTCTCTTCGTTTATCCCGGCATTCTTTGCACATGGAGCAATAAACCTAGATTTGTAGATAAGAGTTACAATTTTAAACGGAGAAGGAGCAAGCTCCATACAGTAACTCATAACTCATATACAGTAGACGTGAGACGTAAGATGACAGACATCTATGCAGAAGCGATGCGATGTCGCACGTCTTATGTCTCATATCTTTCGTCTAATGTATGGAGCTAGGGCCTCATATAAAACACTGGCAAAAGTCGCAGGTTCAAAACCTGGCGGTGGAGTAAAACTTGTTACCTATTAAGTAAGGGGTGTAAGGGACGGTGTAACCTTTGAAAGCTTTGCAGGCGTGCTCAGACCATGAAAATGAACAACATTTCCCATAGAACGTAAGGGCGTAAACGAAAGATATTTTTTTGACAAAGTAGGTCAGCTGATCGCGGATTTCGTATGGGAGGTCGGATATTATATTGTTTCCCACCATTAGTTCCATAGTAAAAGTTGTTCAGTTTCATGTTCTAATCACGCCTGCAAAGTTTTCGGTACACGTTCTCTTACAACCTGTATAAAAATCGTCTCAAGACAGTTGTCACATTGATCAGGATGTTAACCTACCTCTAGAAGGTCTAGATCTTCTGTACCGTCTTTACACTTCCTGCAAGCAGTACGGCAGTCGATGAACCCTTCGGTAAGGTGTAAAGGCAGCATCGATAATACTACAGTGAGAAATACTGGCTTCATCCTTCTGTAAAATCAAGGCAACAATATTAAAATAATCTATGGTCGACTCACATTCAAAAACCATAGAAATCTGTTACTTCTCGTTTCATTGAATTTTGCTTTCGATTACATGATTGCGACTAAATTGACTAGAAATAGCGAAAAGTCCATTGAAGTTTTGAAACATGACATGACTTAGTTATCTTCTATAATAACTAATAACTTCATTTCTAATCGTTATTTGAAAGCGACAGCGCTATTTTTAGTAAAGTTAATTATTTTTACCGAATTAAAGCCAATGATAGGTTATGCCCGTTATGCCGTAAGAAGTTACTACTAAAATACTTACCTATTATGTTAATAGATTTTGTGTCAGTATTCGTATAGTGCATACCTTAGCTTATTTACTTACTTTTAATTTCTTATAAAGCCTGTACACAATGGTTTACACACTCTTCATAATTAAACTATAGATAGGTAGGTACTTTGTGGTTTTTAATTTAAAACAACATATTTTATATATTTTCTTTTGCTAGGTAGGTATTGTATTTCATTTGTTATAATATAATATAAAATTTCAAATACACACACACGTTGCGAATATTTCATTCGATATTTTATTTTACGAGTTATAACATTTTTATAAAGTTGTAAATTATTTACTGGCGAATATAAAACGTAATTTCTCAATCCAATTTTGTGATTTATAGTATAGCCATCATCTTCTGGCTGTCCGCTATAATAGCATAAATTTCTCGTATATTTTTATAGGAAAATTTGCACTTTACTAAAGAAAATGGAAAAAATTAGCTATTCCATATATTTAGGTGGAAAGGGTATTAAACTTTGAATGTAACAGGCAACAGCTAAGTCAACCGTAATTAGTTATTTTATATTGATGCTGTTAAATAAAACTGTCCGAAATTGTTTTATAATGGATTTATTATTGAATTAACGATACACGACAGACAGATAGGCATTGTACACGTTTTACATAATTGCGTATTGATCTACAGCTATATATAATCAAAATTACAAGATATTGCTATTTCTAAGGTTAATGGTGAAAGTATCAATGGAACTGTGCTAATTAATTGAGAAAAAAGTCAGTTAAATATTATAAACAATTACTGTAGACTATTGTACAGGAGGGTCATATTTCTCATGTTGATATTTCGTTCCATCTGAGTTTCTTAGGGAAAGTTATGCTTTATGTGCTGGTTCACCTTTTGAAATATTTTCAGGTAATAAGTACAGCTGTAAAAATGACTGCAAATATTTAAAGGGGTAAATCGGTCCATGAAACTGAACAACTTTCTACATGAAAAATATGTCGAAATATGAATAATCACGGTACTTGTGTTTCGTCCGATCAACATCAACTAAGTATACAGGGAGTAACAGAAAGGGTATAACAAGCTGAAAGGAGGTCAAGCTACCCATGAAACTGATCAAGTTTCCCCATGGAACATGGGTCGAAATATGAAAAAAAAAATTTGGTCGTCCCATAGTAAATCAGTCAGCTGATCGGCGATTTTGTATGGGAGGTCCATATTTTTTTTAATATTTCGCCCATTTCCAAGGTTGTTCAGTTTCATGGGTACCTTCACCTCCTTTCGGCTTGTAATACCCTTTCTGTTACTCCCGGTATAGTCATGAGGTGGTTCAGTGCGGGTCCGCCACGATCCCCGCGTAGGGCTCCGCCGGCGCCACTATGGGCAGTGCAGGCCCCGCCGGCGCCGGCGCGGTGTCCGGCGGTCACCGCATGAACGTGCGGTGCCGGCCGCGCGACATGCGCGCGCCGCCCCAACCCATGCCGCCTGCAACAACAATTATTGTGTGAATTCAGTCAAGCAAGTTCATTCAAAATTGAATACCAAATTTTAAAACACTTCTCGTGGTTCGGTATACAATTTTTTTTAGGAACCTTGCAAAATTTCCCACCGCAGGCAGGATTTGAACCTGAGATCTACGGCATTTGTACTGCCGACGTCACTACTAACTAGGCTACCTAATCTCCTAATCTAGCGTGCGAATTAAGCAAGTATATTTTGTTCACTAACGCATGGATGGGCTCCATCTGTAGGTTCAAATCCTGCCAGTGGTGGAAAAAAGTTTTGCAAATCCATTCAAAATCATACTGTCATGTCCAGCCTGGAGGCCAAATTACGTTGCTGGTAACTTGGCCTCCCACTTAGGCTGGTCGCGTCATTTCATGACACTATGATTGCGAATGGACTATAATGTCGTTTGGTGCATCACCCCATATTTTTCCCGCGGGTGAAAGAAGCGACTTAGGGATTTGAGACTTGATGTGTATTGTAATTTTAAGTAATAGACTGACAACATGTCGCTATGATGATATACAGTCTTCTGAATAACTTAAACTTTTGTCAGACTTGGTGTAAATGGCCGTTGTTTACAACCGTCTACGCTCTGCTTACTCTGCAAGAGAATAAGCATAATATAATGTATGTAAGTATGTGATTCGGTACTTCGAAAATCTGCAAGCTGAAAATGCAGTACAGATAACGTTTTTTTGTAAGGAATAGCACCTAGAATTGGTGGGCGTATTGGTCTTATACTGAGATTACAAGAAGAAACAATACGAATGTGAAGGTTATTGAAATAAATGTATTTTTGCAAATAAATTATTTTAACTTATCTTATCCACAGTCCCGGGTTCAAGTCCCGGCGGTCGCTGATGAATTTTTCAATTTTCTCACTATTTAATTTATCTTATCTTACCCATCATGTACTGCCCTGCTGGCGGGAAGTGTCCGAAATGCTGCGCGCCCATCTCCCACGCGCCGCGGCCGCGCCTGTAATATACAACGATATTATCTTATTCCTTTATACGAGCAAGAATTGTATATAATGTTCGCTTCTACATTTTTAATGCGAACTGCTAAGGAGTGGAACTCCCTGCGTGCGGATCTGTTTCCGGAACGTTATAACCTGGGCCTTTTCAAGGCGAGAGTGAATAGGCATTATCTGGGCGAGCATGTTCCATCATCGTCTGCATCGTCACTTAACATCAGGTGAGATTGCGGACAAATGCTTACCCATTATTAATAAAAAAAAAAGAATTTTTAATATAGCCAGTGTCACTCGCGCTGCTGAAACGAATCTAACGATACCTCACATCTATTGGGATTGTAATGCACTCACAGTGCTATATTATTCTCACAAGTGAAAATAAGAAATAGAAAATATGACATGCATCGACCGGCATTGCAATCCCAATAGATTGATTAAGCAAGCTTCATCATATGGTTTGAATTCCACTCATAATGTGGACTAACCATGTAGTAAGTTCTAAATACTTTCTACAGATGTCGCTGGATCGTCGCTTGGAGACGAGCATCAAGAGATAGAAAATTTGGCGTTCATCGGCCGTGCATCGATAGCTCAGTGGCAGAGCGGTGGGGCGTTTACCCATGCGGCCCGGGTTCGATCCCCGGTCGATGTATGTCATATTTTCTATTTCTTATTTTCACTTGTGATACCTCACATGTCAAGATCCGCCCGCTCGTTTGGGCTGTAGCCCGTGAAGACGAATTTCTGGATACATACATACTCTCGAAATACACAGTCGGGTAAAAACGATCCATCGACTACGGTCTTATCGGTACGCTGATAAGAGTCCCTCATTAGCACTAATTTTGCAAAATATTCTATTGTTCATACTTAGGTAGTTAAATGGCATTGTATGAAGAGGAAGATCAAACACACTTACATTTGTCGATAATGCACCGGAGCAGAAGATGCGAACCGTCCCCCACCGGGTGCACCCACACCGCGACGCATTCCTCTGCAAAATAAAGAAATAAAATATTTAATATAATAATTTATTTTCAGAACAAGCAAAGTCATTTTTACAATTAACCAGCGGACCCCGCACTAGGAATTAACCTAGATCGCGGGAGTCCATTTCTAAGTTACCGAAAGCATCGTAGGTATTACGTCGTGAATTTAAGTGTAGGTACCTTTGGGTGTATCCTACTTAGGTACATTACATAGTTTACATACAGGTGAAAAATAATAACAATGCATTGTTTCCATTCTTATTTTAATTGAGTTTACGTAAGTAGTTACTAAGTCACTGAAAATAATGCCGTTATAGATAACACTATTATAATAAAAAAATATGTACCTATAAACCGTAATAAGAATTTCAACATTGCCAAGGAAACAGATAGATTCCAGCTAAGGATTCCAGAGCTTCATTAGTATATAATGCCCCGATGTGTCTGAAATATAACATTTCCGCACGTAACATCTATCTATTACAATGTTGATAGTATACTTGTTGCTGCTCAGTTTTGGTGCTATGGCATTCGTGCCTCCAACCCTCTACGATCTGGAGGATGCTGAGGATCTCTTCGAAGAATTCATCAACAACTACAATAAACAATACGCCAGCGAACAGGAAAAGCAGTACAGGTTCAACATATTTAAAGAGAATCTTGCTATTGTTAACAAACTGCGTCTCGAACAACCACAAGCTTTATTCGGTAAGAGAAAACAACGTCCTACTATAAGGTCCTACTAATATTTCGAAAATCTCGCGTCAATATTTTATTACAACAGCACTTGTTGAAAGAAAGCTAAGCAATTTACATTTGGGTATATGTTTCATTTTAGATATACAAGAACACTCAGACCTGACGAAGGATGAATTTCAATCAAGTTACCTTGGGTTTTTACCAAAACCATCAACTATCGAGGCCGAAAAGGTAATCGTAAAGGAGGATCTGCCGGATAACTTCGATTGGCGAGACCATGATGCTGTCACTCCGGTTAAAAGTCAAGGAAATTGTGGATCCTGCTGGGCTTTTGCCACCACAGGTATGTGGAAAAACAGGAATTCATTGCTGCAATTTCCTATGCCTACAAAGCCGGAATATGGCATATTTTTCCGACTTACTCTTATTTTGATACGCAGCATTACCGAATTTTCAGGAACCATTGAAGGAGCTTACGCAATCAAACACAAAAAGTTGCTGTCTTTTTCCGAGCAGCAACTCGTTGCATGTGACGGCTCGGATGATAGGTGCCATGGAGGAACTACGGAATCCGCTCTAAAGTAAGCCAGAATTCTTCTTTTTCTGTACCTATGGTGTGACAATCGAGCAGGCATTTAATATTGTTTAGTAGGGATGCGAGCGTTTTTTCGAAACGCTGTCACTGTAACAGTATCAGTACCCAATTACTCAAAAAAATGGGTAAAAAAGTAGCAGCAGGTAAAACGTACGTTCCTGATGTACCTACTAGACAATTGATAAATGAAGTAGTGTAAGGTATATGGCATTCAGAATGAACCTATTTATGTTTCAGATATTTGAAAAAAGCTGGTGGAATAGAAACAGAATCAGATTACCCTTACGAGGCCGTGAATGGCACTTGTAAATTCGATAAGAGTAAAGTGACTGCACAGATCACGGGCCAGAAAGCTTTCAATTTCAGCAGTGAAAACGCTACCAAACAGGCTCTTATTGACAACGGACCCTTGAGTATTGGTAAGTTAAATAATATTAAATTGGTAAAAGAGTGCTTGTGCATTAGTGAGTAATAATAGCCCAAACAAAGTTCCGTCGTAAAATTCTGTGGTTCAGGATTTTCCAACTGGAATCATTCAGTAACCACTCTATAACCCTACTGCCGAGATTGTCGCGAGATTTTGCGAACAATCCGGTGGTTCCATCTGCAATGTAGGTACAGGACATGGAACAGACTGGGAACAATTTCACAAACAGATAAATATCAACTTTGTGAGTGACCCACCGAGAATAGAACCCGGTGCTATTGATTAAGTCTGTGTTGCTGATTTTTCATGATGATTATGATGATTTTTCAGCTGTTTGGGCGACCTCGATCGAATTTTATTTCTATCGAGGTGGAATCATAAATTGTCCGGCAGGAACAAAAGATCAGATAGATCACGCAGTTCTCTTAGTCGGATATGGAAGAACAGGTACTATTCTTATTTTTTTATGCTATACTCTACCTATTCTGTTACACCTGTTTCCTGCGCTAAAGTTATGTTATTCTGCTAAAAAATACTTTTTCTCAAACATGCTAGGAAATATGACAATTTCTTTCAAAAAAACAATCCAGAAAGTTTGATATTGTCTGTGATTTCGTAATTTCTGAACGATTTCTTTTTTACACAACTACTGCAATGGATTCCAATACAACTTTTCAGGCGCGATATCGAAATCGTTCAGAAATCACAAAATAAAAAAAGAATAACTCCAAATCCACATCTTGACTTAGTAATCAGTAAAACAACTTTTTATATCAGATTACTATAAAATAAATTAAAATCTTTATTATTTCCTAGCATTTTTGAGAAAAGCACTATGTAAGCCTCGGGGAAAATGACTTTGCTAGACTCGTATAATTCAGACTCTACTCGTAAATCAAAGTCTTATTTTCCGTCCTCGTCAACAACTACTACTATTTTTTATTATTAATTCTTAGTACTCATTTGCCTCTATTTCAAGCTCCTTAGAGCACACATTTCGGCTGCCTTGAAACTTGTTTCGGTCCTTTAACGTCTAGATATATTGATGACAAGTCGTCATGTGTTACAGGGAAAGGAGGCACGCCTTATTGGATCATTAAGAACTCTTGGGGCGCCAGGGCAGGCGAAAAAGGATACTGGAAGGTGATGGCAGGAGGCAATCCCTGTGGCATGGACTACAACGGCGGCGTAGTAGCCCAAGTTGCTTGAGATCAGATGAAAATAATAAACGAAGAGGATAGGAAAATTTTAATTGTATTTAATTTGCCCGTGATGTGTGAAAATATTGTAATAGGTATACCGATATGCAAATAAAGAAAATTGTAAACAACCAAAAAGAATTTAATGGCAGTAAAAATATTAAAAAAGTAACGGTAGATTGGAAATCAATTGACAAACTTTACCAACCCAATAAAAAACCAAAACTGGCCAAAGAACGCGTAGGAAATTGTGAATTTTTTTACACTTTTATATAAAGTGTAAAAAAATGCAAATATATTAAAGGGTATTGGAATTTTAATGCACTCACAGCGCTATATTATTCTCATAAATTAAATAATGA
The DNA here is from genome assembly GCA_024500475.1 of Phthorimaea operculella. Lineage (NCBI taxonomy): Eukaryota > Metazoa > Arthropoda > Insecta > Lepidoptera > Gelechiidae > Phthorimaea > Phthorimaea operculella. The sequence goes on from JANFCV010000234.1 coordinate 18,901, forward strand.
GAAAATTGAAAAATTTCGGCGGTCGCTAGTGAATTTTTCAATTTTCCCATTATTTAATTTATATTAAAAGGTGAACTGAACAACTTTCCCCAAGGAAAATAGGTGGAAATAATATTCCAATAAATTATGCCAAAATAGTCAAGGTATGATCTTTATAACATTGAGTGAGTGGGTGACAAAGTCAGCGTTTTTTAGAAATCAGTAGCATCTAAAGAAATTCAAAGCTATGTTATTGAGACACTTGGTACGTTTGATCAGTTTACTATTGACAACAAGTCTCAAGAATAGAACAAGCTGGCATACCAGAAACCAATAAGCAAAATTACGAAAACTGTAGTGCCCTCGCGATTCATTTGGCTCGTTTTATCGGAAGGGCAGCCGTGTCCGCAGAGAGCTTTCTGGTGTAGAAGTTAACGTCATCGACTATTTAGATTGAGCCACAAAGCTGAAAGCGGCATGAAGGTACTTCTTGACCACTGATCAGATAGAGACCATGCTCAGCGAGCACGAGGCCCCTTTTGGGACCCATTCTGATGAGATAGAGAAGGGCACGAGGCCCATTTAGGACCCACGAGATAGAGAAGAAGTAGTGAGAAGTTGTCCTAGACATAGGTTTGTCATTGTCATTGGGCGAACAGAACGCAAACAGCCGTTGATATGCCCGTAGGACCCGTAGGTATTTTTGATTCTTCCTTTTGTGCTCTTCTGCCTCTGGGGCCCCGAGGTAATGTTGAGTTCTCCGTCACTTCAAGTCAGATGTTACACACGAAATAAAATAAAAAACGCTTTTTTAAGTCAATTTGTTCACAACACAAGTAACGCTTTGGGCGTTAAACGGTGGGGGGGTGTTAGGCCCATCTCCATTTTTGATCAGGAGGACGTCAAGAAGTGCCTGCATTCCGATTTTCAGCTTCGTGGCTCAATCCAAATAGTTATACCCCTTTTTGACGTTATCCACTCTGCTATTACCTAATTAATTACAGTACACGAGCAAGCAATAAAAATCGTATTTTGAATACCAAAACTGGAATGTTAACAAATATTATTTTATCATACACGCGGATTATGGGGAACTGCTAAATAACGTGTCTATGCATAATATATATATATATATCTCCATGAGTCGAATTAAACTACAGTTCTCGAACTAAAAGGTTCTGAACGTAACGTAGATGTTACCTACAATAAATAAGGTTACGATGTCGTTGTTTTACTTAATGCTGGTTTGTGCACTAAGTTTAGCACATATGCAACCTTCTCCAACCCTCTACGATCTAGAAGATGCTGAAAATATCTTCGAAAACTTCATCAACAAGTACAACAAAGTATACGCCAATGAGCAGGAAAAACAGGACAGGTTCAACATATTCAAAGAGCGCCTTGCTATAGTTAACAAACTGCGTCTCGAACAACCACAAGCTTCATTCGGTAAGAGGAAACCACATCTTACTAATGTTTAAAAAACGTTTTGAGATTTAATTACGACAGCACGTTTTAAAATAGAGCTACATAAGCAATTTGAACTTATATTTTTGCCTTTCAGATATACAAGAATACGCGGACCTGACGAAGGATGAATTCGAATCAAGTCACCTTGGGTTTTTGCCTCAACCGGCCACTGTCGAGCCCGAAAACGTAATCGTAAGGAAGAATTTGCCGGATAGCTTCGATTGGCGAGACCATAATGCTGTCACTCCTGTCAAAGATCAAGGAAATTGTGGATCCTGCTGGGCTTTCTCCACAACAGGTATGGACGTCGTAGGAAAATGGAAAAATCAGGATTTCCACCGAATTCCTAACAATTAGGCCAAACCTCGGAAATTGAAAAATAAAATCAAATATGATATTAGAGTTATATTTTTGCCTTTTAGACGTCGAAGCTCCTGTTATTTATTTACCTATGTATTTTGATACACAGCATGCGTTAATTTTCAGGAACCATTGAAGGAGCTTACGCAATCAAGCATAAAAAGTTGTTGTCTTTTTCCGAGCAGCAACTCGTTGCATGTGACGGCTCGGATGATAGGTGCCGAGGAGGATTTATAGATTCCGCTCTAAAGTAATCTTTTACTGCATTTTTTTCATCTACAGGGAGTAACGGAAAGAGTATAACAAGCCGAAAGGAGGTCAAGGTACTCATGAAACTCAAAAACTTTCCTCATGGAACATGGGTCGAAATATGAAAAAAAAATTGAGCCTCCCATACAAAATCGCCGATCAGCTGATTGATTTACTATGGGAGGTTCAACTTGGGGGAAAGTTGTTCAGTTTCATGAGTACCTTGACCTCCTTTCGGCTTGTTATACCCTTTCCGTTACTCCCAGTATAGTTTGGGACACCGAGATGGCATTTCAAGTTGTTTAGTTCGGACTGTGGTTGGGATAAGATCACAAATTTCTTGAATGGTAGGTAAATAAAGTAGCAACAGGTAAAACGATAAGGGGACCCCATTGTCCAGCACTGGACTGTTGTTGCTGTAATGGTAAAAGTAAAACGTACGTTCCTGGTGTACCTACTAGTCAATTGTGATAAATGAAGTGGTGATAGCATTCAGGATAAACTTATTTACGTAAATGTTTCAGTTATTTGAAAAAAGTTGGTGGAATAGAAACAGAGCTAGATTACCCTTACGAGGCCGTGAATGGCACCTGTAAATTCGATAAGAGTAAAGTGAGTGCACAGATCACGGGCCAGAAAGCTTTCAATTTCAGCAGTGAAGATGCAACCAAACAGGCTCTTATTGACAACGGACCCCTGAGTATTGGTGAGTTAAATAATATCGCTACTGGGTGTGTTCCCCCGATCGATCCCTGGTCGATGCATGTCATTTTTTAATTTCTCATTTTCACTAAGGCCCAGCACACACGGCGCAACGCATTTGCAACGAAACTGCGACTTCTAGTTACTTTTGAGTTTCAGCCATAGACCCCTTTGAGAGACCGCACACGACGCAACCTGTATGAAACTGGTTTGAAACGCGTTACAAACCAGTTGCATTGAAACGGGCGTGCAGGAAACTCGTGTTTGCGTTTCTTCGGATTTCGCGCCTTTTAAATCAACAAAATGGCTGACGATGATAATCAAAGCATTGAATTTGTGTTAGAAGTAGAAAAATATCCTTGTTTATATAATAACACATAACCTAGCTACTCTCGGAGAACTGAGACTGATAAAGCATGGGCAGAAACATACGACAGTTGATATTAATATCGATGTAGGGATGTATCCACATAGTTCTTCTTTTACGCCTTCTCCTTTGTCAAAGATATAAATACATAACCACTCCTTTGTCAAAGATATAAATACATAACACACGGCGCAATGCAACTGCAACGTAACTGCAACGAAACCCTTTTGAAATTATTAGTTTGAAACTCGTTTCAATCGATTTCCACACACGCAGCAACCTCATAATCAGTTCGGTTTTCTGTGAGAATAGAAGTCTGCAAAATGTCTAGTTCAAGTGATGAAGAAGTTGTGGTTATGTATTTATATCTTCGACAAAGGAGAAGGCGTAAAGAAGAACTATGTGGATACATCCCATTGATATTAATATCAACTGTCGTATGTTTGTGGCTGCCAAAGCATTGCAAGAAACTGATAGAAAATTCATGGATTGTTATCGTATATATAAACAAGGATATTTTTCTACTTCTAACACAAATTCAATGCTTTGATTATCATCGTCAGCCATTTTGTTGATGAAAAAGGCCCGAAATCCGAAGAAACGCAAACACGAGTTTCCTGCACGCCCGTTTCAATGCAACTGGTTTGTAACGCGTTTCCAACCAGTTTCATACAGGTTGCGTCGTGTGCGGTCTCTCAAAGGGGTCTATGGCTGAAACTCAAAAGTAACTAGAAGTCGCAGTTTCGTTGCAAATGCGTTGCGCCGTGTGTGCTGGGCCTAAGTGTGTTGATCACTGGCTAATAAACAGGGTGGCCCAAGGAGTGACGGCTAAAGACAAAATTTTTGCCGCGAATTTTTTTCATTTTCTCTTCGTTATTATTTTTGATAAAATAAATAATTAAGGTCTTCTTCTTCTTCGAGTGGGACACCAAGTCGTCCAATGACCCGATGAACCCTGGTGTCAGAGCTTTTCAACCGTACTTACAACAAGACTTAACGTAACAAACAAAGAGTTACCTATAGCTCTACGTTAGAACATGTACCTAATTACTACTACTGAAACTGTTAGCATTAAAATAAAATTTATTAGCCATCATAAAAATATTCATGTTATTTTGATCTCTTGCTGCATCTCATTAAGTAACTTATTTTTGATGTTTTTTAGCGGTTTATGCATTATCGGAGGAATTTTATTACTATACTGGTGGAATAATAAAATGCCCGTCAGGAACAAAAGAACTGATAGACCACGCCGTTCTCTTAGTTGGATATGGAATAGGTACTGTACTTCTTGTCCGTACTATGATCTATATATTCATGTTGCTTGCGCTAAAATCTGTCTACCTACTGCTAAAAATAGCTTCTGTAAAATCTGAAAAAAAAAATGTGAACCTATACGGATACCTACTACTGTTATAAAAATAATGTTGTGTTGTTACTAAATCTTTTTGTTCAGAATGTTGTATGGTACTGTACCTACCATAACTATCTTCTTTACAATTAAGAGGTTGTATTTTTAAAATGATTTATTAGTACTTATATTTACCCCTATTTTAAGGGGGCTACACACCGGGCCCGTATGCGTGACGTGCACGTAATCACGGCGTCACTACGCGTGTAGAGATGACGTTCTATCGTATGGGATTGTATGTGACACTGCACACCGCTCTACGCGCGTGTTTACGCGCACACATGCTTAGCGTGGTGTGCGGTGTCACAAAGTAAGTATTGGCTAGCGCCAATCGGTGTCTCATACAATCTAATACGATATAACGTCATTTCTACGCGCGTAGTGACGTCGTCGTGACTACGCTATCACTACGCCGTGCAGCCCAGTGTGTAGCGCCCTTTAAGCTCCTAAAAGCAGCAGGAAATGTTGTTATCCCTTTCAGAAAAAGGCACGCCGTATTGGGTGATCAAGAACTCTTGGGGCGCGGGTGCAGGCGAGAATGGATACTGGAGGGTGAAGCAAGGAGACAACCCTTGTGGCATGGACTACAACGGCGGATTTTTAGCTCTAGTTGCTTGAGATCTTGCTTGATATCAGCCGAACATATCCATGATTTATAACTATTATAACAATTATATAACGCGTAAATAAAGAAAATTATAAATTGTTCATTTATTATTTTTGGTAAAAGTAATAAAAAGTTACTATAATTGAGTACCTACTGAGGGGGTCGATTATCATTATCGTAAATACAATTCCAATCGGAGAAACACTTCCTCTTTTATATAGTGAAAAAAAAACTGCAGATATATAAAGGAGTGAACTTAACAAAGTTCGCCAAGGGAAATAGGTCAAAATGCGGCATATTATGCCAAAACAGTCAAGTTATAATAGCATAGTATTTATGATCTTAATGACATTGAGTGAGTGACGAATGATGACGAGTGACGAGACGACGAGAGATGAGTGACGAGTCTTGTTGGAGGCACATCCGTGACCCTAGATAGCTTTCTGGCGTAGAGGTTAAAATAATCAACTATTTGGATTGAGCCACGAAGCTGAAAATCGGCATGCAGGTACTCCTTGACCTACTGATCAGAAAAAGAGATGGTGTTTTGCGGGCACGAGGCCCATTTGGGACCCATTCTGATGAGATAGAGAAGAAGTTATCCAAGCTCCATTTTTGATCAGGAGGTCAAGAAGTTGGTACCTTCATTCTGATTTTCAGCTTCGTGGCTCAATCAGAATAGTTATACCCCTTTTTGACGTTATCCTCTCTGCTATTCATTACAGTACACGAGTAAGCAATAAAAATCGTATTATGAATACCAAAATTAGAATATTGACAAATATTCTCTTATCGTACACGTGGATTATGGAGAATTTTTAAATAACGTGTCTAAATATATATCTCCATGAGCCGGAATAAACTACAGTTTTCGAACTAAAAGGTTCTGAACGTAACATGAAGTTACCTACTATATGTAATTTTACGATGTCTTTGTTTTACTTCATGCTGCTCTGTGCACTAGCACTGAGTTTAGCATACGTGCAACCTTCTCCAACCCTCTACGATCTGGAAGATGCTGAAAATATCTTCGAAAACTTCATCAACAAGTACAATAAAGTATACGCCAATGAGCAGGAAAAACAGGACAGGTTCAACATATTCAAAGAGCGCCTTGCTATAGTTAACAAACTGCGCCTCGAACAACCACAAGCTTCATTCGGTAAGAAACCTAAATTCTAGGTATTGTTCCGAAACATCACATCACGATTGTAGATTTTATAATCAGCTCTTGTGGATATGTTGCTAACTGCTATAGCTAAGCAATTATTAAATGTTTTCCTTTCAGACATACAAGAACACTCAGACCTGACGAAAGACGAATTCAAATCACGTTATCTTGGTTTTCTTCCGCTACCATCTACTATCGAGCCTGAAAAGGTAACTGTACTGGAGAATCTGCCGGATAGCTTCGATTGGCGAGACCATCATGCTGTCACTCCTGTCAAAGATCAAAAAGATTGCTCATCCTGTTGGGCTTTCTCCGCCACAGGTATGCATGGATAACTATAGAAAAAGCAAAGAAGGATAGATAACGATTGAAAAGTAGACTAACAAGAATATAGCTGCAATGATGATGATGATCATTTGGGCCTATACTACAGATAGGTCATATTGCACGTATCTCAATTACGATTTTTGGATTGTACGATATTTTTATGTTGATGGTTTGTAGTAGACTACAAAACCTTAAAAATAATGAACGAAAATATACAGGGTGTAAAGAATACTGATCTACCACACCAAACATAAATTTTGTTTTGTGCAGCAGTGATAAGGTGCATACAGACTTTGAAAAGAAAACAGCTGACTGAATTTACTGCGGGACATCAAAAACAATTTACGTGTCCTGTTTTTTTTAAGTCAAGTTTTTTTTATTAATATTATTATTTTTCTACTTGCTCTCGTTATTTAGTTTCGGCTCCTTTTGGTAATTAGCAGAACTCTTTCAGGAACCATGGAAGGAGCTTACGCAATCAAACACAAGAAGTTGCTCTCTTTTTCTGAGCAGCAACTCATTGCATGTGATGGATGGGAGAATGGGTGCAATGGTGGGAGCCCGACTCAAACTATCAAGTAAGTAGGCATTTAAAATAAAAATTTATGTCTCTAACACTATTTATTAGAAAACCGTTATCTTGAAGTTATGAAGTTTTGAATAAATAGCCAGTGTCACTCGCGCTGCTGAGACGAATCTAACGACATCTCATATATGTCAAAAACCCGCTCAGCCGATTGGGCTGTAGTCCGTGAAAACAAATTTCTTTTCTGCATACATACTCTCGAAAAACATAACCCCCCTGAGACAGTCGGGTTAAAATGGTGGTAGTCGGCCTAAACGGCAGCGCTTAACGTCTGTTTCGATGAGTGTAGTGTAGTCAATGGATGATTTAAAAATATCTGGGCTTTGTTCAACCGCTAACCAAATTACTGTTTTTAAAATATACCTTTTATGAAATATTTCAGTTACTGTAAAAACGTAGGTGGAATAGAAACAGAATCAGATTACCCTTACGAGGACAAGAATGGCACCTGTAAATTCGATAAAAGTAAAGTGCATGCAAAGATCAAGGGCCATGTAGCTTTCTTTTTCAACGGAAAGGATGATGAAACAAAACAGGCTCTTATCAACTGGGGACCCATGAGCATCGGTCGGTAATATATTCTTACTTGGCGTGTGACACTGGCCCTTAAGTTGATTTAACAAATCTCATCACAAAACAGTGAGATATTTTGCTGGAGCTCCATCGAAGACATGGACATCTTTACTAGATCGATTTTCACAAAATTTAGTAATAGGTTTTCGGGGGCGATTAATCGATCTATACAGGTAATATTTTCCTAAATAAAATCGTTGCACACTTTTTTGTAAGTTGTTTTAAAACTAACAACGACATCTGTTGGCGAGTAAGACAGTCATAACCGTCTTTGTAAGTTGTTTTGAAACTAACGCATAAAAAACAAAAATCAGCTCGTACTTCTTATAAGGCAACATTGGAAAGATTTATGCCGTTTTGCAGAGCTTCTATAATTGTTTCCCATTAAGTCATTTGTTTATTGATGATGATGTTTTTTTTTTCAGCTGTTTGGGGTGACTCGAACGAATTTTATAATTACAATGGTAGTGGAGTAATAAAATGCCCATCAGGAACAAGCGATCAAATAAATCATGCCGTTCTCTTAGTTGGATATGGAATAGGTATTATGTTTTTATTGCTGTACTATGTTCTACCTGTTGTCTACGCCGAAGTCTATGTTTAACTGCTGAAAAATATTTCTTAAAGGTCTTGTTCGTACTTATGTGATAGGTTCACAAGATACTGTTGTGGTGGAGATAAAGTTATTTTTGTTACTAAGACATTTTTCAAAATATGAAAGGAAGGACTGATGATTCTTCTTAGGTATCCTGTAAGAGTTTGCATTTTTTAAATTAATTCTTAATACTCTTTTTCACACCTATAGAGTATAGACGCTCATACTCCTGAAAGCAGTAGTTTAGCTACCTTGGGTTCACTTATCTGCCAGCCAATTATTTCTTACACTTTCTACTACGTGTACGTATATTGAAGACATGTTATTACTTCTTACAGAGAAAAGCACGCCGTACTGGCTCATCAAGAATTCTTGGGGCACGGGTTCAGGCGACAAAGGATACTGGAAGGTGATGCAGGGAAACAACCCTTGCGGCATGGACTACAACGGCGGCGTAGTAGCTCTAGTTGATTGAGTTCAGCTGGACTTATCAACCAAGGGATTGGTTCAATTTTATAAATAATGGAAAAATAATCTAGTTATGGTTTTCTATTGTTGATTTTAGTAGGATTCTTAACAATAAATCGTAAAAGTGGCTTGTTTGTTTTATTTTGTTAAAGAATTTCATTGTTTATAATTATTTTTTAATGAGTAGTAGCAAATAATGGTTAAAAGTGGATCGTCTTTAGACAGAAAAACATTTGCTTTGCTTATGTGGGGCCCACGTTAGTCAAAGTCATGTCAAACACTCTTTCCCTTGAAGTGGGGGACGACAACATTTCCGAGGTAATATTACAAGCAATAGACTTTTGCGACAAAGGTATGGGGTAGGTTTGGTAGGTAGGCTGATGGCATGGTCAAAACTGCAATGACCCAGCTACAGTAACGCGAATATGAGCATAGAACGAAACACGTCTTGACAAAGATAGATAAATATCTTGTGATTTCTATATTTAGCTACGGTTCTGAAACGTATACGTTGAAGAAGACTGACTATGCTATATTGACGCTGTCGAGTTGTGTTGGCCGAAGATACTATCCCGTACAAATGTGTCTTCATATACTTCAACAGATCGACATCAACACCAGGCTCTCCACTATTAATGTTAGTAGGATCCTAAAATCATTGCTTACATCGCCCAAAAAGATAGACAAGACTCGAAACTATGGAACTCATTGAAAAAAACTCTACTAGAAAAGGCGAAGACAAACGACAAACAAGATACAGTTGAGCAAAGTGGATAGACCAAACTAAATACAACAAGCACTGGACACCAGTTGCGTTTCATGGAAACAAAGATAGGCAAGGCTGCGATGAAAAAACGTCAAGAAGGAGAAATAATTTACCTTAGAAAGAATCAAGACCAAGTAATGACGAAAGATTATGACGCAAAGAGGAGTATAACTAATAAACTACTCGTGCCAGCGTAAAAAAATGTGTACAGATTAAATGCCAAAAATTTAATGTTGACAAAAATATTCTGTAATCATCCACGTGGATTATGAGGAATTCTTGGATATTTCGGATTTAAATTATAGTACCTACCTACTCTGATAAAAAGGTTCTTTAAGTATCATCTGAGTATAATGTGTTAAAATTACACTGTTACTTGATGTTACTCTGTGCTAGTACTTTAGCAAACGTCCAATCTCTTCCAATCTTGAAACATGCTGAAAACATCTTCGAGAATTCATCAATATGTACAATAAAGATTACGCCAGCAAGCCAGAGAAGCAGGACCAGTTCGAAATATTCAAAAAGCACCTTGCTACTATAATTGCTTGTAAAACAATCCCAAGCCTTATTCGGATAGGAAAATATTCAGAACCTACTGTGGTCCAGAAATACCACAAGAAGATTTTATTGAAACAGCAATTATTGAAAGGGCTCTATGGAATTTGTATTTCTATTTTTCATCTACACTAATATAATAGAGAAAAAGAAATTGTTAGTTTTTTGTATGTAATCGATAAATTCCGAAACTACCGGACCGATTTCTAAAATTCTTTCACCGTTAGAAAGCTACAATACAACACTTCTGAGTAACATAGGCTCCTTTTTACCTCGGGTAAATACCTTTACCACGGTAAAACGGTTAGTGGCGGGAAAACCGGGAAATATAGCTTCACTGATCTTCGCGAACTTTGGCACTGATATTGTTAGCATATCTGGAGTACCCGATGGAGTGCACCAGGCGCACAGCTAAACTATTTGAGATACAAAATGGCTTCATAGAAAAAGTTGTCCAGCATGGCGGGCTACTTCAGCTGGCGCCTGGTCATTGAGGGTCTGGACTACCAGATATGGACCACCAGCATCCCATCTAAGTTATTAGATACGTTAATGGCTACAAAGTAAAAGTTGTTCAGTATGACGGGTCGCTTCTGCTAGCACATGGTCAATATGGTCATAGAGAGTCTGGAGTACCTAACATAGACCACCAGCATCCCATGTAAGATACAGTTATGTCTTCAAACTAAAAGTTGTTCAGTATGACGGGCCGCATCTGCCTGCTCATGGTCATCTAAGTGCAGTTTTTCGTTTGTATGAGAAACGTCCCACCTTAAATGCAATCTTTCAGGCACCACTCTGTATCAGGTAATGACACCACTTGGGCAGCTCCTACGGACAAAGATTCATGTTTCACAGAAAAAGAAAAACAGAACTTTCACTCACCATTGAAATGGCTGCACTGAAATAATATCCTCAAAGCTGAAGTAAATATATCGATTTATTTGATGAGAATTGTATTAAAAGGGAAAAATCTCTGTCCGAGAAGAAAGTCTATTACAAAATTCCTCTGGAACTAACACATAATGTTTTGTATGGGAGATTGTAAGTTCCAAGTCTGGTCCAAATAAATTTTGAAAGACCAAAATAAGTAAAAAACACAATCAAAACGATAGTTTACTACAGACAAAGTACGTAATTACCAAAAATTCTAAGCATAGTTCTTTTAATAACATACACGTACCTAATTAAACGAAACCTACCTATGACACTTACACGAGCAAGCAATAAAAAGTGTTAAAAGATTAAATACCAAAAATTGTATTATCACAAATTTTTTGGTCATCCACGTGGATAACCAATAAATTCCTGAAAAGAAATGTGTCCGCAAAATCGTATAAATTGGCTTGATGTGCCCGAAAGAAATTACATTTCCCGGAAAGATAGTTCCATACGAAACATCTAACCATTACAATGTTGGTTGTATACTTGTTGCTTCTCTGTGCTGGTGCTATGGCATTCGTGCCTCCAACCCTCTACGATCTGGAAGCTGCTGAGGATCTCTTCGAAGAGTTCATCAACAACCACAATAAAGAATACGCCAGCGAACAGGAAAAGCAGTACAGGTTTAACGTATTTAAAGAGAATCTCAAGAAAATCAACGAGTTGCGTTTGAAGAAAGAAAAGGCAACGACGCATGGTAAGCAATAAATATAATGCTTAATTCTCTCAATTGAAATTAGTGCACTAAAGATAACCGGGTATGTAGGCAGCAGCAAACATAACTTTGAAGGCTTACTACGGAATATTTTATAATCAGGCGCCCGCCATGCGCTTGGCCGGCTTAATGACGACAATTGCAGTTTTTGACTTTATTTTATTATCGAAGAATCTTAATCTAAAAGTGTGGTTATCTCTTTCTTTTCAGGTATCAATTCTCTGTCAGATTGGACAAGACAAGAGTTTCAAGCTCTTCTTGGGCTAAAACCACAGCCAACTTTTGTCGAGACGGTAACAATAAATATGACAATCGGTGTACCAGACAGTTTGGACTGGAGACAGCAAAACGTCGTCACACCTGTAAAAGATCAGAAACGCTGCAATTCTTGCTGGACTTTTAGCACGACAGGTGACAGAAATATACATACAAATAAATGTCTTAACAATAACCCTACCCCTAATTCAAAGTTATACGAGTTGTAATGAAAAAAAGGCTTAAAAAATATTAAATTTGAAATTAGGCTGAATTTCCGCTAAATTCACAGGAGCCATTGAGGCAGCGTACGCACTCAAACACGGACAATTGTTATCATTCTCCGAGCAACAGATACTAGACTGTGATCCAGAATCGGTTGGCTGTGGTTCCGGAGGTTTTCCGACGAAGGCTTTGGAGTGAGTAATTTCCTTAAAAGATTACATTTATCTAGATTTAATTTTAAGTTACGAAATCTTCGGTAGGCGAAGCGAGTCCGACTCGCAATGGTCCAGATTTTTTATTGAAATAATGGAGGTAAAATCCAATAACTTGTTTCTAGCTATTTGCAATCGGCGGGTGGAATAGAGTTGGAGTCGGACTACCCTTACGAGATAAGAAAGGATCAATGCAGATATAACCCAAGTCAAGTTAAAGCAACAGTCACCGGCCAGAACCCTATCGATCTATCTGAAGTCGATGCGACCAAACAAGCTCTTGTAAATTATGGACCACTCAGTATAGGTGAGATACTATATATTTCTTAAATCTTTTTTTGATTAAAAGAAAACATTTATTAATTAATCTACGCTCGCTTAGTAATGTTGGTTTTATGGAATCGAAGGCAGTTTCGTTATGAACTGCTTTATAAATATGAAATATGCAGCCCTTCAAACAAAAATTCCTTATCACAGCCAGCTACATAAAGTAACTCGATTCCAAACATTTGGAAAAAAAATTAAACGAATGTGATGCTTTTTACAATACTCAATATTACAGGAATACATTTTTTTTGCCCCCTTTCACTTGTATGGGAGGGGGTCCAAAAAACCTTTAATATAGTTTTTCCTAAAGATTTCTAAATTTGGATCAACACGATCTATCTTCACACCAAATTTTATGTCGATAGCTCTAAAACTGACGAAGATATGAGGGCGCGGCATACAGACAGACAGACTTGACGAAATGATAAGGGTTTGTAGTTGACTACTTTACTTAACCCTAATAAAATACGTATAACTCTGGATGCATTACTCATAAACAAAATACCCGTAGGTGAATACGTTTGTGCGAATACGCCGAGACTAGACTCTTAAATACAAACTTTTACTTTTTAAGGTGTTGATTCTGACACATGGCAATATTATACTGGAGGACTCCATGATTGCCCTGATACTGAATCAGTCAACCACGCAGTACTTTTGATTGGATACGGAACATCAGGTAGTTACCATTATTAAGTTATAATTTCAGCTTGACCAGTATCATACAATAATATTACATTTTGTGTTGTGCTTTCTTGACGGCACTTCAAAGTATTCTTTAATAAAACACTTTTATCTACACTCGAACATTTTTTTAAATAACTAGGTACTTGGATAAAGTACGTAGGTATGTATATGTCACCGCAAAATAACAAACAATGCTGGATTATAATCTATCTCGCTAAATTATAATCTTTAGAAATATTGTAATACATTCACTCGTATTACAATTCAACGTATTATTTTTCTGTAGATTACAATATTGTAAACTTAAACCGTAAAACTCTTATACGATACCTACGCAGCTCGTGTTCTGATTGGTCAAGTCAAGCATCATGTTGCCAGTGACGCCATGTTTGTTCCATTTCGTTAGTTCTCGAACGTAAACGAAAAGGTTATGATTCTATTTTATATTTTCGTGTTGAAATATCAGCCTTTGGGATCAGCTGTCTAATAAACATGGCGGCACGATATACATGACATTCGACCAACCAGACTGCGCGTTGCCAATTTTACTGTTTTACTTCCTAATATTGTAATGTTCTGAGAATTGATACGTTACATTGTGATCCGTGTGTATTTTGACATATTGTAATTTAGCGATAAATATCATAATTTAGAGTTGTTTGTAATTTCACGGTGACATATTAAATATTAAAACTTACTTTGTGGCCTGTATTTCCGCACGCGTTTTTGCCCTATTTCCCTTTGAATTTTTTATTAATATTTTTTTTCAGAAGACGGAAGGCCGTATTGGCTAATCAAAAACTCTTGGGGGCAACGCTGGGGAGAGGGTGGCTACATCAGGATCCCACAGACGGGGACCAACGACAACCATGTGTGTGCGATGGCAGCAAGTCCAGGAATTTCCGCCATTGTTGCATAGGCTCTGGCCTTTATAACACAGAATCGTTTTTAATATACGTAGAATGGATCTACCATATTTGAAAAATAAACATACTTATATACTTATTTCTTTTGAAAGTCTGTTTTGTTTACGTATAAACGATTTCTTGTGAATAAAATTAATAGCATTTTACACGTTTTTCTTTATTTACCTATAAATACAATAAAATAAATAAATTATCAAGTAAAGGACACATCGAACAGCGCCATCTAGTACCGAAGTAAGCAAAGCTACTAACGCATTAAAAACTAAATATGGCAGTAAGACTACATAGCTGCAAAGAGAAGTCAATGGACTCAAAACAATGATTTGAAAATCAACAAGCGCATATTTTTACTGTGTGTGTGTGGTGTGGGGATCGAATACGACCCTCGTCTAAGAAGGCAGGGTGAACTACCCACTAGTCCTCCGAGCCAGACTTACAGAGACAGATACCGAGTAAGTAAGTATATCGCAGTCCCCTTATTTTGTAGGTATATTTTTGAATTAAATTGTATTTTGCAAGTTTACTAAATGACAACCGATGTGGCGCAGTGGTTAGTATGCCTGCCTGCATCGCAGAAGATTCCGGGTTCAATTCCCGGTGGGGTCACTCACAAAGTTGATATTTATCACTTTGTGAATTTGTTCTCAGTCTGGTTAGGACATTGCAGGCTGAACCACCTGATTGTCCGCAAGTAAGATGGTTCCGTGCTTCGGATGGGCACGATAAGCCGTCGGTCCCGGTTGTTGTCTATGATGGCGGTCGTTACACAGCCATGTCAGAGGCCTGCTACTTGCAGTAGGCGGTTGAAAAACTCTGACACCAGGGTTCATCGGGTCGTTGAACGACTCGGTGTCCCACACGAAAGAGAGAGAGAGAGAGAGTTAACTAAATTCTATAATTCTATTAGTAACTTGGGAAGTGTTTTAAATGTTGTTATTCACCTTTAATAGTTTGGGTGTGCCTCAGGGAGGCGTACCTGGGCAAAAGCTATTCATATCATATACGAATGAATTTCTAAATTAATCTGTAAAAATATAAAGTAACATGTTTTGCGGACGACACTACTTCTCAAGCAACTTAAAGGAGGTTGCCGACACTGTTGAAGATGATAAAAGTAATAAGGACAAGGCACAAATTTTTTAATTCATACCGTTGATTGAACGAATTAAGTTCGTCTTCACAAAACATCAAGTCTCAATGTACTTATGCGATGCCTAAAAAATAATATATAATTCAAATGCGAGTAGGACTCGCGTACCTAGGAATAAAAATGGAATAAAAATCACGTTTGTTGTGTGGGAGCCCTTAGAATTTATTTAATTTTATTATTTAGTAACTATTTGTTGTTACAGCGACAATAGTAATAAAATATGTTCAGTAAACATTTTAACTGTCTAACTTATTACCGTTAAAACCATTATAAATAAGATAGAGCTAAAAAACTTGTTTTTATATGTTTTATTTTTAGTTTTAGTATTTGTTAATACAGCGGCAACAGAAATACGGCATCTGAGTAAATTTCAACTCTCTATTACGGTTTATGAGATACAGCCTGGTGACAGAGGGTTGACGTCAGGCAGGCGGCCGGTCACAAAACAGCGCCAAATCCTTTTGCTGCAAGAGTTTAAGTTCTAACGAAACATGTTGGCGCCGGCCCCAATTGATTTGGGATAAGAGCAGAAAGATGATGATGATGTATCCATAATAAATGAAACAGAATCCATGCTCACTGGATACCAAAGATGTAGCTAATTAAACAGCCGCAACAGACCTCTGTTAGACGATATCGTAAGTACCTTCAGGAATCGTACAAAATATCCTTTGCCCTTAGATTAGAGATAAGCTAAAACGAGAAATTAAAAAGTTTAACTAATAAAAAAAGGTTGAAATTCCTTCCTTGGCATCTAATCTAGCAGCCATTTATAAAATACTTATTCATGAAGGAATTTTTACAAAAAATCCAAGTGCTTTACGTAGGTTTATGAGGATTCCTGACTATTAACGTAGGTAACTTGATAAACTTACACGAGTAAGGAACAAAGCATTAAATACCACTAGAATGCAGCAAATTTTTTTGGTTATCGCCAAGGTTTATGGAGAATTCTTTAAACATAAACGTGTCCGCAAAATCGTATTTAATGCCGCGATGTGTCGGAATGAAATTACATTTCTCGGAAAGATAGTTCCGTACGAAACATCTATCCATTACAATGTTAGTCGTATACTTGTTGCTTCTCTGTGCTGGTGTTATGGCATACGTGCCTCCAAGTCCTCCAACTCTCTACAATCTAGAAGATGCTGAAGATCTCTTCGAAGAATTCATCAACAACTACAATAAACAATACGCCAGCGAACAGGAGAAGCAGCTCAGGTTCAATGCATTCAAACATAATCTTGAGCAGATCAACGAATTGCGCAAGTCCGAGAAAGGAAAGCTAGCTTCATTTGGTAAGAATTCATTACAATATTATCTAACTGAAATTAAATCTGCAAAAAATACTACCTGCCTGGTTCAATAAAGAATAGGGTTATAAGTGGCGAAGGTTCCGTAAATGGAAAGGAGAAAGCTTGCTTTAAGAGGAGCCTTATTATGAGTAAGAAAGTAATGCCATTAAAAAAAAACAAAAGTTTTTATTTTTCAGTAGGAATTTACAAGATTCTCTTTATGTTTAGTTTCGTAACATATGCGCGTTTTGTTGTTTCGCGCCATTTTCGTCTGACAGACCGTGGCCTGTGACTGACGCCAGCTAGTCGGCCGACGCCATCTTTTTTTCCGTTGTTCGTTCAGTCGGTTCGATACCACGCGGCCGCCGGCAAAATATAACCTCACTTTTGGTTCGCTCGCGTCGCGGCTGCCGACAGTCACTCGCGCGACCGGTGTTACACACATATTTTAAGTAGTCTGGGTTTTATTATTTCGTGTGTGCTTTGACCACCAGGGAAGAGTTCCCTGTCCAGTGTGGAAGTTAAGCCTATATTTTAATTGTGTGGAATTCTCATGCGGGAGAAATCCTTTAGTTTTGCGTTTTGTACAGCAAACTCATTGCTGTCGCAACCAGTAGTGTGCGGGAGAAATCTTTGTTATTGTGTGTTAAAACATTATTTGATGTCGAACTATGAACAATAGTGAACTCAAGTGCTTGTGAAACTTGTTGGACGGAGTACCACGCGAGCTGGTACCCGGGTGCAGTAAGTCTAGTATCTAAATCCCAATCCAAATGTCTTCCTCAAAACCTGATACCTTTTTTCCTGTCAAAAACTAGACTTACAAGGAAACGGCGGCGTCATAATTCGCACGGTAAGCAAATCGCTGCTAGGTCCTGTATAAGTACGTTCATTACCGTGATTTAGCAACATTACGTGGAGTCACCACCCTGATGACCTTTAGTACAACGGAACTTGGTATATTTATTTTAGATATGAGCTGTGGTGGTGCAGTTAAATATTAGAAGGAGATTGTGAGAGAGCCGTCGCAGCAAAAATTTCTCGGCCGGAAACTTTCCGGAACAAAAATTCTCTCATTAAATTTATTTTATTTAGCTATAGTAAAGAGCACTACGAATCGTAGTCAAATGTTGTTCCGAGGCTGATCTACCATTTAGTTTTAGATTTTAAGATAACTTTAACTTGCTTCCACTGCGCTAAGATCAGCTTCGGAATCAAACATTTTTTGGTAGCAGAGCGTGGTTGCTTTATTGCAACATAGTTAGCCGTAATTTAGTATTAAGCGTGTTTTTTATATTACCCACATATTTTATTAATTTTGGAAAATATTGTTTCGGTTTTTTTTTGTGACTGTATTGTTTGCCTAGTGAACGGTACCTTATCGGTAAGGTCTAGGCCAGTCAACTAACATTTATTTTGTGGTATTTGTTTATTGGTTTTTCGTTTTTATTAAGTCGAGTGTGTAAAAGTTGGTACCATGGCTCCCTCGATCGCCAGGTATAAGGCTGCTATAAAGACAGAATTAAGGTGGTTTACTACCACAGCGGCAATGATCGGCCGCGAGGACCGGGAGGACGCGCTCTTGAAAGGTGCACTACAGGCAGATGAACGGGTTCGGGTTGTGTCGGAACACCTCACAGAGTGCCTCATGCTCCTTGAGGAAGCTCCTAACCCTGAAGATAAGGAGCTGGTCGAGGGCGATGTAAGCCAGTGCTTGGAGCTGGCACAGGACATTGAGCAGGCAGCTGCGGACATATCTAGGCGACGTGACGGAAAGGAAAAGCCATTCCGTGGTAAAGTGGGACAAGGATTACAGGTGCCTCTTCCGCCTGTTACGGTTCCAGTCTTTGCAGGCGATTACGCCGACTGGCCGGCGTTTGAGGACCTGTATAGCAGCGTGGTCCACACGGACGGACATAACGCCAGCGTACAAGATGGCTCAGCTGATGTCCAGGCTACAAGGAGAGCCTCATGAATTGCTGACGCATTTGGCTGTCTCGGATAGCAATTATGAGGTGGCGTGGAAGATCCTTACCGACCGGTATCGGAACAAGCGCCTGATTGTAGACAGGCTGTTAGACCAGTGGCTGTCAATACCAACCATAACGCGAGGTACGGACCTCCGCGAGAAAATCTTCCACCCAGTCAGCGTCGCGGTCAGCGCACTGGAGCGACAGGGTTTGCCAGTGGCGGGCTACGGTTATATCTTGGTCCACACAGTGCTTCGCCGCCTGCCGAGCGAAATGGTCGCTCGATTCGAGCAGCTCCATGGGGCAAGTCCTCGGACCACCTCCCGACCTACGAGGATCTGAAGTCGTTCCTCGAGGCCGAAAGCAGGCGAGTGGACGTCCAGGCTGGTGAAGCCCCTCGCAAGGAGACCTCTGCCCTCGCCACCCGGAACGGCCGGGTGCACCGGCGCGAGGAGGCAACAGTAGGCAACCCAGGCGGTACAACACCGCATTGGAATCAGGGTGTGCCTACTGCAGGGAGACAGGCCACGGGGTGACAGCGTGTCAGGAGTTTGCGGCGCAGCGGGTTCAGAGGAGACGGGGTGTGGCACAGCAGAGGCGTTGGTGTTTTCGGTGCCTGGGGCCGCATCAGGTGCGAGTGCCCTTCAAGCACCAACTGTAGGTACTGCCAGGGTGCACACCATCCGCTGCTTTGCATGAATCGCTCCGGAGACGCCGGGGCAGCGCTGGATCGGATCAGCGAAGGGCCTGCCCACCAAGGAGGGAGCAACGCTCCCACCCCTCAAGGAGGAGCCCACCTCCGCATCGGTCACAGGGACAGGCAGGGGACGTCAACAGACGGAGCCCACTTACCCAAGGACGTGGGGACGATCCCCACGGCAGCAGGTGCCGGATTGGGGAAGAACGACACAGGGACATGGCCAAGGACACCCATCCCAGGTACGGGATCCAACGGGCGGGTGTCAGGAGAGCACTAGGCAGCCACCAGGGTACATGCAGTATTCTGCGGGCTTGAGCCACCTGGTTGGGTCTCAAGACCCACGCATGCCTCCGCCTATGCCTGAGTACCCGCGGCTACAGGCGCAACCTCGGTACGGACGTTTGCCGTCGGGGTACTATAGAACTCCAGCCATGGCCTTTATTTATGGATGGCCTACCAGCAGGAGTGGGACCCATACACAGGTTTGGGTAGCGAGGGGATACCCCCGCGGGACGCGGCCTCACCGCGTTTAGATTCCCGCTAGGTAATCGCCGCCTACTCATCAGCTTCGGCTCCCCGTCCAATCACGGTACTTTTGCCAACGGCTAAGATTTGGGTATGGGGATACGGTGGCCGGACCATTCAAGTAAGAGCCCTACTGGATACAGGGGCTCAGGGATGTATTGTATCGAGTAAGCTGGTGAGTAGGCTAGGCCTAAATGTACGGCCAAGTGAGGATGAAGCTGTAGGCATCGGGGGCCTAAATGTGCCTGACATTCGGGGTCAGAAGAACTTTGAGTTCACATTAGGTAGCACATGTACAGGCGTCAGCCATCAAGTCTCAGCCGTGGTGCTGGATGAAGTGGTTGGGAAACTCCCTCAGGTTAGGTTACCACCAACGGTACGAGGGTTAACCACAGGGTTGGAGTTAGCTGATCCTGATTTTGATACTCCTGGTACGGTGGACGTACTTCTCGGGTCAGACGTCCTCGGGAGATTATGGTGCGGTAGGAAGAAGGTACTCCAGGAAACTGGTTTGGTGGCCGTAGATACCACAGGGGTATGTTGTTTTCGGCCCAGTTTGGAGACCTCAGGACCTACCAGAAGGGATCCGGTCCTCTATGGTAGTGTGCTGTCAGAGGTGCTGCAGAGGTTTTGGGAGTCTGAAGAGCGCCCACGGCGGACAGACGGAAGCCAGAGGATGACGAGTGCGAGTTGTTCTATCAATACAACACTGCGAGATGCCCGTCAGGCAGATTCGTGACCAGGCTACCTTTTCTCCCAAACCGCCCCGCTTTAGGTAGTTCGCGACAGCTCGCGGAACGGAGACTACTCGGAATGGAGCGGAAGATGAGGCGAGACCCAGCACTTCGGCAGAAGTATATAGAATTCATGCAGGAATATATTCAATTGGGCCACATGTCGGTGTCCAGCCTGGATTGGAGGTGTGTCGAGCATTATTACATTCCACACCTGGCTGTCTTGAAGTCACCTGAGGCGAAAATACGGGTGGTGTTTGACGGTTCTGCTCCTACCTCGAATGGTGTGTCTGTGAACCAATGTTTGCACGCGGGTCCTAAATTGAACCGGGACATTGTGGACATTCTCACAGACTTTCGTTTGCACCAGGTAGCGTTCGTCGCAGACGTCAAAATGATGTTTCGCCAAACCATGATACATCCGGATGACCGTCGGTATCAGCTGATTTTGTGGCGTGAGAGCCCAGATGAGCCGATGGTCACATACGAACTTAACACGGTGACGTATGGACTTAAGCCAAGTCCGTATTTGGCAGTACGTACGCTGCGAGAGTTGGCCGCACAGGAAAGGGTAAGATACCCTCGAGCCGCAGCAGTACTGGATCGCGACGTCTACGTGGACGATATCTGCACGGGTGCTGATAGCGTGGAGCAGGCGCTAATTCTACGAGACGAGCTGATCGCGATATGGGTTCAGGAGGTTACGAGTTGCGGAAATGGTTGTCCAGTTGCCCAGAGCTCCTGGCTGGTTTGCCAGGCGAGTTCCATCAGGACCCGCACCTCTTTGAGAACCCGGACAATCCAAACACGTTGGGCATCCTCGGGGTGCAATATAGGCCAACGCATGACGTATTCACGTACAAGATTGAGCCCGACCTTTTGGAGAAAACTTGGACTAAGCGGTCGGTACTGTCGACAATCGCTAGAACGTTCGATCCTAACGGATGGATCGCCCCGGTTACGTTCATGGCGAAGTGCTTTTTACAAAGGTTGTGGCTAGCCAACTTAGGATGGGACGACCAACTCTCCGGAGAGTTGTTGAAGGATTGGCTCAAGTTTGTGACCACCTTACCAGGGATTGTGCACATCGCGATACCCCGCAAGTTAGTCCCATCGGTGGGATGTAAGGCTACCCTACATGGGTTTTGTGACGCCTCGGAGCGAGGGTACGCGGCAGCTGTATACCTTCGGACAGCAAGTTCAACGGGAACTGTGCACGTGCGTCTGGTTATGGCCAAAAGTAAGGTGGCACCAGTCAGAACTAGATGGACCATCCCCAAATTGGAATTGGCAGGGCAGCTCTTCTAGCGCGCTTGCTAAATCATGTAACCTGCAATCTGCGTGGTACCATCAACTTGGATGAAACGGTGTACGCGTGGACTGACAGTCGGATAGTTCTGTGCTGGTTGCAGACGTCGGTACATACACTTGAGGTTTTCGTGGCAAATCGGGTGTCACAGATTACGGGGTCGGAAACTCCGTTAGTGTGGAGGCACGTACCGGGAGAATGGAACCCAGCGGACTGCGCTTCGCGCGGGTGCAGGGCACCTGATTTGGTGAGTCACCCACTGTGGTGGGGACCTCAATGGCTGACTGAGTCGCCGCAGGAATGGCCATTCAACGAGTGCAGGGCGCCGCTTGGGCCACCTGATCGAGGTTTGCGAGTGAACATGGGGCAACTCGTACCGAAGCCTAACCCAGCTTTCTTGCTGGAACGGTATAGCTCCCTCGACAAACTTCTTGGGGTGACAGGTTGGATCAAACGGTTCGTAAACAACTGCAGGAAGCCTCAAGCAGAACGGAACTTTACACCTGTCCTCTCGCCTGCGGAACGGAATGCGGCTTTATGCTCATTAGTTAGAGTCGTCCAGGCGGAACATTTTGAAGAGGAGGTCAGGCTGCTCAGGGATGGACGTGGAAAGCTGAAGGGAGGAATTTGCGCCTCAACCCATTCCTGGATGAGCAAGGTATGCTCAGGGTTGGAGGCAGACTTCGGAACGCTAGCCTGCCCTTTTCGGCTCGGCATCCACTGTTACTTCCAAAAGGGGACCCTTAGTTGAGCTCTTAGTCAGGGATCGTCATGAGAAAAACTCGCACGCGGGCTGTAATGCGCTATTGGCCATTCTACAGCGCGAGTTTTGGATCTTATCGGGACGACGAACGGTACGTAGCGTTGTGTTTAGGTGCTTGCCTTGTTACCGCTTGAAGGCAGCCACAATGCAGCCACAGATGGGAGATCTTCCACCGGACCGGGTGACGGAGGCCTGGACGTTTGCAGGTGTGGGAACGGATTTCGCAGGCCCTTTCATGGTGAAGGCATCACGCCTGCGGAACGCAAAGTCTATCAAGGCGTACTTGTGCGTGTTCGTGTGCCTAGCCACCAAGGCCGTCCACTTGGAGCTCGTGGCCGACCTTTCTACGGAGGCCTTTTGGCAGCGCTGGAGAGATTTACGTCGCGACGAGGGCGACCAGCGCTGATCAGGTCGGATTGTGGTACCAACTTTAAGGGTGCTGATCGGTGTATGAAAGAAATTGTAACGTTCTTACGGGAGAACGAAGAAGCCATCAGCACGGGCCTCTCCCGTCAGGGCATTGCCTGGGTGTTCGATCCACCAGCGTGCCCTCACTGGGGTGGTATTTTTGAAGCGGTTGTAAAGTCCGCTAAGACGCATTTGTTGCGCGTTGTAGGGTTAACAATTTTGACTTTCGAGGAGCTGGCGACCGTGTTTTGTAAAATTGAGGCTGTACTCAATTCGCGTCCTTTGTGTCCGCTCAGCTCAGACCCAAATGATTTAGAGGCCCTAACGCCAGGGCATTTCTTAATTGGCCGCCCACTTAACGCCTTGCCGGAATATCCCTATACGGAGGTGAATAGCAATCGTTTGTCGCGTTATCAGTTGTTGCAGCAAATGACTCAAAACTTTTGGAAGCGTTGGTCGCTTGAGTACTTGCACATTCTGCAGCAACGCCTTAAGTGGACGGACAGGACTGAACCCCCCCTGCATTGGGGATCTCGTTCTGGTTAAGGATGCCAACCTACCGCCACTGCGTTGGCGCCGGGGGCGCATTCTCAACCTGTTTCCGGGTAGTGATGGCACTCCTCGAGTTGCAGAAGTTCAGGTGGGGGATTCAGTTCTTAAGCGAGCAGTAGCTACATTATCACGCCTGCCATGCATTGAGCGGACCGATGGGTCGGTCCGGGGCGGGTGAATGTTTAGTTTCGTAACATATGCGCGTTTTGTTGTTTCGCGCCATTTTCGTCTGACAGACCGTGGCCTGTGACTGACGCCAGCTAGTCGGCCGACGCCATATTTTTTTCCGTTGTTCGTTCAGTCGGTTCGATACCACGCGGCCGCCGGCAAAATATAACCTCACTTTTGGTTCGCTCGCGTCGCGGCTGCCGACAGTCACTCGCGCGACCGGTGTTACACACATATTTTAAGTAGTCTGGGTTTTATTATTTCGTGTGTGCTTTGACCACCAGGGAAGAGTTCCCTGTCCAGTGTGGAAGTTAAGCCTATATTTTAATTGTGTGGAATTCTCATGCGGGAGAAATCCTTTAGTTTTGCGTTTTGTACAGCAAACTCATTGCTGTCGCAACCAGTAGTGTGCGGGAGAAATCTTTGTTATTGTGTGTTAAAACATTATTTGATGTCGAACTATGAACAATAGTGAACTCAAGTGCTTGTGAAACTTGTTGGACGGAGTACCACGCGAGCTGGTACCCGGGTGCAGTAAGTCTAGTATCTAAATCCCAATCCAAATGTCTTCCTCAAAACCTGATACCTTTTTCCTGTCAAAACTAGACTTACAAGGAAACGGCGGCGTCATAATTCGCACGGTAAGCAAATCGCTGCTAGGTCCTGTATAAGTACGTTCATTACCGTGATTTAGCAACATTACGTGGAGGTCACCACCCTGATGACCTTTAGTACAACCGGAACTTGGTATATTTATTTTAGATATGAGCTGTGGTGGTGCAGTTAAATATTAGAAGGAGATTGTGAGAGAGCCGTCGCAGCAAAAATTTCTCGGCCGGAAACTTTCCGGAACAAAAATTCTCTCATTAAATTTATTTTATTTAGCTATAGTAAAGAGCACTACGAATCGTAGTCAAATGTTGTTCCGAGGCTGATCGACCATTTAGTTTTAGATTTTAAGATAACTTTAACTTGCTTCCACTGCGCTAAGATCAGCTTCGGAATCAAACACTTTAAGAAAGTCACGTTCTAATTCAAACATAAAAAAGAGAAAATTGGTAGTGCAAAATTTTCTCTTTTTTTATAACAATTTGTGTTCCTACTCTAAACGCGGCTCGGGCGGGATTAAAAAATAAAAATAAAGGCACTGCCTCGGGGCTGGCCAGGCTAACAACACATCATGTAACTCTATGCCTCAATGAATGACAAGTAAATCGAATTACATTCTGTCAATATTTTGAGAAGGTGTAATAGTCAGCATTCTTTACTAACCAAATAGTACTCGTAGCAAATTTGCTCTTGCTGTTAAATAAATACAAACATCGAAACTTGTAACCTTGCAATCCAACCGAGCAATTATAGTATGTATATTTCTTTTCTAAACCAAAATACCAATTAATTTATTTTTCAGGCATAAATCATCTAGCAGATTGGACTGAAGAAGAGTTGAAGTCAACGCGTGGGCTGAGGCCCGGCAAAATCTCGGTGAAGGTTGAACAAGTGAATATTTCTAAGGCATTGCCCGACAGCTTTGACTGGCGTGACAAGAAAGTGCTGAATCCTGTTAAGGACCAGGGAATGTGTGGCTCTTGCTGGGCCTTCAGTACAATAGGTAATAAATTCATTTCAAACACTTTTGCTATTTACTGCCATACTTAATGCTATAAGTACTATTGAAACAATGTTATGAAACAAGTTCGGTTTCTGTCCCCAAAAGGGACACATTTTATGAAAAAGCTATTTCTTATCGTGATCTGGCAAATTTATCTACAAATCATGAGGGCTGGGCATTTCATGATATAAGTAGGTATTTCATGTAATGCGATTGTATGGACGAGACAGAGAAATAATTACATTTATCATTTTTATCATGTGGTTATGCAACTGATTTGAGAACTTAGCTATACGTGTAGGTTTCGGATTTAAAACGCGATTTTACTTTATCTCAAGCAAAGTTCTATAGATACATAATACGTCAAATATAGGAGAAATTATAGATGTTCAATAGTGCTGCCACTATAATTTTGCTATTATAACGTTTTGCTTAGCCAGCCATTTACCACTAGTAAGGCGCACTCTAAAGCTTGCTTATAATATATAGGGTGTTCGGGACGGCGTACCGAAAACTTTGCAGGCTTGATCAGACAATCAAACTGAACAACTTTTACTATGGTGCCAATGGTACTAAACGAAAAAGAAATTCCGGCCTCCCATACAAAATTCACGATCAGCTGACTTACTTTGTATGGGAGGTCAGAACACCCGTATTCTATGGAAAACTATGCTATCTGGTAAATATGGTATCTACCACTTTAATTTTAAACAATATTGTTTCGTGATCGGCAGGAAGTGTCGAGCCGGCGTACGCCATCAAACACAAGCAACTGATATCTTTATCCGAGCAGCAGTTGGTCGACTGCGACACTACTAGCCACGGTTGCAATGGAGGCCTCATGTCCTATGCTCTGACGTAAGTCTTCATCAAACACAAGCAACTGATATCTTTATCCGAGCAACAGTTGGTCGACTGCAACACTACGAGCCACGGTTGCAATGGAGGCCTCATGTCCTATGCTCTGACGTAAGTCTTCATCAAACACAAGCAACTGATATCTTTATCCGAGCAACAGTTGGTCGACTGTGACACTACGAGCCACGGTTGCAATGGAGGCCTCATGTCCTATGCTCTGACGTAAGTCTTCATCAAACACAAGCAACTGATATCTTTATCCGAGCAGCAGTTGGTCGACTGCGACACTACTAGCCACGGTTGCAATGGAGGCCTCATGTCCTATGCTCTGACGTAAGTCTTCATCAAACACAAGCAACTGATATCTTTATCCGAGCAGCAGTTGGTCGACTCACTACTAGCCACGGTTGCAATGGAGGCCTCATGTCCTATGCTCTGACGTAAGTCTTCATCAAACACAAGCAACTGATATCTTTATCCGAGCAGCAGTTGGTCGACACTACGAGCCACGGTTGCAATGGAGGCCTCATGTCCTATGCTCTGACGTAAGTCTTTATCAAACACAAGCAACTGATATCTTTATCCGAGCAGCAGTTGGTCGACTGCGACACTACGAGCCACGGTTGCAATGGAGGCCTCATGTCCTATGCTCTGACGTAAGTCTTCATCAAACACAAGCAACTGATATCTTTATCCGAGCAGCAGTTGGTCGACTGCGACACTACGAGCCACGGTTGCAATGGAGGCCTCATGTCCTATGCTCTGACGTAAGTCTTCATCTACTAGCCACGGTTGCAATGGAGGCCTCATGTCCTATGCTCTGACGTAAGTCTTCATCTACTAGCCACGGTTGCAATGGAGGCCTCATGTCCTATGCTCTGACGTAAGTCTTCATCAAACACAAGCAACTGCTATCTTTATCCGAGCAGCAGTTGGTCGACTGTGACACTACGAGCCACGGTTGCAATGGAGGCCTCATGTCCTATGCTCTGACGTAAGTCTTCATCAAACACAAGCAACTGCTATCTTTATCCGAGCAGCAGTTGGTCGATTGCGACACTACTAGCCACGGTTGCAATGGAGGCCTCATATCCTATGCTCTGACGTAAGCCTTCGTCAAACACAAGCAACTGATATCTTTATCCGAGCAGCAGTTGGTCGACTGCGACACTACTAGCCACGGTTGCAATGGAGGCCTCATGTCCTATGCTCTGACGTAAGTCTTCATCAAACACAAGCAACTGATATCTTTATCCGAGCAGCAGTTGGTCGACTGCGACACTACGAGCCACGGTTGCAATGGAGGGCTCATGTCCTATGCTCTGACGTAAGTCTTCATCAAACACAAGCAACTGATATCTTTATCCGAGCAGCAGTTGGTCGACACTACGAGCCACGGTTGCAATGGAGGCCTCATGTCCTATGCTCTGACGTAAGTCACGGTTGCAATGGAGGCCTCATGTCCTATGCTCTGACGTAAGTCACGGTTGCAATGGAGGCCTCATGTCCTATGCTCTGACGTAAGTCACGGTTGCAATGGAGGCCTCATGTCCTATGCTCTGACGTAAGTCACGGTTGCAATGGAGGCCTCATGTCCTATGCTCTGACGTAAGTCTTCATCAAACACAAGCAACTGATATCTTTATCCGAGCAGCAGTTGGTCGACTGCGACACTACGAGCCACGGTTGCAATGGAGGGCTCATGTCCTATGCTCTGACGTAAGTCTTCAACATTTTCCTACCCTTATCCCAAATCAGCAGGAGCCGGCGCAACATTATTTGTTAAAACACAATCAGTACCGAAAAAATGTGGTTATATTTTATTCCCGGACAGGCTGACGTTAACCCTCCTTGGGAATACTATTGTAAGTGGTATCAAAGCCACCATGCAGTTGACCATAGTCGACAGATATTTTGCTGAGGTCAAAAACTCTACATCGCCTGTTACGAAACACCCTGAGTGGACAAGGGGTGGCAGTATTCTTAGCCGCTACCACACTGGTTAAGTCTAGTAAGTCTCCCTTAGCTTAGACTAAACAGTTTATTTTGTGGTAAATCAAATATCTGACCAGCTTTTTGTAAAAGCGGTTCATAAAAAGAAGCGGATTTTCTATGTGGTACACCGATTACTCAGAGATTCTTGGACCGATTTGGAAATATTTCCGACTTGGAGGCCCAAAGCAGAACAGGATGGAAGGAGAAGAGGGAGGACTTTTCCCAGCAGCAGTGGGAAATTTATAGGCTTATTAACCCTTCGCAACCCGGCTTTTGTTTTGTTTTAAAAGTGCGGGTAGTAGGGTTCAAAATCGATGGCTCTCTTGGGAGCCACCGGGTTGCGAGTGGTTAAGATTAAGATTTCTAGTGGGCATCTTACTATAATGTCGAACCCGTTTATCAAATGATATTGGCAACTTAAGTGCGATATATTTCAGATATTTGAAAGACTGCGGTGGCTCAGAATCGGAGGCAGACTATCCTTACGAAACAGAACAAGACACATGCCGGTTCGCCGCAAACAAAGTGAAAGTGAAGGTGGTCGGACAGCAAGCTTTTGATTTGGGAGTCACGGCAGCAGCCAAACAAGCGCTTGTTTCGAATGGACCAATCAGCATAGGTCAGTATTATTATTTACATAGATAATTAGTCAGTATTTAACAACAACACACACACACGCACGTACGCACGCACGCACGCACAAACACACACACACACACACGAACAAGACACATGCAGATTCGCCGCAAACAAAGTGAAAGTAAAGGTAGTCGGACAGCAAGCTTTTGATTTGGGACTCACGACAGCAGCCAAACAAGCGCTTGTTTCGAATGGACCAATCAGCATAGGTCAGTTTTATTATTTACATATAATTAATTATAGTCAGTACACACACACACACACACACACACACACACACACACACACACACACACACACACACACACACACACACACACACACACACACACACACACACACACACGCACACACACACAAAACACACAAAACGCACAAAACAAAGTCGTCTTAGTTTTTTAAGCGTCATTTATGTAAAAACAGAAAAATCAATAAGGGATTTGGAACAATTGAATAAACAAATTAAAGAGTATTATATAGACTTTCTATGTATTATCTCAGTTGGGCTCAGCGCCTTCAACATTACACTTGAGAATCCATAGAAAATATCCCATTAGGATGTATGACAGTAAAATCACAAATTAGGGAAACGGCGCGCGGTAACACGATGGCTCACTCAGTACCTACTAGCGAAGATTTTGACGCTTACTGACTTTAACTGGAAATAACCGGAATCTCAGGGGAAGTCAAGGTAACTAAGAAGGTGGTTGACACGAACGTTGGTTTACACTTGGATTTGAAAGGCTCAGAATCATATGACGTTCTATAACTGATTTCGCTGTTTAGAATTTTTTATATTTTGAGATTTTTGATAGTTGCAACCCTGGCTGTGTCACAAGTGCCAATTGCGAAAATCCGAATTAGGGCCGAGTGAACCTTCTGTAAACTTTCTATTTTGTGGTAAAACTATCAAAAAATTTTCAGCCGTTGACGCGAACAACTGGAACTTTTACACTGGCGGGATTTTCCCGTGCACTCCTGGGAAGGGGATAGACCACGGAGTGGTTTTGGTTGGATATGGAGCAGGTAATTACAACGATAATTCAATAGAGCTGATTCAATCGTTTGCGCGGCTAAACGCATGAAACGCAACGAACGAATCCTTTTCTAGCTGACTACCCCAGAAGGAAGGTTATGTTTTTCGAAATTATGTATGTATGTATCAAGAAATTCGTTTCCACGGGCTACAGCCCATGGAATATGTACGTATGTAAGAAATTAAGTAGGTGTGTACGTTAATGTTGACGAATCCAAACGGATTGACAAATATGAACTTGTGAGAAAAGTGATTTGATTCGTCTCAGCAGCGCGAGTGGTACTTGCTATATTAAAATTATAAATGGAGGAATTCAAACGCAAAATATGACTTTGAAATAATCGGTTTCATGATCCTTACAATATATAAATAACATTTTCAGAGAACGGAGTGCCGTATTGGATCGTGAGGAACTCTTGGGGCGCTGTTTGGGGCGAAGGAGGTTACATCAGAATCCGCATGTCGGGCACCAACGAGAACTCCGTTTGTACCATGAACGCGGTTCCAGGCGTCGTCCCTGTTATTGGATAGCTCATTTTCGGCTATTAAAAATTGTAATCAGGTCTAAATTTAAGAAAAACTGTTACTTCACTTAAAAATATAGCATTGAATTGGCGGTCTCAATAGAATAATCCTTGCAATAAAATGTTCCTTTGAAGCAGATTCCAAAATTGTTTTATTTCTATCTTTTTCTTCTTCTTCTTTCTGTAGTGTAAAACAAAGTCGACGAACGAGCCCATTGGACCACATCGAAAGAATACAAACTTATTATATCTAGTGAAATTTTACTAGTGACTGATAGCACAGAATATATAATAGTACTAGGGTACTGATAGCGAAAATATAGGATGGACTGGTGATAAGGAACAACTTTCCCCAAGGAACATAGGTCCAAATATGGAGAAAATGAATTGTCCTCCCATAATTACTCATATTGACTGGCAGTTAGAAACCGGAAACCGAGAAGAGTGGCGCAAAAACTATCAATTGAAATCGTGTGGTAGCGGCTAAGAATACTTACTGCCACCCCTAGTCCACTCAGGGTGTTTCGTAAAAGGCGACGTAGAGTTTTTAACCTCGGCTGTATATCTATCGACTATGGTTAACCGAAAGGTGACGATGTTACCACCTACAACTACAATAGTATTCCCGAAGAGGATTGACGTCAGGCAGGTGGTCGGTCATAAAACATAGCCCAATCCTTTTTTGCTCAATTGCCGACCTCAATTGATATGGGGATCGTTTTTGACCGCGCTCGGGTTCGGACGTGCCTACAGCTGTGGAGAAGACGGTCCGCTCTTTCTTAAAATTTCTATAGGTTTAGGGCCACCTATTGTTCCGCCACCGCGCGCCGGGTCGAGGCTAGCATAGCAAAAGTGTATAGTGTGCGAACTATAAAAAATACATCTACAAAGTTAAAACCGCGAATCCAGCCCAATTTTGTGCAAGCGTGCACCCATACTTTGCGTTTGATATCAGTGTATAGTGCGCGAACTATAAAAAATACATCTACAAAGTTAAAACCGCGAATCCAGCCCAATTTTGTGCAAGCGTGCACCCATACTTTGCGTTTGATATCAGTGTATAGTGCGCGAACTATAAAAAATACATCTACAAAGTTAAAACCGCGAATCCAGCCCAATTTTGTGCAAGCGTGCACCCATACTTTGCGTTTGATATCAGTGTATAGTGCGCGAACTATAAAAAATACATCTACAAAGTTAAAACCGCGAATCCAGCCCAATTTTGTGCAAGCGTGCACCCATACTTTGCGTTTGATATCAGTGTATAGTGCGCGAACTATAAAAAATACATCTACAAAGTTAAAACCGCGAATCCAGCCCAATTTTGTGCAAACGTGCACCCATACTTTGCGTTTGATATCAGTGTATAGTGCGCGATCAATATTAGTTCATACGTAAATTTAAACCGCGAATCCACCCCAAACGTGTGCAAGCGTGTTCCTATCTACCGCGTGTGATATCAGTGTACCTATAGTGCACGATCAGCATTAGTTCATACGTAAAATTAAACCGCGAATCAACCCCAAACGTGCGCAAGCGTGTTCCCATGTACCGCGTTTGATATCAGTGTAAAGTGCGCGATCAATATTAGTTCATACGTAAAATTAAACCGCGAATCCAACCCAAACGTGTGCAAGCGTGTTCCTATCTACCGCGTGTGATATCAGTGTACCTATAGTGCGCGATCAACATTAGTTCATACGTAAAATTAAACCGCGAATCCACCCCAAACGTGTGCAAGCGTGTTTCTATCTACCGCGTGTGATATCAGTGTACCTATAGTGCGCGATCAACATTAGTTCATACGTAAAATTAAACCGCGAATCCATCCCAAACGTGTGCAAGCGTGACCCTATGTACCGCGTTTGATATCAGTGTACCTATAGTGCGCGATCAACATTAGCTCATACGTAAAATTAAACCGCGAATCCACCCCAAACGTATGCAAGCGTGACCCTATCTGCCGCGTTTGATATCATTGTATAGTGTGCGATCAATAATAATTCATACGCAATCTCAAACGAAACAGCACATAGCAGGGAGTGCGTAGTAGCCTCATTAGAAAGAAGCCTAACGCCTACCGCCAGAACCTGACAACATCCTCGCTCCTTCTCAAGCTACTACTTCAACTCAACGGCGACAACCAAACCCGGTGAGCCCGTTCCAGTTTAATGATATATCTTTTTCCCTCTCATAAAAACAGGTTACACATCACCAGGACAGCCAAAGCATATGGAGCCAGCCGCCGGAGCCATCTATTCACGGGTTTTTCAATCAAGATACCACAATCCGGACGCCTCAGTATCCTTAGGACACAGGGCTCCTTCTATTAGTCTACAGCCCAGCAAACATAGTTTCTCCTAATCTAATCTAAAAGGTCAACAGTAAGCACATCGTGCGCCATTCGGACACCCACATACCAAATAACGTCTTTCAAACTACGAACCTCCACCAACAATATAAAACAAACCTAGCCTATAGAGACTGGAACTAGAAACCTATGATAGTAAAGTATTGCGCAGCAAGCTCACAATGTGGTTGATGTGTCAGGCGTGTGTAAGTACTGATAGGGTCATAGAAATAAAATCACTGTTTTAATCAAATATTACTCACATTTTATTTATGGGATACCACACTAATAAAAAGAGTGAAGAATATACAAATTCAACAACCTAGACACGCGGGTAAAACCTAAATCAAGACATATAAATATACCGTATACTAGGTAACATCGCAGTAAAACGAAGACACAAAAGTTATCTTTTATCTGACATCCAACAAACAAAATAATTATTTCCTAAAACAATAATATCCATATATCTCTATACCAACTTCGACCTACCAAACCTTCGTCTCGGCAAATATAGTCACACATTTTACAAATAAATACATAGTCTAAGCGGGTACGGTCAAATATCACCCGAAAGCTGTTTTGCCGGCACAGTTGATGCCGCTTTGCTCAGTGATACTAGGGACCATTGTGAATGATTCCATCCGAGGAAATGAAAAATCCATCCACTGGATTTCAAGATGGCGGACCTTCGTTTTTTTGTATGGCACTCAAAAAATAATTCTTCTGGAGCCCATCGTGTGGGGTATCAAATGAAAAGGCTAGACGAGACGATTTCAAAAATATATCGTTTTAATACATTTCAGTTGCCCTCTTAGAAAAAAATCAAGTTAAATTTTTAAAAGTAGTCAAAACATGCCAAGTTTGAGGTCCAGTAGGTACAAAATGGCTGAGATATAATTTCATAAAAGTATGCCAAATGATCCACCATATCCTCAACTCTAACGTGACGAAAGGAATTTTGAAAATAATAAGATTTAATGTATATTTTGCAATGGAAAGTAGATAATTGGGAACTGCAGTGGGTTAGTAAGAACTGCTTGTGCGCCTTCATAAATGTTTAAGATGCAATTCTTCTCATGATTGCTTTTACATTTAAAGCAAGATTATTATGTGTCGGATCAATTTGAATCTGCGGGCACGGTTGTGCACCCGCCAAGTCGAGTAAAAAGTGGCTTTGCCGTACCATATTTCTCTAAAAGCAGTCTCGGCCAAAGTTGAGACCCCTTTAACGATATGTTGGATAAAAATTGAATTATTTCATTAAGCAGATATAGAAGCTCTAAATGGAGTAAAATACTTAAGTTTCAGAATAGAAAAAAAACAATTAAGTATGTGAATACACAGGAATACCATTTTAAATTTACAGCGAACAGCATTCATTGCAGTTTTAATTGTAGAATCATGTTAGTGTTTAGTGTATAAATATGAAATACAATGATTCTACAGTTATTTCGTTCCGACGACGTCATGGATTGCACAACTTTTCTGGTGGAGTGGCGGACTTGGCCGTCTTCATTTTGTATATTATTTGTTTTTGCAATTATTTAATTTCGGTCGCTCAAATAGGCTATATTTGACAACTTTCAGATACTTATACGGTTATTTTTCTTTGATGATGTGTCTTTTAGTATGGGCTGTCAAATATGGCCTATTGGAACGACCGTACTCTAAGTCAATATTTTATGTACGAAAACTCTCATTTTTTTGCGGCAGATGAAATGAGTGGTGAGACTTGATTTTTTTTAAGTTGTGTTTTGATGGTATGTCATATCTTTGCATAAGGCTTTTTTGATCTCACTTCATTCATATACCTAGGTACATGTCATCTAAAAGTGCTTTAGCAGTTTTCGGTCGGTCGAATGAGTAACAGATTCAAGGGAATTTAATGAATTTTTGAAATATTGAATGTTTATTTAATGACTTTTGGGTCTTTAACACCCAGGTTTCAAATGTTATCCAAAATATCGTTATTTTGGGTTTCGAAATGGGCCTGAACTGTTTCAAGAGAGACAATTTAATTTAATTTAATAATTTATTGTACCTACACAAAAACAAATATAGCACAAATACGAAAATAAAAACGACACAGCAGGCACTACTTATTCCTAACATGATTTTTTCTTACAGCAGGCCTACTAAACTGAGATAGCATTCATGAGTAGAGCAACATAGTACCTATGGTACATACGCTTTTTTCTCGACTTGGCGGGGGCACAACCGTGCCTGCAGATTCAAAATGATCCAGCACATCATAACCTTGCTTTAAGTGTAAAAGCAATCATGAGAAGAATTGCATCTTAAACATTTATGAAGGCGCACAAGCAGTTCTTACTAACCCACTGCAGTTCCCAATTATCTACTTTCCATTGCAAAATATACATTAAATCTTATTATTTTCAAAATTCCTTTCGTCACGTTAGAGTTGAGGATATGGTGGATCGTTTGGCATACTTTTATGAAATTATATCTCAGCCATTTTGTACCTACTGGACCTCAAACTTGGCATGTTTTGACTACTTTTAAAAATTTAACTTTTATTTTTTTCTAAGAGGGCAACTGAAATGTATTAAAACGATATATTTTTGAAATCGTCTCGTCTAGCCTTTTCATTTGATACCCCACACGATGGGCTCCAGAAGAATTATTTTTTGAGTGCCATACAAAAAAACGAAGGTCCGCCATCTTGAAATCCAGTGGATGGATTTTTCATTTCCGCGGATGGAATCATTCACAATGGTCCCTAGTATCACTGAGCAAAGCGGCATCAACTGTGCCGGCAAAACAGTATTTTTTTGCTAAGGACCATGACTAACAAAAGACAACAGATTTACGACCTCAACCAACACTGTGGGAACTTGGATTTCGGAGCCATAGAAAACTAAAACCCTTCCATAAAAATCCCGTTTACTCCGGTCACTAATTTCTCCTTACTCCATTACGCAAGAATTGCCCAACAATTACCCGGACGGAAACATCCCTCCGACTGCCAAACAGATTTCTGTACATCTGGCAAACACAAATAAATTATAAACAATAGCAAATATAAACAAAAGTCACAAACAAACGAAACGAACGACCATACTCATAAAAATGAATTCTGAACAATTGACCAAAATCTTTGTTACCACACGAAGCAACACACTCCAGCTGCAACAAATAAAAAACTACCCGTTGGAAATTGCCTATACCATTCAATTGCACAACAGATAAATGACTTACTCGGCCTAACGTTCAACCACCAAATAAGGTGGTAAAAATGTTTATACGTGAATGTTCTACAGTTATCTATGGACGCCATCGTCTCTACCCAGCGACATGAAGGCTCTACAGTTAAGTACGGACACCATGGTCTGCACCCAGCGACGTGCATGTTCTACAGTTATCTACGGACGCCATCATCTGCACCCAGCGACGTGAATGTTCTACAGTTGCCTACGGACGCCATCATCTGCACCCAGCGACGTGCATGTTCTACAGTTATCTACGGACGCCATCATCTGCACCCAGCGACGTGCATGTTCTACAGTTGCCTACGGACGCCATCATCTGCACCCAGCGACGTGCATGTTCTACAGTTATCTACGGACGCCATCATCTGCACCCAGCGACGTGCATGTTCTACAGTTACCTACGGACGCCATCATCTGCACCCAGCGACGTGCATGTTCTACAGTTATCTACGGACGCCATCATCTGCACCCAGCGACGTGCATGTTCTACAGTTATCTACGGACGCCATCATCTGCACCCAGCGACGTGCATGTTCTACAGTTATCTACGGACGCCATCATCTGCACCCAGCGACGTGAATGTTCTACAGTTACCTACGGACGCCATCATCTGCACCCAGCGACGTGCATGTTCTACAGTTATCTACGGACGCCATCATCTGCACCCAGCGACGTGCATGTTCTACAGTTATCTACGGACGCCATCATCTGCACCCAGCGACGTGCAAGTTCTACAGGAATCTACGGACGCCATCATCTGCACCCAGCGACGTGCATGTTCTACAGTTATCTACGGACGCCATCATCTGCACCCAGCGACGTGAATGTTCTACAGTTACCTACGGACGCCATCATCTGCACCCAGCGACGTGCATGTTCTACAGTTATCTACGGACGCCATCATCTGCACCCAGCGACGTGCATGTTCTACAGTTATCTACGGACGCCATCATCTGCACCCAGCGACGTGCATGTTCTACATTATCTACGGACGCCATCATCTGCACCCAGCGACGTGCATGTTCTACAGTTATCTACGGACGCCATCATCTGCACCCAGCGACGTGAATGTTCTACAGTTACCTACGGACGCCATCATCTGCACCCAGCGACGTGCATGTTCTACAGTTATCTACGGACGCCATCGTCTGCACCCAGCTACGTGAATGATCTACAGTAATCTACGGACGCCATCGTCTGCACCCAGCGACGCGAATGTTCTACAGTAATCTACGGACGCCATCGTCTGCACCCAGCGACGCGAATGTTCTACAGTAATCTACGGACGCCATCGTCTGCACCCAGCGACGCGAATGTTCTACAGTAATCTACGGACGCCTTCGTCTGCACTGCACCCAGCGACGTGAATGTTCTACAGTAATCTACGGACGCCATCGTCTGCACCCAGCGACGTGAATGTTCTACAGTTATCTACGGACGCCATCATCTGCACCCAGCGACGTGCATGTTCTACAGTTATCTACGGACGCCATCATCTGCACCCAGCGACGTGCATGTTCTACAGTTATCTACGGACGCCATCATCTGCACCCAGCGACGTGCATGTTCTACAGTTATCTACGGACGCCATCATCTGCACCCAGCGACGTGCATGTTCTACAGTTACCTACGGACGCCATCATCTGCACCCAGCGACGTGCATGTTCTACATTATCTACGGACGCCATCATCTGCACCCAGCGACGTGCATGTTCTACAGTTATCTACGGACGCCATCATCTGCACCCAGCGACGTGCATGTTCTACAGTTATCTACGGACGCCATCATCTGCACCCAGCGACGTGCATGTTCTACAGTTACCTACGGACGCCATCATCTGCACCCAGCGACGTGCATGTTCTACAGTTATCTACGGACGCCATCATCTGCACCCAGCGACGTGCATGTTCTACAGTTATCTACGGACGCCATCATCTGCACCCAGCGACGTGCATGTTCTACAGTTATCTACGGACGCCATCATCTGCACCCAGCGACGTGCATGTTCTACAGTTATCTACGGACGCCATCATCTGCACCCAGCGACGTGCATGTTCTACAGTTATCTACGGACGCCATCATCTGCACCCAGCGACGTGCATGTTCTACAGTTATCTACGGACGCCATCATCTGCACCCAGCGACGTGCATGTTCTACAGTTATCTACGGACGCCATCATCTGCACCCAGCGACGTGAATGTTCTACAGTTACCTACGGACGCCATCATCTGCACCCAGCGACGTGAATGTTATACAGTAATCTACGGACATCATCGCCTGTACCTTGCGACGTGAACATTCTACAGTAATCTACGAACGCCTTCGTCTGCACTACACCCAGCGACGTGAATGGTCTGCCTACAGTAATCTACGGACGCCATCGTCTGCACCCAGCGACGCGAATGTTCTACAGTAATCTACGGACGCCATCGTCTGCACCCAGCGACGCGAATGTTCTACAGTAATCTACGAACGCCTTCGTCTGCACAGCACCCAGAGACGTGAATGGTCTACAGTAATCTACGGACGCTATCGTCAGCACCCTGCCACGTGAATGTTCTACAGTAATCTACGGACGGCTTCGTCTGCACAGCACCCAGAGACGTGAATATTCTACAGTAATCTACGGACGCCATCGCCTGCACCCAGCTACGTGATTGTTCTACAGTAAGGACGCCATCGCCTGCACCCAGCTACGTGATTGCTCTACAGTAATCTACGGACGCCTTTGTCTGCACTGCACCCAGCGACGTGAATGGTCTACAGTAATCTACGCACGCTATCGTCTGCACCCTGCCACGTGAATGTTCTACAGTAATCTACGGAAACCACTTCGACAAGTTTATATATGATTGATAAACTTTTTACTTTTCTTATATCATTTTTTACATTCTTGTTCTTCTCTTGTGTCGATAGTCATGGTCCTTAGCAAAAAAATACTGTTTTGCCGGCACAGTTGATGCCGCTTTGCTCAATGATATTAGGGACCATTGTGAATGATTCCATCCGAGGAAATGAAAAATCCATCCACTGGATTTCAAGATGGCGGACCATCGTTTTTTTGTATGGCACTAAAAAAATAATTCTTCTGGAGCCCATGGTGTGGGGTATCAAATGAAAGGGATAGACGAGACAATTTCAAAAATATATCGCTTTAATACATTTCAGTAGCCCCCTTAGCAAAAAATCAAGTTTCATTTTTAAAAGTAGTAAAAACATGGCAAGTTTGAGGTCCAGTAGGTACAAAATGGATGACATATAGTTTCCTAAAAGTATCTATGCCAAATGATCCACCATATCCTTAACTCTAACCTGACGAAAGGAATTTTGAAAATACACTTCCCATCAAAAAAATCGAAACACCTCGATTTTCCTTGTTTTCGGCCGAACTAAACACCAAAAAGTATTGTTTGCATTAAAAAAATTATATGACTGTGTAGCTGGCAGTTTTGTCTTTTCAGTGTGTATAAAAAAATTCAAAATTCAAAATTGGAACCCCACCTGTTTGTTCTGTAAATGAGATGAATGACTGAGACACGTTTGCAATTAGCGCCTTTTAACGATTCATACCATTTTCGACATTAAAATTTAGAGCTTGTCTTATCTTATCTTAAAACTTTTGTTTTTTTAATTGTTTAATGTGACTTTGGATCGCCTAAAAAAAGTTAGATTTTATCTGAATCATGGGTATTTTGCCCGTAGAAGCCGCCCAAGTGGTGACATTGCCAAATTTTGGACTTGGTCATCGTTTTGTGGCTGAATGTTTGCATTTAAGCCTCACCTTTGTTCATAAAGCTTACAAACGCTATCAGAAGATTGGTCTGTTTACGCGACGTTCAGAATCTGTCGGAAATCGGGTCAGTTCTGACCAACATGATCGAATTAATTTTATGAGTTCTTTGCAAAATCGACGCCTTGGCGCTTTTCAACTGCGGCAAAAGCTATCAAATGTACAAAAGGTGTCTGAAAGCGGTTCTACAATAAAAAAAAGGTTAAAGCAACGTAGACTGGTATCGCAATAGCCAGGAAACGGGCCGAAATCAACTTAAGACAATTAAATAGCGCGCCTTAACTTTGCAAGTGAGCACCTAAACTGGTCGTATACCCAGTGGATCAAATTCCTCTTTTCTGCTGAGTGTAGAATTACACTGATTGGTAACCACGGAAGCATTATGGTTTACAGAAGGGATTAAAAATGCTTCACACAATGCTGCATTGATAAAAAGGTCAGTTATGGTGACAGTTCGTGAACGGTTTCGGAAGGAATCAGCGCCGACGGCATGACAGATTTTGTCTTCGTGTCTGCAGTTGATTTGGGCCCGTTTCCTGGCTATTGCGGTACCAGTCTACGTTCCTTTAACCTTCTTCTGATTGTAGAGCCACTTTCAGCCACCTTTTGTACATTTGATAGCTTTTGCCGCAGTTGAAAAGCGCCAAGGCGTCGATTTTGCAAAGAACTCATAACATTAATTCGATCATGTCGGTCAGAACTGACCCGATTTCCGACAGATTCTGAACGTCGCGTAAACAGACCAGTCTTCTGATAGCGTTTGTAAGCTTTATGAACAAAGGTGAGGCTTAAATGCAAACATTCAGCCACAAAACGATGACCAAGTCCAAAATTTGGCAATGTCACCACTTGGGCGGCTTCTACGGGCAAAATACCCATGATTCAGATAAAATCTAACTTTTTTTTAGGCGATCCAAAGTCACATTAAACAATTAAAAAAACAAAAATTTTAAGATAAGATAAGACAAGCTCTAAATTTTAATGTCGAAAATGTTATGAATCGTTAAAAGGCGCTAACTGCAAACGTGTCTCAGTCATTAATCTCATTTACAGAACAAACAGGTGGGTTTCCAATTTTGAATTTTGAATTTTTTTATACACACTGAAAAGACAAAACTGCCAGCTACACAGTCATATAATTTTTTTAATGCAAACAATACTTTTTGGTGTTTAATTCGGCCAAAAACAAGAAA
This sequence comes from Phthorimaea operculella, assembly GCA_024500475.1. Lineage (NCBI taxonomy): Eukaryota > Metazoa > Arthropoda > Insecta > Lepidoptera > Gelechiidae > Phthorimaea > Phthorimaea operculella. The sequence continues at coordinate 60,185 of JANFCV010000234.1, forward strand.
AACCGAGGTGTTTCGATTTTTTTGATGGGAAGTGTAGTAAGATTTAATGTATATTTTGCAATGGAAAGTAGATCATTTGGTACTGCAGTAGGTTAGTAAGAACTGCTTGTGCGCCTCCATAAATGTCTAAGATGCAATTGTTCTCATGATTGCTTTTACACTTAAAGCTAGATTATAATGTGCCGGATCATTTTGAATCTGCGGGCACGGTTGTGCCCCAGCCAAGTCGACTAAAAAGCGGCTTTGCCGTACCATAAGTTTCGGCCGAAGTTGAAACCCTTTTAACGATATGTTGGATAAAAATTTAAATATTTCATTTAGCAGATATAGAATGCTCTAAATGGAGTAAAATACTTAAGTATAAAGTTTAAAAATAAAAAAAAAACATTTAACCATTTAACCACAGTGATTCTATGTAAATACACAGTATTACCATTTTAAATTTACAGCGAAACAGCATTCATTGCAGTTTTAATTGTAGAATCATGTTAGTTTATAAATATGAAATACAATGATGCTTCAGTTATTTCGTACCGATGACGTCGTGGATTGCACAACTTTTCTGGTGGAGTGGCGGACTTAGCTGTCTTTAACAAAATATATCTTGCAAGTAGTAAGTATTTATTTGTTTTTGCAATTATTTAATTACGGTCGCTCAAATAGGCCATAATTTGACAACTTTGAGATATAAGGTTATTTTTCTTTGCTGATGACGTGTCTTTTAGTATGTGCTGTCAAATATGGCATATTGGAACGACAGTACTCGAAGTCAATATTTTATGTAGGTACGAAAACTCTCATTTTTTTGAGTGGTGAGACTTGCCTTTTTTTGAGTTGTGTTTTGATTGTAGGTATCTCATACATAACTTTACATAAGGCTTTTTTGATCTCACTTCATTCATATAGGTACATGTCATCTAAAAGTGCTTTAGAAGTTTTATGGTTGGTCGAATGACAGATTTAAGGGAATTAAATGAATTTTTGAAATATTCAATGTTTGGGTCCTTGAAACACATGTTTCAAATGTCGTTGTTCGGTGTCGAAATTGGCCTGAACTGTTTCGAGAGAAACATTTTTATTTATTTAATGCTTTATTGTACACAAAAACAAATACAGGACAAATACAAAAATAAAAAACGACACAGCAGGCATTACTTATTTCTAATAAGAATTTTTCTTACAGCAGGCCTACTAAGGTGAGATAGCATTCACGAGTAGCGCAACATGGTACCTATGGCAAATCCGCTTTTTACTTGACTTGGCAGGGGCACAACCGTGCCCGCAGATTCAAAATGATCCGGCACATCATAATCTAGCTTTAAGTGTAAAAGCAATCATGAGAACAATTGCATCTTAAACATTTATGGAGGCGCACAAGCAGTTCTTACTAACCTACTGCAGTTCCCAATGATCTACTTTCCATTACAAAATATACATCAAATCTTATTATTTTCGACATTCCTTTCGTCGGGTTAGAGTTGAGGATATGGTGAATCATTTGGCATACTTTTAAGAAACAATATGTCAGCCATTTTGTACCTACTGGACCTCAAACTTGGCATGTTTTTGCTACTTTTAAAAATGTAACTTGATTTTTTTCTAAGTGTGCAACTGAAATGTAGTAAAATGATATATTTTTGAAATCGTCTCGTCTAGCCCATTCATTTGATACCCCACAAGATGGGCTCCAGAAGAATTATTTTTTGAGTGCCATACAAAAAAACGAAGGTCCGCCATCTTGAAATCCAGTGGATGGATTTTTCATTTCCTCGGATGGAATCATTCACAATGGTTCCTAGTATCACTGAGCAAAGCGGCATCAACTGTGCCGGCAAAACAGCTTCCGGGTGTTATTTGACCGTACCCGCTTAGACTACGATGACTCAAATAAATTTCGACCAGAAATTTGCAGAAATTTTTCACATTAGATCCGGCTGATGTTCCTAGGGGAAAGTTCTTCTTTATCACCACCCCTTTTAGTATCGGTCTCTTGTCAAATTTCACCCTATGTAGTACCTAGGCAGTAGATATTATTCCCTCTATTCAGAAAAACGAACTGATAACTTTGGGCAGCTGGTAGAGACTGGATGGCATAAACCCGAGACAAAACGTTATGGCGTATCCTAGCCTACGACTAGCAGTGGACTGTAATACGCTGAAGTGATGTGCGTGCGATGTAGTACCATGTAGTACGCCTTAAAAATTTATTTCATTTTTATGCAGTACCGTAGGTAGGACTTTTCAATCTGTCCACCTAAACTGATATTATAAAGAGAAAACTTCTTTTTTGTTCGTAATCGATAGTTTCTAAAACTACTAAACCAATTTCAAAGTATTGCTGAAATTCTTTCACCATAACAAAGTTACAAAAAGCTACTTTTTACTGCAGTAAAAAAAAAAAACACGGTACAACGGTTAACAGTGGGAGAACCGCTGGGCTGGTTGTATATTAAGTAACTCATTTGCAAAGAGCACCACGAGCACATGTGAACTATAAGAGAAACAAAACTGGTTCCATAGCAAAACTTGATCAGCATGATAGGCTGCTTCTGCTGGCACAAGGACATCGAGAGTCTGGCTGGAGTACCTGATGTAGACCACCAGGATCTCTTCTAAAGTATAAGAGATACGCAAATCACGTAGACATCGAGGAACTGGAGTAGACCATAATGTAGACCACAAGGAGTCCAGCACTGTAGCAGACAAGGAAATGGCTCAATAGCAAAACATTTTCATCATGATGAGCCGCTTTTGCTGATAAGCTGGTACCTAAGAAAGTAGCGGTTGAAACCACTGGGCGAGCCACTACTAATACTTAAATAAAAAGCAGGCTCTTACCGGCGAATGCTATTTTAGGTAAATTAGCCAACGACATTAACAAATCCAAAAAAAATTTGCGATGAATTCACAGATAACCAACCGAACACGTGTAACTAATAAATAAAATATAATTGCTGAGTGAGAAATATCGACGATAATTCTCAAACATTCCATAAATAAATAACCAAAACGATTGGGTACATATAAAATGCCCGACAAACTGAAATAACATCACAAATACGCAATAGAAAGCTACAGTCATGCAGATTTTGGTATTGTTCCTGGCACTTTTCTGTGCTAGTAGTTTAGCACACGTGCAACCTCCTCTAACCCTCTACGATCTAGAAGATGCCGAGGACCTCTTCGAAGAATTCATCAACAACTACAATAAAGAATACTCAAGCGAAGAGGAGAAGCAGCTCAGGTTCAACGCATTCAAACATAATCTTGAGCATATCAATGCACTGCGCTTGTCGGAGAAAGGAAAGCTAGCATCGTTTGGTAAGAGCTTTAATCTAACTGAATCTAGAATTAAAAATGATGCCTTGGGTCACGCCGACTTTGAAGATAAAGCTAGTATGCAGTCAGCTGCAAATTATGTATAGGGACACTCGGCGATCCTGCAGTGCACTGGTGTAGTAAATTTTTACTCTACTGCCTCAGAAGGAGGGTTATGTTTTTCGAGAGTATGTATGTATGTTTGTATGTATGTGGACAAGAAAATTCTTTTTCACCGGCTACAGCCCAAACGGATAGTTGGATTTTGCCATATAAGGTGTCGTTACATTCGTATCAGCAGCGCGAGTTACACTGGCTATATTAAAAATTCATAAATTCAAGATGGCGGATTTTTATCGCAAAATACAACTTTGTAATTATCGCAGTCGTGATTTTCATTTTAAATTCCTTTTTTTTTTTATAAATACTGGGTAAGCATTTGGCTTGGTGTAATGTCCTTTTGTTTTTTCACATCAAGTCTACTTTATTACGGAATGGTTGTTCACTCTGTGCTCCTCCCAGGGAATAAGTACACAAACTTCGTACTGGCATCAGTGACGTCTTTTCCTGGAGATTTGCTTGCTTTCTATACGTTCAACAAATACGGTAGACGAATGGATTTGTTGCAAGTGCTATATTTTTAATAGCCCAGTCATATTCACCTGATTGTAAGTATTAAGTTATTTACATTGCGGCCATTCGAATAGGCCATATTTGACAGTTGTCTCACCTGATGTTAAGTGACGATGCAGACGATGATGGAACATGCTCGCCCAGATAATGCCTATTCACTCTCGCCTTGAAAAGGCCCAGGTTATAACGTTCCGGAAACAGATCCATAAATATGCCAAAAAAGCTCACGATTACACATAATATGATAAAGTACTCCAGTTATAGCTTTCAATTTCACGTTTCATCCGAACTTAAAATTTCTGTAAATTTCTATTTCAGACATAACTCATCATTCAGATTGGACTAAAGAAGAGTTTCAGTCAACTTTTGGGTTGAAATTCGACTCAACGACTTTATTCGACGCTGAACCAGTTGATATGACTAAGGAGCTGCCAGAAAATTTTGACTGGCGTCAGTATATAGACCTGACACCTGCTAAGAATCAAGACGAACCTTGTGGGTCTTGCTGGGCTTTCAGCACAATAGGTAACCGTTTATGCCACCCGCCAACCACACTTGTTTTTTGCCATCCATCTTCTTCGAGTGGACACCAAGTCATCCAACGACTCGATTGACCCTGGTGTTAAGAGTTTTTCAACCGCCTACTGCAAGTAGCAGACCTCTGACATGGTTGTGTAACGACCGCCGTCTAAGTGATCATTGATCATAAATCGCTAACGCGGCCGAAGGCTTTACGTGCCCTCCGAAGCACGGAACCATCTTGCTTTGAGGTTCAGCCTGGAATGTTCTGAGAATCCTGGGCCTGGGACTTTGTGAATTTGTTCCCAGTCTGGTAAGGACATTGCAGGCTGAACCACCTGATTGACCGAAAAGCAAGATGGTTACGAGCTACGGATGGCCATCGGTGCACGTTAAGCCATCGGTCCCGGTTGCTGTCTATGATTATTTAGACGGCGGTCGTTGCACTGCACAACCATGTCAGAAGCCTACTTGTAAAACTCTGACACCAGGGATCATCGGGTCGTTGGACGACTTGGTCTCCCACTCGAAGTAGAAGAAACTATGTAGGTGTACTATACATTATGTTTTCTCTTGGCAGGAGCCATTGAGGCGGCGTATACAATGAAGCATAAGAAAGTGCTTTCTTTATCTGAGCAGCAGCTGGTAGACTGCGTCGACGCTTGTGGTGGTTGCGGCGGTTGCTATGGAATTGACACGGCTGTTAAGTAAGTCTTGTATTTTATATATTAGGTGAAATTTTACTAGTGACCCAAAGCGAAAACTCAGCACCGGCTGGTGATAAGGAACAACTTTCCCCAAAGAACATAAGACGAAATACGAAAAAAAAATTATGGCCTCCAATAGTAAATCAAATCAGCTGATCGGCAATTTGGTATGAGAGGTCCAAAATATTTTTTTTTTTGTATTCCGACCTATGTTCCTTGAGGAAAGTTGTTCCTTATCATCACCAGCTGGTTCTGAGTTTTCGCTATCGGTCACTAGTAAAATTTCACCCCATATAAGGTATAATAATGTACAGTACCTCATCATCATCTTCCTGCCCTTATCCCAATTGCTTGGGGTCGGCGCAACACGTTTTGTTGAACACAAAATCAAACACAAAAACACAAAGGATTTGGCTTAATTTTACGACCGGCCGCCTACCAGACGTCAACCCTCCTTGGGAATGCTTTTGTGGTGGATTAACCGCCACCATACAGTTGGCCCTGGCTGCTTGGGTCGGGTTTATCACTCGGTCGCCTCTTACGACCCCCACGGGAAGAGAGGGGGTGGTGCTATTCTACTCTGCCGGCACCACACGGCAACGGCACCACTACAGGTCCTAAAGGGGGTGCAGCCTTTTTAAAATTTATAAAGTATCACCCACTTCTAACCATTTTCCCGTAGAAATAAATCATATTCCATCGGTAATTAGTAGCCTATGCTGGTTTCTGAAATTTTTGTAATGGTGACACAAATTTTCAGATATTTGGCACAGCGGCATGCTGGAGTAGAATTGGAATCGGACTATCCTTACGAACATCGAAATGACAGATGTAGGTTCAATGCAAGCAAAGTGAAAGCAAAGGTTGTCAATTCAAAAACCTTCTCCGTAAATGAAACGAGAGCAACCAAACAAGCACTTGTTCAGAATGGTCCGATGATCGTCGGTTAGTACAAACACATCATTTTTATTATTCAATTGGGTCCATCATCTTCCTGCCCTTATCCCAATTACTTGGGGTCGGCGCAACACGTTTTGTTTGAACACAAAATCATGTTGCAAAATTATTTAGCTATGTTTTATGACCGGCCGCCTGCCTTACGTCAACCCTCTTTGGGAATACTATTGTACGATTGAACATAGTCGACAGATGTTCAGCCGAGGTCAAAAATTGTACGTCGCCTTTTACGAAACACCCTGAGTGGACTAGGGGTGGCAGTATTCTTAGCTACCACACGGTAAGCTAAGCTTAGTTTGTACATGAATACCATTTCTCTACCTAACGGAAAACATCAAATTATATGTTATGTCGAGATTCTTAACCATTCTTTTAGGTGTCGTCGCCACGTCTGACTGGCTCCATTACCATGGCGGAATTTTAGATTGCCCTGACATTGGCTTTCAAGGTCACGCAGTCGTTTTAGTTGGATATGGAACAGGTACGTAGGTCATAGTATTTTCTTATATCACATCACATCAGGCTAGTTCACTACAACTGTCGCAAGACATGATCTCCCGGGTTCGACATCCAGTCGCTTCTAGCCGCGTTCTTTAAGTCATACACTCTACGAGTCCACTTGGTCGAAGGGCGCCCAACGCTACGCTTGCCGAGTGATGGCCACCACTCGAGAACTCGCCTACTTCACCGTCCATTAATTTAACGACAGATGTGACAGTGTGTGGTTGTAGGGTGGAGCGAAAAATATTTTTTTTCGTAATCGTTTCGGAATACCTGCAAAAAGTGGCCTCTATGGCTCACAAACATACACACAAAAAATTAGTTAGTAAATGATAAATTTAGAGGTGCCCCCAACTCGATGAACTTTAGCTAACTCTATGAAATTGACAAATTTTGATTAAAATTTACCAATGTTTTTTTAATGCTAAATCAAATTTTGAGTGCTACTCTGTTGATATACGATAGAAAAGTTTGACCACGAGAGATGCGGGGGTGGCAGGGCACGAGGAAATTGATTTCTCTATTTTCGTCATACATTTTTGTATGGCGTTTTCAATTGTATTGGGGCACCTCAAGATATAAAGACAAGTAAATAAAACTTTGGATTTAGGATTTACTAACTATAGGGCACCTTTATATCGCTATGCCATTGAAAAAAAAAACATAAAAAAAATCTCCATACATTATCACTCCACCCTAGTGGTTAGCCTGGCGAGCCCCGAGGCAGTGCCTTTATTTTTTTTATAGAAATGAAAATTGTTACAAAAAAAAATGTGCCCTGCAAATTTGTCTTTTTTACAATGACTAAACCATTTCTGTGTAATGAATGAGTAATGACTATCAATAAGTAATATTTTTATGTCCTACTTTGAATAAAATAATGTTGACTTTTTGATGTGGCCAGCCCACTGCCACTTCAACTTGCTACATCATCATCATCTGCCTGCCCGTATACCATAGTACATTGTTGTCGAGGCCGGGAAAACAAGGCTTTGCTGGACGAGTAGAGTTTGAAGTCCGAGCCGTAGGCGAGGACTTCAATTATACGAGTCAAGCAAAGTCATTTTCCCCGAGGCTTACATGCAAAAAATGCTAGGAAATAACACACTAAGTACGTACTTTATAAAAAATGTTTTCCGCGGACAGTTTGGCTTCAGCCCTTATGCACCCCTTATGTTTGGCGGCGTGCAATTCATTTCAATACTACTCTCATCTTTATTCCGTTTTAAACAAAAAAGACTACAGTACAACAGCCCCAATCATGAAAATTTTCATGTTTTCCCACCCAATTTGTTTGTTTTTCCACAAATTGTGTATTTTTTAATAAATAGGCCTTTAGCAAGGCACAGTATTCATTGCTATTCAGCCATTCTATATGTATGTTTAGTTCATTCCTTTTTTTATTCTATTTGTCCATTTAGAATAGGCAAGGGTTATAAAATTATACAGCCTTATCTTGAGTTAGTTCATATCAACTTTTCATACAAAATTACGTTCCGTTCCTATGACATTCATAGAGATATCTATTTTGAAATTAATTACCTGTGTGGCTTAGCGTGTAACGAATTTACTTTGCCGGACACCAGCAAAGGATTTCCATACAACTTTGCTGGCGCGGTCGGAGACATGACACACAATGGGAAACTTTGCGTATTCTTTTTTTGAAAGAAATGAACATATTTCCTAGCATGTTTGAGAAAATTTATTTGTCTTTCTCTTCCATTCTTCTCTATTAGCCGTCAAATCTTCGTTTACATCTTTTTGTTTCATATCATCTTTTACACAATCCATCCAAACTTTTTTAGGCCTTTCTCTCCTTAGCTTGCTACACTTCTTACAATATTACAGAAAAGGGAGTGCCATATTGGACGATCAAGAACTCATTCGGTGCCAAATGGGGCGAGCATGGATACATCAGAATTCGGCAGATAGGCGGCGAGAAAAACACTGCTTGTGGCATGTTCAGGTCACCAGGGTTTGTCCCTGTTGTTGCATAAGTAAGGCCAACCAGACGAGATAAAGAATGTAAACGATCCAGAGACAATATCATATATATATCATATTATGACAACCGAGTCTTATTAAAATTGTTTACATTATGTTAGGTTATATGGTGTCATAATAGTAAGGGTGAAATAGCTTTCGATAAAGTTATTTTCCAATACGCAAAAATAAAATTTTGAACTTCGTAATAAAACAATCACAGCAATAAATGATCATTTAAATCAGCCTTGAATTGTTTTATTTTTGTTAATCTTTTTTCCTATCCTATTTCGATATGTACTGATCGAACCACTAGGAATGACTTTCAAACTAAATAATTACAGATGTTTCTCCCAATTATAAGCTAAATTTTTTTGACAATCATTCCATATAAGCTTGAGAGATGAAGTATACTATTGATGTACCTTTCACGAAAAACGGTGAGCTATAAGCTTATTACCGTACCTTCTACGAAAAACCGTGGACTATAAGTTTATTGCTGAACGTTTTACGAAAAACCATGCCTTTATTTGCCATGCGTTCTACGAAAAACCAGGCTTTAAAGATATTGTTGTACCTCCCCTTAAGTTTGATGTCGTTTTTCTCACAAAAATCATGAGCTAATGTTTGTTGCTGCTTATCGTAGGTTATAGTCTATAAGCTTTTGTAATATCAAATCTTGTGATACATAGAAGTTTCTTTAAAGCTTAACTCAGAATAAAACAAAAAATTGATGCAGACCGAAATGAAATTATTTCAAAGGAATAAAAGTAAAGGTTATTTCAAATCGTATCATAGCTGGAGGCCACATCGCTACTGACGGCGAGACCACGCGAATGGCGTTAACCATAAAACAAACTTAGCTATAAATAAAATTCAATCCAATATAGCTCCATTTCCTTACCTCTTTGCACAGCAGTAGGAACCTGACGGCTAGATAAGATAAAAACTACGACTGACCTGGCGATGGGCTGCGGATAGGGCTGATGTGTGCTTCGGGGGGCACGTTAAGTCTAGCAGCTGTTGTATAAAGCACTATGTATCACTCGGAAGAAAGTGCGATTACATTCCTCGTTTTCAATCAGTTTCTTTCTAACTAAGTGTACGTACAATGTACTATTTCACTTGTCTTACGCAACTAGGACTGACCTGGCGATGGGTTGCTGGTAGGGCTGGTGCAGGGCGGTGAAGTCGTCCACGTGCAGCGAGGGCGGGCGGGAGGTGTTGGGCGGGCGGGAGCGGAACTAACAAGCCATCTGTTGATGAAATCTAGGGCTGGACATCCTGAAGCTACCATGTTAGTAAAAAATAATGTTCAATATTAAAAAAAAATGGACATCCAATACTAATTTTGCAAAATAGACCAAACATACTAATTTTGCAAAATGGTCCTCAAATACTAATTTTGTTAAATGGACCTCCTAAGCTAATTTTGCAAACTGGACCTCCCATACAAATTTTGCAAAATAAACCTCCCATACTAATTTTGCAAAATGGACCTCCCATTAAATTTTGCAAAATAAACTCCCATACTAATTTTGCAGAAATGGACCTCCCATACAAATTTTGAAAAATGGACCTCATACTTAATTTGCAAAACGGACCACCAATACTTATTTAAAATGGACCCCTTATACTAATCTTGCAAAATGGACCTCCATACTAATTTTGCAAAATGAAGCTCCTATACTAATTTTGCTTCCTGCTAGAACATTCTGTAGAGAGGTCCATTTTTTTTCTATTGAACATTTTTTTCTTATTAAATTAAATTAAAAATTAAAATCCATTTATTTCAGACAAGTCCATACATTAAATTACAATTCAATCAGTAGTCAATAAAAATCGCATAACATAATACATTATGGTAGCTTAGAATCTCAAGTCTAGATTTTTTTGGACCACTTTAACTGGGCACCTTGTATATACTCTAAGGCTACACTACACTGACCTGATGGGCTGCTGGTAGGGCTGGTGCAGGGCGGTGAAGTCGTCCACGTGCAGCGAGGGCGGGCGGGAGGTGGGCGGGCGGGCGGAACTATCTGTTGAGCTACACTACACTGACCTGGCGATGGCAGTTATAGCTTTCAATTACACGTTACATCCGAACTCAAATTTCTGTAAAATTCTCTTTCAGACATAACTCATAAATCGGATTGGACTGAAGAAGACTTTCAGTCAACTTTTGGGTTGAAATTCCACTCAACGACTTTATTCGAAGCGGAACAAGTTGATATGACTAAGGAGCTGCCAGAAAATTTTGACTGGCGTCAGTATATAGACCTGACACCTGCTAAGAATCAAGACGAACCTTGTGGGTCTTGCTGGGCTTTCAGCACAATAGGTAACCGTTTATGCCACCCGCCAACCACACTTGTTTTTGCCATCCATCTTCTTCGAGTGGACACCAAGTCATCCAACGACTCGATTGACCCTGGTGTTAGAGTTTTCAACCGCCTGCAAGTAGCAGACCTCTGACATGGTTGTGTAACGACCGCTGTCTGAGTTATCATTAATCATAAATCGCTAACGCGGCCGAAGGCTTCGTACCCTCCGCTGCGGAACCATCATGCTGAGGTTCAGCCTGGAATGTTCTGAGAATCCTGGGCCTGGGACTTTGTAATTTGTTCCCAGTCTGGTAAGGACATTGCAGGCTGAACCACCTGATGACCGAAAAGCAAGATGGTTACGAGCTACGGATGGCCATCGGTGCACGTTAAGCCATCAGTCGCAGTTGCTATCTATGATTATTTAGACGGCGGTCGTTGCACTGCACGCTCATGAGAAGCCTCTGTAAAACTCTGACACCAGGGATCATCAGGTCGGACGACTTGTCTCCCACTCGAAGTAAGAAAACTATGTAGGTGTACTATACATTATGTTTTCTCTTGCAGGAGCCATTGAGGCGGCGTATACAATGAAGCATAAGAAAGTGCTTTCTTTATCTGAGCAGCAGCTGGTAGACTGCGTCGACGCTTAGTGGTTGCGGCGGTTGCTATGGAATTGACACGGCTGTTAAGTAAGTCTTGTATTTTATATATTGGGTGAAATTTTACTAGTGACCCAAAGCGAAAACTCAGCACCGGCTGGTGATAAGAACAACTTTCCCAAAACATAAGACGAAATACGAAAAAAATTATGGCCTCCAATAGTAAATCAAATCAGCTGATCGGCAATTTGGTATGGGAATTTATTTTTTTGTATTCCGACCTATGTTCCTTGAGGAAAGTTGTTCCTATCATCACCAGCTGGTTCTGAGTTTTCGCTATCGGTCACTAGTAATTTCACCCCATATAGGTATAATGTGTACAGTACCTCATCATCATCTTCCTGCCCTTATCCCAATTGCTTGGGGTCGGCGCAACACGTTTTGTTGAACACAAATCAAACACAAAAACACAAAGGATTTGGCTTAATTTTACGACCGGCCGCCTACCAGACGTCAACCCTCCTTGGGATGCTTTTGTGGTGGATTAACCGCCACCATACAGTTGGCCCTGGCTGCTTGGTCAGGTTTATCACTCGGTCGCCTCTTACGACCCCCACGGGAAGAGAGGGTGGTGCTATTCTACTCTGCCGGCACCACACAACGGCACCACTACAGGTCCTAAAGGGTGCAGCCTTTTTAAAATTTATAAAGTATCACCCACTTCTAACCATTTTCCCAGAAATAAATCATATTCCATCGGTAATTAGTAGCCTATGCTGGTTTCTGAAATTTTTGTAATGGTGACACAAATTTTCAGATATTTGGCAACGGCATGCTGGAGTAAATTGGAATCGGACTATCCTTACGAACATCGAAATGACAGATGTAGGTTCAATGCAAGCAAAGTGAAAGCAAAGGTTGTTAATTCAAAAACCTTCTCCGTAAATGAAACAAGAGCGACCAAACAAGCACTTGTTCAGAATGGTCCGATGATCGTCGGTTAGTACAAATATATCATTTTATTATTCAATTGGGTCCATCATCTTCCTTCTCTTATCATTACTTGGGGTCGGCGCAACACGTTTTGTTTGAACACAAAATCATATTGCAAAATTATTTAGCTATGTTTATGACCGCCGCCTGCCTTACGTCAACCTCTTTGGGAATACTATTGTACGATTGAACATAGTCGACAGATGTTCAGCCGAGGTCAAAATTGTACGTCGCCTTTTACGAAACACCTGAGTGGACTAGGGTGGCAGTATTCTTAGCTACCACACGGTAAGCTAAGCTTAGTTTGTACATGAATACCATTTCTCTACCTAACGGAAAACATCAAATTATATGTTATGTCGAGATTCTTAACCATTCTTTTAGGTGTCGTCGCCACGTCTGACTGGCTCCATTACCATGGCGGAATTTTAGATTGCCCTGACATTGGCTTTCAAGGTCACGCAGTCGTTTTAGTTGGATATGGAACAGGTACGTAGGTCATAGTATTTTCTTATATCACATCACATCAGGCTAGTTCACTACAACTGTCGCAAGACATGATCTCCCGGGTTCGACATCCAGTCGCTTCTAGCCGCGTTCTTTAAGTCATACACTCTACGAGTCCACTTGGTCGAAGGGCGCCCAACGCTACGCTTGCCGAGTGATGGCCACCACTCGAGAACTCGCCTACTTCACCGTCCATTAATTTAACGACAGATGTAGGTTATAGTCTATAAGCTTTTGTAATATCAAATCTTGTGATACATAGAAGTTTCTTTAAAGCCATGTGTGCTTCGGAGGGCACGTTAAGTCTAGCAGCTGTAGTATAAAGCACTATGTATCACTCGAAAGAAAGTGCGATTACATTCCTCGTTTTCAATCGGTTCCCTTCTAACGTACAATGTTCTATTTTACTTGTCCTTACATAACTAGGACTGACCTGGCGATGGGCTGCTGGTAGGGCTGGTGCAGGGCGGTGAAGTCGTCCACGTGCAGCGAGGGCGGGCGGGAGGTGTTGGGCGGGCGGGAGCGGAACTAACAAGCCATCTGTTGATGAAATCTAGACTCTGGACATCCTAAGCTACCATGTTAGTAAAAAATAATGTTCAATATTAAAAAAAAATGGACATCCAATACTAATTTTGCAAAATAGACCAAACATACTAATTTTGCAAAATGGTCCTCAAATACTAATTTTGTTAAATGGACCTCCTAAGCTAATTTTGCAAACTGGACCTCCCATACAAATTTTGCAAAATAAACCTCCCATACTAATTTTGCAAAATGGACCTCCCATACAAATTTTGCAAAATAAACTTCCCATACTAATTTTGCGAAATGGACCTCCCATACAAATTTTGAAAAATGGACCTCCCATACTTAATTTGCAAAACGGACCACCAATACTTATTTTGTAAAATGGACCCCTTATACTAATCTTGCAAAATGGACCTCCCATACTAATTTTGCAAAATGAAGCTCCTATACTAATTTTGCTTCCTGCTAGAACATTCTGTATGAGAGGTCCAATTTTTTTCTTCAAATATTGAACATTTTTTTTGCTATTATTAAATTAAATTAAAAATTAAAATCCATTTATTTCAGACAAAGTCCATACATTAAATTACAATTCAATCAGTAGTCAATAAAAATCGGCATAACATAATACATTATGGTAGCTTAGAATCTCCAGAGTCTAGATTTTTCTTTGGACCACTTTAACTGGGCACCTTGTATATACTCTAAGGCTACACTACACTGACCTGGCGATGGGCTGCTGGTAGGGCTGGTGCAGGGCGGTGAAGTCGTCCACGTGCAGCGAGGGCGGGCGGGAGGTGTTGGGCGGGCGGGAGCGGAACTATCTGTTGAGCTACACTACACTGACCTGGCGATGGGCTGCTGGTAGGGCTGGTGCAGGGCGGTGAAGTCGTCCACGTGCAGCGAGGGCGGGCGGGAGGTGTTGGGCGGGCGGGAGCGGAACTTACAACGCGTCTGTTGATGAAATCTAGATTCTGGACACCCTAAGCTACCATAAAAGTAAAAAAAAAACAATATTTGAAAAAAAATGGACCTCCCATACTAATTTTGCAAAATGGAGCTCCCATACTAATTTTACAAAATGGACATCCCATACTAATTTTGCAAAATGGACGTCCCATATTAATTTTGCAAAGTGGACCTCCTATACTAATTTTGCAAAGTGGACCTCCTATACTAATTTTGCAAAGTGGACCTCCTATACTAATTTTGCAAAGTGGACCTCCTATACTAATTTTGCAAAGTGGACCTCCTATACTAATTTTGCAAAGTGGACCTCCTATACTAATTTTGCAAAATGGACCTCCCATACAAATTTTGCTAAATGGACCTCACATACTAATTTTGCACAATGGACCTCCCATACTAATTTTGCAAAGTGGCCCTCCCATAATAATTTTGCACAATGGACCTCCCATACTAATTTTGCACAATGGACCTCCCATACTAATTTTGCAAAGTGGCCCTCCCATAATAATTTTGCACAATGGACCTCCCATACTAATTTCGCAAAGTGGACCTCCCAAACTAATTTTGCAAAGTGGACCTCCCATACTAATTTTGCTGTCTGATATAGCATTCTGTATGGGAGGTCCAATTTTTTTCTTCAAATATTGAACATTTTTTTTTGCTATTATGGTAGCTTAGAATCTCCAGAGTCTAGATTTTTCTTTGGACCACTTTAACTGGGCACCTTGTATATACTCTAAGGCTACACACTACACTGACCTGGCGATGGGCTGCTGGTAGGGCTGGTGCAGGGCGGTGAAGTCGTCCACGTGCAGCGAGGGCGGGCGGGAGGTGTTGGGCGGGCGGGAGCGGAACTATCTGTTGAGCTACACTACACTGACCTGGTGATGGGCTGCTGGTAGGGCTGGTGCAGGGCGGTGAAGTCGTCCACGTGCAGCGAGGGCGGGCGGGAGGTGTTGGGCGGGCGGGAGCGGAACTATCTGTTGAGCTACACTACACTGACCTGGCGATGGGCTGCTGGTAGGGCTGGTGCAGGGCGGTGAAGTCGTCCACGTGCAGCGAGGGCGGGCGGGAGGTGTTGGGCGGGCGGGAGCGGAACTATCTGTTGAGCTACACTACACTGACCTGGCGATGGGCTGCTGGTAGGGCTGGTGCAGGGCGGTGAAGTCGTCCACGTGCAGCGAGGGCGGGCGGGAGGTGTTGGGCGGGCGGGAGCGGAACGCGTCCGCGGATACTTCCACTCGCACGCGGGTTAGAGCCACTGGAAGGAATGAATACGATCGTACAATGTCTAAGGTCAAAGACGTCTCAAAGCAAATCAGAAGAATGAAGTGACTATGGGCAGGCCACATGATGAGGGAAAGAATATAAAAATAGACCAGAGACGTGACAGAGTCACAAATTAGGGAAACGGCGGCTGGGCGTCTATACAGATTTCTTACTCAGTACTAGCGACGATTTTGACGCTTACTGACTTTAACTGGAAACAACCGGAATCTCAGAGGAAGTCAAGGTAACTAAGAAGTTGGTGGTTAAAATTGACTCAGAACCATATGACGTTTTAGTTTCAGATTTTACTGTTTTGATATTCTAATAGGTACTTTGAGATTGTTGACAATAGCAACCTTGGCTATGTAACAAATGACAGTCGCATAAATCCTGAATATGGTTGAGGAGTGTAAACTCTCTATTTTGCGGCTTTGTCAACAATGGCGGATGACAGGAGGTATGGGAAAATTGTGCCTTACAATATAATTTACTCTTCTTTAAAATTACTTTTCATTCATATTATGAGATTGAATTAGTTACTTCCTTCTTCGAGTGGGACACCGAGTCGTTCAACGTGGTGTCAGAGTTTTTCAACCGCCTACTGCAAGTAGCAGGCCTCTGGCATAGTTGCGTAACGACCGCCATCATAGACAACAACCGGGACCGACTGCTTAACGTGCCCATCCGCAGCACGGAACCATCTTGCTTTTCGGTCAATCAAGTGGTTCAGCCTACAATGTCCTAACCAGACTGGGAACAAATTCACGAAGTAATAAGTGAACAAATTCACAAAGTGAGTAACCCCACCGAGAATTGAACCAGGAATCTTCTACGTCGCAGGCAGACTCTTGGCGGGCTTGCCTCATCTCGCCATCAACGGCGGTCGTATGCCTCCCGCATCCACTGTCTTCCGACAACGGTCACCAAATCGTCTGTCCATCTGGCGGGTGGTCTGTCTAATGGAATGAATTTGTTCTCGACCGCCACTCCATTACCACAAAATAGAAAGTTTACAAGATTCACTCGGCCCTATATCGGATTTTCGCAATAAAGACGCCCCGCGCGCCGTTTCTCTAATTTGTGCCGTTACCGGCTTCGTCCACCGTCCGTCTTCCCGTCTAACTGATTGTCCTGCCCACCCCCACTTTAGTTTCTTGATTCATACAACATGCAGACGGCTTACTCAACCATAAATTATCTTAACTTTGGGTGTGTGTGCGTGTATGTATGTGTAGGTAATTTGTGTGTATGTCTGTATTTTGTATGTATGTGAAAAGCACCAGTTACCTGCGGGTCGTTTATCCTGGGGTGCGGGTTCGATTCTCGAGTCGCGGCACCCGGCGAGCCGCCGCACGCAGCTCAAAATGGCGTCGGCGCCAGAAGTACCAACGGAAGTATTATTAAGCTTTATGTGGTGCGCGGTGAACATTTCAATATCACGTTTCAGGGCCCATTGTTCTGACTGTTTCCGTCACGTGGCGCCATCTTGCGGATATAATGAGAACTACTGTTGTGTTTTGCTTGCGTATGAACTACTTGAGTGAGAGGTCACTTCACTCCGCTACTATTCCCAGAAGTCGCTACACAAGTACGGATAATCTTATACTTTAAAAATTAAGATGAGAAAATTGAAAAATGTGGGGTACTGTCAAACGGTGGGGACGGTACCCCACGGTCCCGGGTTCAAGTACCGGCGGTCGCTAATGAATTTTTTCGATTTTCTCATCTTCAATTTATGAGAATAATATAGCACTGTGAGTGCATTAAAAATCATAATATTTCCCTTATATTGCAAAACTTGTGTATGTGTGTTTGTAAGCGTATGTTTTGTTTATGCATCTGTGTGTTGTGTGTTTGCAGGAAGCAGTACTTAGTTACCTGCGGGTCGTTTATCCTGAGGAGCGGGTTCGATTCTCGAGTCGCGACACCCGGCGAGGCGCCTCACGCAGCTCAAGATGGCGTCGGCGCCGGAAGTATTATTAAGCTTAATGCAGTGCGCGTTGAACACTTCGATATCACGTTTCAGGGCCCATTGATTTGACTGTTTCCGTCACGTGGCGCCATCTTGCGGATACATTGAGAACGGCTATTGTGTCTTGCTTGAGTGAGGGGTCACTATACTCTTCTACTATTTCCAGAAGTCGCTACACAACCACGGGTTATCTTATACTACCCGATTCACAAAAGAAGGTGAATATAAATGGCGGTGGGAGAGAGAGCATGAACACCTGGTGTATGTAAGAGCCTTAGTGCGAGTGAGAAAGCATACCTCCGGCCGCCATTTATATTACCATTCTTCTGTGAAACCGGTATTACATCAAATCTACTTGTATGTTTGTGTGTGTGTGTGTGTGTTTGTATACGTATGATTATTATGTATGTGTATGTAGGAAGCACCAGTTACCTGCGGGTCGTTTATCCTGTGGTGCGGGTTCGATTCTCGAGTCGCGACACCCGGCGAGCCGCCGCACGCAGCTCAAAATGGCGTCGGCGCCGGAAGTGCCGCCGGAAGTAAAAAGCTTTATGCAATGAGCGGTGAACACTTCGATACCACGTTTCAGGGCCCATTGTTCTGACTGTTTCCGTCACGTGGCGCCATCTTGTGGATATATTGAGAACTGCTGTTGTGTCTTGCTTGAGTGAGAGGTCACTATACTCCGCTACTATTCCCAGAAGTCGCTACACAACTACGGATTGTCTTATACTTCAAAACCTTGTGTATGTGTGTTGATGTGTGTATGTTAATGTGTATGTAGGTATGTATTATGTAAGTGGGAAGCACCAGCAGTTACCTGCGGGTCGTTTATCCTGGGGTGCGGGTTCGATTCTCGAGTCGCGACACCCGGCGAGCCGCCGCACGCAGCTCAAGATGGCGTCGGCGACGGAAGTGCCGCCGGGAGTAAAAAGCTTAATACGGTGAGCGGTGAACATTTCAATATCACGTTTCAGGGCCCATTGTTCTGACTGTTTCCGTCACGTGGCGCCGTCTTGCGGATATATTGAGAATGGCTATTGTGTCTTGCTTGTTTATGAACTACTTGAGTGAGAGGATACTATACTCCGCTACTTCTCGCAGAGGTTACTACACAACCACGGATTATCTTACACTTATAAAATAAAGATGAGAAACGGAACCCCACGGTCCCGGGTTATAGTCCCTGCGCTGCGGCCGCTAATGAATTTTTCAATTTTGTCATCTTTAAGTTATGAGAATAATATAGCACTGTGAGTGTATTTAAAATCCCAATACATTATCTTATACTTCAAATCTTGTGTGTGTGTTTGTATGCGTATGTTCATGTATATGTAGCTATGTATTATGTATGTGGGAAGCACCAGTTACCTGCGGGTCGTTTATCCTGTGGTGCGGGTTCGATTCTCGAGTCGCGGCACCCGGCGAGGCGCCGCACGCAGCTCAAGATGGCGTCGGCGCCGGAAGTACCGCCGGAAGTACCGCCGGAAGTATTTAGATTTATGTGGTGCCCGGTCAACACTTCGATACCACGTTTTAGGGCCCATTGCTCTGACTGTTTCCGTCACGTGGCGCCATCTTGCGGATACATTGAGAACTGCTGTTGTGTCTTGCTTGAGTGAGAGGTCACTTCACTCCGCTACTATTCCCAGAAGTCGCTAGACAACCATGGGTTATCTTATACTACCCGTTTCACAAAAGAAAGTGAATATAAATGGCGGTGGGAGAGAGAAAGCATGAACGGCTGTTGGTTGTGTCTTGCTTGCATCTGAACCACATCAGTGAGAGGCCACTACACTTTGCTACTGCTTTCAGAAGACGCTAGACCACCACGGGTTATCTTATACTTCAAACCTTGGTTGGGAATGTTTTATGCGTGTGACTGTGTGTATGTTTGTGTGTCTGTGTGTGTCTGTGTTTGTGGTTATATACGTATGATTATGTATGTGTATGTAGAAAGCACCAGCAGTTACCTGCGGGTCGTTTATCCTGAGGTGCGGGTTCGATTCTCGAGTCGCGACACCCGGCGAGGCGCCTCACGCAGCTCAAGATGGCGTCGGCGCCGGAAGTGCCGCCGGGAGTATTAAGCTTAATACGGTGAGCGGTGAACACTTCGATAACACTTTTCAGGGCCCATTGTTCTATTTCCGTCACGTGGCGCCATCTTGCGGATATTTTGAGAACGGCTGTTGGTTGTGTCTTCCTTGATTATTTAGCTACTTGAGTGAGAGGTCACTATACTCCGCTACTATTCGCAGAAGTCGCTACCCAACCACGGATTATCTTAAACTTCAAACCTTGGTTGGGAATGTTTTACGTGTGTGACTGTGTGTCTGTCTGTGTGTGTGTGTGTGTGTCTGTGTTTGTGGTTATATACGTATGATTATGTGTGTATGTATGTAGGAAGCACCAGTAGTTACCTGCGGGTCGCTTATCCTGAGGTGCGGGTTCGATTCTCGAGTCGCGACACCCGGCGAGGCGCCGCACGCAGCTCAAGATGGCGTCGGCGCCGGAAGTACCGCCGGGAGTATTAAGCTTAATACGGTGAGCGGTGAACATTTCGATACCACGTTTCAGGGCCCATTGTTCTATTTCCGTCACGTGGCGCCATCTTGCAGATATGTTGAGAATGGCTGTTGTGTTGTGCTTGCGTATGAACCACATCAGTGAGGGATCACTACACTCTGCTACTATTCCCAGAAGTCGCTAGACAACCACGGGTTATCGTATACTTCAAATCTTGTGTATGTGTGTTTGTATGCGTATATTTATGCGTCTAGCTAGGTGTGTGGTGTAAAAGGCCATTTATACAGCTGTTTACACTCTGCCTGTCCCGAATGGGATATAGGCGTGTTATATGTATGTATGTATGTGTGTTTGTGTGAAAATAGGAAACACCAGTTACCTGCGGGTCGTTTATCCTGGGGTGCGGGTTCGATTCTCGAGTCGCGACACCCGGCGAGGCGCCGCACGCAGCTCAAGATGGCGTCGGCGCCGGAAGTACCGCCTGGAGTATTTAAAGTAAGGCCAACTAAACGACATGTAAACAATTTTAAGAAGACTCGGTGACAGCTATTGCGATATGTACTTATCTGTCATTTGGAATACTGTCAGTTGTCTCTTTATGGCTAATTTACATTCTTTAACTTGTCTGGTTGGCCTTACTTTAGCTTTATGCAATGAGCGGTGAACACTTCGATACCATGTTTCAGGGCCCATTGTTCTGACTGTTTCCGTCACGTGGCGCCATCTTGCGGATACATTGAGAACGGCTGTTGTGTCTTGCTTGAGTGAGGGGTCACTATACTATTTCCAGAAGTCGCTACACAACCATGGGTTATCTTATACTACCCGTTTCATAAAAGAAAGTGAATATAAGGTCCTATTAAATTCACTGCAAATATTTTAAGGGCATGCGTAAATATGTATAAGAAAAACATCTAAGGCATTTAAAAAAAAATCTACACGCTAGATTTTTTTTTTCATTTTCAAACAAACTTTTTAATTAATTATGTGAACACCCTTTGACTGACCCGACTGACGTTCCGCCATGTAAACATGATTCACTTACACGGCACGCACACTAACAACCAACCAATCACAGCACGGCGCGTTTGGCGCGTAATTTAAATTCATCGAAGTGTGTGTTTCTAGGACAAACAGGGTGCACTTTCTGCGTTTCGTTTTTTTTTTTAGTTAAATGCAGTTTTCTCGAAAACTAGCGTGTAGATTTCTTTAAAAAATTGCCTAGTACATGCTTATATTTTATTCTGCCCCTAAAATATTTGCAGTGAATTTAATAGGACCTTATATAAATGGCGGCGGGAGAAAGAAAGCATGAACACCTGGTGTATGTAAGAGCCTTAGAGCGAGTGAGTATGTGTATGTAGGAAGCACCAGTTACCTGCGGGTCGCTTATCCTGAGGCGCGGGTTCGATTCTCGAGTCGCGACACCCGGCGAGCCGCCGCACGCAGCTCAAGATGGCGTCGGCGCCGGAAGTGCCGCCGGGGACTGACAAATGGACGTTGGCGATTTCCAGTATGTCGCATGGAGTCTGGAATTAAGAACACTTTAAGTTATTGATAGGTATCGAATTAGGTACTTCAAAATTCTTGAGTCTAGAACAATTTCACGCATACACGTCACGTTCTCTATCCTTTGCAATGTAGGCAGAGGCGTTAACGGCCGCAAAAATAAGGATAATATGTATCCACTTAAAGCTCGTGTACCTTAGAATCTGCCATTGCCACCCCTAGTCCTCCCAGGGTGTTTCGTAAATGGCGACGTAGAGTTTTTGACCTCGGCTGAATATCTGTCGACTATAATTAACCGCTTGGTGACGGTGATACTACCTACAATAGCTTCCCAAAAGGGTTTGACGTGAGGCAGCCGGTCGCGAGTAAAACATTGTCAAATTTTGCTACATAATTTTGTGCTCTAACAAAACATATCGCGCCAACTCCAACTAATTTGGGATAAGGGCAGGCAGATGATTATGAGGAAGCCCTTGAATCGATAGGAAAGAAATGAAGTGATGCTATTCTAAGCAGGCATCACAAGGGCAATAATCTTGTGGCTTATACCGAGCTGTCGTAAGACACTCATGAGACCGATGCCTCGCAGATTCGCACCAGTATTCCGTATGGACGTAGTTTCAAATTCCAACTGTCGTAAGGTGTTCCTTACCTGAAGAGATGAACTGAAATCGAAACAGTTGCCTACTTATTTTGCAAATACACTTTTCGTCTTTCGTTCTAGCTTAGCGTAAAAACAAATTCCAACTGTCGTAAGGTCACTTCCTTACCTGAAGAGATGAACTGAAATCGAAACAGTTGCCTACTTATTTTGTAAATACACTTTTCGTCTTTCGTTCTCTTTCACTAGCTTAGCGTAAAAACTGTGCTACATTGTGACTTACCAGCTCTCTCAGTGTTTCTTCATCGCCAGTATGCTGCGGCACGTTCAGCCAGTAACTAGCTGTTAACCGCTCATCGCCTGCCTCCCCCACTGCGTACACGGTCCGGGCCGCGAACTGGGCCACTAAGGGCTCGGGGGGAAGAGGAGCGGGGGACGGAGGAGGGGAAGAGGGGGAGGAGGGGGATTTGAAGGAGCGGAGATGGTTGGAGAGGAACGAGGCGTTCGCTATTGCGTCCTCGTCGAAGTTTCGCTCCTGGAAAGTTAAAAGATAGATTAAAATATCAAGAAATTGAGAGAGATCTTACCACGGAAAATAAATTAGAAATGAGTAGAACGCGAATGGAGTAAATATTTAAACATGCGACCAATACAATGTCCAACTTTTTTGTGGGAAAGCCTTGAGAAATTGAAAATTATCAAGAGTTATAACGATTATGCCTTCAACGTGCCTCAGATAGCTTTGTTTTTCTTCTTCTTCATGTCAGAAATTTAAAAGATTTCCTCTGACTGGAAATTGCCAAGAATCTCCGAAGTGGCCAAGCTATCGCTATAATTTTGAAGTCTAGAAAATACGTACCTTCAAAGTGTTATCCAAATTCAGAACTGGGTGTTCTTCATCAGTAGGAGAGTATCCAACCAGGTCCGCCATCTCAGCTACATTCAGCACAGACTTCCTTCCAACTGGCCCTTCCCCTTCCTCCACCTTCAAGATCCTGATCAGATCTATGTACAGACTCAGGCATTCGGCCCTGTCTTCCCCAGACCCTTCCAAAGCCCCCTCTAAAGCCCATCTGAAGTATTTCCCCAAAGAATCACGCCGTTTCGCAATGAATTTCTTGAACTGCATGAAACCATACTCGTGTTCTGTCAAAACAAAGTATGCGCGAAGAATCGCTGATGCTACAGCGCAGGTTTTAGTCGTAGATTCGAGGCAGTCAGCAGTAGCGTCTAAGAATGTAGACAAGGCTTCTTTGTTGGGTAAAGAGTTGGCTAAAATCAGCTCTGTGGCGCAGTTTAAAGGAGTCAAAGTGACTTCTGCATCGCATAACGCGGCGAGGGCGTGGGCAGCGAATTCTTGAGCAGCAGCGTGGTCGCTTGCTGCGTTTGATAGAGATAGTATTCCGCATATAGCCGTTTGAACGTCAATGGATTTCGGTCCGCCGGCACTCATAGCATGTAACACTGCGCATTTGATAGGAGCGTGTGAGACGAGGCAAGCTAAAAACCCTAAAACTCTTGCTCCACTGGCAGATGCAGGTTCACCAGGTTTCAACTCCTTCGTAACGGCTCCTACGGCTGCTTTTGCTACAGTCGCTGCTGTGTTCGGAGCCAAATCTGCTATCTGAACGCAAACTCTTCTTAGCATGTGAACGACGGGCCTGTAGGTCGACATGCAGATTATTTGTATCATGTCTGTCAAGTCATTGGATAACGCGTGCAGATGTGCCGACCACAACCTTCGTTCGTTTGATGCATCGGCTAGTTCTCTGTCTGTCGGTGCCGACTTAGTCTGCATTGGTAATGGCAAAGGCAGTAATTCTGAGAATATCAAAAGGCCTGGTACGAAGGTATAAGGCGCTGTCATGGTGTAAGAAATTACTTCGGAACAGAGCGAAGTCCAAGGTCCTCGGCGGATTGAGTCTCCATCATTTGCGTCATCAGCTATAGGTTGAGCGTAAGCCAGTAATGCCCTGACGGCAGCTTCTGCCGCTCTTGCTGCAGTCCTGTATCCAACTGATCCCATTGGGAAAGCCTTCACAATCCCATAAGTTTTCAATATAATGGGAGCTGCAGTCAAATCCCTGAATCTAGGTCCACGACAACGCACAACTCTTGCCAGCAGCTCATCCAGCAGTCTCAGGCAAGGGAGAATCATCTGAGCGAGTTGTAGGCCCCTTGAAGAAGCGAAGAATGATGTGTGCATGCTTGGCTGATCAAAATGAGATGCCAAACGGTCTAAGATACCAGCTATATGAGCAACACCATCCAAAGAGAACAGTTGTAGGACGTTGTACTTGTATTTAAGTTCAACATATTCATCAGTAGCTGACTCACATACGATAGAAACGTTTTTGTCATAATCGGATATGCAGAAATGTCGCAGAATTCTCAGGCAAGTCATTAGTTCTCCAGGCAAATCAGGAGAATGCTCTAAAGTTGCTTTCAATATTTCAACACATTCTGCCATTTCTTCTCCCGTCAGTAGAGTTGCCTTTTCAACTGGTTTCAAATATGGTATCACCTCTTGTAAAACACTTGAAACGCTGGGCTCAAATCTGTCGTGTTCTTTCGACACATTTATAAGTCTCTGGCCATACTTCTTCAAGAATGGAACATTAGCTGAATACCTTACAGCTGCAACAATAAGTTCAATAGCGTAACCTTTCGCAGGTGATTTTTGCTTCGAAGGTAAGTCGCTCTTGCTTTTGCTCTTCAAACTATTTTCAAATACTTCCATGAGGCATTCAGCGTGATCTCCCATAACTATCACATCAGGGACTGCCGTTTTCCCGATGCTTCCAAAGTTTAGACAGTATAAAGCTTGCAGTCTATCAATCAATTCGTTTTCGTTAGCTTTTCCAGCTTGCAAATCAGAGATGGAGTGCAAGTAGTATAGTGCTTTCAATCTGTATGCCATTTCGAGTCCAAGAATTTGAAGTTCGCTATAGCTGCTGAGATCGTGAGGGTAGATGAAATCGTCGTTTTGACCGTAAGGTTGAACCAACATTTTGAACAGTAATTCACTCGTCTCCATATTTTTGTACAAGAAGTTTAGTCCATTTGGAGAGTGAATCAATTCGTAAATTAGATCATGTATTGGACTGATGACGACAAGGTTGTTGCAAGTTGAAGGGCATGTCAGTAGATAGAGGCATGCTTCTAAAGTTTTGTGTATGTTGAAGAATTCCAGTAAGATTTCGTTGGAGCACTCCTTGTTGATTTCGAATTGTGCAGATGCAGGAAGGAATCTCTTTGGCTGCGACATATGGAAGCACTGAGACCGATACATGTATAATATTTCGGCGATCGCGTCGATGATAAATTCTACGTCACTTTCGGGCAGTTCAGATTCTTCTTTATCAGCGTTCTTGCTGAAATTCGTCACCAAATCATGCAATTTTCCCAGCACTTCATACATATTGAACTTTTTGATCAAGGCGCTGATAGAAAACTTTATTCTACCCAGCGGGTTCGTCTGCATAATAGTAAGTAAAGCTTGATATCCATTCATTGGTTTTCTGTCAATATTATTCTGCTTTTTATCAAACTGGGGAAACATCCTTTCCTTTAAGAAGTGGTCCATAGATTCCTTTGATGACAAGGCAGCATTCAGTGCCTTTAGGATCATCAAGCGAATGCTTAACGCCATGTATTCCTTGGCATACATTTCGATTAATAGCATGGAAACATCCACACCAGCGTCGAGAAGCATTCTCATCACTTGTCCATTATGTGCGTGAGATACAAGAGCTTCAGCGAGACGAATACCGGCTTTCATGTGCCGTATTTTATAAGTAGGCTGCTTTTGAGACAAAGCATAATCAAAGTTCAAACCAATTTTCGTGAATATAATCAGCAGATCATAAATGTCGGTAAACTCATCACCATCATTTTCGATACCGTCTTTGAATATGCGAACTATTATGTCACTGTTCTTGCAAATATTGCTCAGAGAAAGAGCAATTTGTTCACACTGATGAACCCAATCCTCTCTTGCAACATTATCGATCTCAGCAAACGTATTAGCAAGGAATTTCTGCTCTCTTTTATTAGCAGTTTTCGTCATCTCTGATATCTTAAAGAGATCAGGACTGGCATCACATAATTCATCAAAAGTCGCATTGAGGACATGTGTTACATCTTCGGATTTTCCTTCCGGAAGAAGATGGCATTTGTTCACGAATTCGTATTTTACCCATTCAGATTTGTATGGGTTGTAATATTTGATGATATCGTCGGCACCATCATAGTCGTTGACGTCATACTCGACATCCATGTAACCAGGACCTTCCAAGTCGTCACAGATATCTTCATCAGACAGAATTGGCTCAAACTGTTCTGCGTCCATTGATCGATCTTCTTCAGGGTTGTGAGTCGGCGACTCTATTTCTTTCGGAGGTGCAGCGTTGTCAACAATTTGCACAGTGACCAGGCTTGAATGCTGTGGTTCGATGAAAGGTGGAGCTTCTGCCTCTTGCGAAGGGCTCCTGATAGAACTCTTGTGCCTGTAGTTAGCGTGATAGAAGTCAACGCGAGGGATTTGCTTGCCGCTCCTATCGTAATCGCCAGTGTCTTCAGATCGGATTGAATTAATGGGGCTTGATGCTTCGCCTTCTCTTGGCGATAAAGGTCTGCGGCTGCTTTCACCGGGCGGAGTCCTGGGTCTTTTTCTGGGATCATCGCGGCTAGGGGACCTGCTGTTGTAACTAGACGTACGTATACGACTGTACGGAGAATGTCTCTTGCGATCGTAAGGTCCTTGCTTCTCGTAGGACGGAGCGCGGCGTTCATACGAAGAACCTCTACGTTCGTACGACGGAGCACGTTTCTCATAAGACTTCCGTTCGTACGACGGGGCGCGTTTGTCGTACGGCGATCGTCGTTCATAAGAACCGCCTCTGGAACGATCGTAGGAAGTTTCGCGATGTCGGCGGTAATCGTCCTTTTTGTACGATCCGCGGTCCCAGTCGCGGTCGCTAGAAAGACGTCGGTCGATGCTGCGGGATCGCGAGCGACTGAGCGGGCGGTACTCGCCTTTCACGATGTAGTCTCTGTCGCGACTACGAGAGCGAGAATGAATGCGATCGATTCTATCAAGTTCTCTGCTTCGGTCACGAAGTCTAGACGATTCGCGACTCCTACCTCTATCGAGCGATCTTCTACGACTCCTGCCATCTCGTCTATCCCTTTCTCTATCATGCTCGATAGACCTTGGACTGAGTCTGATCCTGTCCGGATCCCTCTCCATGCTCAAGTCACGTTTCTCCCAATCATTATCCTCCATGTGGTGGTAAGTCCTCGGGTCCTTAGGAGGTTCGTTATCATAGTAATCATTCCTGTACATCTGGTTGTCATAGTTTTCAGGATATGTCGGTGCGTAAGCATCGGGGTTGGTAGTTGCAACATTTCCAGTGTAAGATGGAATGGGATTGGAATTCTCCTGGTTCCACTCTGGTGGTGGAACGTTGGAGGCTGGTGGTGGGACCTCCCTTGCGATGGCAGGTCTGGGGACAGTTGGTGGAGGGTTGACTCCGACAGGGGTCTCTGGTCGGACTTGAGTGATGTTGCCATAGACGGCTAGGGTGATTGTTGTGTAATAGCCTGGAAGTTAGAAATGGTAGTTCTTGGCATGTTTGCAATTGTACATGTCTAGGTTTTAATGCAATGCAAAGATTTCAATCTGTATTAAATTCTCAGACAAAAATATTTACATATGTTGTCTAAAATACAAATTTTGAACCCTCTGCATACCAAGTGAAAAATGTAACTGTTTTCTGGACCCCAAACACAAACTTAATATTGTTGAAATTTAAAGTTGCACGTTAGATTTTAAGATGTTTTAAATTACTTTGATCATATTTTTATACAATCAGTGTAAATAAATTGGAAATAAGCCAGTTATTTATGAGCAAATACAAGATAAATACATATTATAAAGCGGCCAAGAGCGTGTCAGACACGCTCACAAATAGGGTTTTGTAGTCAGTCAACATTTAAGTATCTTTCAGCGTTACAAAGTTAATTTTGTTGCTCATTTGTTTGCAGCTGTATGGTTACCAACCGCAAATTGAAAAACTTTAATATTTCCTTAATCTTAAGTGGTACAGTATTCGTTATAGTTTTCATGATAACTTCATATTAAGAACTATATTCCATATTTTTTTCAAATTTTTTACATGCATACTTTAGAAGTTACAGCTGGAACAAATTATGGCTCAAAAACACCCTTTTTAACCTTTTAACCGCCGGAGTCGTATATATCCGACCGCGCAGGTCGGTGCCCTTGCCGCCGGAGTCGGAAATATCCGACTATTTTTATTTTTGATTCTATTTAGCTAGACAGACATAATTAGCGATAATGACAATAAATGCAAAATAAAGGAAAAAAACAACAGATTTTCTTCACGCTTCCACCGCCGCAGTCGTATAAATCCGACAATAGTGTTGTGACAATAATTTAGTTATCATCCAAAAGGCTAATACTTCTATATCCATTCATTAATGTAAAATTTTAAAATAATTTCTACTAATCACAAAGTAGGTAAAACATGGCAAAACTTACTATTGTTTAACACGTTTTTTTCTATTTAAAACTAAACTAAACTGAATTAACAAATGTGTTTTAAATTTTTAAGAAGGTTAATATTTCCATACACTGCACAGCTCTAATCATTTGAAAATTGCCTGAAATGTCAGCGCCGGAGTCGTATATATCCGACCGCCTGTGACGTCATAAGCGCGAACAGCATTGAATTAGGGAGGGTACGTTGATAAAAAACTGTCGATGGTTTTATATTTTGAGATAATGTTTTCCATTCTACCTAGACGTGTAGACGTGTTTCACGCACCCACGCACGCACGGTTGTAATTAGAGATTTAATATACGGCTGAATTTCGAATACATGATTTATGAAAAAACACAATTATTAGCAAAATGTATTTAGTTATAACATAAATTTAGTTCCCCCGCGCTCATTGCGCCTTCGGTGCGGTGAGTGGTTCGTGTGCAACAAATACGCATGGTATAATAAGATACTCCGCAAATACGCATATAAACACCCCTTGCAACAAGCAAAGTATTCGGCTGTTGCCTCAAATGAAATGAATACTCGCGGCATCTCTAGTTTTAGTCTATGCGATTGTATGATATGATGGCCTTAGTTTTGACGCACGAATTCGCTTCGAACGTTCTTCTGATGCAACGTCGTGCGACGTCGCATTTATGTGTGGGCAGCCTTAGAACTCTGTGGAGCCCATCACTAGTTCTTTATAAAAATGTTCGGAGTCCCAACGCCGGAGTCGCATATATCCGTCATTAGGGATTCCAAAAGTCGATGTTTTGGCTTGAATGGAATGTATAGTCAAAAATATTTTCTGGTATATTTAACATTTATACAACATAAGTCTGCCTTTATAAGTATTAACTTAATACGTAGTATTCCAAATACATCGTTTCTTATTAAGGAAATTCAATTATTTCTTCTAAGAAGCGTTCATTAATAGCATTATCGTGGATGTAGTTGACAGCACTAGTGACCTTGAGCGAAAACTAACCACTGCGGTAGGGGCACTTTTATTTTTTATATGCGCGGCGGTTAAAAGGTTAAAAGGAAATATCTCGAGACAGACACATTTTAGAGACTTTGTTTCAAAGAAACCTCCCCTTAGTTTTAAAAATCTATTTAACACTACCCTACTTAATATTAAGGGTGGAAAAAAAAATTTGGCCCCCTTTCACATGTATGGGAAGGGGGTCCAAAAAACAATAAACCAAAAAACAATAAAAATATTTTTTTCTCAATGTTTCTAAATTTGGGTCAGCACAATCTATCTTCACACCAAATTTGATGTCGATTGCTCCGAAACTGACAAAGTTATGAGAGTGCGGCATACAGATAGACAGACAGACTTACCGAAATGATAAGGGTTTCTAGACTACGAAACCCTAAAAAGTCTATTGTCTGAGGTCTGTAATACAATTATTTTTCTTTCTTCTTGGTTTGATTAGTCTTAGTTTTGAAACATTTATCAGTTTAAAATTTAAATAGTGGTCACATACAACCTACACTGCTATCTGCTTGCTTTCTTGGGGACACAAGTTCCTCAAGCAAGGCTAATGAAATTAAGCTTACAAACATTTAAATTATTCAACCCTAGAACCCTACATGAGGTGCTCTACCACCCACAGCATTTTATTTGGTCAATAATTTAATTAATTTCAAACACACTGATTTCACCAGGAGTGTAATTCTGTCTCAGGCGAATAGCATAGTCACACTTGCACCAACTTGCTTTGTGGAAGTGTGCAGGTGGTGCTTGAAAATGTAGGAATGTCAAGTCAAAAACAATATACCTACCCTGTACTGTATTGTTTTTGACTCTGACGTTCGAGGTTTAAAATTGGTTAAATTTTTTGCAATTCACTTACTTACTTACTTGGGTTGATTGGACAAATTTCCTGAAAAGTTCCCAATGAAGACACTCTCTCATTGGGAACTTTCGGCGTTCGCCGTTCATAATGCATCTTTATTGGGAACATTTATTGAGAAACTTTTCTATATTCTTGCAAAGTTTTGGAACTTAGTCTCTGAAATGTTCCATATGAATACCAGCCTCAAGGCCGCATCACTAGATATTTAATAAGATTAGGACACTACTTATTAATGTGTCTTTGTTCATATCCTTATCCTTAACAAAAAGGCATCTTTTATCCATGCAATGAAACAAATCAAACTAACCTCTCAACACAAGTCCATCGGTAGGAATCCTTGGCTGTTCCAAGTCCGTCCCACACTCCATATGTATCTGTCCATTCTGGCAGTAGTCCAAGCTGCCCAGGGCTTCAAATGTGGACGCTCCAGGCTTGCTCAGGTCGTTCACGAAGAAGTCAATGTGAAACTTCGTCGGGTTGGTAGCGCCGAGACGTACGCCGCCCGGGAAATCGCCTTCCACGCGCGCCCCCAAAGGAATTATACGTATCTCACGCACGTACACAGACTTCGGGAACTGTACTAGGTCTAGGTTCAGATCCTGGAACGAGATATCACGGAAATTGTTGGAGAAAATTGCAAAAATATTGACGCGATGTAGAACGGTAGAGACGACATTTTTACCTCGCTCGTGTCGTGAGAGAACGTGTCGAAGAACAAAAGATCTGGCTGCTCAGTGGCCGCCATGGCTTCAGCTTGCAATTTAACAGGATTATTTAAAGGGAAATAGCATATTTCACACAATATTCCAATAAAAACACAAGCAAGCAATCCGCGTCGATGTTGACGTTTTTGACGTTGCGTTTTGTTACGTTTTTAATTATGGGGTTGGGTTGGTTGGTTTCTAGCTTGGAGGCGAGGCATTTTAGCTTTCGTTTTGATGTCGTCGCGTTTCGAAGGAAGCAGAAGCACCCGAGGCGGCAACATTTGAAAGTTATGATATGAGCTTGTCTTGAGTACGAGTACTCCTAAACTCAGAAAACTCAGAGAGTAGGTATTACCTAACAAGAAAATAATCCGTCGAACATTGCCGATCGCGTGCGTGGCTGCCGCCGCCTGCCGTACAACTGTGCGCACAATCCTTAAAAGATTTCAAACATTTCACGAACAGTTATAAAGTATAATGAAACAATAATGACAAAATAAGAATGCTCACGAAACCACGCTTGATGAAAACAACTGCAATTTGAACTTGATCGTCTTTTGTTTGTTTGTTGTTTTAAAAATTCATCCATCAGGATAGGCAATGGTACTAGCCATACAGCCTAGTCTTTTATTAGTTCTTTCTGTTATCTTTTCAAAAATAAGGCATTAAATGCCAATTCTTCTATAGTTCATTTCTTATTTCCAATAAAAACAAGGCAAAAATGCCATTTCTTCTATATATTCTTGTGTAATTTTCAGGTTCATAAAATTCCATGTCCGGTTAAATCCATGTCAAAGCTCTCCAACCGTGGAGATAATAAAGTCAAATATTGGATTAAAAGTGGCAGGGTTCGATAGAAGTTCTTGAAGCGAAGGCGGGATACTGTCTTTGTAAATATCTTGCAGCTTGTCAATTAATAAAATTCGGTTAATATTTAAAGCAGGACAGTTGAAAAATATATGTTCCAGCGTTTGATTTTCATTTAGAGAGCAATCTGTACATAAAGGTGAGTTAATAATTTTCATGCGGTGTAGATGGGCTTTAAATTTACAATGACCAAATCGTAACCTGCATATTTGTGTGAAGAATCTTCTTTTATAAAGGTATTATTCTTAGCGAACCAGGGTTTCTCTCCAAGATTCTTATTGATTGCAGCATACCATGCACCTTTTTCTTGTATTATAATTTGATGTTGATTTATCCAGCTTTGTCTAATTTCCTCTTGAATCAATGGGATTAAATCTCTCCATGGAAGTGACATTCTTCTGGGTTGTCCAATTAAGCTATTGTTTATTGTTCTGGCAAGGTAGTCAGCTGTTTCATTACCTGACACACCTTTATGTGCTGAGACCATAAAATTCAATTGAAACATTGGCGTTGTATAGTGTTTGCCACAGCTGTTTAATTTTATAAATAATATAATTTGTACTCAGAGTGTTATTCTTTAAAGCTGATAAAACTGACATACTGTCACTAATAATATGCCATTTAGGAAAGAGTGATTTAAATTGTTTATATATTCTAAAGCGGCTTGAATTGCTGCAGCTTCTGCCGTAAATATACTGCAGGTTTTGGTAGTTTATATCCATTTCCTGTCTTCAAGGCACTGTGATAGTATGCAAGAGAGACACCAGTATCAGTTTTTGAGCCATCAGTGTAAATATGCTGGTATTGTGGCCATAATGATAGTTTCTCATATAGCTCTTCTCTAGTTCTAATGGAGTTATCTATAACTATATTCATATTGCAAAATTTGCTTTCAAAAGCTCCTTCGTAACATGCCAACTTGTCAGATTTGTGAATGTTATGCCTTTCATTATAAACTTTTATTTCAGAATAATCAAGCAGAATAAAGGGAATTTAATTGAAGTAGATGCAGAGGCCAAAGTTTGATTTTCAGCGATTTTCTCTAATAAGGAATGGTGAGTAAAAGAAAATAATTTCAGTAGAAATCTAAATTTGAGATATTTAAATCTTAACATCAATGGAGGTATATTGCATTCAACTTGCATAGAAACAATAGGTGTTGTTTTCATTGCACCTGTTATTAAACGTAAATTTTTATTCTGTAAAGTTTCTAACTTTTAACCAAAATAGGATTGGAAGCATAACAAAGAAAACTATATTCAAAGTGGGAACGTACCACAGACTTATATAACATAAGTAAAACTTTAGGATCAGCCCCCATGATGTTCTAGCGAGGATTTAAGAATATTAAAAGCTCTAGAAGCTCTATCTGACACATAACTTACATGCTTATTCCATGATAAATTTCTAGTAAAAATTACTCCAAGAAATTTTGCTTCATCTTCTACTGGCAATAAGCTACCATCATAATATATATGAGATATTAAAAGTCTAGATCTACTAAAGATCACAACTTTAGTTTTCTCTAGACTAACACTTAAATGTAAATAATCAAAGTATGTTTTTAATCTTTCTAACGCTAAATTTAATTTGATTTCTGTTGCTTGCATGTTAGACCCAATACAATATATAGCTAAATCATCAGCAAATTGTAAATTTCTTACTTCGGTACCCAGTATACTATTTAATTTATTAATATACAAGATGAACAGCAAAGGACTTAAAATTCCACCTTGACAAACACCTAAATATGACGATTGTGGTCCATATAAATTATTTTTAAACTTGACATATACTTGCCTACCATTTAAAAAGTTGAATATCCAACTAATTAATTTTCCAGGTAAACCTAACAACTGTAACTCCGCAGCAAGCACATGGTGATTAACATTATTGAAGGCTCCAACAATATCAAAGAAGACACAAACAACAAATTTATTAAATGAGAAGGAATGATGAATGTCAAGAAAGAGATTATTCAAACTTTCGATTGCAGAGTGACCACGTCTAAAACCAAACTGATTTGGAGGTAATAACTTATTAGATTCAATAAAAAATTCCAGTCTTTGTTTTAGTATTTGTTCAAAAACTTTACCTATACAGGATGTTAATGCTATAGGTCGATAAGAATTACAATTATCCGCATCTTTACCAGGTTTCAAAACTGGAATTAAACAATCAACCTTCCATTCAGTGGGAATTATGTCATTAGACCAAAGAAAGTTAAATATGTCCAAAATCATTTTTTACTTGACAATGAAAGATTTTTAATAACTTATATGGAATATGATCTAAACCAAAAACAGTATCTCTTCTAGAGCTAAGTGCACTAATAAATTCATTTAAAGTAAAAGGTGTAATTAAATAATCATTACCACCAGTGACTGGAGAGTTAACAGTAGTAGTGACAATATTTGGAGAAACGGTTGTGTACTTATTTAAAAATGCTGGTATCCAATCTGTGTTAGAAGACCGTATCACATTACATTCAGAAAAGATTTATTAAACATGCGCATTGTTTTCCATATTACAGACAGAGGTGTTTGCCGGTTAAATGTTTCACACAAAGCCATCCATGAAGCTTCTCTTCCTTTTAATGGTAAGTTTTTAATAGCTTGTTGTTTTTTAAAATAGATATAATTTTCTAATGTTGGGTCATTTTAAATTGAATGTAAGCAGCTTTAGAATTATTTACTGCTAAAGTGCAGGCATTATTCCACCAAGGCAAACATGGTCTTTTCCTACGTGTTAAATTTGGCCGCACTGAATTATTTCTGGTTGTGGATTAGCCTCAAATGCACAATTTAGTAGTAAAGAGCAGAGATTAGAATAGGATTCCTGGGGTCGTTCAAAGTCAAAGTTAAAAGTAGTTAATTTGTCACTAACTATTTCTTGATATTTTTCCCAATCGACATTTGAAAAATTTGGACGGATGTAATTTCCTTGATTTAAATTGGAATTGTTAATTCTATTTACAGAACCAAGGATACTAGTAACAGTGGGAAGATGATAACTCCCATTGGATCATCATGAACTGACCAGCTACAAC
Organism: Phthorimaea operculella; assembly: GCA_024500475.1. Classification (NCBI taxonomy): domain Eukaryota; kingdom Metazoa; phylum Arthropoda; class Insecta; order Lepidoptera; family Gelechiidae; genus Phthorimaea; species Phthorimaea operculella. The sequence goes on from JANFCV010000234.1 coordinate 95,660, forward strand.
GTAATGATAATGAGGAAGAAACGAGAGTAAGATCCAATGCATTTGGTTTCCACACATGAACCCACAGTAGTTGCTTGGCCGTCATTAAGGAGGCATAAATTATTATCATCAATCACATCTTGCAAAATTATACCACGCGCATCAGTTGACGTGCAACCCCACGAAGTACTGTGTGCATTGAAATCCCCAGCCATAATAAGAGGCCCCAGTACAGATTTAATCAAACTATCAAGACGGGAATAAGTAAAGTTGGAAGGAGAAGCCAACGTGGGACTATAGAAACTAATTATTGTAATAATTTCATTGTTGAAATGTAACTGAACTGCCAAATTTTGTAATGAGTTATCAGAATGTGTGTTTAACAAATTGTAACGCAAATTATTTTGTATTAATATAGCAACACCATTGTGTTTAGTACCTATATCTAATCTTTCGATGTTAAAACCTTTAATTTTAATTTTTTCCTGGTTTTAACCAGGTTTCAGAAATAAGTGCTACATGAATATTATTATTATATAAAAATAAGTAAAAGCATGTAAATTACTAGACAAACTTTGAGCATTCCATTGAACAATATTTAACTGATCCATAAATTAGAATTTACTTAGTTTTATGGTCTGTGGTTTTATTGATACTGAATGAATCAAGTAAAGCGCTTTTATACTTTGAGTAGAGATTGGGATGGGATTTTCAGCATCTTTACTAGCGGAAATAATTTTTATAATTGAAGAAATCAGAAGATTCATGAATTGTTCCGATTTAAACAATTGTTGAACTGGGTCTACTTTACTTTTTAGTGGGGAAGTTTTGTTATTAAAAACTTCAGAATACGAGGCCCTGCGCATCTGAACTTTTATCTCCTCTGCTTTTGAATTTTCACTGGGCATGATTTGGCAATTGCAACATGTTTTCCTTTGCAGTGAACACAGACTGCTTCTTCTGGCCGTTTTACGCAATCTTTATAATTGTGAGAATCACCGCAGATTGAGCACCTCTGGGCGTTTTTACAGAATTTACCAATGTGCCCAAAGCGCAGGCATCGCAGGCATTGGCTCACAGGAGGCGTGTATGGCCTTACTTGAAATACCAGCTGTTAATATCCACATAATCAGGAAGTACTGCACTAGCGAAAGTTATCGATACCGCTTGTGTTGGTACCAAGCAGGAGTTACCTTCGTCGTCTTTGGAACGTCGCATGAATCGGCGTACAGATACAACATTTCTGCAACTAGAAATTCCATCATATATTTTTTTGTTGCTCATGTATGTTGGAACGTTTGTTATTACCCCTGTCACTTCCGTTAATCTTGCTGGAATAGTCGCCCTCAACTTTAGCTCTTTTTGAGACTTGAGATTATTAAGAGCTGCATTTGCTAACCCTGGTCGCTCAAATATAACCGCTATTTTGTAACGATTGATTCTTTCAATTGCTTGATACCTTTGTTACTAAGCTTCAATGCGCTTCCCAAGCCCATCAAGTCTCTCACCTATCGGCGTCTTGTCGTCCGCGCTCTCGTAAATTACTATATATTCGAACTCACCGCCATCCTCCGGATACTGACGAATTTTTATTGCACTATTAGAATATAAGTTACTAGTAATTAAATTTACTAAGAAATTATCAATTTATTCTGCAAAAAGCAATTTTAAAATTTTCTTTAAAATTTTTCACCCTCTTGATTCAAATTCCCGCCAAAGAATCCTCGACTTTTGTTTGGAACTGGGTTTGGATTTCGAACTACTAGGTAGTTAAGGTATAGGTACAATGTTTCCGGCAGGCTAAAGTTTCGAACAAAAACCAACCAAAGAGATCCAAACTCAAAATGAAAAAAATAAAATAAATGAAATCCTAGTAATTACTAACCGAGCGTGCCCTTCGAAGCACGAAACCATCTTTCTTAGCTCTCACTTCTTACTGATACCTAATCATTTATACTTATTTTATTTCTAAATAAATAGGTGCCTATCATCATAACCAAACTGGGATTCCTCTTCTGGATTTTCATGATTTCCTATGGTCATAACGTACTATGGTCTTAAGCTTATCTATCGATAAATAAACATTAACAATAAGAGCAGAATAAGAGTAGGAAATCTCATCAAGGAAAACTTGCTTCAAAATTAGATTACCTAAACTCAGACCTACAAATAAAGGTAAAAAAATCTTGATCACGTCCAAATAAGCTAAGGTTTTACCCGTGTGTTACTAAATTATGTAGGTAGGTAGGTATTTGCTAATTTTCCTGTTTACAAATTCTTAAAAAAGATGTCCAGAGGTAAAAACAAAATAGAGGTACCTACCTACCTACTGACTTATTAAGTAGCCAGGTAGGTACGTACTTAACTGACTATTATTATTCTACATTTTTAAACCAACTCCTCAGATGAACAACTCCCTATAGACACGGAAGTAGGAATAGCATCTGAGCCTATTGGTAGGTAGGTAGGTAGGTACTTACCCACATTTTAGTGACTGGTAAATTCTAGGCATAAATAATATCTTTTCAATTATTACTAGATATTTTAGTAAAATCATAGAGTCAAACGCAAAACAGGTGCGTGACCGGAGGGAGTTAGATCCATTAAGATAAAATAATTATACGCAGAACTAAAAGCTATCATTTACCAATACAAACGAATAAATGGTTAATAGTTAGGTAGTGCTTTGATTACCGATTGTATCATTGCCATTAACAAAAGTATTAGCCACGAAGAACTTCATTTATTATTTCACTATTGTTCCTGACTATCAGTAGAACTTAAAGCTCTGCAGAAGTTTTTTCCGGGAATCGGGTAATTGGACGTCTTGGTGTCCTACTTGAAGAAGAAGAAGGGAATCAACTATTTGAGAGAAACCTTGAGGCTTTCGAGACAAACTTAAGTATCGAAAACATGGATAGAGCACCCCGTAAACCGAAATCCAAGAAAAAGGTAAGTCTAATATTATTTGAACCAGTCTGTGACCTAAGCAATCCATGCCGCCGACAACGTTCTACTGCTGCTCTACATCTGCAAATCATCTGAGTTACTTGAAAACGCATACCATAGTACATAGGTAGGTAGGTCAAAATTCTTTTTTCGTATTTCGTTCCTTGGAGAAAGTTGTTCCTTATCACCAGCCGGTTCTGAGTTTGCGCTATCGGGCACTAGTAAAAAAAATTTACCCCATATATCACATCATCACCTTTTCTGTTCTAACCTGAAGGTCATGTTCCAGAGGAAAGACGACAGAAGAGACCCTCCGAAGTCCTCAAAACTCCAATCACGTTTTGCAGCTGTACGCCGAGTGCTGCGACCCTGTTTCACACATTATGCAGACTTCTGCAACGAAACCACGCTGCATGGCTTGAAGCATACTGTTGCTCCACACTTGCATTGGTTTGAAAGGTATCTTCCGAATGTGTAAGGAAAGGACACCCAAACCTCCTAAACTTTAGTAACCCTTTCCTTGCATCATTAAAAGACGTCGTGGTTAAAGGCTAAACTCACAAGATGCTTCACCTTCTCCTAGACATCAAAGATCAAAATCTCAAATGATCATCCAAGTATCGAAAGATTTCTCTTGATCAACCTTCTGGATTAATAGCGATAACAAGAATCCATCTTCCAATCTAGCTCCTTAGAAACTTTAAATTTAGAAATCCCGAGAAATACCTTTTAACTGCAGGGTCCTGTGGGTCATCCTATCAGTCTGCGCATTCGGCGGAGCGATCTACTGCGCGCTCAGTCAACTGGCACGGTATAACTCCGAACCAGTGGTGGTCTCCCTGCAACGGGATTACAGGAACTGGAGAACCACCTTTCCGGCGATCACCGCCTGCTTCTTGAACCGCGTGGACGCTGACAAGGCGAGAGATTTCATAGAGGAGTAAGGATTGTACTAAGTTTCTTCAAATCGATCCATACACGATGTTTGGATTTTTCATCATCAGTGGTCACGGTTGATCATGCCTCAGCTTATCCTATTGTGGTCATCATCATGCCTCAGCTTATGTTATTGTGATAACAAACAATTGTGGTCATCATAGAGATCGCATCAGCCGGGTCTTTAATGGCCTAGTTGCTGTTGACCGCATTCAACTTTGAACACTTCACTTATTGTTTCTGAAATCTTATTTTCATTTTTCAGACACTGGAACGTAACCGAAGAATCAGACTCTGAGAAGTACCAGTACTACATGAGCTTCATTGAGCTGGTGTCAGACGTATCGTTCAGGACCAATCTGCAGAACTTCTGGAAGTACCAGACTGACGACTCAGTGAACAATATAGACCTGCTGCAGCTAGCGTTGACTGTCCATCCGACGCTTCCATTGAAGGTTATGGTGTCGCAGGCAAATAAAGAGGTAGGATCTGGTAGGATAGATTAAATGTCTCTTCAATCAATGTCATCCATCAGCAATCTACATTCTATTCCACTCTATGTTTATTCAGGGTTCGTCAAAAGAGCCCAGCCGTAAAAGATTATCTACGGGTTATTTTCAGGTGCAATGGATACCAGTGATGACCGAAGTGGGGATGTGCATGTCGTTCAACTCGGAGTACGCCCAGTTCCAGTTTATGCTGACTGACGTGGACTGGATGGCTGAGGACCTTTTGCGTTGTCATTATCACGCCGAGCAGTGCTTTGTCAGGATTGATTCTATGAACAACGCCATACGGGTAAGATGGATGATACCTATTTGTTCGCTTTTTTGTATCGTAAATCAGGGAATTTATATCAGACATAGAACTTAGCAACTCATTCTACTGCACAGTGAGTTTACAGTTCTTTTCTTTTCAGTATTTTGTGCATTCTCCATTCGAGATATCAACAGCAATCTCGAACCCAACTGGAGAAATCAACCCAGGAGAGGAACTCATCATCAACTTTAAGGTAAAAAGGTCCATTCAATCTTTTTGCTGCAACATACCAAGTATCTTGGCTATATGCAACTACTGCAGACAGCAAGCCGTATCTAAAGGATGTGCCTAATTTTCTTCAGACCGTGGAAATCCAGGCGTCCCCAGGAGTGAAGAGCCTGCGAGTGGACCAGCGGCGTTGTCGCTACCCGGACGAGTGGCTCAGCAACTCTATCCAGGCATACAGCTTCGGACTCTGCCAGATGCATTGTAGGAGTAGGATGGCTGTCATGTTCTGCGGGTGTCGCCCATATTTCCATGTCAAAGGAGGTAAGTGGAAGCCAAGCAGGTATCCAAGAATGCTCGAGACTTCTGTCTCTTTAAAGGGGTATGCGGGCTTGCTGGCTGAAGAGCCAATCATGGGTTCCCAAAAGCATGCAACTGGGTTTCGGATTTGTCTTGAGAGGAAAGCTTTACCTGCGAACTTAAAAGGAGGACAACATTACATATTCAAAGTCCGTTTTTATTCTGTCACAAGATGGCGAAGTCTGCGATGCTCACGGAATGGCCTGCATCGGGCGTAACGTGGAGATCCTCATCAACCTTCCCAAGAACCTCGCCAAGTGCTCCTGTCTGCCGCAGTGCGCTGAACTCAACTACTACTCGCACACCAAGAATGTGCTTGTTCGGTAAGATTTTAACTGCTTCATGCATGTAGCTTGGCCAGACTTCCATGTTGCACTGTAGTTTCAGACCGGGTGAGCCTTCCGCTCCCCCTCAAACAGCTAGGTGTAGATTTAGTAGCCCCGGGGCCGAAGTCGTAGGGTCAGTTAGGAAAAAGAAACTGTAGTCTCAGTGCCATTTGACGTTGACCTTGCCAGTCATCAGCAACTAGTAATACTCACCATAAATTAATAGCCTGACTAAGACCAAGCGTTTTCTAAGAGCTCCTGTCCTCCTTAGTACTCGCTCGTCAAGAATAAAACTTCTCCTCGGGGAAAAGACTGGCAGAAATACACTTCTCTAACAATCTATTGTCAATCATCACCAGGAACGACAGTAGCTCCGATGAATCAGAGGAGGGCATGGTGGCAGCAGTGCGGTTCAACCTGATGCCGCCGAAGTTCCGACTGCATAGAGACGTCATCTTTACTTTGGAGGATCTGTTCGGTAAGCTAAACTTTTGCGCGACACTTTCATTCAGGCAGTACGTCTGCTCGACACTTTTATTCAGGCGTTCATCGAAGGCTATTATCATCATCTGTGTGTCAGTGAGACCAAAACACTTTTAGGTACTTCAACAGCCTGTTCTATTATCAAATTATTCTAATCTAATTTACCTACTTATTCTTCGTTTACTGCCAAAATCGGCTGCAATAGCCACCTGCGGGCGCAGGACTTGATCAGGAGTAGAAGTGGTCGCCATGGCCGAAACCGGCCGGAGAGATCATCATCATCATCATCACTTATTCTTCGTCCATCCTAAAAGGACTGTTATATAGACTAGAAGAGCTAAAAAATAAACCTTGCGCCACTGCCATAATGCTCTGTTTTCATTTCAGCGTCTCTCGGAGGCACCACCGCTCTGTTTGTGGGAGCCAGCGTGCTGACGGTCGTGGAGACAGCACTCTTCATCATCAGGTGGATCGTCGGCGTGCTCGTCAGCGCCATCTTTGGACGGAGGTTCCAAAGAGTTCGGGACTTTATACCGTGAGAGCGCTTTTGTTAAATAGGTAATGTCTGATTCACAGAAGAAACAGAAACATACTGGGTTATTTTTTAGTCAGTGCGCAAACTTTGCAGGGTGTTTCTACTCGTGATTCTGAACAAATATTTGGATGTTCCATAGAAAAATTCATACCTACTCGGCAAAAAGGTATGGAACAACCAAAAATTTTTTTTTTATTTCGCTGGTGGCCCCATAGCAAAAGTTGTTCAGAATCACGAGTAGAAACATCCTGCAAAGTTTGCGCACTGACTAAAAAATAACCCTGTATAAATGGCGGCTGGAGGTCATGCTTCCTTCACTCAAACTGAGGCTCTTACATGCACCAGGCGTTCATGCTTTCTCCCTCTCACTTACGGACCATCGCCATTTATCTATATTCCCTTACTTCTGCGAACCAGGTTGTAAAGTTTTTCCCGTACAGCGCAATCCAATTCATCCACATCCATCACACAGTACTACTACCTGATTCACAGAAGAAAGGGATTATTAATGGTGACGATACCATAAGTGGGAGGGAAAAAAGCATCAACGTCCGGTGCATGTAAGAGCTTCAGGGTGAGTGACAAGGTATGACCTCCGGCCGCCATTTATAATCCCTTTCTTCTATGAATCAGGTAGTATAGGTACAGGTCAGGTATTCTGTTTTCTAAGACATTACTTGTCAGAATGCATGTTGTCAAAAAGCTCCATCCATACTTATACTATACTATATACTATATATACTATTATACCTACTTATACTTACTATTTACTATATTTTACTTATTTACTATATTTACTATTTACTGTTTACTTTTACTTTTACTTTTACTTTTATTTACTGTAATATTATAAATTCGAAAGTAACTCTGTCTGTCTGTCTGTCTGCTACGCTTTCACGCCCAAACCACTGAACCGATTTTGATGAAATTTGGCACAGAAATTGCTCATACACCGAGAACGGACATAGGCTACTTTTGCTTCCACTTGAGGGTCTGGAGTACGTGATGTAGACCATCAGAATCACCACCAGCAGCCCAGCTAAACTATAGGAGATACAGATATGACTCCAAAGCAAAAGTTGTTCTGCTTGATGGGACCCTTCTGCTGGAGAAAAGACATCGAAGGTTTGGAGTGCCTCATGTAGACCACCAGGTGCACCAACACGAGCCCAACCAAACTATAAGTGATTCAGATATGACTCCAAAGCAAAAGTTGTTCAGCTTGATGGGACGATTCTGCTAACTAATAGACATCGAAGGTTTGGAGTATCTGATGTAGACCACCAGGTGCACCAACAGGAGCCCAGCTAAACTAGGGTGTTAGGGACGGTGTAACGAAAACTTTGCAGGCGTGCTCAGACCATCAAACTGAACAACTTTCACTATGGAACCAATCGTGGAAAACGAAAAAAAAGTTCTGTCCTCCCATACAAAATTTACGATCAGCTGACCGACTTTGTATGGGAGGTTGAAAAATTTTTTCGTTTCCCACCATTGGGTCCATAGTAAAAGTTGTTCAGTTTGATGGTCTGATCATGCCAGCAAAGTTTTCGTCACACCGTCCCTAACACCCTGTAGAAGATACAGATATGATTTCAAAGCCAAAGTTGTTCCGCTTGATCGGACGCTTCTGCTGGTGAAAAGACATCAAAGGTTTGGAGTACCTCATGTAGACCACCAGGTGCACCAACAGGAGCCCAGCCAAACTATAAGAGATTCAGATATGACTCTAAAGCAAAAGTTGTTCAGCTTGATAGGACGCTTCTGCTGGCGAATAGACAACGAAGGTTTGGAGTATCTGCTGTAGACCACCAGGTGCACCAACAGGAGCCCAGGTAAACTATAGGAGATACAGATATGACTCTAAAGCAAAAGTTGTTCGGCATGATGGGACGCTTCTGCTGGCGAATATACATTAAAGGTTTGGAGTACCTGATATAGACCTCCAGGTGCACCAATAGGAGCCCAGATTAACCATAGGAGATACAGATATGACTCGAAAACAAAAGTTGTTCAGCCTGATGGGACGCTTCTGCTGGCGAAAGACATCGAAGGTTTGGAGTACCTGATGTAAACCATCAGGTGCACCAACAGGACCCCGATGAACAATAGGAGATACAGATATGACTTCAAAGCAAAAGTTGTTCCGCCTGAAGGGACATTTAAGCTGGTGAATAGATATCGAAAGTTTGTAGTACCTGATGTAGACCACCAGGTGCACAAACAGGAGCCCAGCTAAACTATAGGAGATATTTAAATGGCCCCCCAAGCAAAAGTTGTTCAGTATGATGGAACGCATCTGCTGGCATCTGTTGGCAATGCGATCAGGTTTGAGAAATGTAGTACCAACAATATTAGCGTGATGAATATCCAGAGTATAATTTATAGGATGCTGGTGTGGAAATAAGAATTTTGCAAAAGTGTAAAGAATGAAACGAAACGAAGTTTGCGGGTACCAGCTAGTACCTCCTATAAAAGGAAACACATGGGAACCTAACTTGCATGGAGCGGATTCCATAATAACAAACCAAACCATGAGATCAAACAAACCATCCGATCTTAAAAAACGACTTACTTACCCATCCCATGGCCATGGAATTGGCATGGGTCCATAGGTCATTTTGTCTCGACATAATGCTTTCTATGAAGTTCTTTGAACCCTTTTCGTTTTTTCCCAAAGTCCTAAGTTGTCAAATCAAAAGTTTGCACAATTTGAGGAGCAAATAAAAAGTGTGTATCGTTCTATCTATGTCGCTCCTACGCAGAAAGGCTTTAGAGAGAAAGAGAGGGGGCTATGTTTGCTCGGCAGCTACCTGCAGTGCCGCCGACCACCTGTACGATTGGGGATACCAGCAGAGAAGAATTTTGCATTTGTTGATAATTTTTATTGTGCAATGTTAGAAATTTGACCATGTTGTAAATACTTGTTTGTTGCGTAAGAGTGTAAATAACATTAGATTAGATCTAAGTAAGTGTAGAATTCACTCATTAAGCACTAGTGAGATAATTAATTATTTAAAAAACTTGTCATAATGCTTATGTAAATTATTAGGTAGGTAAATAGTATTTCTAAATTAACAAACTTGAATAAACAAAGTTCCAGCAATGTCAATAACGTTAACAAGTCCAGCAAGTTACACAAATATAGATAATTTCTAATGAGCTTTACAGTGTTCTTAATTCGTATTAATTCCTACTTGATATGAGTGAGATACAGAACATTTTTACCTTCCATTTGGATTTTATCATGTAATCAACGAATAACCTATGATAGGGTTATTATTATTCACACACAAACACAGAACAAAACAACATGAAATAACAACCAACAAAACAAAAACAACTTTAAATAAGATTAGTCTCTATGAACCTAATAACTAGACCAATAATTTCCACCAAAATTTGGTGGTGCTAGCCTAGTAGTCCAGGATCCTACTTTAAGTTTACTTTAAGTAGGATCCTGGACTACTAGTAGGCTAGCACCACGAATATTTTGGGAGTTTATTTCATTGTCTTATTTTATTACATAGGTACTTATATGAGCGCAACGCAAAGGAACCAAACTGTTTTTCATTATTTCCCTACTGTGATGAAAGGTAGGCAGGTACAGCTGCGGCATTAAGGAATTGAAATTTCCTGTTCCTTGGCTTGGCTTCACAGTCCGCTTACCTATCAGACCACATTAAAAATCAATCGTACACTTATCAAACTTCAAGGAAAACCTTATTTCTTTATCGCCATCATCTGGAATTTCCGTCGCAGCCTTCTGCGCAAATATCTCGCGTCGTGGTGGCAACCCCACCTGCGTCGCTTCCGCCGGCCGGCAGTCGAAGTGCCGCCGCCACGAACGCCGCTTGTCCAGCCGGCGCTTCAAACAAAACTTTCCACGACGACGCGACTTTCCAAATTCAAACGTTCAGGATAAAGGAATCAGCTTTTTAAAAACGGCCAGTGTGTGTGTCAATAGTGCCAGTGTCTATGTGGTAGTGAAGTGGAATCATGCAGGGCGCCTGGCTGGCGTTCTGTGGCTGGCTGCTGCTGTTGGTAGCTACAGTTGCCTCGCAGCAGGACATCAGACATCTAACAGGTCAGTACAACTATATTCCCAACAATTCTTGTATCTGGTTTTACGGAGTTTACGTGTATACCCAACTTTCTAATAAGAATTTTGAAGGTAGGTCAATGATCGGTGGAAATTGCAGTGTTCGTGTTAACCTACTTGGTGGTTGCGTAGTTATTATTTACTTTCACGCTAGTTTTCAAACAACGAACAGTGTTAACGACATCAACCTACAAAATGTAGATTTGACGAGTTTCAAACTTACTAACTGAATTTACTTTCATAACAACTTCAAAAAAGTTCAACTAGTAACTTTTTATCAAAGAAAAGTCACTGAAAGTATGTTAATGTGTCCAAAAAGTAACTTTTACTCCAAAGTTATAAGTTTACTCGGAAGTTTGCGTTTGAGCCATGCCACGTCAGTCGAAGCGCGACGGTCCGCGGTAGAAAAGACTTCAACGCGGTCCGTAGCGCGCCAGAAGATACTTCTTTCACTTTTTCTCGTTTTATTCGTGTTTCTGTGCCGTGTTTATTAAAGTGTTACCGGCGATTATAGTTTCCATGTAACTGTTCGTTTTATTTCATTATTATCTACCGGATACTGTCTATCATATAGAAAAGAAAACGGTTGATTTCACTTCACAGCCACAACAGTAGTGTTAAAACATGTTAAGCTTTTTAGTAGGAAAGGTACAGAGTATTTCCTCATATATGTTTGCTAATAAAATTTATTAGCGTAATAATGTCCAAAATAGATATCACCGATAGAAATAATTGGTCAAAGAGCTAAGGTCGTAATAAAAATAACTACATGCTAGATAATAATTCAATAGAAAACGCAGGTATTTCATAATGGACCATAATATTATTATAACTCGGTTTGTTGACGTAAAACAATACTTATTTATTTTCTAGTTAGGTAACCGGCTTTGTAATTACGCGTTGACTGGTTTTAGGAATAATAGTCTTAGTAAATTGTTATTTATAATTCGCTAAACTCGCAAAACTTGATAATAGATTCAGCAATAAATTATATTTAATTAAGTTAATTACCTAATTCGCGTAGGTAGGTAAGTAAATACGTAATTGTCTAGGTGTCTACTATTGTTAATTCTGTGACCTAACATAAAATTACGACTGACAGACAACTGGTTAGTTTACAATTGTTTTAGAATGGATTTTATATCTACCTATCTAGTTATTATTAACGATATTACATAGAGAACTAGAAATCCACTTGTGTTTCTTGCCGTGAGGTGGATCTGACTGGCCTCGATGCAGTGTTTTTTAAATCAATCCGTGACTAACTAGAATTAATAACTTTCATTGAGGTTTAAGTGAAATTAAACATGTAATACCTATTATACGTCGAAACAAAAATCATCGGATAAAATCACCAGTTTATGTCAAACGGTTCGACAGACGCATCCGTCGACACAGCGTTGTGCAATGCCGTTTGACATGAATCGTATTCGTATGAAGGTTGGGTGGAAAATCGAATGAATGACGTACAAAAGAGTACCTATGCGCCTTAGAATGCAATGGTAAAAAGCTCAAACTGTCTTTTACCTAGCGTAATCTTAACTGTATCTACTTCAGTAGATATTAAAACTCGAGATAATCCAACCAAACGATAACATTCCTCAGAATCCAACCGGCCAGTGCGTTCACATTGCGCCACCAATCACAATCCGTGGTCCACTCTAACACGTCGAATCACGTCGTCAGTCAAACATCAAACCAATTCATACAACGAACGACTCGACATTGACCGGGACCGCAATAGGCCCTTCCGGCGACCCAACCAACACTCAAACATACACCTTAAACCCTGCAGCTTAAGATACCATTCAGCTTGCACCACCTCGTGTGAACAGAAGACAATGATTGTGAATCAATGGCGGATTCTTCCTATAATGGAACGTGTTGACGGAAATTCTTAATCTAGAATTGTCTCGTAAAAATAAACTATCGGCAATCGTAAAATTATGGGAAGTTTTGTTCAATAGGAAAGAGAACTTGTTATAAGATCTATAATAGTTAGGTAGGTATTTGATGGATAATGGACGGACAAAAAGAAATTAGTTATTATATTAAATGTACGATCCCAGGTTATTCGAGGTTAGGTAACCTACTAGCGAAGTGAATAAAGAATGTACCTACGTCATTTTTGTTTTTGTCCAATATCTCCATCTTGTATCTGTCTGTCCATATCTTCAAACAACGCGGATTTTCCGTCCCATTATGTCCATCTATACTTTAGGTAGGTGCCTACCTACGTACTTAATGAATTGACAATATGCAGACGGTCTGCACGCGATCAGATGGCAACCACATGTCATTTACGTAGATATTGTCTTCGCTTTCGAATGCCATCAGTTCGCACGTGGGCTATAGTTAACTACCTACTACTAAAATTGGTAGTAACAGATTACGAGAGATGTTTGGGTTTTTATTTCAATTTCGACGCAACTTTATACCTATCCAGGACGTGACTGTTGTAGCTAATCGCTTATTCCTGGAACTTTTTTTACTGCTTTGCTACGGCAACAGAGACCATTTTTATATGGACACACGTCTTGTCCTAAATGTAATCATATCGTGTGGAACACAGTGTTGAAGGGAGACCGAACACTCTGGTGACAGAGGCTCACGACGCCATGATTACAGGTGCATAGCAGTGAGGTAACGACCGCCTTCTAAGTAAGTCTTCCGAAAACTGACTTCAAATCAGATTAAACTCAGAAACTCTTTACGATACCATAATATACCTTGATTAAATCTAGGCTATTTACCTAAACTAAATTTAAATCTAGGTTATTTACCCTAACTAAAAACATAACTGATTTACAGTAACAACTATAATCTGCAATCTCATCTAATAACATGATGTGTTAGTAATTCGTCATAGTACAAAATAGGTAGCAATTTTGCATATTACTGTCGTCAGCCGTCATTATCGAGTGAATCTGCTAGTTGACCGCAATAGGGAATAAGTGGAACAAACATACATTTTGTTTGTACGTGAGTGGATAGTTTACAGTACGGCCATTCAAATAGGCCATATTTGACAGCTGTCAAACCCATATTAAAAGACATGTCAACAAAGAAATATAGACCTTATGTCATAGCGAGAACATAATTTTGACAACTGTCAAATATGGCCTATTCAAATGGCCGTACTGTAGTCGTTTTACTGTCATCATCATCTTCATAATCAACAGGAGACGTTCACTGCTGAACATAGGACTTCTCCAGTTTGTGGCACCACAGTTTGATGTGAAAATAGTACCTTAGTAAGAGTTTCTTTATTATATTATTGAAAACTAAAATCTTTTGATCCTGACTTGAAACTCTTCTAATATAGGCAATAATATAAAGAGTTTACTTATTTTCTAGGATCCCATCTCCTCTATCTTCTTATCAGTAACCATCCAAAAATTGTGTGTCAAACGTCTTTGAGTAATCGGTGAGCATACATATCTGGATAGGCCGGCTAACATAGCACAGACTGACGAATTACCGAGTCTGAAATTATAGGTAAGGAACCTACCATTAAAAATGCGCCCTCAACAGCATTATTGCGTTTCAGCCATCCTATAATAGTCAGCCATCTTTGCAAATGTCCACGGATGTCTTGGAGTGTGCGAATTGATTTCACGCTTCTGGGATTGAAGCCCCGGTGATGAGCAGATTCCTAGAATTGGTGATGGCAGTTCCGTTGAAGCATCATCTGATGTTTACCACGAGAACTCACGATCCAATAGTAAACACAAACAACACATCAAATGTCTTGGTTCTGAGAGAAAAGTTCCGTATATTTAGCTAATATTAAAATAAACAAAAGAAAAATACAGGATCAGGAAATCTTCTCACATACATTCCCTTGAAGTAATAGTAAGTAGTAGGAAAGGATCTACAATTATGGGCGAATTTTCAAAAAAATACGTTTTTCTTAAATAGTAGAAAGTAACTTTTTTTAATTTTTGGTTCAGCGGGGGCAGGATGATCACAACAACCTACGCTACCTTCACAATAATTCCAGGAAAACCTTTTCTTTTGACTTGAATAAATTATGCAAGTAAAGCCAAGAAAAGCCTTCCTAAAGAGGCTATCCTTCTCAGTTAGGAAGGATTAAAACATGGACGTCCATAGCTATTTTTGGAAACACGCCAAAAGTTCTTTGACACTGTGAATCTGTCTTCTGAATGCTAAGCATGGTCAGGAACAAGCATTCATAAATATGAAATTCTTATTCATAAAAAACTCCTACGACAAATTTGCCTATAGAGCGGATATCGAACCAGTTATATCGACAAAAGCTAGAGTTACTTTAAAGGATCAGTTTATGCTGGTTATTGCTAAAAACTCTATGAAAAACCAGTTTCTATGGGTTCCTTATATGGTGCTGCCGATAGTACATCTAATCACCTACCTACTTGACCGGTAAACGCCTAACCTCGCGGCTCTAAGTCTAAACACGTTGTTGTCCCTTTCTCGCACAGGCGATTGGAGAGAGAGATGTGAAAACAGGTTGGCAATACCTTGAACTTGTTGAACCGCTACGCGCATGCGTGGAGCCGCCGATATGGCGACGCGAACGCAAACTCCCGCGCAACTAGCGAATTATTGATCTAGAAATTGTGGAACAATTATTTGAGAATTCCATACAAAAACTGCGAAGAACCATACAAAAACAACTAGCGAATTATTGATCTTAGAAATTATAGAACAATCATATTGAGATTAACTTTTGGTTACAAAGTTAATACAAACGAAGCAAGCGGAAGAAATTCACGCCACCGATGGGATATCTAGTGTTTGATTAAAACACCAAGTGTTCAAAATTAGTATCTTGTGGAAAAATTTCTACAAAATAGTAAACATTCAATAGGTATATTGAGAATTCTATACAAAAACTGGTGTAGGGTCTATCTGACTGCATTGTTCAATAAAGGATTCCTTTCCTATTTGCACGGAAAATCTGATATCATCAAACAATCCCAAATTCCACGATCTGGCATGCATATTTCAATTACGGATTAATTCATGGAAAACAACTTGTATGATTCAAAATTAACGAGATGTTTGTGAAAGAAAAATAATCCATTAGATAATGTTTTGAAAATTATAAAGCAACTTTGTAGTGGGTACAGGTTTTTTCATTTGGAAGAAATCTTAAGTATGCTCCTAAAACCGAGTGAAGAACCTAAAATTAGCAGAAAATAAGTATAACAAGTATGGGAGAGTGACAAAAACCACAATTTATAAAGTTAGCGAGTGGTGATTGTGAGTGGGTCTTTTGTATGGTGTAGTTTTGTCATGTCATTGTCACGATTCGTAACGGTGTCAGGTTTTGTAGGTTAGGCGTGGTCAAAATGTTCCATGACTGCTAATTCGCAGCAAAATATTTCATAGCGTTTCGGATGACACAAAGACTCTAAAATAAAGCGAATAAAATACCTACTGGACTTTAGCTTCGAAATACACGTGAATATTTACTATCAGCAGCTCACCAACCTACCCATTTAATGGATATAAATTTATATTGGTATTTTCATGAAACACCTGTAAAGTTGGTCCCTAGTCCCTAATGTAAGCTGATGTGCTGATGAGCTGATAGTAGGTACCGGCCTTACCTATACGTAGAGATTCATTACGTGTTCGGGGGAATAATGATGGTGCGGGATGACGCCTTAGTATTACAAAACTTTAGTTTAAATATTAACTATAGTTTAATCGGGTAATTTAATAGTTCTTTTAACAAATTGCTAAGAGAATCTTCGATGTCATATTCAAGTACCTAAAAAAAAATCTACGTTGAACTTTCGCTGGTGTGTTTTAAATCGTTGCTCATTTAAAAACCGCGGTATAGTTAAGTAGGCACATTCCTACGCAACAAAGTGAGAGAAAAAAACGTGAAACATTTTTAGTGTTGATTTCGTAACGGCCTGAAACTTGCTCCTGTAATACAAGTCTCGATTCTGCTACATCGCCTAATATCTGTTTCTGAAAATAGCAACGTCACTTTTAGTTGAATAGGACAGGAAGACAGATGATCGAAACTATAGGTTATTTTCTTGGTAAATAAAATGAGTTCTTTGTCAAAATTACGAGAAAATCACATAGATGACAGCTAGGCATAGAAGGAAAATGTGCGAAATGGAGATATACCTAACTTAGGCGTTTTATAACATAACACGACTAAAATGGTCTGCAATATCTACCATCTTCTTCTGGAACCTATTTAACCGAAAATGTCAGAACCATTTTTAGTTAGTGATTGATATTCTTCTTTCAACGACCACCAAGTCCTCCAACGACCCGATGAACCCTGGTGTCAGAGTAGATATTGATATTATACGATATTGTGGAATCGAGACTACACTCCAGCTAAACTTTCATTCCTTACCTAAGCCGCACGTAACGCTAGGAAGCCGGTTGTGAGCTGTTGCAGTTTCGTTAAAAACTGCAACGATTATGCGCACGCGATGCGCCGGTCGCTCCGACGTACTTTATTGGTTGCTTTATTACCAGATCGAGTGGATGCAGTGAAATTTTCATACAAAAACGTATCACGTGTTGTAACGTAATGATTCGGGTTACGAGCTTTCGCTTGGTTTAGTCTTGATTTACTAGTCTTTTAGACGGACCATAGTGTCGAATCACAGCTTTAGCTGAGCACTGCTTATAATAGCGGAGTTTAGGATCATTTCAATAAGTAATTGATCATTTTCCGCGAAAGTTGTCTTTCCTCCTTCGAACAACACAATCATCCATCCAGTTCCAGCTTTCCTCAAACAATCTAAGTTCCGCGTCCAAAACGTAATTGACGTCCAATAACAAATCTTGAATCTGTTTTCTGAACCGTAATATCACTAATTGGGCAAATTATTTATAGCTACTAAGTCGATTTCCAATGAACGATATTTTGTAAAGAAGAAGGGAGATTTAAAATAGGTAAACAAGATAAACGGCTTGCTACAAAACTTATGTTACGGGAGTTAAGTCAGTAAATTCGGTTTTTTACCTGACCGATTTTTCATGGGCGTACATATCGTAATAGAAACATCTTAATATTAGCATGAAGGTGAATGGAACGGAATAACCAGCATATACATGTCATGCAAGAACAAAATATCATTGGTTTAAACTTGAAATGCTTATCGTACCACGGCCAATGCTACACCTTGCCATTATGCTGGTATGCCGACTCATTTACATGTCCATGCATAATCGCTTGCTTCAACATACATTGATGGTTTTGGTAGCTACAGTAGAGTGACATTGTGTTGTTAAAGAGCAATGGATTGAAGGTCGCGCAATGTTATTGTACGGTAATTGACGGTCAGTGACAGATGCGCTTGGCTGGTGTTGGTGGAAAATTGTTGTGGATCGCATTGTATGAGAATGGTACAGCCGTACGAAGCGGACGACACAGAGTCAAGTCTTTTATTTGATCTTTCAAATTGGATTGTAACAGTACGAAAGATACAATGTTGGCGATCACAGAATAGATATGGCGTAGTATATAGTTCACCCTTCACTGATGTGGACTATTATGATATGAATATGACTATGGTGGATGCTTCGTTGTATGGATGAGTGAAGAGTCAAATAATAGGTATATACGAATAATACGAATAATAGCAACAATATGAATATGGCATCAAAGCTCATCAAAGATTTCCCACCTTAGTTGTCATATTTCTTATAAATCGCACAATTCGACAGCATAATTTTAATATGCAAAGCACGTTTACGAAATGCTGTAAAGGGCCGGGCAAGCTATTTAAAATTCAACTACCTACAAAAATATAAAATATAACTAAACCACCTGAATCCCCTTGTTATTCATTTAATGGAATCCGTGTCTGGCCACTCGAAAAGCATTTTATCCGTTTTATCCAGCCAAAAGCTCGCTTTAGTTTCATTTTAGTTTAAAAAAAAATCCTCTTCGAATGATAAACGTAAAGCCTTTTACTAGCCACGGCTTTCAGAAGATTCAGCTTAACTCCGTTTAATCCGACAAAAACTGTTTTGAAAGTAAAAATGAAAGTTTGTGCGAACAGATTATTACATTTTGCTGTTTATAATTTCAACTGAATTTAAAAGTGAGAGTCATAAGTAGGTATGTGACCAATTAACAATTTTTTCGGGTGTCGTGTTAAATATTTAATTAATGCTTGTACCTATGTACGTTGGATGTCAAATTATTATTAGCTACCTGTCAGTGTTTTAGAAAAGATTGATGTCGTCATATTTATTTCAGTTACCTACATATGTACTTACCAATGTCTAGAAGAATGTTTTAAACTTAGATTATTTATCCTTATTCTTAATAGACACCTATCAATAATCTAAGGTTTTAAAATTATCTGCATAAACTCTGTTGGGTCGCAACATTGGACCTGTGGGTAGTTCAGTCGCAGAATCTACGAGTGATTTTCGGTGAAAAGTTTCGCGTGACATCTTTTCGCGAGTAACTTTAGTCCATTAGCTTTGTCGCGTAGTTTTCAGAAGCAGTACGTCACTACAATATTAATTAATCTATATGGAGTAGTATGGGTAAACTACACAAGTTGTCGATAGTTGTTGAGACCCTTTCAGTGTTCACCCTACTTCCCTCTAGCTGACAGGTGATTAATTGCATCTACATAACATACCTATACGTAATCTATTATGTATGTCGCAGTCGTTACGATTGTTCGTTCATGTAAGTTGATATATGCTGACAATTCATTAGGTTCCCTAAGAAAAGGAATTGATTACCTACTGTGTATTCCGGTTGGAAATAGCCGCTAGATCGACCGATGACTTAAAGATGGCAGTCGTAGAGTCTTGATGGCGAAAACAGGAGATCGTGCCTTATGTATAAGGCCTACTGAATGTACAGTCGAGCTCACGCAAAAGCTGTGTTTAACCGGATATGATCTCGTCTGTACCCGCCTACACGAAGGATGAGCGAAGTAGAAAAACTTGGGCTCGAACTAGTTCTGATCTGACAAGTATACGGTTTGTGCTCCCATTTAGATGCAACTGACAACGCGCCGAGTTTAAAGTGGTTCTGGAAATGGGTAGAGTTTTTAATCCAACTTAGATCAGACAATGGTGTAGTGTGTCCTCTTATCAACCCTGTTTGAATGAATTTCCAATTTTCTATCTAAATACTTACCTATAACATCTATCATAATAAGTTAAGACAAAATTCATTCGACTTTTCTAACCACATCATCAACATGCGAATGGAGAGATTTCATAACTTGAAGCTATCAAATCCACTATCAATATCATGGGTATTTATAGAAAAGTTATGACTATTAATTACGTGAAAGTTTATTGGCAAATCAACTTGTACCTACGGTAGATTGCCTGTCAACCTGTGACCACTTGAAACAGTTTAATTAAACGTACAAGTAAATAGGATTTCTAGGTAATGAAATAAACCTAAACATGTAGCCGTACGGTGCCGGCTTAGAATCGCATCACCCTATTTCTATCCGTGGATGTTATAAAAGGTGGTCACAGGATGAATCCAGGAATTGAGGTTCAGCGTTCCCTGTAAATACAAAACCTTGCACTAACCTATAGTACGGGTGTTGTAGTTGTATGTAGTAGGTAGGTGCAATAATCTTCATAGGATGAGCCTAACTTAGGAGGTACGCAATCAAAGGAAGCATTTGTCCAGCAGCAGACTAATATCTATAGGCTAATGATATGAGTTAAAGCCCTTTTCGATTTCAGAAAATACGAAATTATTTTCCATATCTCGAGTTATAGGTAGTGTAGTGGCATGTCACATCGTTCACCATAAGATGCGAGACTAATTTGCAGTGTATTGACTGTATGTATGTATGTGTGCCATACTTAGTTATACATACATGTGTGCTGAGTATGTGTGCGTTTGAATGAACCGTTCAGTTTGAACAACTGTAACGGACGGACGAGTCAAAGTTATCGAGAAAATCGTTTATAGTTTAGGCCTTATTATGGTTTGGGCACTGGTGTTTTTGACTCAACTAAAAACAAATAAACAATCTCAAAATAATTACCTACAAATATTGTCGGAGCTATTTTTTGTCGTCATATTCAATCATAGAATAATCATCATCATCTGCCTACCCTTATCCCAATTATGTTGGGGTCAGCCATAGGGGTCAGGCAACATGTCTTTTTCTTCCACCTTTCTCTGTCTGCAGTCAAATCCTTACTTACGCCTTTATTTTTCGTGTCGTTTTTTATACAATCCATCTAAACTTTTTTAGACCTTCCTCTCCTTCTGCGTCTATCCACATTCATGTTCATTACATTTAATACTTTCAATCATAGAAATGACGAAAAATATTGGCAATTGGAACGCAATAAACTTACAAAATAGTAAACCTAAGTAGCAACAGTTCTAGTCTAGATACAACAATCGAATTTTCACTTCCTAAACGAAACGTGCTGTCGCGGCGCAATCACTTTTTGCGCTGACTGTACAAACGTGCTTGGTAAGTGGGTCGCGACTGTACTTCGTGTCAATGTCAATGAGAAAGGGGAACAGAGGTACGAAGTTTAGTATTGTTACATACATAAATCACGCCTAGAGATCTAGCGGGGTAGGCAGGCCGTAAGCGACTGTAAAACGGCCATTTACACCACCTCTGACAAGAGTTTTAGAGTCATTCAGAAGATTGTTAAATGTTATACATTGTGAGGTTGGTTGACTGAACTCTAGCCGTAGCGTGCCGTGTGATGCAGGCTACGAATAGTAACACTTGAGTTCCACCCGTGGGTGTCGTAAACAGCGACTTAAATTCTCTTCCAAATCACTTAAAGATCAAGATTCGTCTACATTCAATCAGATCACTGCATCTAACCTCTACTGTAGAGTCGCGCTACGAAACGAGTTCCTCGGTTAAATAACAGTTATTCTTTAGACCACAGCGCTGCATCTGCGAGATTCCTTTCATGGCGCGGGCTCTAGCAGATTAACATATCGAGCAGGGATGTGAAAAAGTAGTGATTATTAGAATCTATGTTTCTTATAAAAAATTGATTTTAAATAATCGATTATGCAATTTTAAGTGGTCGATTAATTTGAAATCGATTTTTTAACCTAAATTCGATAAACTGTAATACTTATTTTGTCTGGGCGGTTTGATTTTTATTTTACCTATATGAAAAGAAACTTTTATTTTAAAAATTAATGTTTTCTTTGGATGGAATCGATTTCTTTCTAATTGTCTTTTTTCCTGACTACAAATAATCGATTAAAGTGACATCCCTGATAGTAGCGAGTAGCTTGCGCGCGCGCCGGCACCGGCTGGTACGCGCCCATTGTTAAGTCGCCGCGAGCTCTTGTTGACTACTTAGTAGGTTAGTACTTAGTAAGTACTTAGATAGGTACTAACGTCTCTCGTAGGACGACAAAGGCCCTAAAATACCTAGGCTATTTCAATTTGTTTGTAGTAGGTACCTTCATGAGATCACTGAAGCCTTTTCCTATATTTAGGTACTACGCTGCGCTTAGCAGGCAGGGTGGCGATCGCAATTCCATAAAATATACCTATATGGTGAATATTTTTTAGGTGCCCCCCATACAAAATTTCCGATCGGGAGATTCGAGTTACCTACTTTGGGAGGTTCAATTATTTTTTTCATTCATCGACTCTATGCTCCATGGGGAAAGTTGTTCCTTATCACCATCCTGTCCTGGATTTACACTATCGGTAACTAGTAAAATTTCACCCAATATTTAGCAGAAAAATTGTTTAGTAGTGGAGTTATAAAAGTAATGTATACAGTGTTGAAAGAACCAAGCATTGTTAGAAATAAAATTACAAAATATTTGACACAAGCATAAAACTCCCATGGGTGGGAACATTAAATTAACAATGAATGGACAATTGGTGACCATTTAAATGCTGTTGCTAAACAGGTAGGTATGTTTATTTTGCAGTGTGCATTCGGGTCTTAATTTCTTCTCTAGTATATAGGATGTAATTTTATTAGTGGCGGATTCGTTAAGGGTGTGTTCTGCCAATGAAACTGAACAACTTTCCCCAAGGAACATAGGTCGAAATATGAAAAAAAAACTTGGCCCTCCCATACAAATTGACCCGGCCGGCCAACACACATAGTATGGGAAACCCAAATATTTTTTTCGTATTTCGACCTATGTTCCTTGGGGAAAGTTGTTCGGTTTCATTGACAGAACATACCCTTAACGGATCCGCCACTAATAAAATTACACCCTATATATGAGTATCTAAGCTGTAGAGTGCGCATATCGCTCCGCGCCGTGCTGTCAAAACGTAAACACTTGTTCCACAGATATCTACGTCAAATGTATGAGAAGTTATAGAGGTTGTCACTGACGTTTTGCTATTGATAGACAGAGGGGTTGTGTTCTTACTAACTACCACCTACTAACTTTTTGGCGCACTCTATAGCTTAAGTTTTTTCTGTTAGGTATATAATGAGAAGAGTGATTAGATTAGCTTAAGACTTCAAACACGATTCTTGACTGACAATTACACCGAAGAATGCAATTATTAATGGAATGATGATTGTTTAGTTATAATAATCGAATAGATATCTCGGAAATTTTTATATTTTAATAACTTATTGAATAGTTTTCAGTATTTTTCTCACAATTCTTACGTCAAACATTAAACATTACCGTGTTCCGTGTGTTACCGTACCGCGTAGGTAACCTCTTGCAAAATATTTTATAATACCGATTTTTTGTGCATACCTCAGTGCTTACGTAGTTTTATTGGTAATAAATAACACAATAATTCATGCATTACGATATTTATATTTGTTTCTTCTAGCGAAATAAAATACCTCGGTAAAACGTGGGCGCCCAACATCTTGCTATAGAATCGTATTTACCTACTAAAAGAAGGGAATTTGCATTAATAGTTCAAAGAGCTATCCCAGTAGATGGAACCCTTCCACGTGTTAGTGGTGAAGATATACTTGTAAAATTAATGGTTTTGGAGTGAGAGGCTGTACCTATGTAGCTCAGGCGTCGCTGAGGCGTCGCCAGTTCAGATGGCGAAAGTTGCTGGTTCAAATCCAGCCTAAAGAAAAAATTTAAAGTTTTCCATAAACGCAGTTATCTATTTGATGAGCTCGACTCGATCCATTTTGAGCATTATGACTTGTCGCAGTCCCAGATTCGAACTATACAATCTCCATAGATAAATTCAAAATCCAGCTTATTTACTAGGAAGTTAGAAACAGGCAGTTCAGTACACAGCCATTGAATAGAATATATCCTCTCCGCGGTATAATCCCGTCGTAACTCAATAATAGCTAAACAAAGAGGAGCATATTCGTTGCTATCTCCTGCTACCAGGCGCTACTAGGTGTTAGGCTACACCTGCGGAATTTTCGCCGCAAATACTGCTGTCATTTGTTTTTGACGCGAACAACCCGATGGATTCGCACTATATCTGATGCAGGACGGACATACCCACTTGTTCTTCATAGGTGCTGTCTTCAAAGATGAGACGTGTGACGCGAGATGTAAGATGGCATCTGTCAGGCAAGTGACCATAAGCCATCATGGATGCGACGCGCGTATCGCTTGTGTACACGGCGTCTCTTCTGTTTCATACATTTTATATGGAAACTGTTTTAAGCATCGCGGTCACGCATGTCTTACGTCTCGCCTGTGGAGTTAGCGCCATAGAATCGACGATATACCAGATAAGCCTCATACTCGTAGTAAGCGTGTTGTAGCTTCTTGTCCAGGGTTGAACTGATCGCATCTGATCTGATCATCGTCTCTTGCTGTCAGCTCTTAATTTGTAGAAAATACTTTATAGGCAACCAAAAAGTAATACGCAAATTGGTAGGTCATACCGTAGATATTGTCTAAATAAACTATAACCTATTCTTCGAGGATCGTTTCGCCGCGGACTATACCACTAGTATGGCTTGACAAGCACTGTTGATATAATATAATTAGTCTTTTATGCCACTGTTTGTCTGTTTGTACGTCATTAAGTTGGGTAATTGGCGTTTATGACGACTCGAGACTGCTGTGTTCAAGATGTTTCATGTGACAAATGTGTATGATGTGATTATAGCTAGTTTTGTGTAGAGGTATGTATAGAAATATATATATGTAAAATATGACATTCGCACGGAATATATTTGATGTCATATTTAAACAATCCTAGTCGCACTCGCATGTAGGTAGTTACTGTAATTACTAATTACTTACGTACGATAGAAACGAAATTACGTACCTAACTTTTTAGACAACTTCTCCTCAGGTAATCTACTAATCTTAAGCTGCTATTCCGAACACTGCAGCCAACAGCCGACAGCCGACAGCATATGCTGCAACGGCTGCAGCTATTGGCAGTTGCAGCACATGCTGTTGGCAGTTGCAGCACATGCGATTCCGAAGGCACCGGCCGACAGCCGACAGCCGACAGCACATGCCGTGACTGCCGATAGTTGCATGTAGACTTAGGTAGATTTTATAGGTACCTACAGGTTAATAGGTACCTACATACATAAATCACGCCTTAAACCCTTGCGGGGTAGCGACGGCCGTAAAAATTCGGTCGTTATCGCCACGTGTAACAAATATTTGAGAGCCGTTCTAGCTATTGTCGTGTATCACTATAGTGACAGGTTGTCAGCCTGTCGCCTAAAATTGCAATATACATGTTACCTTCGAGTCCCATAGTAGCTTCTTACGACACCCACAGAAAAAAAAGGGGGTGATGCTATTCTAAGCCAGCATCACACGGCAGAGTAGACTGTAGGTACTTAAGTAGTTATAATAGGTACCTACAGGTATCTCACGCACGAACTGTAAGTACTTAGTTGGTACACTTCAGTGTACCGCAACTCGAACCTAGGTAGGTATAATAGGAACTTTTGAAATTACCGCTGTCGGGTTTAGTTTTTTAATAATTATGATAGTTAATTACTTCATAATTATTTTTGAACCACATATTTTACGTTTTATATCAAAATACCAAAAATAGATACGTGCGTATCGCACTGCCGCTGCAGCAATACTGATCTGCAGTCACGGCAGTTGCGGCATATGCTGCAGCGGCCGACAGCATGTGCTGTCGGCTGCAGCCTTCGGATAGCGTTCCATAGAACTCCATACAAACCAGTAGTGCTGCAACGGCTGCAACTGCCGTTGCAGCATATGCTGTTGGCTGTCGGCTGTTGGCTGCAGTGTTCGGAATAGCAGCTTTAGTGGCTCTCAACTAGTAATGGTTATTGCTGATTTCAAAATTATGTGCAGCTAATTAAATAAACTCACATAATTTTTAGATGAAACTATAGGCGAGGAACACACGCAACGTCGGTTTGTGCGTCGTTTGTTCGATTTTCCACCTTATTTTTATACGAATACAGTTTATGTCAAACGATTTGACAGACAACGCAGCGTTGTGCGATGCCGTTTGACACTAACCGTATTCATATGCAGGTAGGGTGGAGAATCGAATGAACGACGCACAAACCGACGTTGCGTGTGTTCCTCGCCATAATACTTCAAATAAGACATAAGACATTATTTTCCGAGCATGGTTCAAACCTGCCTATTTCGTTGTACGGTGTGGATTTACCCAATAAGGTAATATTATATAACCAGTTTAAAAAGTAATTAAAAACAAATTAAAGCAGGCATAATATCGATTAAATAGGTTTTCCAATCAAGGGATGACTCATCCGTGACCACAGGCTATACAGGGTCTCTAGTTTGTCTCTTTCACTTATGTGCAGAAAGGCGGCGATAGTTGTCTTTTGTCTCTTTTACTCACATGCAAAAACGCGTTTGATTTCGCGCTATGTACTAGCTCGTTATAGCAAATAGAGTATAGTTTTTATACTTAGCAAGTTAATTAAAATATGCGTCACTGGTAGGTATGTACCTAATTTTGTAGGTTACATGTTGTGTATGAACAGATGTTTGTTAGTTTCGGTCTGATGAATAACGACTTTGTGGTAATAAACACGTGAATTTCACTTTTCATGAAGGGTACAGCCAGACAGACATAGTTACAGACAATTATTATTTTAAGAAATACGAAATAATATTAATTTAATAATTTCTGTAGGAAGACTACAAATGCGAAGGAGTGTTGATATTAATTAAAAGAGCGACTGGTTCCAAGCGGATACACAAGACTGGCGTAGAAAAAAGGAGGTCTATACCAAAATGGTTGAAGAAGGCTTAGAAGAAGAAGAAGCATATTTCACCCATGTCATTACTAGGCTTATTCTTACAAGTCTTCTCTTACAAATAGTCGTCACAGATTTTCGGACTTTTGCATCATCCCTAAGCAATTGTGGCAAGAGTTACCAACGTATAGTAAGCGCGAGTTTCGTTCGATGCTGATACAGATAAATCCAAGGAATGGGCAGCTGCGTTCCTTGTTCGTACATACCTGAATAATATCGCTGGTCCATCTACATGCCGAGTGAGAAGATGACGATGGTAGATGTGTAGGCTCATTTCCAGCAATCTATGTAAATTTTCAAATACATTACCATGGCCTGGGCTCTTATTAATCAGATAAAAGTAAAAAATTGCTCCCTAGTCAAGTAAGTATAACTTTCCAAGTTATGAAAGTTGATGGTATATCAACATTGAAAATTTGCTGGACTAGATTAAGTTGTAGGTACCTACAACCAGCCTCGGATAAGGTTGCCATTAGAGGGCATATAAGATTTAATATCCATATTAAATCTTATATGTACCTAAGCGAATTTTAGAATTTTAATTGACAACTTTGTGCTACTTACAAGATCTTTGATGCCATCTGTACTATCCCATTAGTAAATTCGTAATCGTCCTTTCGTCCCAGTTGTCCTACTCCGTCAGTCTGTTTCGAATGGAAGGTCATTAATAATTATTTTTTAATTCTATCAATGTTTCTTTCGAATAGTTTCTCAATTTCCCAAGGTTTAATTTCGGTAGTTACACTTTTATCTAATAACATTAAACAACTCCCTTGAAGGTAACTAGTTATGCCTGCCCCTGCTATAATATCTTCAATACCAGTTAGTATGAGACCTGTCAGAGGCAGGCAAATGATCGTTCAGATAGTCTGGTTAAATCGGTCTAATAATCTAATCTGTTGAGACCTACATTCGGTCTAGATCTGCTAAGGTCTGTCTGAGTGGGCTGAGGTTTGGATTTGGTATTAAACTAGTTTTTGTTGACTGCATGTATGATTGTAATGGATGGAAAATACGAAAAGATTCATTTTTTTTAAAAGATAAGTTTATTGTGTTTTTTTAATTTTTTTGTGTACCTTTGGTTTTTTATACCTAAGTTTCTTTGACTGATATTGGAGATTCTGTCTACTTGACCGGCAATGTGAGGACATCTTTTTTTTTTAATCGTCCTTTTTTTTATTCAATTAGGTAAATTTCTGATATAATATACCGAGAGTAACAGAAAGGGTATAACAAGCTGAAAGGAGGTCAAGGTACTCATGAAACTGAACAACTTTCCCCATGGAACATGGGTCGAAATACGAAAATATAACTTAGCAATAGAGTTAGACGTTTTCTTTCCTTTTTTGTAAACGCAATAAAATATTAACAACGACTAGCATGAGTAAGTATCAATAAATCTCCAACTATCAATCATTGCCCATCTTAGCTTATACAGGGTGGTAAATAAAGTAGGCTTCGCTACAGCGGGCAGCAAAGGGTGTTCCCGTGGGAAAACCAAGACGAATGGACTATTACTTATTAATCGGAAGAGCGAAAGTGGTTGCTGAAAGAAATACAGTATTTGTATTGCTACTTATGTAGTAGGTAGAAAAAAAACAACAGTTACAGTCCTAAAGTCAATTCTGGATTCAAATAAGATCTTAATTGGTTGTATTTTTCTACCAAACCAATTTACGCAATTAAATTTAATGCTGGAATGAAGAGACAACACAATATTGTCAAGTCACATACCAGTTACATGAACTCTAGTCATTCGTTTAAAAACCGGAATATCCTAGATTGTACGGCGACCTATCAAGACACTACCAAACACTTACTAACAAACCTAACTACCCACTAAGTCTATTTTCTTAGTTCATTCAGCTAACCAAACTAGTTTCGTGCTAGTGTAATACATTACCAAGGCGGGACCAGCTTAGTGCACTATACGTACTCTATAGGATAATAGTAAGCACTAGATTCTGTGTAGTGTTTAAACAGCTCTAGATTCCTAGCATGCCTGGACTTGCGCACTAACTGGACAGAACAAACCTTATTTAGCACTTAGGTACAGTGTTATTTGAATCTAGATCTTGCACTTACCTAGTAGTGTTTCCTTTTATGGAAAGTGCTACATAACATCGTCCATATAATATTAGTTTATGCGGTTTATGGTCATTTTCTAGTTCTAGGATCGATTTTATCTATAGAAGAACCTATAAGGCAGGTTTTGTAATACCTAATCACAACTTAATGTCAAAATCGAAACAGCTGATATGCGTATTCACCTGCGGTATTTTAGATTTTGTTAAAGAGATATGACAACTTACGGTTACGGCGATAACTTTTAATGTCATATTCAAACAACTGAAAATTACAGCGGATCATTTCGTTAGTAGGTATAAGGTACAGTTATAAGGTTCGCCGTGTGGTAGCTAGGTGCTAAGAATAGTGCCACCCCTAGACCACTCAGGGTGTTTCGTAAGGGGCGACGACGCAAAGTTTTTGACCTCAGCTAAATATCTGTCGACTATGGTCAGCCGCATGGTGGCGGTGATACCACCTACAGTAGCATTCCCAATGAGGGTTGGCATCAGGCTGGCGGCCGAGAATAAAACATTGCTGAATTCTTGTGCTATATGTTTTTGTGCTCTAACGAAACATGTTGCGCCGACCCCAAGCGATTTCGGATATTGACTTGCGATATTTCTTTTCTACTAAACTTACACACCTTATCTACTTGTGAACTAACTGCGCAGTTCAAATATGATTCTGGTCTAATGAATTCTCTGCACGTGATTTGATCACATAATTTAGAAGCAGTTTTGTACCTACTCCATATTTATCTATGTACATACTTATTATGGAGGATGTGATAATTACACCTACCACAAACAAGTCAGGTTTTACGAGCTAACTGTTGGGTTTCCCATCTACCTATTTAAACAGTCCTATACTCTAATGGCTATTCAAAAAAGAACAATTATAATCATCTGAACCATTTTCCAAAAAGAACGAATTCTATATCACGCCTATGTCTCTTGCGGGAAAGGCAGAACTTCAAATTCGTTATAAAACCGGGCCATTTACTCCACGTCTGACAAACGTTTGAGAGTCATTCAGATAACTCTGTTCCATTATAGTGACAGGTTGTCAGCCTGTTGACTTAAATTGCAATACTTATCAATACTCAAATCCCTTGGTCGTTTCTTACGACACTCACGGTAAAGATATTGGGTGATGCTATTCTAAGCCGGCACCACGGCTGATTCTTTACCCGTCACAAAATATTTCCTTTTTATTCTGTCTGCATATGAAACCAAGTTCAAGTCCAAATTGAAGGCCGTGTTTTCAAGAATACTGGAGTCAATGCCCTCGATTAAAAGTCATGTACCTCGCAGGTACTTTGGTCCAATAAATTGACCATAATAATAGTCATTTTATTAATATTTAACCTGTTTTTAACGACGTCCGTTTAGGTTGTCGCTTTGAAATCAAAACGCAGGTGGTGCAATACCTACAGAGCAATTTGGAATGCATTTTAGATCATTATGTTTATTGTACGTACCTACTGTGTTTTTGTCTATTTAAGAGTAAATGATGTGTTTAATTAATTTTCGTGGGCATTTGAATATTCATATGTATGGAATACATAGGTAGGTACCTATAATCAATCAGCGACTGTTGCTAAAATGTTGTATAAATGATTCGCTTTCTTCTCCATCTTCTTTCATTCCTTTCATTTATAACCTTTTTGCAATATTTTGTAGAAGATATTATTTCACTCATTTTAGGAATAGGTATTCTCCAGAGTGGTCGGTTGGAAAGAGAATTAATTTCGTAAACCCGTCTAGGGTAAAGGATTGAACCTCGACGAGGATAATTTTAGCATTGAGAGCTTATATTATTATATCTCTAAACATCTACTTAATGGAATAATAATCTTAGTTTTAGTATTCAAACTATTGAATGAATAAGTTAAATTATACGCAGGCAGTCTCCCGAGGTAACCCACAAAACCTTACAACTCAAAAACACAACTGTAATATCTCTTGCTGAGGTATTCTTAAGATTTCCTTGGGCCCCAGGGAGGACCCTTTTGCGGGACAAAAGAAATCCTTCCTAAGGGTCAATGGGGCAGGTTGTGGTGGAATTAATATCCGAAGGGACTCGGATGGGCCCTGGACCTGCATGCATCACTGGTCAAAGATATTGGGTAATTTGGGTTCAGAAGTTTAGAATAGGCGGTGGTATGTTTTGTGTAATAAAATCATGTTCTTATCAATATGTTACGGTCGAAACAGAAATTGAATTATTTCCTCTATAACGTTTTCGTGTATGAAGTGACTTTCCCAATGTCTAGAGTAACTAGAGAACAGTGATACTTGACGTAACAAACTCTCCAGGTGACCGTATAGTTCATTCAAAATCATAGTGTCATGACTAGCCTAAGCGGGAGGCCAAGTTACGCTGGTCGCGTAGTATTAGTATTCGCGTAGAATTGCGACCAGCGTAACTTAGCCTCCCGCTTAGGCTGGTCATGTCATTTCATGACAATATGATTGCGAATGGACTCCGCTTAGCTTAGCTTAGCCGTCTTCTGTCGCCACCTTGTGGCTTTCTTATTAACGGGCAATTACTGAGGAGAAAGGTAAATTTTCAGTTACTAGGTACGGCTTTTTTCTTCTGAAATATGCCCCTGCGACACAGGCTATTATTTCGCTCTGCGGTGACATTTTCCTCACCAACTTATCTGGAGCGTCGGTTTGACGGAAGCTTCATCTCTTCCGTTGGCGTCACCTCGCGCAGCTAATTATGGCAGAGAAACGCGAAGTTCCTAGACTTTGCAGTGTTTCCACACTAAGGGTGTTTTCACTCGTACACGACCCTTTTGTTTAAACTATGTAACATATCGAACACCTTGTTCTGCGCTCGCCACTTCGCTTGCCACGCGTGTTGAGTATGGAACTATCGTGAATTTCTGTGCAGTTATAATTCGACCCTTATCCATTTTCATACGCTACCCTTCCTTACGCCTACTCCGTTTTTAGGGTTTCGTAGTCTACTAGAAACCCTTATAGTTTCGTCATGTCTGTCTGTCTGTCTGTCTGTCTGTATGCCGCGCCCTCATATCTTCGTCAGTTTTAGAGCTATCGACATGAAATTTGGTGAGAAGATAGATCGTGTTGACCCAAATATAGAAATGTTAAGAAAAAAATATTTAAAATGTTTTTTGGACCCCCTCCCATACAAGTGAAAGGGGAGCAAAAAATTTTTTTTTCTTCTGTAATATTGAGTAGGGTATCATTGAATAGGTCTTTTAAAATTAAGGTGAGGTTTCTTTGAAACAAATTCTCTAAAATGTTTCTGTCACGAGATATTTGCTTTTAAAAAGGGCGTTTTTGACCCATAATTTGTTCCAGCTGTAACTTCTAAAGTATAAACGCTAAAAATTTGAAATAAATATGGAATATAGCTTACAATCTGAAGTTACAATGAAAACTATAACGGATATCGTACCCTTAAAGGTTTCAGGAAAAATTGAGTTTTTCTATTTGCGGTTGGTCATCATACTGCTGCTAACAAACCAGCAACAAATTAAGTTTGTAATGCTGAAAAACCTGATATTTAAACGTTGACTACGAAACCCTATTTGTGGGCGTGTCTGACACGCTCTTGGCCGGTTTTTTAAACTATACATTACTTACATAGAGACCTTTCTCGGCGTTTTTAACTAGGTAATTATTTTAAGAATCGCAATAAAATCTTTTAATAGCTCTTTTGCCATGATATACTCATTATGTTCTTTTACGAGTTTCGCACATATACCTATTTTACAACCTTGTCGCAAATTGTAACCAAGCTGCTGAAAACCTTCTAGACCAGTCTCTTTTTAGCCAGTCAGGCGCTGAGGCCCGTGCTCTCGGAAGCAAGGATTTCCGCCGCGTGCCTCGACTTCTAATACAGAAGGCGATGTAGCGCAGCGGTTAGTATGACTGCCTGCGACGCAGAAGGTTCCGGGTTCAATTCCCGGTGGGGTTGATAATTATCACTTTGTGAATTTGTTCCCAGTCTGGTCAGGACATAGCAGGCAGAACTTTGGCAGGCAGAGGTTCTGTGCCTCGGAGGGGTACGTTAAGCCGTCGATCCCGGTTGCTGTCTATGATCATTTAGACGGAGGTCATTTCATTACACAACCATGTCAGAGGCCTGCTACTTGTAGTAGCGGGTTGAAAAACTCTGACACCAGGGTTCATCATTTCTCATTAGACGACTTGGTGTCCCACTCGAAGAAGAAGGA
This sequence comes from Phthorimaea operculella, assembly GCA_024500475.1. Lineage (NCBI taxonomy): Eukaryota > Metazoa > Arthropoda > Insecta > Lepidoptera > Gelechiidae > Phthorimaea > Phthorimaea operculella. Next base: position 128,770 of record JANFCV010000234.1, read on the forward strand.
GGGAGCTAAAGCGATAACATGGCACTTGGATAGTTGGTTGGTTATTTTAGCATTTTAAAGGGCCTAAGGCGCAAGCTTAACAGAGAAGATGCGTGACGCGTGGGATAGCATCTGTCAGACAATGGAGCGTCAGTCGTCATCGATGCGACGCGCGTCTCACGTGTGTAGCTTTGTCTCTTCTGTTTCATACATTTTATATGAAAACTGTTTTAAGCGTCGCGATGTCGCACGTCTCACGTTTCCTTTGTGGAGCTTGTGCCTTAGCCCGCAGTTACTCTGCGTAAGCATATATCGGTCAGACCTAGAAACATTGATCTTTGTACTAAACCTGACCTAGCGAAGGCATCGGTTCAGCAGCTTCATGCCACTAGTTCTACGGGCTTCTTCGAAATTCAGTATTGCAATCCTGGCAAACAGCTAGTCAGGCAGATTTTCCTACCTACTTATTTAATTGGGATCCTAATCCTAAATACCTAAATGAAGCAAATGTAATATACCTAAACTAAAACAGCCCTGAAATTATCCTAACTAACATGCTAAGTAATTTTAATGGATGTCTGTCTGAAATCAAAATTAGAGTTAACTTAGTAACGAAAGTAGGAATCCTTTCTCAAAACTCAATTAAGTAAACTGGATTTTAAGGCACGTGTAACATTTATGTGATTTTCTGTAAATTTAACTTATTGCGAGTTTCATATGTACCTAATGAGGGAGCGGGTTTTCCCATGAGCTTATTTTATTTGTTCATATTAAGTAGACAAATAATAATGCTACATAAAACATCTTTTAATTCTTTTGTAGGTTATTTTACCTATTACTTTTATTATGCAATGTAGCACTCGTTTGACCTAAAGACAAAGATGCTTATCAATGCAATTCTGCACAACCTTGACAACTGCACTGTTACTGCAAGGTTGCAACAATATCTAGCATTGCCACAATAACAATAACGTTATTATAGCTACCGTTATTAACGTTATGCTGTCACGTTCGTCAATCGTTGTCTAGTTGAAATAGGACAGTTTGTCACGTTTTGTACATTTAAAATTAAGTAGCACATTGTCAACAGTTACCTGTATCATTTTAACTATCTATTTACTTGAAATATTTCTCTAACAAAGTAATTATAGATGACTTACAATTGCAATACATAAAAAAAATATGTTACGTGATGTTTGTTTAAACTAATAATGATTGTCTTTTGTTCTACAGGTATGTACCTAAGCTCTTTGAGAATACCTGTTGGTATTGGCTGCTTGCTATCCATCATCAAAACCAGTTCTAGAGGTAAGCATGCATTCTACCACAATTTGTACCTACAAATTGAAAATGAAATCTGATGGCAGAAAACTTCTTGAAACTCGGAAGAGCTGCACACCACAATGTTTAAAATGAATCCTCATGACGAGTGCGCTTGTTTTAAGCAGAAAATATCTCGTCGGACAAAACTTATTCAAATTCCCGTCGAAAAGCACTAAAAGTACAAACTTTCAGCGGATAGTCGTAATATTTCAGCGGGTCCCCGAAGGGACGGAGCTGTCACTTCGGCCGCAAGTACCGCCATTCCTGACAGCTGTGGCAAAGCGACTGCCAGCAATGGCCCAACTTGCCCAACGATTTATACACGGATCGAGCACTTGTTTTATATTCAAACGAGTTTAATGCTGAGAATGGGACGTGAGGAAATATAACTGTAACGGAACGGCTATATCGATGATTTGGGATATGGAACTTGGAGGGTCACTTTTGTTTCGAAATGTTGGTGCTTCTACAACATGTTTGGTGAAGTTTCTGTAGTTTTTGACTGGAAAGTGAAAATACCTCTCTTGTGCTGTACTATAACGGTCAGAACAGAACCACATCTGCGTCACAGAAAAATAGCTGTGTACTTCCCTATTATAATCGTACAGAAGAAGAAAGAAACCGTGATTTCATACTCAAACAACACAAAATTCCGCATTTAAAATATACACATGCAGTCACCTGTATAATATTTCTACCCCTTTAATTAGAGTACAATTTTGGAAGGGAAACGTATTAGTACTTTTGAGAGCAATAGTTAAGTAATAACGTATTAATTAGGTACTCGAGTGTATTAATTTTGTTTCGCAACCATATTCAGCTATTTCCGATCATCAATCACGTGATTAAGTGAACTCATTCCAGTAATTACCTACACTAATTAATTAATAGTTCAAGCCTAGCTCTATCGATCGTACCATTTACTCCTTTCACTAGAAATATCATAACAAATTAGGTATTACAGTCGTGAAAACGCAGTTGCGGCTGTATGGTGGTCGTATAGCGCTCCCTTTCCCACTTGGTGGTAAACTCAAGTGAGACAAGTAGATGTGTTAAAAAACAAAATACCCGACTGCGGTAATTTTAAAGTAGCATTTTGCTGTAAAAATTCGCCATTTTGAATCTATAATTTTTTAATAGGTATAGCCAGTGTCACTCGCGCTGCTAAGACGAATCTAACGACACCTCATATGTCAAAATCCAACTATCTCTTCGGACTGTAGCTCGTGAAAAAGAATTTTCTTGTCCACATACATACTCTCGAAAAACATAACCCTCCTTCTGAGGCAGTCGGGTAAAAAGAAAACGCCATACGGCCACGACTGCAGCGAGTGGTCTTCTCGACAGCAGCCAGCCAATAGTTTGAGAGTCGTTCAGAAGATTGTGTATCACCATAGTGACAGGTTATCAGGCTGCCGCCTAAAATTGCAATACACATCAACTCTCAAATCCCTTAGTCGCTTCTTACGAGAGCCACGGAAAAGATATGGGTGACGCTATTCTAACCCGGCACCACACGGCACAAAGTCACTAATGTGATGAGTAAATTAATTAACCACTTAGTACCCAAGTAGAAACTATCAATATTCATCAGTATTTTGTGCCGTGACTGTCGTTTGTCGTTCGGCGGTGGAAATTAGATGGATGGGGTGTTAAACCGTCACCGATCGCTTCCAGCGGATTATAAAACAGATCGCGGTCCAAATTGTGAAGAATAGCGGGTATGAAATCCTTTTTATTGATGTAACATCTATTTTACATGATTTCTGGCAAATAAATGATTCTGCTACTAATAGTATTTTAAAACACTGCTTCAGAATTTACACAAGCATCTATTTCTATTTGGTTTTTAATAGGAAGAGGAACAGAAATTATGAGTAGGTAGGAATCGCCGGTTTGTATGCAATTGCAATATAATATGACAACTTGCGCGAAATATCTTTGATATGTGATATCATAAAAAATGTGTGTGGACAATTTTTGGTTGTCACATAAATTTGAGATGGTAGCTACATTCCCAGATGTTGCAAAACTGAAAAAACAATAGAAAAGTCTACATCATCATCATCATCGGCCTCATACGGCCTCGGTCTGTGTCAGACGATTTATTCAGTGTTTGGCCTTTTGCACGCTTTCCACAGACACTGCGTTGCCTGAGACGCAATTATGGAAACTTTATACCGATTCTAAGCCTTTCCTTTGCACCGTGGCCAGCGTTCGCGGATCCTTTCACTGCGATTAGTCTTTCCCGCCATTATTTAAATTTTATGTCCGCCGGCGACAGTTATTGGCTGGTTGCCGCCATTTTTCTCCGCATTTGCACTAAATTACGCGAAATGTGGAGTGGACCTCGTTGGACCGCTTAGTCTAGGTGTGATGATACCGTTAGAAGTTTTGATGTTTTGTCGTGGTTTCATCAGCGGAGTGAAATAATGTTCGTAAAATTAAGACTAAAAGCTGAGGTCAGTCTAGAACTTTTTAAACTAAGGGACGACGTCGCCGTGTCACCCGCTATACTGCATGCCCTGCATGGTTACGCCAGGGAAAGAAAGAGAGATTTCGTCTTTCACTGGTTAAATTAATTTCTATTAATCACAGATAATACTCTCGATACAAGCAGCACATTACTTACCTAAATTTAATTACTTACTTCAATAAAAGAAGTAGCTATACTATACCTAAAGAATAGCTTATTATTGGCTAAGAAAGTTTCAAATTACATCCGAAGACAATTTGATGCTACTAATCGTTTTATAGACCCTTTATAGAAACTAAAGAGAAGATGGACCGTTCATCAGCTAGTAGGTAACAGTCATAAACAAGAATGGCGCTCGAGTTGACCCCGCATAGAGTAGAAAGTGGTCCAAAAGAGGTCATAGCTGCGAGAGAGTGCGATACCGGCACATAGTGACCCTTTGACGGCGGCATCGCAACCACAAAGTAATGTCGGCGGGTGTCCAATTAATTCTTTATTTTGTGTCCCAACTGTGATTAGCAAAACCATCTGCCGTGTGATGCTGGACTGCATCTCCTCTATGCTGAAATGGAATCGGATACCTTCGAAAAGACAGCGTGAATTTGACGATTACAAATTCTTCCTGATATCAACACCCACAATGGAGTTCGTTCCGTAAAACAGCTCTTTGTGGACGATTTCGACATCTGCTTAGGTACGAGTAGAAATGGGGTGATGCTATTCTAAGCTGGAGGCACAGCCGCGATAGTTTTAAATTTTGGTTTTTACGATGTTGACCCTCGACATCTGTAATATCTACAAGGAAATAACTAGGTACAGGAGAAACATACACGTGCTTTTAAGCGCTTTAACTAGTTTGCATACTACACCCACGCTTGCTCATAAAAATGCATAGGTTTCTGTGTATTCGCAAGATGACAAAGAAACTGTACGATAACGTTATCTTTACTTACACGTGTTTATCGTTTCCCTGAGATGTGTCATTGCATTGCTGTTTCTTTGTTAATAGCTAGGTAAAATGCAACATGATGTCTATCTATGCAAATATTTACCAAGTTTAATAAAACCACGCAGTGTTTCATGTTTCTTGTGTCGTGCGAATTTGGGAACTTCAAAATATTTACTTATCCAGTATCTGTACAATAACATAACCCTAGGTTTCGCTGCTACTCAAAACATAGGTACTTTGTAATTTTCGGAACAAGTCCAGAAAACGGTTGGGGACGCTGCAGGCGGTGTAGGGACAAATATTGAATTGTATCAGTTTCTACGAATGCTGGCAATAAGAATAATTTATATTTACAATATTTAAATGATCCAGCAGCTTAGTAGATTTGATCAGCGTCTACAGGATTCAGATTGTATCGCGGAATTTCAGATTTACCTTATCTTTGCACCAAACCACCCGGAGTTCCGCGACTCAAGCATCGGCAGCCTACAGCAGTTCATTCATACAGCAACTGGCCCGTGTCCGTAGTACCTACTGTTATTTATTCTATGGTATCGAGCAATTTTAGAGTGTGCCTATCTTTGAACCAAACCACCCGGAATTCCGCGACTCAAGCATCGGTAGCCTTCAGCAGTTCATTCATATAGCAACTGGCCCGTGTCTGTCTTGCGCATCTAGTACCTACTGTTATTTATTCTATGGTATCTAGCAATTTCAGATTGTGCTTATTTTGCACCAAACCACCCGGAATTCCGCGACCCAAGCATCGGCAGCCTTCAGCAGTTCATTCATACAGCAACTGGCCTGTGTCCGTCGTCTGCGCCTGCGCATCTAGTACCTACTGTTATTTATTCTATGGTATCGAGCAATTTCAGATTGTGTCTATCTTTGCACCAAACCACCCGGAATTCCGCGACTCAAGCATCGGCAGCCTTCAGCAGTTCATTCATACAGCAACTGGCCCGTGTCCGTCTTGCGCATCAAGTACCTACTGTTATTTATTCTATGGTATCAAGCAATTTCAGATTGTGCCTATCCTTGAACTAAACCCCCGGAATTCCGCGACTCAAGCATCGCCAATTCGGCAGCCTTCAGCAGTTCATTCATACAACAACTGGCCCGTGTCCGTCCGTCGCCTGCGCCTGCGCATTGTCTCCGGTCGCTCACTCCGCCGCCGCGGGCATACTAATCACCGCTCGGCAAATATGCAATACGCGATACGGTACGCAAGACAACGAGTATTGCCTTCGTAGGAAGGATTGAAGGTTCAAGGAAATTATTGTGTGTGTGCGATTCATTTTTGGGGATTCTTTCTTGGATCTATACTAATCACCGTGCTCGGCAAATATGCAATACGCGATACGGTACGTACGTACGCTAGACAACGAGTATTGGCCTTGTAGGACGCATTAAAGGTTCAAGGAAACTATCGCATGCGAGTGTAAATTTTTGGGGATTCTTTCTTGAATCTATGCTTAGATCGTCGTTTTCAACACGCAGCGACCACCTTTGTTTTATAAACTCTAATGTCTTCAGCGTGTTGGTTAGGTATAGATACCTATATAATATATATGCCCGATATTGTGTGACACCTCTGTCCCACAATCGTGAAACAAAAAAGGCCTTCATTCAGCAGTTTAGGAGCTCGAACCATCAATCAGATGAGACAGCTAATCGTACCGTATGTCAGTATGTGGGGATTGTTGTTCAATGTGCGTCGGGGGTGGTTTATAATAACACAATTTCGTAAAATAACTGTCTGAATAGGTAGAGTAGTTGTAACTATGTACCTTGTGTCTCTAATTAGGTAAAGTAGGTAATAGCGGAACAATGATAATGGCCTCTTTCTTCATTGACAACTTTATTCTACTTTGCAAAGTTAGTACCTTTACTTACAGAGATTTTGATTGTTTGGCGGGGCAGCTTAGGTAGTTTCTACTTATAAAAAGAAAGCCTACCTATTACTATATGAGTGTCTGTCAACCTTTGTGAACTCTGAAAGTGTTACGAATTAGATTCGTGTAGGCGTTCAGCGCTAACAAAACTCCAAGGTTTATCTCGGTCATCCATCTACAATCATATACGAGTATGTCTCTCAGATTCTCGACTCAAGGCGCAGACAACTGTACCATCCGTTGCCATAACTCATGAATGGTGACGTCACCACGCAGGTCATTCACCCCCACGTCATGCTGTATGGAAATGCAAATCCTTTTCGCGGACGAGGTGATAATAATGGACTTAGCGAAATACTGTTAATCAAAGTATTTTTGTGATAGTTTGGTACTTTATGGAGGTTTGTGAACTGTCTTTTGAAGTTATAGTAGTTTATGAAGTAGGTACACCAAGACCGAGGCACAGAATATAGGTAGCACAAAAGGTGACTTACAACCCGATAAACTCATCAACCCGCCAAGAAGGCAAATGCACTCGTCTTCGTGTTTGTGTAGCGACGACGACCATCAAAGTACCTAAGTTCCGACTGTTTAACGTGCCCTCCAATGCGCGGAAACATACTCTTTACCGACAATCACTTACAATATGCGAACCGAATTGATTACCCATCGACAACGAAAAGTTCTCCATCAAACTGCTGCAGGATTACCCGAGCAAAAAATAATTAAAAGCAATCTAGGCAATTTGGCAACGCTGAGCCCCAGATGCGGCTCGTCTGGTGGTTGCACCCGCTCCCTGTTGCAGCCATATTGTCGCAAGGGTCTGCTTCTACTGAAACTTTCAGCCAGGATTCAAGTTCCATTGCTGCTTGAGCGTGGCGTCTCGATTCGGAGCGCCTTATGATATCTACTAATCACCTAATGATAGCCGTGTGGTGCCGGCTTAGAATAGCATCACCCCAATTCTAACCGTGGGTGTCGTAAAAAGCGACTGAGGGTTAATTCTCCAGGGAGTGGGCAGCAGCGTTCCCTGCGAATTAAACATCTTGCACTGCGCTGCCAATCCGCCTGTCAAGCGTGGTGAGTATGGCAATACCACTCGTAAGGGGAAGGCCCATGTCCAGCAGTGGACTGTTGTGGCTGTAAAGGTAAGGTAAAGGAATGCTGTATAAAATGTTTTGGAGAGTTTGGATTAATTTCCAACGAACAACGCAGCCTGCTCAGTCTGTAGCCGATTAGCTCGTACGAGTAGGTGTTGGAAAGCAATTTTTGTAGTTCGTAAACTTTAAAACGATAAGATATTTTAAAGGGTTTTACTCACGTAAACTTTGTGTGATCTCCTTCCATCGTCTGGTGTTATTCCTGATTTCGATAAACAATCAACTCCAAGCATTGGTCGAAGCTAAAGGCTCACCACCTCACCAGTGTAAAGCCATCCGATGTAGTCAGCACCGCTCCAGAGGCATGCAGAACTGCAGATGGCACCTCGCCAGCTTTACCGCGACATACTTTAATTGCCTATTATGTCGCAGGCAGACGGGCTGCTCTTAAACTGCAACGTTGCAAATGCAGCGGTATGCAACTGTGGTTGACTGGTCAGCAGTTCATGTGCCGAGTAACCTTACTCAGGTAAGGTTATTTTATTATCGCACGGCGGTTTCACACCTCTACATTCCATAAGTATTTTTTATTGGCATTCCGAATTTTTATGCTCCGAGATAAACTTTATGTCCATTCCTTCTTCGAGTGGGACACCAAGTTGTCCAACGACCCGATGAACCCTGGTGTCAGAATTTTTCAATGTGTCCATAGAAAACCCAAAAGTAAATTCCATATTAAGACTTAAAATGGTTGTTTGGAGGAGTAGATTAGGTATAGCATTGTCCCAGTAAACTGAAAAACACAAGATCCTCTAAGTACGTACTACATAAGTACAATAAAATGCCGCCAGTCTATCCAAACCGTGTAAGGTACCTGCTAGAACAGTGTCCAGAGAAAAACGACCACCAATTTGTGGTGGATCGAACTCAGCTCCGGCTAAACGAGGACTTCCTGCGATACTGTTTACCACACACTCGGTGCAGTACTGATTCATTCCGAGAAATTGAAGTATATCAAGTAGTTCAACCTAAAAAGGTACCAACTAGAACAGTGTCCAAAGAAAAACGAGCACCAATTTGTGGTGGATCGAACTCAGCTCCGGCTAAACGAGGACTTCCTGCGATACTGTTTACCACACACTCGGTGCAGTACTGATTCATTCCGATGAGTAAAGTTGAGCATAAATAGTAAAGTGGTCAATTTACTGGATTCGATCAGTGGAGACTCAATTCCTTTTTGGCAATTTTGTACCCAACGTATCGTTGGTCACCATACGGCCAGTTAGACCCGTATAACTTATATGAAAAAGGGCGGCTGTTAGTGACTGGATATCGGAAACGGAAAATAATGTCTTGCAGCATGCCCTGGAAGCCTATGATCAGCACAGGACTGCTACTAAAGGCTGATATGATGTACCTACAATACAAACTACAAAAACACTCTTTGTCTCTAGTATGCAGTAAAAGTCAGACCTAATATCATACTCCTGATTCCCGTTTAGAAACACTGAAAGGACCCGTCATAAGAACACTTAATGCCCGTTAACGCAAGACCCTGAGTTTTACGATCTCGCAACGCGACGGACAGACGGACGGACGATACTTTACGACGTACAGATTTTATTGTTAGGATTGAATTACCTATAGCTGTGACTGACATTGGAAATAAGATTACGTTTCGTTTCGAAGTGACATGCGATCACTTTCTCGTTTCGTTATTTCATGTCAGTTAGAAATCGTATTACTAGCGTGCATTTGTAAGCTTTGATAGTATCATCTGCAAATCTAACACTAATTAAACTAGTATGAGCACATATTATTGAGGGCACTTACCTACATAAATCCAATTCGGAAAATCTTTGATGTCATAGTTGTACAATTTAGCTCGCGTGTTTTCAAATTGTATAAATACGACATTGAAATTAAGTTGTCATACCTACAGTACAGTCGTCCAAGTTGTAATATTTCTAATAATAACAAGTACTTATTTACTATGGCATTTACCTACCTTGAACAACTTTCATGAGCTAAATCCACTTTCTTAAAATGTTTTCGTAAGTAAATATGTACATTTTATTAGCCTAGCTTTCGCGGTTCAGGTTTTCAGCAGTTCTTCAGAGATCTGCAACAATATTGGACTCTCGAAAATAATGTGGAATTGCATTAGCCTCACTCAAACGCCAGGGTACACGCGAAAACTTAATATGGTAATGCGTTTAATGTCATGCCCTGCTGCATCATGCTTAAGATTGCTACGTGTAACATGCTTGTGCAGTGTATTTTTTTAAAGGTTTCTGTGGGTACGAAAGTCGTTCCAATGGACGAACTTATCTGACAATAAGTATCACACAAAAATTGACTTTTAATTTAGAGACTTGTTCAAATCGGAAATTCTGCTTCTTTACTATCCGCAGTCGTCTAAAGTAACAACGTCTTCCATCGTCCAAGCTCGATTTTTATATTCAAAAAAGTTTGAAATACCTACTTTGGACTTGCTTCTTGCAAAGTCCAGAGTATTTTAAAATAGATTTTCCGAGCCTCAGCACTTGTAAGTTTGTTACCACGAATTGTAAACTAGATGCAGGTTTCGATTTGCAATTCAAAATGTGCCATGCTTTGAGAATTTGGATCGGGATGCGATAAACTTGTCGGACGGAAACTCATTGATCAGGTAGCGTCAGCAGCTACGGTACACCTTAGTAAGGTTGGTGAGGTAGTGTCAGTAGCAACGGCGCCTTTTTGACGTCTAGGTACGTTGGGGATGTTGCTGATAATATTACAGGAAAGGTAGATCCTATATTTTTGTTACTAATACTTGAATGATAAATGTCTAAACAAATAACACAGAGGCAGTCGATTAAAAAACAATTTTCTAAAGTAAGTTTTTTTTTTTTAGAAATGCATTTGGCAAGTACAAGTTATACAAAATTCAAAATCTCGCCAAACTAAATACTAAGTAAGGTTCTAAAGTTTCTTAAACCTCATCAAAGTCTAAATAGGTATGGATTGGTTTGCCCTGACCTAACCAATTTAGGAAACGTCTTGTAAACTGACAAATCAACGTAGGTAAGTCGACCCATCCATTCACTTATATCACGCAGTACTCTTTATTGTTTCGGCCTGTTAGAAAATATTACTCTTATACAGTAGAAGCATTAGCTCTTGCGCTTTACCATACCAACCACTTCAACGTGGCACAGAAAATTGTCTTAACTTCCAATAAATTTCATAGATTCTAATGTTCCCAATAAACTTGTTACCCTACCTGTACTCACCATGCGCTCGCCAACCCTGGCCCGCTGCCAGCACTTCGGCACATGCATTACATAAATGAGGGCATATCTTATGTCCATCTTGTTGAAGCAGCCTGCGAGACATTTGTTTTCATTGCACTTGGTTGCAAGATCTTTGGAGAATTAGTTTGTTTTTGCTACGCTATGTTATTTGTTTAGACATCTCGTTACAAAGTACAAACAACTTCAAGTATTCAAGAGTAGGTAGTTGCTGCAAATTACAAATTAGGGTTCTTGATGCCTTATTGGAGAAAGAAAATGTAGCCTAGAAGAGGAATGGAATCTAGGTAGTTGAAAATGAAGTTAATATATTATACGACGCACGTTAATATATTATACGATGCTGCATTTCTTCGTTCATCATATTTCGTCAATTATAGACCAGAATAGCCTAGGTATGTGATAAATCTACCTGATAAAGTAGCAAATAAGTCGATAATGATGACGTATTGAATTGAACACGTTTAGCCACAACGCTAGCAAGTACCAATCAATTTAAATCCAAACTGGTTACACAAAGAACTCAAATGAATAGATTGTCTAACAATCGTTTAGTCCCACAAAAAAGAAAGCAAAAAATCCAGTTAAGCCTACAATAAGCCATATCCTACTATTAATCATTGTTGGGCATTACCATATCATCTATGTATGTTTCATTACAGACGTTGTGTCTCCCACAGTTTCAATGGCAATTGTTCTTTTGTCTCACTCGCACATTGGTGAACGCTGTAAGTGTGAGGGGGACAGAGGGAATGCAGTGAATGCGTGAGCGCAGACCGTTAACTGTGATTCTGTCGGTCCGAGACAAGAGCGAAAGCGGTGCACTTTCTTTTGGAGATTTATGGAAATTTGAGTTTAATGTTTTGAGAATGAAAGTCAATAGAAATTAATTCCGAGTTTTGATACATGTGTTACATTTGTAACTTCTGAACATTTCTTACTATTCAATTGTTATATTTTTAATGCACAAGAGAGCTGTTATCTGATTTCTATTCCGTTTTGTTGCAGGTAATGGGCAAATAAACATTATGAGACAACAGAATGATACATCGGGCGATGCATGTCGACTTTAAGTACCTACCTACCTATTCTGTTAAAAGTTTGTACCTATAACTAATTTAGTATCCTTGTATGTAGGTAACTATTCATTAAATAAAACATTCGAAAGGCTTTGTGGCGGTGATACCACCTCCAATAGCATTCCCAGGGTTGATGTCAGGCATACCTAAAACATAGCCTATCCCTTTTGCCACTTGATTTTATGTTCTAACAAACCATGTTGCGCCGACCCCTACTAATTTAGGACCAGGAAGATGATGATGATTCGAAAGGCTTTTTCAGCCATTTCAGCAAACCAGCTCGCCCTCTCCTCCCTTGCACCTTGCGACCCGTGAACCGTTACCGGCGCGCGCGCACGCGGCGGTGTAGTTTTGTTGTCGGTCGCCGGTTCGAGTCCCGAACTGGGTCATTCGGCTGCCGACCGTCGCTCGCTACTGACCCTCCGAGACCATCCAGTTTTTCAACTAAAAAACTCCGCTTTCACTGATTTCTTTCGTTTTTTGTGGTCTCAGAGATGTCGCTTTGATGTGTTTTCTTTTTTTATTTATAGCTCCGTTAGATCTTGACGTTAACTATTTCCTCTGCATAAATGACATAGAAATATGGTCCTCATAAATAAATCTTGGATGGTAAAGCGCAAAAATAAATCAAATACCTATCTCCTATACATATGAGAAATGGCTTGTCTTCAATCATGATTACAACTAAGTATTACTACTTAACAACTTAGTTGAGAACTATTCATATTTCATGCGTAATCCTATCCTCGAGTGAACAGTTTGCCAAGATTATTACCAGTAGGTAGCTAAACTTTGCGTTCATTCAACTTTACAATACTCAATACAAAGAGACATGCCTACAAAGTTCATGAACACTGTAATCTTTCAACCAATTTGTATCAATTATAATCGTAGTAAAACTTTGATTTATTCAAGCCTGTAATCTAGTTTTACGATTATGTTTTCACTTCCTATTAGAATAACAACACCCATCTATGCGTGGCGGAGGTTTTTTTAAACCGGTTGCGTTTCGCGGCCATCTTTTATTGTAAAAGTGTGACGTTGTCAAGCGGTCATTGACTTTTCGCAAGTGGAGAGTAAGCCTTATTTGCCTTGACTTATATTATTATACCTTACAATAAGGCAATTTTTTTCAAAATTGTACTTGAATAAGTAGGCATGTCACACATACCACTAGCCAATACTTACTTTGTGCACATACTCTAGGTAGAAAGTCTAGTTTAGATAAGTATGTATTTCAGGGCCTTGAATGATTTTGAATGTAGTCTGGTGTCTGGTGTTCATTGTGTGTGTTTCTCGGGACTTATGTCAATGGCAGGCACACACAAAGAATGATAATCATCGTAGGGTGACTCATATAAGCTTGAAAACGTTTATTCTTTTGGAATTTTCATGAGAAACCTTAATGTCTCTAGTCGTTTAATTAGAAATCACAATGTCACTGACATAAATACGTAGGTAACATAAAATCGTTTTCTAGACTTACGAATTAATTTATTTCATAGACTAGAAAGGGGAGTTTCTAAGGCTTTGATTATCACTGAGGTGTAGAAAATATTAATATGTATGTATTTCGAGAGTCTTGAGATCGAGATATTGAGGCAGGTATCATATTGTGTTCGATAAAGTTTTGAGTAGGTACTCAAGCTTAACAAAAGTTTAGGTATGATGAATGATGATTATTTACTGAAATAAAAATTAGATTCTTCTGCAGAGCAAATCTGCCATGTAAATAGAAAAAGCAGTTCACGTAAATAGAGTGTATTGTATGAGCAAATACATGTCTGAGATGATATCATGCAGGTGAATAGCCAGGAGCCAAATATGTGTACATTTATGATTACATGAGGTTATAGACAAGTAAAGATTGAGGGGCAACCAGTAATCAAGAGACGGTAAAAGTTTTGTTTTTTGGAATAGGTATCTTTTTTTTTATCTTTGATGGGCTTACTCTTGACCCCAATCTTACCCTAGAGCAGAGATGGGATCAACGGCGGAGCGAGCTTGCCCAGAAGATGCCTATTCACTCTAGACTTAAAGAAATTCAGGTTATATGCACTCGGAAATACAGACGCAGGCAGGGAATTCCATTCTTTAGCCGTGCGCATAATGAAAGATGATTTGAAGCGCTTAGTGCGTAATGTGGGTATATCAACTAAGAACGGATGGTAGCCGGCCGTGCGTCTGGATGTCCGATGGAAGAAAGAAGACGGTGGTATGAGCTCATGCAGCTCACGCGCACACTCTCCGAAGTACAATCTGTAGAAGACCGATAGGCAAGCAACCTGGCGGCGGTGAGCCAGGCTGTGAAGCGTGGTCGCCACCAGTGTTTTATCGCCTATTAATCTCTTGGCTCTGCGTTCCACCGAATCCAGTGCAGCAAGTTGGTATTTAGCCGAGCCATCCCAAAGGTGACAGCAGTACTCCATGCAAGATCGGACTTGAGCTTTATAAAGAGTTAGAAGCTGTTCAGGCGTGAAGTACCGCTTGACTTTATTCAGGACGCCCTACTTTCTAGCTGCAATTTGAGCCTTGGACTCGATGGTGGTGCCGAAGTTGAGGTCAGAGGACAGCTCCATGCCAAGGAGTTGAAGAGTGTTGGTCACTGGAACAGATGTACCCGAAAAGTAGGAGAAAGGTGAAAGGACTCCTTTTGCGGAGAAAAGACACGCCTGCGTTTTTGAAGCATTGAAGCTGACGAGATTGTCATCGCCCCACTGGGAGACGTTACTTAACGTCAGGCTCGTACGCTCAATCATAGCCTTTCTCAATCTTTGGATTTCATCACCACTGGCTCCTGCGCCGGACAGATATTTCTCGGTGACAGTACTGTCATCTGCGTACCCAACAATTCCTGAAGATAGAAGGTCATTGATGTGCAGCAGGAAAAGCGTCGCGGAGAGTACAGACCCCTGAGGAACTCCGGCGTCAATAGCCTTGAGGTCAGAGGAGCAGCCGTCTATGACCACTCGGATCGACCGTTCACTCAGGAAGTCAGCCACCCAGCTACAGACGCCAGTGGGTATGCCGTACGCTGGAAGCTTGCTCAACAGACTCGCATGCCACACCCTATCGAAGGCCTTTGAAATGTCCAGCGACACTGCTATTGCTTCGTCGTGGTTTTCAATGGCCTCGCCCCAGCAATGCGTTACGTACACTAGAAGATCTCCCGTGGAACGCCCTCGGCGGAAGCCATATTGACAATCACTGAGAAGATCATTGTCTTCGAGGTACGAAAGCAGTTTGCAGTTCAGAACTCTTTCCATAACCTTACAGAGTACGGAAGTGATGGCGATCGGTCGATAGTTGCTAGGGTCGACACGGCTACCCTTCTTGGGCACAGGTTGCACATTGGCAAGCTTCCAAGATTTTGGTACAATTTTTGACACGAGAGAGAGGCGGTACAAGCGTGTCAGTACAGGAACAGCCTTGTTCACGTCCAGACTGCGAAGGGCTCTACGGACCTCTTTATTGTGCACTGTGATCTCAGACATCAAAGAATCACAGTGAGGTAAGGTGGGTGGATATTTCGACCTCGCAAACAGATTGGCAAATAAATTTGCTTTCTCTGCCGCGGTGTGGGCAAGCGACCCATCAGGTTTCTGCATTGGAGGTAGTGAGGGACGGCAGAAGTTGGATTCGACTGATTTCGAAAGGGACCAGAACTGCTTACTACCCGGTGGGTATGATGCAAGCTTTGCCCCAATACGGCTAATATGGTCGAACCTAGCTTTTCGTAGCACCCGTTTGCAATACCTGGCGGCGGCATTATATGCTCTCTTCTTTGCTCGCACTCTTCTCGCTCGCACTTTTCGATCACGAGCTTTTACCCAAGCTTGGTAAGCGGACTGTTTACGAGCCTCAGCTCGAGCACAGTCCGCATTGAGCCAAGGTTGGGCTTTAAAACCGAGCGGGATATCGGAGAAAGGAATGAAATATTCCATTCCCTGCCGGATTAGATCGCATCAGCGACGTATGAGGGGTCTTCCGAAGAGAAACACATTTGCCGCCACGGGTATGAAGCAAAGAAAGCACGCATCTCGTCCCATCTTTGGTGTCATATGATAGTATCTATTTTTATGACTAAGAACTTAAATGTACCTCATTAGGTGCATGATATATCTTTGACTTGCCTAACTACTTTATCATGTCAATCACATTTGGATCAAGATTGACGTATGCTATTTTTCTTTGGTACTAATTGATTTAATCTAAACAATTCGATTGGAAATCACGACTAAGGAAAAACAGCTAAGGACTAAGCTCTACAGAGTAGACGTGAGACGTAAAATGGCATCTGTCAAAACTATTGATCGCCGGAGAAGTGAGAAGAGCGAAATCGCGACGCTTGAAACCGTTTCCATATAAAATGTATGACACACAAGAAAAAAAGCTAAACACGTGAGATGCGCGTCCCATCGAAAACGGCTGATGATCGTTTGTCTGATAGATGTCATCTTGCGCAACGCTCTATTCTGTGAAGCTTGCCTCTAAAATGTCGAAATATTGCTGCGTATAGTTAAGTCGTAGAATTTATTATTATTTTAGGATAAAATATCATACTATCTACATGTCTGAACCATACATCGCATTTGCATCGGGCTCTATAGCGTTTAGTTAGTGTCAATGTTCTACTGACCCTATTATTAGGGTCTATATTAAGCTATTAACATCAAGTGTTTTTTTATATTACTTTTGCACGCGATTGTCTTCTGTCGATCACTATCAGACTTGTTACTGCAGTTTTTTATACAAAAAGATCTAAAATTATACCTTTCCGCTATACAATTATTTCACTGACTGATTGATGTGTAGTGGTTAAGCCACAGGCAAGTAACGTTGGGGTCAGAGGTTCAACAAGATTAGTTTTAGTTTTAAAATACCTATCAACTGCTAATCATAATCATTAACAGCAGCCACAAACAGGTCACTGCTGGAAATACTATATCACTACGATCGACAGGCGGATTGGCAAGCGCAGTGTAAGTTATTGTAAGTATTTTACTGAAAACGAAGCTTATTCCCGCAGTTATTTGCTGCTGATTGCTGATATTTTTAACAAACTCTCAACTTTTTGCAACTCGTGGTCTAGTGACATCTCTGAATATCTCTACAGATTGTTTCTGACCTTTCCGAACAGTAAAAATTGTTCTCAAAACGAGGCCATAGCGAGATTGATTTTAAATACTTATTGTATTCCGTTTCCCACGGTGATAATTGGTCAGTAATTAAATAAGTAAGTACTTGTTTTATTAAGTTAATTGTTCGTGTCAAATCAGCGAGAAGTACCTACCTATGTACGTACCTATAGCTGGTATCGCTAAAATATTCGATACAAGATTGTAAATTGTATAAACTACCTATCTAGACTTACGTTTTAGGTATGTATGTATTTACGACAGAAGTAAAAGCTTTATCCAACGCTGTGTACGTATTGCACAGTAAGATCGTACTTAGATGGCTTCGTTTACATAGTTTCGAAGGTAGGCATTGTAAGTAATATCAGTCACTGGCTGATTACGCTCTCAAACGAGAAGCTCTGGACACTATTCATCGGAACGTTTGTCGACTCGGTGTCCCACACAAAAAATGAATCAAAAATCCCAGAGTAGGAGTGATTTGTTTCGCTTATATTTCTTCTACATTCATAGCAATGGGGTTTTTCAATTGAATCCAACTTCAGTTATAAACACAATTATCGACACGGTCTGCGGCGCTATAATTATTTGATAACATGCTTAGTACGGTCCGGCACAATCACATCTTAGTTTACTGTTCTATGGATATAGGGTTTAAAATGCAGTGTACCTTTCCGTAACGAAGTGGGTCAAAACGGTTGTAAAATGTGCTACATACGATGGTTCCGTTACGCCGTGAAATGAAAGATTAGAGGCATGAATGAAGCTATGGAAACCAATTGTACTTACTTACTGTACGGTCAGCGGGCAAAAACGTAACCGCGCAGCCAGAACTGCTTTATTGGTTTGACAATACGGTCGCAGATTTGAAGCCCAGGCCATATTTGACAGCTGTAAAGCTCATGGCATTGACATAATTTTGACAGCTGTCGAATATAGCCTATTCCAATGACCGTACCTACCGTAGTGGTCAAACTATGCAGACGTCGAATCGAAAATCGAAAACATGCAAAATTTTCCACCGCAGGCAGGATTTGTACCTGCGTAACGTACCTAATGCAAATATCAAATCAACGTAGTCAATAGGTACTAAAGAAAAGCTTGGTGCTAGGCACATAAATTGCAGATAAATTGATCAAATGGGTACCTATGCAGCAGTTGCAGGAAAGTGATATAGAGACTTATATGTTTAGTTATACTTATTGTTAATTGATCAAATGGGTATGCAGTAGTTGCAGACAGGGCAATGCCCCTAAACCCTTGGCTCTCATATAATTAAATCGAGATTTTTTATTCTACAAAATGTGGAAAGATACATGATTTTTCAAATGGGGGCCAAATCAAAAAGTCATATATCTAAAGAAAATCTTGTATCCGCGCCTGGTTGCAGAAAAGTAAGATATAGAGACTTATATGTTTAGTTATACTTATTGTTGTTTCTAAAATGTAAATGCATCTACACTTTAAGCTATAAGTACAGGTCGATTGCTTAATTAGATAACTCGCTTGAGGTGCTATTAACTTTATTTTGGTAGTCATAACATAAAACAAGTTTATTTTCACTGTCTTAGAAGATCGTGCCATCATATTTATCCAGCAAACACAAGGTAACGAAAACAAAGAGCAAAGTATAATTCCACCAAATTAAGAGTGATATTGCTGTCAGGGCTCGGGTAAGAAACGAGCTCGTATGCAAATTATTCATGTAATGTCTTAAAAGATTTAGGGTTCTCGCCTCTGAGGCAATAACTCTGTCTGGTAAAGTCTAATTTCGAGCTAAGCACCTACTTACATTTATGAAAAGTCTGCTTAAGGTCTAAGTATAAGTACCTGAGTAGGTATAGTTCAGTGAGCTTTCCCCATCACTCTATCTGACAGCCTATTAACAGCTGATGTGGCGCAGTGGTTAGTATGACTGCCTGCCACGCAGAAGGTTCCGAGTTCAATTCCTGGTGGGGTCACTCACAAAGTTGATATTTATCACTTTGTGAATTTGTTCCCAGTCTGGTTAGGACATTGCAGGCTGAAACACCAGATTGTCCGCAAAGTAAGATGGTTCCGTGCTTCGGATGGGCACGTTAAGCCGTCGCGTCAGTCCCGGTTGCTGTGTATGATGACGGTCGTTACACAACCATGTCAGAGACCTGCTACTTGCAGTAGGCGGTTGAAAAACTCTGACACCAGGGTTCATCGGGTGGTTGAAAGACTCGGTGTCCCACACGAAGAGAGAGAGAATCACTCTATCTGTTTCACTTTCAGCCTGATGGGGCCCAGATTATAATCAGATATTAATACATTAATAGAAACATCACACAATTGATGATCAACAGCGGGAACGAAATGGCCGGCTGATTGCAAACGACTACATATCAGGATTTGGCGCGCTAATTTCTACGTTAATCTCATTGGGGTGCGCTAGGACCGAACTGTAAAATACAGGCTGGTATAACTGGGGCAGATAACTAAAGAACATAGGTACTCTGAATTGGCAACATTATTGATGACATCCTGCATTAAATGTCATATAATATGATAGAGAGGCAAACAATAAATTTGGGATATTTTCTTTATCTGCGCCAGTTATAAAGTAGGTATTTGTTTCTGAATTTCTTTCGACTGTATCTGCGGTGACGAAGCGATGAAGCGAGCTCGTCAATAAGCTTCAAATGCAACGTGGGCCTTGATCAAACAACGCCAACGACATATACCTAACAAGCGTCTGTGATATCACAACACATCACATCAACCTATAACAGTTGACCGCTAGACGCAGGCCTTCCCCAGAGTACGACCACAAAATAGAGAATTTACAGAAGGCCAGCTCGCCCCTTCTTTCGATCACTTATGCCTACTCTTTAGGGTTGCTACTTTTACTTTCTGATTGTTTAATGAAGTTACCTATCGTTTGTAAGTATGAATTAGCCATATGCATTGATAAACTCCTAAATTACCTGGCCGATATGAAATATTTTTTACCATATGGCAGTAGGTACCTACCTGAGTAGAAAGTCATATTTCTAATAGGAAATAAGTAGGTCCCTACCTAAATCGGTAGATAGGAAATGGGTTTAGGTCTAGGTGGTGAGCTAAGCGACCTATAGGTAGGCAGGTAGGTAAGTAGGTAGGTACCTAGTAGGTAGGTAGAGGACCGGCCGGCGGCGATGACCGACACGACAAAGGGTTCCTCCATCATGAAAGTCAAACGTACCGTCACTAGTCAGTCGCACACAGATTACCTACCTACCAATGTATTGCTAGCTAGGTACCTACTTTAGTTTCGAAGTATACCTACTTACCTAGTATATTTTCGAAGGTCACTAGCTGCCGTGACGAAAAAGTGAAAAAATATCCAGGATCGTAATAGTCCATTTGGACTACCATAGGTAGGTACATACCCGATGATCGGAAATGAAGATGACATAACCTGGATGGACCTTTTGCTATCGGTATGTCGGTACTCATCGCTTCACCTCAAATGCTGACTAAGTAGGTATCTATCTACTGTGGGTAGGTACCTACCTAAACCCATTTAACCTACCAAATCAAACTATAGCGCAACCTGCCTACTTGTACGTACGTACGTACCTAAAACGCTAAAGCACATATTACGAACAAAAATAAGATTTTTAAACAGAAATAGCTCTATTTCTAGTGTTTGAAGTAGGTAGGTACCTATCTATTTATTTATCAAATAAAATAGTTCTACTTACTTTTCATTAAACTGAAAAATTACAATTCAATTTTCTGCGGTGTTATTCCACCTAAACACATCACAAAAATATTTTTCTTTACTCGCCATGTTTCCGTCCGCCCGCACCGAACGCGTCGTTCACACTCAACCTAAGCCGGTTCGACACGGTTCCACAGAGCGCGTAAACGACGCGTGTGGATGTCTGAGTGAGTTTAGCCGCGTTTGCTCGAAGCCGACTCTCTGGATTGCGCTAGCCAATACTTACTTTGTGGTACGACGCCATATACCAGCCACAAATTAGGGAAACAGCGCGCGGGGCGCCTAACCAGATGGCTCACTCACTACTAGCGACGAATTTGACGATTACTGATTTTAACTGGAAATAAACGGAATCTCGGGGGTAGTCAAGGTAGGTAACTAAGTAGGTGGCTGACACGAACGTCATATTTCTTGAATTTAAAATTGGCTCAGAGTTATATGACGTTCTCTAACTGATTTTGCCGTTTTGATATTTTTATACTTTGAGATAGGTATTTGACAGTAGCAACCCTGGCTACGTAACAAGTGCCAATCGCGAAAATCCGAAATAAGGCGGAGTGAACCTTCTGTAAATAAACCTTTGATGAAATAAATAAAAAAAAATATACCAGCATTGGACTATCTATCTGGAGGGCGTACAACGCTGGAGACATGGCAATACCTATTTGCGACTTGGCGATTGTTCGCAGCAGTTGAAAAAAAAACCTTTAATACGTTCGTGTTTTTAATGAAACGACGCCGGAAAAATAAAGCGTCCTGTGTCGTGATTTCGGCAACAATGCCTCGTTATCTGCAAATTAATTGGCGAGTGCAGTGCGACGGCCGACGGCATTTGTGTCTATTTGCCGATGTCACGATTATCTAACTATACTATTAGCATTGTTTGTTCGTAGATTTTAGTATTGAGTATGAATGCTGGGAATGGGTAGCTACGTTCATGATAAATTAAACGGTTTTTTGGATGTTGATGAACGATTGTGGTCTTTCATTCATTGCTTTGCTAGTTGACCTGACCAATGACCATCTATTAATCTATTGTGACTTTGCCTATCTCGACAAAAAAAACTGCCGCACTACATTTATTAGACATAAATGTAAATTAACCTTACCTAGGGTAATTTTACTTACCTCGTAGGATTTTCATACGAATTCCATTAAACTGTTAAAGTAAGTTTAAATGTGAACAAGATTAAGAAAAGTTTGCAGTAAAGTTCGTTTCATTTAGTTCCATTGAGACAATTAAGTTAACTGCTAACAAGGTAAGCATGAGTCTAGATTCCACATTTAAAATGTGATTTTATTACTGCAAGGTTAGATGCGCGTTTAGACAGTGTTTAAATCAAGTTTAAATTATTCCATACGATTCGACGTTGTTAAACGACCCAAACCATGCATGTGTAACTTCTTTACAATATTTAACACGGCATCTTCTGTCTTGTCTATTAGGTTTCAACTAAAAATGGCACTTAGCTTGCAGCACATTGTTCAGGCGAGGAACACACGCAACGTCGGTTTGTGCGTCATTCATTCGATTCTCCACCCTACCTGCATATGAATACGGTTTGTGTCAAACGGCATCGCACAACGCTGCGTTGTTGTCAAATCGTTTGACATAAACCGTATTCGTATAAAAATAAGGTGGAAAATCGAACAAACGACGCACAAACCGACGTTGCGTGTGTTCCTCGCCTAGGAATCGAACACATCCTGAAATAGGCTTAATATGCAAAATAATATGTGCAACATGTATTATACGATTTACCTGCCTAATATCCAATTGCTAGTCTGTCTAGTTACCAAGTTCTACAGCTCTGCATTCCCGCAAATGAACAAGAACACCTAGACCTATGCTATGCAAAAATAATTGTCTACACTATTACCTACGTCGCATTAAGTTACACTATAGGCGATTTCATTGTGCCTATCCTACTGGCTAACAATTTTAACCGACAATCTAACCCAAAACGGAACGTCCCGTCCGGCCCGTGATTACCGGTATACCGGTAAAACCGGCTATTGCCGCCATTAACCGGTGATTTTCCGGCAATCGGCTTGTGGGTTCCGTCGCTTGCATTGATCCCAATATCGGGCGGATTATCTCCCTGCGGCCCTTAATCAGATTACCTAGAGTGCTTTATGTCATTATTGTAAGTCACAATTTTTCATCACACACATATCACATTAGCCTAATATAGCAACCCACTGCTGGACTAAGGCCTACCCCAGGGTTTACCATGTAAGGCATCATCTCTCGTATTCGCTATCCAAGTCGCTACCAGCCGCTGTTTATTAGTGACCTATGCAACGTAACTGCAGGCTACAATTCTATAGACAAAATTCGATGGAGGTACATTGCGTAGCCGGTTAGCGATTATGATCCCACTATTAAAACTATAGTTGACGATGAAAAGTGGTCATGCATGTAATGTAAAACTGAAGACGTTACAATTTTTCCGGGGCAAGACGATGATATTCCTTAGATTAGACTATCTGCCTCCTTCACTTTTCATGACATTCAACTGACATTCTTTGACTTCATATTATTCATGCATATTGCTCTGCTATGCAACTTTCCCTAGATACGTTCCCACTTTGTTTTGTATTTACAGGGTTATAGGAGAAGTGGATATGCGTACGATTTTATTTAGTTCACTGAAGCTGAAAATCCGAATTGAGCTGGATATACAATGCAATCAAACATCCAAATCCTATGAAACCCAATAAAGTGTTGTGCTTTTATTAGAGTTCTATTCTAAAACCCATTGCTTTTTTATTTTTCCGTAGTTTATTCAATTGAAACTGCACACTGGTCGAACAGTGTTTAGGCAAGAATCACACGTGACTTTCGATGATGCGCTTTTTTAGAATTTCCACCTTATTTCATACCAATAATACCCATGAAAATGAGGTGAAAATTTACTTTTTCTAACGCATCGTGTTACGTAGCGCTAAAACGGTTACATGTATGATGTGGACGTTATTTGTGAATATATTTTATTTATCATCTGATTTTGTTTTTGCAGGTACACATCACAGTTTTGGACAGTTTTTGTTCCGGAAGTTGAATAAAAAAATTGGCCGGTGTTGGTGAGTGGTTTTGATTTATTATCATGAACCTGCTGAAACTTTTGGTAGGTACCTAGATTGTTTACAAATCACAGACTTAGTTTTATTCAAAATATCATCTTCTACTACGTCAAGTAATCACAGCACTAAGCTGCAATAAAAGCAATAATAGTTTATGTTTATGTTGCAGGTGATTAGGCCTGTAATAGGTATACCAAGAGTACCATCTTGAGATTATTATAGCAATTATAGTACACTATGTAAGGTTGCCGATTAAACGGGTAGGTAGAGGTGATGTTAATGGTACCTTACCTGTGAATCAATCACCCGTAGGTATACCTAGTTTAGTTTTTCTGCTTTTTGCAGTATGTAAGTAAGTAAGTTTACCTACAATTTATTTTCAGATTGTTAATTTCAAGTTTATCTTCTCATGGGACATAGCAAGAAATTTGTCACATTCCATGATTCCATAAAAGTTCATCACGTGTTTGGCAGTTGTCTAGTAGGTTCGGTGGAGTCGATGGAATCACCAGTCTTGACCAGCCGCTGGACGTCGACTTTCTTTGGGAATGCTATCGTAGGGTTGGCCGTCAACAGATATTCATACGAGATCAAAAACTCTTTCGCCTTTTACAAAAGACACTCGGGGGACTAGGGGTGGCAGTATTCTTAGCCGCTACCACACGGCCCCCAAGTACCTACAGTTTAACTGTAAACGCGAGTTTATCCCAGACTAGTTGCAACATGTCGCATTTCCTCCTCTTTAATCAGCCCAAGTCAACTGCTGTATAATTTATTCGCTCAACTGGGGTGCAATTTTTCACCCAGCGGTCGACACACACATTGCGAGGACCCTTTTCCACTATGCCACTACTCCGTTCCGACGCACACTGGTTCCATTTTAAAAAAAAGTGGACATTAAGGAATTTCAGATCGAAGGTCAACGGATGTGGCTGATTTTTTTTTGTGGACAGCTGATGCAATTACAAGTATCTTTTATATATGTTGTTTTTTTTAAATATGACTTATCTACAGAGATAAAAAATAATGAATTATTATTTGTATGGGGGAAATCATAATTTTGACTATTTCTTCCAAGATTCACACGTATTCAAAATAAAACTTAACACAGCTTATAGAGGGGCTAATTGCTCACAACTTTGTCATAGACACTCAACTGCGCATTTTTGCGCGTTTTGAGTTACAGGCACTTTAAATATTTTGTCACCGGATGAGCATAATATTTTTTTTTGTAGATAGCTGACACAATTACAAGTCACTTTTATAGAAACGTTTTTTTGAAATATGCCTTATCTACAGTGATAAAAAATAATGAATAATTTTTTTGTATGGATGAAATCAGAATTTTGACTATTTCTTTCAAGATTCACACGTATTCAAAATAAAACTTAACACAGATTATAGAGGGGCTCATGGCTCACAATTTTGTCATAGACACTCAACTGCGCATTTTTGCGCGTTTTGAGTTACAGCCACTTTAAATATTTTGTCACCGGATGAGCATAATATTTTTTTTGTAGATAGCTGACACAATTACAAGTCACTTTTATACATGACGTTTTTTTCAAATATGCCTTATCTACACTGATAAAAAATATTGAATTATTTTTTTGTATGGATGAAATCAGAATTTTGACTATTTCTTTCAAGATTCACACGTATTCAAAATAAAACTTAACACAGCTTATAGAGGGGCTCATGGCTCACAATTTTGTCATAGACACTCAACTGCGCATTTTTGCGCGTTTTGAGTTACAGGCACTTTAAATATTTTGTCACCGGATGAGCATAATTTTTTTTTTGTAGATAGCTCGTTTTGAGTTACAGGTACTTTAAATATTTTGTCACCGGATGAGCATATTTTTTTTTGTAGATAGCTGACGCAATTACAAGTCTTATTTTTTCATAAAAACTCTATAAAACTTTATAAAACTCTATTATTTAATTAATCAACACGATTGATATGAAGAACCCGCCAAGTGCGAGTCGGACTCGCGCGTAGGTTATTAATACAAACGAGCATACAAACACCAACAAATGTCATAGACACTAAACTGCGCATTTTTGCGCGTTTTGAGTTACAGGCACTTTAAATTTTTTTTTGTAGATAGATGACGCAATTACAAGTCACTTTTATAGATGACGTTTTTTTCAAATATGCCTTACTTATTCGCTAAGTTTTATTTTGAATACGTGTGAATCTTGAAAGAAATAGTCAAAATTCTGATTTCATCCATACAAAAAATTATTCATTATTTTTTATCACTGTAGATAAGGCATATTTCAAAAAAACGTTTCTATAAAAGTGACTTGTAATTGTGTCAGCTATCTACAAAAAAAATATTATGCTCATCCGGTGACAAAATATTTAAAGTGGCTGTAACTCAAAACGCGCAAAAATGCGCAGTTGAGTGTCTATGACAAAATTGTGAGCCATGAGCCCCTCTATAAGCTGTGTTAAGTTTTATTTTGAATACGTGTGAATCTTGAAAGAAATAGTCAAAATTCTGATTTCATCCATACAAAAAAATTATTCATTATTTTTTATCACTGTAGATAAGGCATATTTAAAAAAACGTTTCTATAAAAGTGACTTGTAATTGTGTCAGCTATCTAAAAAAAAAATATTATGCTCATCCGGTGACAAAATATTTAAAGTGCCTGTAACTCAAAACGCGCAAAAATGCGCAGTTGAGTGTCTATGACAAAGTTGTGAGCAATTAGCCCCTCTATAAGCTGTGTTAAGTTTTATTTTGAATACGTTTGAATCTTGGAAGAAATAGTCAAAATTATGATTTCCTCCATACAAATAATAATTCATTATTTTTTATCACTGTAGATAAGGCATATTTCAAAAAAACGTTTCTATAAAAGTGACTTGTAATTGTGTCAGCTATCAACAAAAAAAATATTATGCTCATCCGGTGACAAAATATTTAAAGTGCCTGTAACTCAAAACGCGCAAAAATGCGCAGTTGAGTGTCTATGACAAAATTGTGAGCCATGAGCCCCTCTATAATCTGTGTTAAGTTTTATTTTGAATACGTGTGAATCTTGAAAGAAATAGTCAAAATTCTGATTTCATCCATACAAAAAAATTATTCATTATTTTTTATCACTGTAGATAAGGCATATTTCAAAAAAACGTTTCTATAAAAGTGACTTGTAATTGTGTCAGCTATCTACAAAAAAAATATTATGCTCATCCGGTGACAAAATATTTAAAGTGCCTGTAACTCAAAACGCGCAAAAATGCGCAGTTGAGTGTCTATGACAAAGTTGTGAGCAATTAGCCCCTCTATAAGCTGTGTTAAGTTTTATTTTGAATACGTGTGAATCTTGGAAGAAATAGTCAAAATTATGATTTCCTCCATACAAATAATAATTCATTATTTTTTATCTCTGTAGATAAGTCATATTTGAAAAAAAACAACATATATAAAAGATACTTGTAATTGCATCAGCTGTCCACAAAAATAAAATCAGCCACATCCGTTGACCTTCGATCTGAAATTCCTTAATGTCCACTTTTTTTTAAATGGAACCAGTGTGCGACGTGACGGAAGGAATCGGACGTACATGGGGAATTATCGGAATGCTTACAAAGGTTTTTCGTTTATAACTGGTGCAGATAAAGAACATAGGTATCCCGAATTTGCAACATTACTGTTTAACATTTGAGCAGGAAGTCGACAATAAGGCTGCCAATTCGGGGCATGTTCTTATATATGCGCCAAATATAAGTATCAGTTATTTATTAGTGGTTAGGTATTAGTTAGATGCATTATTGTCCTTTATGAATGACATTGGAGCCCCGAACAGTAGTTTGGCTCGCTTCTATTCCTGTTTTCCTGTAGGAGCAGAAAGTAGTAAATGTTACTCGGGCAGAGATGGTACGTAATAAATACGCAAATATTATGATAGTATATAATAAAAGTTCGAGAAAATTGTGAACCTCCTCCTTTCTTTCCGTCGGTTCAAAATAGAGCGGAGTGTATAGTTAACACTCTGGATTGAGAAAAACCAATTTGGCAGCTTGAGAGCTTAGTAAAGAAACAAATGCAGTCCTTGTTTTAACAAGAAAATACATTGTGTCGGGCAGGAGTAGTGGAAAAGGGGCCTTATGTTAATGCCACAAATTGCAGCGCCATCTCGCGACTGCAATTAACTTTCCGTATAAAGATTTAGTACCTGCTTTAAATATAGTGCATTATTCTGCACTTGCTTTTTGCTTTGTGACGTTTTTCCTCGCACCTTTAGTTTTAATAAAGCACCTCTACCTAGTTGATTAAGTGGTTAGTTTAGAAGTACAAAGACTAGGTAAAGGCACCTTATGTGAGTTTTCTTTAAAGCGAAAATAGCAAACTATTGTAACACTTATAGCACAAACGATTTTCATGAAATTTCGTGTGTATTGGTTTTCGGAGGCAATAGGTAAATCGATCTGTATAGGTTTCATTTTAAAAAAAGTATCTTTCACCCGGTTTTTGTCAGTTGGTTTTTACGCCGCTAGCGTAAGAAAAGCAAAATCTGAGCGAGCTCAGTCCACCAACTGGAAACCATTGGCTCAAGGAGTATCTCACGGAAGACATCATCAAATATTCTGTTTTCTTTTAGATCGATTTTCCTACTAGTCTAGTAATTTTATATTCTATGTAGTATTCGGGTGTGTGGTGCGCTGCGGCAAGAACCTTCGCCAAGGAGATAGGTCAGCGCCTGAAAGCCTGTGGCCGCGATCCTCGTGCCGGCTCGTACTTGGTCCAACAGATTTCCCTTACCATTCAACGAGGCAACGCAGCCAGCGTAATGGGTACTTTTGGACCAGGTCCGAACAGGCATGAGCTGCTAGGTTAGTGTATATATAGTTAAGTTAGCTTAATTTCCTTTTGTACCATCCACTTAATAAATACCCAGTATTCCTAAATTAAGTACACATATACAGTGGTCATGTATGCTATTTCACTACTCAATTAATGTCCTCTATCGTCCATATAGTACCTACAAGCAACTCTCGGCTACAAGCTACATTCTATTGCCGATGTATTGTTATGTGCTGCTCGAATTATGTGACCGGCTTGGGGATACGATAGGGGTTAATAGACGACAAGGTTCGAAATGTACATACCTAATAACTTGTATGTTGTTAGAGATGGGTAGGATGGGACCTTTCCATGCCTTAACTCTCTCTTTCCGTTTGGGCCATCGAGTACCTAGTCTAGTCCAATCTTTACTAGCTTTCCACACCTAAGCTGTTTCACCAACACCAGTTAAACTTCGTCCCTCATAATTAAAGTGGTAGGTTGACAAGTGTCATTTATGACATCATATTTCGCCGTGGCGTTAGTCGCTAACTTTTGTTTGGTGAGTTCTATGACCACTTTTTGATTGTAATAATTATCTACTATCTTAGTTACGTCTTATTTAATAACCGAAATTATCACTTTCTTCAATAAAAGCGTAATTTGATTTATGTTTCAATTTAACGTAAAAAAATATATTAAATTACTACCTAGCCGTAATTTTATATTTAATGACTCAAATTTTTATTTAATTGGTTCGTCGAAGAACATAAAATCGCTTAATTTCCCAGTTCATTGCTTTCGTACTTTATTGTTCAAGTTCCTAGAAGTGCACCGTATTATTGTATTGTACGACAAATTGTTCTTTGTGTCGCCGTGTCCTGAATTTTTGATGCGCTCTCTTGTAAAACTGTGTGTAAATAAAAATTAATGAGTCTGAAATGAGACAATGATGTTGCACAATGTTTTGTAAAGCGAAATATTATGTCACATTCAATTATTTAGTTTAATTCAATTTTTATTTGGCCGTTTGTTATGTTTTTCTCAAATAAAATTTATATTAAATCAATCACATTAACTTCAAATTAAAAGTATGGGAACAACTCGTACCAACCGAATATTGTTACCGAGAAAACCCTTTTAACACTAGAATGAAAAAGTGAAGACAGGCGCAACAAAATGGTGGCGTATAGTTCTCATTTTTGGCGTATTTTTGTTGTTCGTAGGACCCCCTTTTAAACATTTTCTTGCTCTGTCTGGGATTCTGGATACCAAAAGTTGAATTCAATAAATCAGTTATAGTAAATTGTCCTTACGAAATTCGGAAATTCCGAGATTCGTAATTTGATCGGAATCTAACACGAGTATTCAAGACCGGTCGTTACTTCCTCAATTAAGATGGATCTTGAACTAAAAGGTTTCATACAAGATTGAATTTCTACAGAATTGAATATTAATTAACGGTAACGAAAGACGATCATATTCACATGCTTACCTTATAAATAGCTTTGATTGGCGAATCTTAGCTATTATGTTACAAATATTATGCTATTTCTAACATCATTGAAGATCTGTGGGCGGCCACTCCACTCCAATTGTGACTACATATTGGTCAATGGAAATTTAGTTTCGTCTTTGAATCGCAAAGAAGAAGAAGAAAAAGAACATAATTAGATACAT
Source organism: Phthorimaea operculella (assembly GCA_024500475.1). NCBI lineage: Eukaryota > Metazoa > Arthropoda > Insecta > Lepidoptera > Gelechiidae > Phthorimaea > Phthorimaea operculella. The sequence goes on from JANFCV010000234.1 coordinate 159,298, forward strand.
CACATAGGTAAGTATATTATTGCAGTCCACTGCTGGACGTTGGCATCCAGGGTTGTCACTAGGCACAATCTCCCGTTTTCGCCATCCAGTCGCTACCAGCCACCATTTTTAAGTTATGGGTCCATCTGGCGGGCTACTATCCTAACTTAACGTGTAAGTTACATCACATCTCATATTACCCTAATTAGAATTTGTGTACCCCTATTGTGGAACACCTTTTATTAAGACCATTCAACCCTAACCCACTTATTTGTTCCATGAATGAACCCCAGGTACCAGGAGTACATGAGAGCATAATAGTTCACCATTATTTCTACACAAACGCCCGTATCATTCACCGCCTAAAACAAAACTATGGCTTTATCTCCTAAAACACCTTTGTTCCTAGTCTTAATGGGTTGTATTGTTTTGTAAATACCGTGTACCGGTGTGTACAAATTTGCTGCTTATGTGGTAGTGGTTTAGGGGTATTTCGGTGTGGTGTGTGCTGGTTATCAGAAGGTAAACAGCTGGTTACTTAGCGCAGAAGCCGATAAGCGCCACTACGTGGGCAATCTTTTTGAGGTGCCACGTGCTATGCATTCAGAATTTTAAATCTTCATTTCATTTCAATTTGAGAGTTATTTTCCTGGAATATAAAATGTGAAAGCATCGGACAGAATATAATGTAGGTACATGTAAAAAGATAAGCAACGGTTTAGGTTGTATGATTAAAATAAAATTCAATCCAGTGCTAAAAATCTTCGATGGCGATCCAAAATTCAGTCGCGTAGGCCAGGTCCATTCAGTTTATTCTATTCGCGGAACCCGAAAAAGTTACACGGATGACAGGACGAAACAAGAGTTTCCAAAAAAAAAAGGAAACTCTAACATCCGTCATTCAGCGCACCTGGTGCAGTTCCGATTTTTCGTGTCCGCGCAGAGTGCACATTTTATTGCAAGTCGTATATGCAACAGATTTTAGGAGAGGCTACATTTTACTATACATATATGGGTGATTTGACTCATCAAAAGTCACAGTAGTCTACTGCTGGACGTAGGCTTTCGCTTAATGTTTGGGAGTACATTCCAATACTAACCCTCACTAAGCTTTGCAGGCTAAATTAGCGAGCGCATTGAAAGATGCATTGCATTCACTCCCAATGAATGTTGCTGCCCATTTCCTAGCATCTGTCCCTTAGTTGCTTTTTACGATTCTTACTGATTGAAAAAAAAAACACACACACTGAGCACAGCATTTACTAATTGGTACATCAAAGGTTGTCTGGAAGAGATCGCTGCAAGCGATAAGGCCGCCTTTGCTTACTTCTAGCTCTAAGTTTTCTGTATTGTTGTTTTGAATTGTATGTAAGCAATAAAGTGTTAATCTATCTATCTATCTATCTACATCATCGTCATTATATTCAAGAGGTATGCTCTTGATGGTAGAGCAATTTTCATTCCTGTCTAATATTAATTTGGTTGCTTCTAGGACGCTTCGCCAAGTAAATTGGGTCAATATTGTCGCAGTCCTTTGCCCCTATTATAATAGGTATTGATTCCATAAATAAGGTGATTTAAATAATGGGACGATACAAATAAAATGTTAGCAATAGAACTGCAAAAGAAATAACTACAAACACGGTATTCCGAGCGCAGCTGTTCGGTGTCGAAATATCGTTCGGATGTGCCAGTTGTAGTAGGTACTACGTACTACCTATAACCACAGATTATACAGATGGTTCACTTAGGTTACAGACAGCTCAAAGGATTTCAAAGTAAAAATCCATGAAAAGATATTGTGAATTTTTACACGAGTGCCTCCGGAGGGTTATGTTTTTCGAGAGTGTAGGTATACCTATAGGTTTTCAAGGCCCAAACGGCTGGGTGACACTGGCTATACTTATTAAAAATTCCATAAATTCAAGATGGCGGATTTTCATCCCAAAACACAACTTTGAAATTACCGCAGCTGGGTTTTTGTTTCCAATACATCAGCATGTTCATTGTATTAATGCTTACTATTTTGATGATATGTAGCTATGTTTCAGTTGCGTTAATCTCTGAGTCGATGAACTAGCCTTTTTACCTACCTGCCCTAAAATAGCAAGTGTGAGCCGGTGCCTTCTGTAAACCGCTTTATTTTGTTCTATGACGGTGTCGAAATCTCTTGTAGGTGTGCTAGGCTATCAGAATGGTCGTCTGTTTTTAGTAGTCGAATGCTGGATTGGTGTCGGAAGCCTGGTTTAGCCACGCTTTTCATTTCCAGTGTTTCAGGGGTGATTTCCAAAATTGACTGATGACAGTTGATGTGACCTGCAGTTCATGAATTTATGCAACATCATTAATACGCTAGGGGCAGATGATATTACCCATCCAATCAAATATCTAACTATATATGCATGTAGTATCGCCAGCAAATCCACCTACCCATTTAAAGGATCCACTTATAGGTACTGATTCTTAGTATTTGTTTGAACTCATAAATGGGAAGACAGGTCACACACAAATACTAAGAAAAACCAATTTAGGTACGTTGAATCCTTAGATGATAGTTGGTAGTAACACAGGAATATCTGAGAATAAAACATGTCACGAAATTAGTAGTTTAATACCTTCCAAATAATTTAAAAATATCGCAGGTATGAGTATGGCTTTGTAAAATCAAAATAACATGTGGTAATTTAAGCGCTTGTAGTGAAATAATTAGTCCTCTTCTTTGTTTTATAGACTGTTAACTAGATGCACTCTTGCTTTCAAACGCGGCATTTCAAATTAATTGTTAACCATTAAGGAGTCATATGACTGTGATAATGATGGACTAGCCAGACACTATTGTAGAACTGAAAAAGAATAGTTTGAGAAATTCGTACAAAATGCAGTAAATCAAGTTTTATTTCTCTGGTGAACATGTATTGTCTCGTACAAAAACTACGTTTCGGTCGAGCACTTTACATAATAATGGATTTCACTATAAAAAGACCGTTTTAAAGCGATCCGACGAAACGTCCATCACGAAAGATCGTAAAAATGGCATCAAATTGCACGAAAATCCACTAAAATGTACTTTAATGCCTTTTCATTCGCTTAAAATGAAAACTCTTTAGTATTTTTCTTACTTTTATTCAGCGCAAGTGCATTTTATGCTAAAGAAAGCGCCACGCTTGTAACGATATTTTTTCTGTCCGTACTTTTAACGTACATTGCTTGTGTTCTAAGAATGTCATTATAACAATACTCAACAAAGAAACCATGTGGTGCCAGCTTAGAATAGCATCACCCCATATCTTTCCCGTGGATATAGTGAGAAGCGACTAAGGGATTGGAGATGGTGTTGATGTGTATTGCAATTAAAGGCGACACAGTCTGACAACCCATCCCTATGGTGATACGCAGGCTTCTGAATGACTCGGAAACTTTTGTCAGACGTTGTGTAAATGGCCGTTTTTACAGTCGTTTGCCTCTGCCTACCCCCAAGGGATATATGTATGTATGTTTAACAAGGAAGCAACGTATTCAAAAGCATCCAAACAGTACCTAGATTGGATGGCGCATCGTCTAAGTTAGAGTTATGAGGTGATTTCAGTCATTAAGGGGGAGTCGGTTGCTTTTAATGAGGAAATATTGTGGAGCAGAAGTGTAGTTTCATTGCATCTTTCTGAATCGTGATTCACAACACTGTCTGGTACAATTACAACCACAAATTAGGGAAACGGCACGCGAGTCGCCTATACCTCACTCGCTCAGTACTAGCGACGATTTTCACGTTTATAACCGGAATCTCAGGGGAAGTCAAGGTAACTAAGAATGTGGTTGACACTAACGTCATATTTCTTGGATTTAAAATTGGCTCACAATTATATGACGTTCTTTATCTTATTTGGCTGTTTTGATATTTAAATATTTTGAGGTTTTTGACAGTAGCAATCCTGGCTATGTAACAAGGGCCAATCGCGAAAATCCGAAATAGGGCCGAGTGAACTTTCTGTAAATTACAACTAAATATTTGTTGGTGCTCGCAGATTTTGGTCCAACATTCTACTATTAATCAACAGACAACTTGATTTACTTCAACAGTATTTTCCTTTTTTTATCGCTGTCTGACAAGTTTGAGTAAGTACTTATTAACTAATTCAGCTCATTATCAATTACCTTTAATAAACTTCAGAGCAAAGTCGCACTAAAAGCATAATTTGTGGCAAAGTGCAGTCATTATTGGAAATTTGAAAGCTCTTACAAATTCTTAAACATTTACATTTAAAATTATAATCGATACCCACTTGAGTTGTTCTTTATAGTTTTTTTTTAATTTCTTTCATAGCTTTTGAAATATATGTATTAGTGTGTATTTGAGGTTATGTATATGTTACCGGCCAAACCCGATTTTAGGACAAACTAGTTTTTCCTAGGCCAAAGTAGTTTATCCTACATGCGATTGGATAAACCGGTATAGACTAGGCTAAACTGGTCCGTCCGATGGCCGATAGGAGAAACTAGTTAATCCTAGGCTGAACTAGTTGAGCCTAAAATTAATAAGTGCTCTTCAGGATAAACTGGTTTGGCTTAGTTAAAAACGGTTGAAGCTACAGTGCGTAGCTTTAGAGGGTAAAAGGTAACTTCGGACATCCTGGAGACATCTGACACCTTGCAGACTCGAACACCCTAGAGGGTGGGGTGTAGCATTGGACACCCTGAAGGCTCGGACGCCCTGGATGGGCGCCCTACAGTGAGGCACTATGTACTCCCTGAACGCATCAAACACCTGTAAGGCCCGAACGCCCTAAAGGGTGCGGGGTAGCGTCGGACGGTTCTCTATCCATTTGCATAAAAAGAATTGACATAATATATTTTGGCACAATGTAATTTAAACTAATGATACTTACGCATAATTCATGTACGCATAACAGTTTAGGCATAATTTATTTACGCACAAAAAATATTGCCATAATAGTACATAGGCCTAAAAGACAAAACCATAAATTGTCATATCCATAATCAAAATAAGCATAAAAATCTGATGCATTAGAAGAACCCCTAAATTGTATAAAAATAACCTAACCTAACCTAACCTAAACTGACCTAATATGACCTAAAATACTAAACTGACTTACATTTCCTGCCATTTGAACTTAATAAAAAATATATAAATTAGTCCAAAAAATTATTGCAAAAGCAATTATGCTAAAATATTTTAGTATAAAACACAATAGTCTAAAATATGATTATGCCAAGATAAATATTATGGCAAGAAATTATTATGTCAAAGCAATGGTAGGTGAAAAAAATTTATGCGAAACATGTTATGCTAAAACATATTAGTGGAAAAAAGATTATGCCTGTGAAAGGGATACCGCGTCGGACACTCTAAAAGCTCGGACTCTGCCTGCCGTGGGCTGGGCTCCCACAGACCAGCGACACCTGTGATGTGATAGCTCGTGAGAGCTTTCGCCAACAGCGACCTTGCAAGTGCTCGCATCAGGGCCAAGGAGCCTTCAGGATATCCGACGCGACCCTGCACCCTCAATGGCAATGCCAGATGTTTGATGCCTCCAGGGTGCACGATTATACCCTTTACGCTCGATCTAGAGCTACAGTCATTGTAGGGCGTCCCTTCAGGGCGTCCAAGCCTTCAGGATGTCCGATGCTACACCCTACCCTCTAGGGTGTTCGAGCTTCCGGGGTGTCCGATGTCTCCAAGATGTCCGACGTTACCCTTTACCCTCTAAAGCTACGTCACTGTAGCCTTAACCATTTTTAACTAAGCTAAACCAGTTTATCCTGAAGTGTACTTATTAATTTTAGGCTCAACTAGTTCAGCCTAGGATAAACTAGTTTCTCCTATCGGCCATCGGACGGACCGGTTTATTCTAGTCTGTACCGGTTTATCCAAACGCATGTAGGATAAACTACTTTGGTCTAGGAAAAACTAGTTTATCCTAAAATCGGGTTTGGCCGGTAACATATATATGTTACCCGATTTTAGGATGAACTAGATTTTCCTAGGCCAAAGTAGTTTATCCTACATGCGATTGGATAAACCGGTATAGACTAGGCTAAACCGGTCCGTCCGATGGCCGAAAGGAGAAACTAGTTTATCCTAGGCTGAACTAGTTGAGCCTAAAATTAATTAGTACATTTCAGGATAAACTGGTTTGGCATAGTTAAAAATGGTTAAGGCTACAGTGACGTAGCTCTAGAGGGTAAAGGGTAAAGTTGGACATCCTGGAGACATCAGACACCCTGGAGACTCGAACACCCTAGAGGGTGGGGTGTAGCATTGGATACTGAAGGCTCGGAAGCCCTGGAAGGACGCCCTATTGTGAGGCACTACGTACACCCTGGAGGCATCAAACACCTGTAAGGCTCGAACACCCTGGAGGATGCGGGGTAGCGTCGGACACCCTAAACGCTCGGACGCTGCCTGCCGTGGGCTGGACTCCCACAGACACCTGTGATGTGACAGCTCGTGAGAGCTATCGCCGACAGCGACGTTGCAAGTGCTCGCATCAGGGCCTACATGGTGTCCGACGCTACCCCGACCCTCCAGGGCAATCGAGCCTCACTTTACGCTCTATCTAGAGCTGCATCACTCTAGGTCGTCCCTCCAGGGCGTCGGAGCCTTCAGGATGTCCGATGCTACACCCCACCCTCTAGGGTGTTCGAGTCTCCAGGGTGTCCGATGTCTCCAGGTTGCCCGACGTTACCCTTTACCCTCTAGAGCTACGTCACTGTAGCCTTAACTAAGCCAAACCAGTTTATCCTGAAATGTACTAATTAATTTTAGGCTCAACTAGTTCAGCCTAGGATTAACTAGTTTCTCCTATCGGCCATCGGATGGACCGGTTTAGCCTAGTCTATACCGGTTTATCCAACCGCATGTAGGATAAACTACTTTGGCCTAGGAAAAACTAGTTTATCCTAAAATCGGGTTTGGCCGGTAACATATATAATATTATAAACATTATATTATAACTTCCGTTTTTGTTGTTTGTTTAAATGTATGATTTTTGATTTGTAGTTATTCTGTAAAGCTTTTATTGCACCTGCCCTGTTTTTTCCACATGCCCTAAGGTAGACTGGGAGATAACGCCTTTGGCGTTAAGTCCGCCATTGTACAGATGTGCATAAAGTTTAATAAATAAATAAAAAATAAAATAAGGATTCTAATAACTTCAGTATCAATAGCTAACTGTATAGATGATTCTTCTTACATTTTAGGTTATGAAACACGTGTTGAAAATTTGAAATCTACTTTCTTGAAGGGCGCCAAACTTTGTTCTGTTTGCGGAATGCTGTTACAGTGTAAAATATTGATAGGCTTCTGGTTCCCATCTCGGCTGTCAAAAACAATATCCGCACCACGCGGAGGAGATGGAAAAAGTTGGGAAACTTGGCGCAGGGCGCTCGGCGGAACCTTTCGGGGGTTTCACGAGAGTTTGAACGGAAAAAATTGATTGTTTATCGTAAGAGTTGGTTGGATGAAAATATGTCTCTGTCGAATCCCTTTTCGCTGTTTGTAAAATTTTAGAGCTTGATCCTACGAACACTGCGATTGGTTCGAAACTTAGGTTTTTCATCAATATTTTATTTTGGAAATCATATTGGGATCAACTCTCAGCAGCTGTCTAAAAATGATAATGCATTTTATTTTGCCATAAACGAAGGGTTTTTCCTAGACTTTTCCCAATTGACTTGCGACCCTTAATCATGCATGGCACTTTAAAGTGAGGCAAATCAGTCCTCACCAACTCAGTGTAACTAAACACCACGGAAGGGTTTCACCAGATTTTAGGATCACTATCAGCTTGTAACAGTTTCGATTTAAGTCTCTAACTGCGGTTTTGATCCGGCATTTCCCGGTAGATACCCGGTCCCAAACCGGTCAGGCAGACAGAACGGAGCTAAATCAGTTAGTCGGACACTTTGATGAGATGTTTGACAGGATACCATGGACACGTCGTTGCTGTTTCGTCCGTCGTGTAGGACACCGAGAGGACGAACGACCCGATAAACCCTGATGTCAGAGTTTTTGAACCACAATTTAAATACTTGCTGGGATAACATGTAATATAATAATGTTAGTTCTCGAAAATTCAAATTACGAAACGTAAAATGAAATGAAAATGTTTATTGAAACATTTCTTGAGCATTGGCGTAGTTATTTTTAATGAGTTGGCAAACTACGAGGAAACAAAATGAACCACAATTAATGTAACTTGTACAAAATAAATAATTTTCGCCATAAAATAATAAAAGTGTATGTACACACTTTTTACCCATTTGGGGTATTTTATTAAGTATCCATTTCGTAAGCGGGTTGGCGAGAGCTTTGCGAGATGTTGAATTTTCTGTAAACGCTGCTGTCAATCTTATTTTTCCTCATTTGGTGCTTTACACACATAACGTCCGTTTGCGCGTTATTTTTGCGCAACGCTATCCGTTGCATTTGAAAATACGACTTTCCAACACCGTTAATATGAAACGGTTTGACAGACGCATCCGCATTTTAGCGCAAAAATATAGCACAACGCTGGGTTGACGGAAGATTTTGTGGTAATTTGACATGTTTGTAAGTATGAGAATAAAGTCGAAACTCTAATTGTCCTAAAGTCCTAACGCATGCGATACGCAGCGCTAAAATCCCACAGAAACGGACGTTACGTGTGTTTCTAGCTTAAACTAATAAAGTACTAACCTACAAACTAAGTTAGAGAATCGTCGTCACATGTATAGGGGCGGGAGGGTCATTCGGTCACGCGTAGTTAAGTCGCAACTTAGTTTTTGCGGACTTAGCCAAGTCCAAGTTGAAGTGGCCGCAGTCGGGGGTAAGACGGGGAAGTTGCCCCGTGGTCGCATTTACCCCGGGTAAGACGGACAAAGTTGGACCGCTTCTTGTCGTAGAGCTATTGAAAGATCTGTGAAAGGTCATTTTGTGGTTAGGTGCGTTTGTGTCTTAATCGGTAGTTCGTGAACTTATAGTTTTATGAACAATGTTTTGTACAGGCTACTTCATTGCAATAAAGAATTGCATAAAGGAGGACATTGCGTGGAAATAGTCGCCTTGTTTATCTATTATTACCTTTTCACATAATCAAACTCGAAAACTGGAGATACCGCTTTACAATTTTTGGGTAAAAATCTAGGTTTTCATTTTATTCAGTAATTTTTCAATAGAACAAGAAATCACCTATTCGATTTCCACTTTAGAACTTTTTATTGGTAAAAAATAGAGCTCCAGTCTAAATGAAACTTAGACCAAATAAAAGTCCCACTGAATCTCGCCTCGGTATAAAGTTCCAGCTCTTAACTCAGATTCTTTCCAATAGTGTCGACTAAAAGTATAGTAAGTGGAGGTTTAATAGAAAACTGTTAGGAACTGCTATTTTCATGAATATGAGTCGGAAAGTTTGTGTGTGTAAATATGGAGCCAATCCTGCTGAAAGTTGCAGTGGAAATTAAAATTCTAGTTCGTAACTTTCGTTTTGTAGAGTGAATTATATTGAAGCTAAAAATCCAGAGAACTGAAAAGTTGTTTAAATTATATGGGCACTTTTTTATTCTTGGCAAGTTTGAATAGGGCTAGTTCATAATAGGATTTTTATATGGGTCGGAACAGGAAATTATCGTGTAAAATAAAAAGTTCGCATTGCACAAAACAATTTGTCGATAGGTACAAGTTCTACATTATTGTTATTAGGGAATGATTCCGGAGTAGGTTAAATAGGCCCTACAAACTTATAACTCGATTTTTATAACTGTGCGTTTGGAGCTGTCAAACTTTGTATGGGTTTTGACAGTTCAAGCGTCAAATCGTACAGAAAGTTTGACAGCTCCAAACGCACAGTTATAAAAATCGAGTTATACGGGTAATCAGGCAAGTAGTCATCTAATTTAAGCATTATTATGGTTTACATTTTAACTATTAGTGAAAACTTACGAAACCAAGCATCCTTCCTTAGGTATAAATAACAATTGGGAAACATTTCGCCAATACAATGATTTATCACGAGTCCCTTTCGTAACTTTTGCTCACGAAACTGACCTCTGGCAGGTGTTCAATAACCTCATCCACAAATGACCCCTGCTTAGCTTTAAATGGACGAGACACGTTTCGCCTGCACAAGATCCATAGAATTGTTCGTTTGTTCTGTCCAATAATAATTAATTAATGTTGATATACCTAAGTAATTTGCAAAGATACTTTGTAATTACATTTCTGTGGTTGACACATTGTTTATTTTTAATATAACATAGTTTGCTTAGTAACATAATAAACATGAATAAAACTTTCACCAAATGTTCAGTAAAATTCTGTAGAGCCATTATAAATAAGCTCTGACTTTCGTTTGGTATTTCAGGCATCAAATTGGTTGACCTTTCTTCTGTCGCGTTGCGTAGGTAGTCAAGTCAACGGACGACCCGATGGCTTGATTGACACGAAACTTGAAACTTGTTTATTTACTTCTAGTTTCGCTGTGATATGTTTACCCTACCCCTGTTTAATTGCTTTAAGGGGTAAGCTCCACAGATGAGAAGTAAAACATAAGAAGTGGAACGTGAGACATCGCGAAGCATAAAACCGCTTTATTCCATAAAAAGAAACCTGGAGAGACAAAGCTATAATATAGCTTATAGACACGTAAGACGCGCGTCGCATCGATGACGCCTGACGATCACTTGTCTGAGGGTCAAAGATGTCATCTTGTGCCTCACATCTAATCAGTGGAGCTTGCGCCTAACTATTACGATCCCTGATCTGTTTGTTGAAGCGGGTAAGTTTGTAACTATAGCCGCTCACTAATTCAGGCCTAATGTTAACTTTGATACTTTGATAGGCAACATATTATTAATATCTAATAATTTATGTTCATTAGTGTAAATTATTTTAAGAAGGTGTTAAAAAATTAAGTGATTTCCACACAGTGTAAGCAAATAATTACTGGTACATGTGTTACTTTAACTCTTCGTGTTTAAAACATAGCAAGCATGCATGTAGGTACTTAAATACATAACCCTGTTAGTTCCGTAGCGTGTAGAGTGAGAGTGGATAATTTAAACTTGCGAGGTGAACAAATTACCCGACGCGGACTTGGCTTATTTACCTCCGTGCGCTTTTTGTTGCGATCGAGTTGGAGTTGTGGCGATTTAAGGGACATATGATGGTTTGTTTGTTTTGAAGGAATTTAAGGGACGTTTGTATTTGATCCTGAACCCTGAGTTTGAAACAAGTTAGGTATTTGTTTTTCTAAGAGTGATGATATCTTATCGTTATAAATAACATAACAGGCATATTTTTTTGCTAAAGTAATTATGTTTGGCTTACGTACCTACAAAATTTCATGACAATATTTTTAAATCGTTTCCGAGTTTCCGATCAAAAATTAAATAATACATTAACTGTTCGTTTGAAGGTATTGGATTTCCATATAAGCTTTTAACACGTCCCTCCTACGCTTATTGCCTGAATCATTGACTAAGTGAACTTAAAGAAAGCACATCTGTTTACCGTTACCTCCTCCATTGTTTGCTGTCGGTTTGCATCGTAGGTGCAGCGTAGGTAGGTATCATCCGGTCTATTTAGGAAGTACGCTATTGAAGCTATAAGTTGTTGTTCGTACCTATAAATGCAGCTTTAAATATTTGATTAACATGCCTATCCAGTCACATTTCAGACAACAATTTAGTTCCACTAAAATTGGATAAGAGTAATTGTATTAGTTTTTTTGCATACTTAATACAACCTCGTATACTCTTACCTGTCTTACTGAGTATTCCAAAAGTACTTACAATAAATAACTTCGTAGCCACCAGCTACGACTGAAGCTCGTAGTCAGCTACGGCTGAAGTCGTAGTCTCGTAGTCGCGACGTTACCGTAGCGGTACAGTTAGTTCACGTTAAATATTTCGTGGTTTAAGTTGTGTTAATTAGACATTCCCGGTTAAACTGCTACCGTTTGTGTAGTTATAAAGTTTGCGGCATAAAATCAAACTGTAGGCGTTTGTGTCGTAAGTTTAACTACGCTAAGGAATTAACAATTTGTTCCTTAATATTCCTTTGTATTAAATTTTTATCTTGTTTAAATTGTAGTCGTTTCATAAAATATCAGATTTTTTGGATATGACATAAATATGTTCCGCATTTGTAGGTAAGTTGTCAAATCTCACACAAATACCGTACCACAGTATCCGTTTCGACATTTTTGATTTCGTTACAAGCCAACTAGCGACAAAAGAAGTAGGTAGATTATGTTTCCTCAAAAAGAGTTCGCGACCCATATTATGATATCGCTGTAATTAGCCTACGGGTCTAAATTGTTGCACATTTTGTGGCAAAGTTTATTTACAATTCTCTCTGCTAGTTATATACGCCTCTAATTTTAGAATTTCGAAATCCCTTTGAGACTGTCCTTCCAAATTGACCTACAATTTGGAAACACTGTGTTATTTCATATAAAACAAGTGAGAGCAAGAGACATTCAATAGTGTGATAAACGATAAAAGATAGATAGATAGATAGAAAACATTTATTCCAAAAAACAGTGTACAAGTAAACATTCACAGAAAACAGTAACAACATTAAAAAAGCACATGACTGCCACAGATTCCTAAAAAATAAACGGCTGTAAAAATAAAATAGTTTCATAGTACAACATATTTCCTTTGCCTGCGCAGGCATGTGGAAAAACAGTCTGAAAAACGCTGGTTTTATTATAATTAAAAAATATCAGATGAGCAATAAACAGGGTTATTTGTTAAGGTTCCTTTTTAAAAGCAGTATTAGACATGTTTGCAAAAATTCGTATGAAAATACTATACACTGCAGGACATTTATTAATTTAAGTACCTGGACTTACCCAAAACTGTACATAGTATTCTTTGACTTTAGTATTAGCCTTTATTACCCAAATGTAGATTTGGATGTTACAATCCTGTTTGTTGTGTGTCTTGATTAAAATAAACATAAGTAATTGTCATTTCGATTTGCTTTAACATTTACCTTCTCCCATAAAACAATACGAGATTGTCGAGCAAAGCGCCAAAATGTAGATATTTGTCAAATCCAAACAAAACTCTTGCTTGAGTTTCCGACTCGAACTCGAACTCCATACAATATGTAAATGTGGGAAGCAATGAGGACGCCAACTGGATTTTAAATAAGCTTTCGATTATGAAGACTATCGTTAACAAAAGCTCAATTTAAACGCAATGGAAACAAACTTTTTATAATAAGAAGATAAGGCTTTACTTTATGAATATCCATCAAAGTATAAACATTGCAGATTAAATCCAGCCTAATTTTAAAGGCACAGTTAGGCGGAGTCCTTCAAGGGTCTTTATTAAGCCCTATACAATTTAATTGTTTAAGTTTAGTCGATCGCGTGTATAACATAGAGTTTACTTAAACTAAGCTATACAGTATATCCCAGTTTCAATTACATACTACAAGTCACGAGCCTAGTGTACTAACCGAAGCACAATCAATTTGCAGTGTTCTGTAGGTCACTAATCTCATGTGCTACGGTGTAAACGTAGCCTAACAATCAATTAATACTCGTGTGGGTTACAATGCAGTGTGCACTGAGCCTAAGACAATTGAATTTGCTGTGTACACTCGCCCTTTGATCTGTGATTGACCGCACTGTTATGATAATGTGAAGATTCATTGAGGAGATACGGGGATATTTGATTAAGCAATTCGGACAAGCTATTGTTTCGTGATTGATTTAATTTTGTGATCAATTGATAGCTTCGGATTGCAAGAGTGAATTCCATACCTAGACAAGCATGTTCCAACATTGTCTGCATATTCACTTACCAACAGGTTAGATAGCAGACAAATGCTGGCCTATCTTATTATTAAAAATACTAACGACGACTGTTGTCTTCACAATCTTGTATAAAGAACACGTTTACACTTATTCTACTAGGATTTCCTGCAATGATGTGCCATGAATAAATACATACAATGAACACTTAGAACTACAGAATATGTAACAGTACTCAGAACTGAGAAGAGATATGTAAACCCATCATTCAAATATTTGCTCTGAGTCGAGAACCGACCGACGTAAGTAACATACAGTCCCTCTACCACGTTACTGCACCAAATATCTTTCAATATTGCTTCTACAAGAAAAAAAGTTAAATAAACTTGTAGCCCGACAAGTAAATACTTTCATATTACCGGCATCAGAAGTTTCATAAAAATATACAGGCGCGTACTACTTACGCGGAAACTCCTAATGGAACTCGGGCAAATGATACTATTCCTTTTATTATTCATGAAAAACGGGATGGATTTTTGCAAGAGCCGGTACACTTTGTAACTAAGTTTACCAACGGAGCGAGAACCTGGTTATAGTTGGAGTTTGCAGTCCATCGGAGCCGGACACACCTTTGTGCGAACCTGCGGGTCGAAGGTTCGTTAGGAGTCAAGAGAAACCAAAGTTTCAAGCCAAGGTTATAATAGAATTAAAGATGTTGGATGAAGCTGCATAAATCAATTTTGAGTCTACTGACTCGGTTAGTTTGCCTTTGGTAAAAAGTACGCCTGCTATTTTATTAAGTTTTGTAATCTTGGCCTCATGGAAGACATGGCCAAGGAAATAATTTCAAAGGTACCACTAGTAAAAAAATCTTTTATGTTGATGACATTTTCCGATCAGCAATCCACGTAAGTACTTCAGGCTAATTAAATAAAAATCTACCTAGTCTTTTAAACAATATTCAAATTACAAATCTAAAGGTTGTGCTTTAACACGCAGCCAAATATGCTGCAAAGCTTATAAGCTTAAAAGCGAGTACAAACGAATATACTCCAGCTAAAAACGAAAAAATAAGTGAATAACTAACACCGACCCTAGTTTTTACACTCGCGCTGCATACCAAATCCCATTTGTGCTTTCGAAACTCCGGGCCGTTTGGAAAATAAAGCTTCACAAAAGACCCGGTATAAAAGGTGTTTATCGCATGTACCGCCTGATTTTCCGGTATTTTTCCGGTTTGATTTACTTGTCAAAAGGAGATATCATAAATTTTCTTCTCTTCACCGGGCGCCTGTAACGGGCTGTCATTTTCTTGCTGGACATCGGAAAACTCATAAATACGCGGTGCTTATGCGGTCCACGGATTGTTTATAAAAAGACCCGGTATGGAAAGTTGACAAAAAGGCGTTTAGGGCTTTAGAGCGCCGTCTGAATTAGCATTCGGTATTGCTGAAGTTTTTTCGGCAACTCCGCTTTGTATTGAGACGGGAAATGCACGGTTAAAAAGGTTTAATTTGCAGGTTAAGATGAAACGGTTATGAACGTTTGAATTCATCCTCATCATAAATATCGTACGACAAATATTTGAATTTCATCTACATGACAATCCTTTTAAAATGTTCTGAATATGACAACTTGAGTGCAGAATCTTTCATTAATAATAATGAAACTATCTGCGGAACACATCTGCGTGAAGTCAAATCTCATATTTTATTACCTACCTACCTATAATGATTTGACATCAAAGATTTTTCGCGCAAGTTGTCATTCTTGATTGGTATCAAAAGCTCTTTGACTAAATTGCCTAGGTTGCGTTTGCGTTTGAAATCAAGGTCGTTTCAAAACAAAATAGCAAAATCACGTTTAACAAAGGTTTATTGTTTCTCGTCAGTGTGAATATCAGTGACACAAAAACCTCAATAAATAAAAATAACAAACTAACTAGTTTTATTTTTTTAAAGTCATCTAACCTAACACACCAATTGGGTTTTGTTTTCAATTTGAAAGCAATGCAATCAACGTCCGCGGTCAACCAAAAACTAAACATTTGGCTAGGCAAAATACTATTAAATGATGTTTGTGCTATAGAAACAATAAATGGGTCACTCAAAAAGTTGATATTTATCACTTTGTGAATTTGCTCCCAGTCTGGACATTATTGCAGGCCGAACCACCTGAATGTGCCAAAAGAAAGATGGTTCCTTCGGAGGACACGCTAAGCCGTCGGTCTCGGTTGCTATCTTAGACGGCGATCGTTACACAACCATGGCAGAGGCCTGCTAGCTACTTAGGTGGCTGTAAAACTCTGAGACCAGGGTTCATCGAATCGTTGGATGATTCGGTGCCTCACACGAAACAGTGGGTCTATACACTATTTCAAATAGTTAACGAAAAAAATCTTTGCTATATTACGATACAGTTCCGCGTTGTTTTTATTTTAAAGAGGAAGTCGTTATAACTAAATGAAATAGGTATTTGCAAATTCATGAGTGTCTATTTGAAATAACCTATTTTCAAAGAAAGCTACGTTTCTTAGAAGAAATCCCACCAAAAACATAAATGTGAAAATTGGTAGCCAAGTTCAATGTTCTGCCGAAAAAAGTATTGATATGAACATGGTCGCCAAGTTCAGTAAACATTCCTGAAATTAATTTCTTTATAAGGTCGCTTAAGATTCTTTACTAAAATAAAACAAACACCTTAAAATCTAGAGCACCTCACAGTTTGACTGGGCTAGTTTTCACAATTTCCTAATTGTTTAATATCTTGTTTATTATCTACTCTAATCAATATTTGAAGTCCTATTAAAAACTAGCCAAGCAAAACTGTGAGGTGCTCTAGATTTTAAGGTGTTTGTTTTATTTTAGTAAAGAATCTTAAGCGACCTTATAAAGAAATAAATTTCAGGAATGTTTACTGAACTTGGCGACCATGTTCATATCAATACTTTTTTCGGCAGAACATTGAACTTGGCTACCAATTTTCACATTTATGTTTTTGGTGGGATATCATTACTTTTTGTTAGTGCTAAAGACGATACAAAGACTTACAATACATTTGACTTTTCTGCGGTTCTGTTAATTTTCTTGGACTTTTGACACACTTGAACGCATTGCCCATTCATTATCACTAACATTTTTTTTGCGTTTTCTGCTTATTGTTAAACTTTCTAAATCAGGGCGGTAAAGAGTTCGCAGGCGATTGTACTCTATTATAGAAGTCTCTTGCGCTTTAATTTGGATTTTAACATCCTGCATACATCCACTTTTAACACCCTGTATTTAGCCACTTTTTACACCCTGTATATAGCCACTTTTAACACCCTGTATACATTCACTATTAACACCTTGTATACATCCATGATACTTTTAACACCCTGTATACATACATGTTACTCTAAACACCCTGTATACATCCACATTTAACATCCTGTACACATCCACTTTTGGCACCCTGCATACATCCACTTTTAACACCCTGTATACATCCATGATACTTTTAGCACCCTGTATACATCCACTTTTAACACCCTGTACACATCCACTTTTAGCACCCTGTATACATCTACTTTTAACATCATGTATACATCCACTTTTAACACCCTGTATATATCCACTCTTAACACCCTGTACACATCCACTTTCAACACCCTACACACATTTTGAACACCTTGTATACCCATGATATTTTAAACACCCTGTATACATCAACTAATAACACCCTATATACATCCACTCTAGAACCAACCTGCTGAGTAGCTCTACTCTACGTTATTATCTACAGTTCATCAAAATAAATATTCATTCAAAATCTTACTCGGTCGGTACTAATGACCAATTTACCTTTGCCGCTGCGAAAATAAAATCCCATTGTATATGGGAGTTTCAGAAGTTTAGCTGCAAATATAAGTTTGTAATCACCCTGAAATCACAAATTCGTAATTTTTTTGTGATAAAAGTGAAAAATTATAGATTTTTGATTTTTTCCTGTGTATTCACATAGTTATCTAGGTGTGTGCGAAATTTTAAGTCTCTAGGTCATCTAGAAGTGGGTTAGGTTTTTGATCTATATATATGTCAGTGAATGACAAAAATGCCGATTTTTGATCGTCAATATTTTCATAACCGTTCAACCTATGTTTATGAAATTTTGTATACTAGGTCATCTCGGAGGTCTAAACACGTATACTAAATTTGGTGTGCCTATCTTTAATAGATTTAGAGTTATGAGGGGGTAAAAAGTGGCTCTAAATGGTTCGTGTAAATATACACACGGCCCGGTCCGCCAGTTCTTTGCTTGAACTTGGCTGGACACGCTGCCGCGTGTCTTGATCTGGACTTAGAAAAATACATGAGCAATAAAACAGGTCGTGTCTCCTTACAGTGGTATGTCCCCGGGCCATAGAGTGTTCTGTGCCAAATGACCACGGAAAGGAACCGATATTGAAGATAAATCCGGAGTACCTAGAACCTAGATACTGTAGAAATCTAGGAGTAAAAATAAATGGCCAGAGATGGTGTTTCTTTTTACTTTTTGCCATCGAAGCTGTTTATTTGAACGAGATTTGGATATAAAGTTGCTAACGAAGCGGCCGATGGACATGAGACGCCTACATTGGTCCGGATAATACAACCTGATTGGTCTAAATTTTCATTATGAATAGAAGAAGGCGCGCAGGGCGCTTTTACACATGGCTCACTCAGTACTACCGGCGATTCTAACGCTGACTGAAATGAACTGGAATCTCAGAGGAACAAGAAGATGGTTGCCACGGACGTCATATTTCGTATCAGATTTAGAACTTTTCGTATCAGATTTAGAGCTGCATTTAGTCCTCGTATTGAATCTAGCAACCCTGGCTATGTAACAAGTGACAATCGCGAAAATCCTAAATAGGGTCGAGTGATCCTTCTGTCAACTCTCTATTTTGTGGTTGAAGTGTCGAACATAGAATCGGCAAATCCCGGCAGCAAAAATCCTTGCTATGCAATGCAATGAAATACGCAATCAAAGATCTACCTACCTATAGAAGATTCTCTGATAATACTAGTTGGATAGACTTGCAATACTAGCCGCGGGGCATTGTAGCAACTACAACCATGCTCAATGGCTATAACGATACTTACTTGAAATCTACATAGCTCCCGGGTGACATGGTTCGTGCAGTATATAACTAAACTAGGTATACAATACAATGTACTATGTTCGTTCAACCCATCTATTCAAAATGAATACATACCATACATATCTATGTCCCGCCTATTGCCATTATAGGTACACCACGTCTGACAAAAGTTTGAGAGTCACTCAGGAGATTGCAATACACAACTCTCAAATTCCTTATCGCTTCTTACGACACCACACGGCGAATAAATCCTACTTCCTACTAATATTATGAAGGCGGATGTGTGTGTGTGTGTTTGTTACGACATCACGCAAAAACGGCTGATTAGATTGACATGAAATTTTGCACAAATATAGAAGAGCATCCAGAATAACACATAGGCTACTTTTTACCACGGAAAAATGTCTCATTCCTACGGGATCACGCATTTTCATATATTTTTGAAATAGGTGGCGCGACTGAGTCGATTCGCGTTTTAGAAACTAACAGCGACATCTCTTGGTGAGTAACTAAGCCCAAATTGACTGAATGAATTAGAAGAATCACTAAGACGCGGGTAAAACCGCGGGACAGAAAGCTAGTGAATAATAAATAAATAACAGGTAAAAATGTTATGATTACAAACGATTGTTATTGTTACATCATTAATGCAGATGAAGTAAAAATACTAGGTCAGATCATTAGAGGCTCTCGCACGGGAATCTGTTGACAGAAGTGCATACAGACAATTTAGACAAACCCACGTGAGGTTGTCAAACTAAGCCAATATCGTTGTTGTGTCTAGGTGTAAGTTGTGCTTGCCTGCAATACCTGCATCTATTGTCTGAATGTTATATCACGTCAATTCACGTCCGATACTCCTCAATAATTCCATTACATTTTATCATTTTTTTTTTTCTGTTGAAGTTTAGTTTTTCTTAAGAAATCAAAAAGAGCACACAACTTCAGTAAAACTAAATTTTTTGTATCGGTGTTTGGATAGTGCGATTTATTTAATTAAAGCTTAAATTAAATTCTGGTTCCAAATTAGCACTGTTCTTTGATTTTATTTTTGTTCCAACGAATGTTGGGTAAACCAACTTTTTGTGGTCTAGCCGCTTCCAGCAAATTAAACTAATGGCATTAGCTTTTAAACAATTAAATTAAAATGGGTGATTGTATATTATTATGATTCAACAGTACCTATCCGTAATATGTACTAGAGAAATAAATAACCTCTTTCGTAACAATATCCATCTAACGGTACCTATAAATCTGTTCCAGGTACGTCCTCCTCCTCAATCCTGAATCTCATCTCTGGAGCAGTTTATCAATCCGAGGGCTCAGAAATTCAATACGACGTCTATACACGGCGGGTCGTGAAATAACCCGCCTATAGACGACGGATCGTCAAAGGCTGCTTACGCGGTAAGAATATTTTTTGTTGCATACAGCGAAATTGCAAATATATCCCCTACCATTGTACAGTTTATTTACTGTGTGTCGTAAAATTCGAGTAAGGGATGAATCCATCGATAGCTTTCTTTGTGGATGCAACATATTGCACTGCGTTTCCCACGCCGTCCGCCTAGCGTGGTAACTCTATAGCAAATACCCACTAATAGAGGTAGGCCCATGCCTAGCGGTAGACTGTTGTAGCTGTTGATAATGTCAATATCTTGGCTCGCATGTTGACTGAGTAGAAAAGCTATGCTTTTGTCAAGTTGATTATAAAATAACACTAGCAGCCCGCCCAGCGGTTTCACCCGCTGCTACTTACCTGTTTTCCCGTAGAAATTGGATCTTTGCCCGTAGTAAAAAGTCCATTACTCCGATCCAGCAGAGGTAAATGTGCGAGCAGAAGCGGCCCGTCATGCTGAATAACTTTTACTTTGAAGCCATTACCGTATCTCTTATTGTTTATATGGGATGCTGGTGGTCTACATCAGGTACTCCAGACCCTGGTGACCATGTGCCAGCAGAAGCGGCCCGTCATGCTGAATAACTTTTACTTTGAGGCTTTTACCGTATCTCTTATAGTTTATATGGGATGCTGGTGGTCTACATCAGGTACTCCAGACCCTCGTGACCATTTGCCAGCAGAAGCGGCCCGTCATGCTGAATAACTTTTACTTTGAAGCCATTATCGTATCTCTTATAGTTTATATGGGATGCTGGTGGTCTACATCGGGTACTCCAGATCCTCGATGACCATGTGCCAGCAGAAGCGGCCTGCCATGCTGAGTAACTTTACTTAAAACTATTACCGTATCTCTTATAGTATAGATGGGATGCTGATGATGTTCATCATGTAAACCAGATCCTCTATGACCATGTGCCAGCAGAAGCGGCCCGTCATGATGCACAACTTTTCTATGAAGCCATGGCCGTATCTCTTATAGTTTAGATGGGATGCTGGTGGTCTTCATCAGGTACTCCAGATCCTCAATGACCATGTGCCAGCAGAAGCGGCCCGTCATGGTGAACAACTTTTTCTATGAAGCCATGACCGTATCTTTTATAGTTTAGATGGGATGCTGGTGGTCTTCATCAGGTACTCGTACTCCAGATCCTCGAGGGCTGACAAAAAGTAGTCCATGTCCATCTTTACTATGCTAGTAATATCAGTGCCAAATTTCGCGAAGATCGGTAAAGCGGTTTGGCTTATTTGGGTAATATCAGCTGTATTTCCCGCTTTTCCTGCTGCTAACCGTTTTCCCGTGGAAAGGAGGAATTTTCCCGTGGTAAAAAGTAGCCTATGTTACTCAGGAATGTTGTAGCTTTCTAATGGTGAAAGAATTTTCGAAATCGGTCCAGTAGTTTCGGAGTTTATCGATTACATACATACAAAAAAACAAACAAACAAACAAAGTTTCCCTCTTTATTATATTAGTGTAGATTATATTAGTGTAGATGTAGATGTAGAAGTGTAGATGTAGAAGTGTAGATGTAGATGTAGATGTAGACTAGAAGAGAACGCCTCTCTTCTGAACACAGCCAACTGTAGAGTCCCGTTTATCAAATGGAGTCGTAATTAGACATAATGATGTGAAGGTTTAACTTTATTGTTCCACCTCGTAATAACCTTGTTCATTGCTTAGATTATGACAAAGTAACACGTTATAAACTACATTGTAATTTACAATTTAAGGTAATTTATTAGATGTATGCAAAGATTATATTAAATGTGCGAATTCAAACAAATTGTGAAGGTCAGAAACGAAGAAACCTTTGTTTCTTAGCACATATGTAACACAACCTTCTTCAAAAGCAGATTAGAAGTAAAAAACCTAAAGTCTTTATGCGGTTTTATAGGTTTTTAGCACCTAAATGTCTTTTATGTAGAGTTTGCGTTAATATTGATGCAGATGTTTTTGTTTTGCAAAGCCACATCAAGTTTTAATTGGGTAGCCCAAGTAAGCATTTGTGCAGCTCAGGGCTAATAACGGTATCTGAGGCTACTGTATCGACTTTGAATCTGACGAACTGATTGTTTACCTTGATGTTGACTTTGGCCTTATTTTTCTTGTTTAATGCGCATTTTCTATAGTTCCGAAGAAAAAAACGTCTTCGTCGTTCCGAATTTCGACCATGGCATTTGATGATATTTATAGTATTGAGTGAGAACGCAGTGAGTTCCGCTAGTAGGGGTTAAGGAGATGAATCGGTCTTGTAAAGTTGTGCCCGAGTCGCGTATTGCTGACTCAGCCATCTCGGTTTTATGACGAATCCCTCAAAACATTGCTGATACAAGGACTCTTGTGAATTGATAGGATATTGTCGACGTCGAGTTTGCATTACTGGGAGTATGGTATAGCAGGTATGGTAAATAAAATATACAGTGTACATACAGCCATGTAGGTATGGGATGTTGTCTTTTACATTGTTTTTTTTCATTGCATTGACATTTTATGACTCTAGGACCTAAATAATAATAAGGAAGGCCCGCATTTGTATACTACCTATCTGACGATGCAGTTGAAGTTGTAACATGCTTGCCTAGTTAGTTCCTATTCACTATTGCCTTGAAAAGGCCCAAATGTAGCGGGTATATGCCGGTATTTTAGTTATATTTTTCAGGCTTGTTCACATTTTGTTGTTTATTATTTAGTAAACGAGTGGTTTTCCATTATTAAGCCTAATTGTTAAAATGAAAGTGTTTTTATTGTTAATTTATTATAATTTTTATCGCTCGCTTTTCGAAGGACCAACTTTTACTGAGCCCATGAAACGTTAGATACCCGCATGATGGTTCTATAAGGGCAATCACCTGCTCCATAAAGGAAGCAATACCGGTGCCACGAGTCGTTGTAATGACCACTATAACATTTGTCCGTGGCGCGGCATTATCCCCGCAGGTCCCTTATGAGAGAGCGAGATACCACAGGAAAGAAAATTTTAAAGAAAGAATAGGTATTTTATCGGTAGAAAGAGGAGCACAGATTTGTACTAACTTCACTACAAAGATGATTACAGCATATTTCTTTTGAAAGTAAGTAAGAGCTTACCACGGGAGTGCTTACTTAGTTAGGTATTTGATTCGGGTTCCATCGCCGGCGAGTTCAGTCGAAGAGTTTTAGGTCATTGAAATACTTACGATATTAAACATTTTCTTCGTGCCCATGCTTGTAATTATGCAGCTATGCCACCACGTTTTCGAACTCTATCAAAATCTTCGCGATAGAATATACCCGCGTACCTATAGTTACAACTAGGTGATTTCTTAGTGCCAAAAGCGGCAAAAGTTTGTTCTACTTACTACTCGCTCTATTACAGTCCACTGCTGAACAGCCATCTCTATACCTTGTTTCCTTTTCTACTTGCGTGTTTAGTCACTTGGTTGGTAACATGTAGCCTCATGTAGGTAAGTAAAAGGCTGTCTGCAGAGTTTTTCGCGTCGATACGCTGGCTTCCTTGCTTCACAGCATCAAGGCTCTTCGCATTATGCAAGGGGTTATTCTGGGCTCAGAGAAATATGAACTGCACGAGATTAACAAATCTGCGAAACATCCAGTTTCTATTCAATTGGCATTTCTAATGCACTTCAATCATGTTTCATACCTAAAAGTAGTTCTCAAACATAGCAAAAGCGCTGCGATACGAAGAAAATACGTAATAATTACTGATCTCATACCTACAGACTCCCGTTTTTTTCCGGGTCAGTTTAACATAACAACTTACTAAGGTAGGTACCTAAATTATTATAGAGATTCCTCGGTATTTCATTAGTTGGCGTTGGCAATTTAAAACAATTAACAAAAAAATAGGCAATAACAATTTTTCATAAATGAAACCTAGCTAGATCGATTCCCCCTATAACCCCGACATACCAAATTTCGTAAAAGTTATCGAAGATAAGATATCGCCCTTCCCCAGAATAAGTCCACATACTTTTTGTAAAGCCGCAGTCCGCGTCTCCCGGGGTTAGACTGCTCTTTTGTAGGCACTGCCGGTACTTTCTGTACCTTTGCAGCTTGCAGCTTTACACTGCCACAGGCTTGCGGCATTTCTAAGGTGTACTGGCGTTGCATATAGGGAAGGTTACACCGCACCCCATAAGGCGAAATGACCTTTATATTTCTGAAATAACTAATCGTCAGCAAACTTATGGTTTTTGTATGAAACTTGGGAGGCCCATGTCCAGCAGTGGCCTGTTGTGGCTGTTATGGTTATGTATGAAACTGATACCTACTGGTTTTTGTAAATTTGCTGGCGATAGTATCCAAGTAACTATTTCAACCTACGCCTAATGTATGTAATTTAATACCACGTCGATGACTGTCATGTAATGGATTATGTATTTTTGTACATTTTTGTATTTACGATAACCATCTAGGTACGGCATCTACGTAGTTTTCTTGAAGTAACTACACCATCCAAAGTTAAGATTGTATTCTAAACTAAAGTAAACTCAACTCCGTGCATGGTATCATACTCCGAAGTCTGAACTCAGTGTACTTAGATCAAGGGAATTTTTCAGATGGAACCTTACGAGATAACAGAATGAAGCCAATGGAAATCTCGCTACAACTAAATCAAGTGCCCAAAACACGATCTATTGTGGTAATATTATTACGAATTACGATTGAATTTGGTTGTGTCTTAGCGCACGCAACATTATTCTGACGAATTTTTGTGGCTTTATTTTGGTTGTAGTAGCGTTTGGATTGCGAAAACGGGAGTTCGAGCAATTTGTGGGGGGAGGCCTATGTTTGGTCGGCCGGTTTGCTATAGGTTCTGCGGTGATTGATGATGCTTTTTGTGTTGTGTTTGAGTCAGTATCCTCTGTTTTTTTTTACTCTAAGCCAGTACATGAACTATGTTGTTAAAGTATGTAAATTGTGAAGTATGCGCACCTCGCACGCTCAATGCACTTGATGTTCTTGTGTTTTAAGCGAGTTGCCTTGTTGTTTAGAAAATTGTGTTTCTTGTGGGTAGAATACGGTTTGGCTTGTGTCTAGAAGAGCTTTTGCGATCTTCTAGATTACTTAATGGGTTTTTTATTTGTAATTGCGTGGAAAACAGGGGGTGAATTATGATAAAAACTTGAGATTTCCTCGCTTATTAAATATGCAACAATTCGCATCCTAGGAAAATAATCAACAATGGTCTAGAATAACGATTGGTTGAGAATAACGATTATTTTCAAATGTTGGTATTAAATAATAAAACACTTTGCGAATTAGTAATTCATCGTTATTATTATTAATATATCGTTTTTTTTTATTACAATGCCCAGCATTGGGACAATATAGGCTAATGATAATAAATAATAATATTACAATGGCATTTATTTAATAGAATCAACACCCATTGGTTAGTAAACCGCCGACCAACGCTAAATTACAGTCCCAGTTTCCTGAACAAATATCGTCCACAATAATATTTCATAGCTAACAATTAAAAACCAGTGAATACTTGTTATTAATATTTTGTTCTGTATGTTTACGTTACGAAGAATAATAAAATGTGGTCGTCCGTCGTCCAAATCAAAAGGGACCTTATGGCCGTAACTAGTTTCTGAGATATGAATCAATGTGTAAATTAACCGCAAAGAGATTTTTTACTAGGTATTTGTGTTTTTGAACAGTTGAATCAATTTAGGTACTACATGTGGATGTGTACAACATTTCATTTCTTTTAAAAAAATCTGCATCTATCTAAAGTTTACATAAAGTCCCTTTTGATTTAGACGACCACAAATAGTCTTGACTATTCAAAACTTCTTGGTAGAGTAAACTCTCAAAAATTTAATAAATACCTAGAAAAATAAATACCTAAATAAAGAGAATACATTTCATAACAATAATTCAAAAATCGAACGTGAATAATTTCCAGCCATTAACCCCCCGCATGCGGCGTCCGCAAGCAACTCTCCTGCAATAAAGGTTTTCATTGGCCAATTATCAGCCGGCGCGCGGCGGCCGAATACACTCTACTCCCATTGAAATTAAATTCAATTGAGATCGGACCATAGCAAGAGGTTTTTAGAGGGATGCTACTAGCAAAAGGAATGAAGCTACGAAAATCTCGACGAAATATTAAGCACACGCTAAAACAGCAAACAAAAATCTATAACCCTGTTCTGTCCTATGTAAGTGCTTCAAAGAGACTTCCGAATGAGTTCGCTCCATCATAAACTCTATGTTTATCCTATAACCAAGACCAAACTCCAAAAAAATCCCATACCTACTAGAAATCTAAGTCTAATACGATTTAGTATAACTATACTAATGCAGATAATTCGCTGTATTTGTGCAGTAATTTGTATTTATTATTCTAGCTGTTATTCCTTGTGATCTCTCTGCAAATAACTTTGCTCTATGGTATGAAGAGGGCAGTGGAGGTAACTAACTAAGACAGAAAGTGGCTGTATTTTACAAAGTGATTTATTGGTTTTTACGTAGAGATAACGAATTTTGTAATAAAATAGATTTTCAAGTTTTAAAATCTTAAGAGCAGGTTCTTTAGTGTAATTTGAGCTGTCCAAGCCTATTTAGCTCAATTACGTCTATTTACTTAAATACTTTCTGTAATTTGTTTTATCTCGGCGTTTTTAACTGCAAGCCACAAGAGATCACACCTTCTAGGGGTTAAAAGAATATCAGGCAATAAATTTTACTATGCAAAGGATTTGGACTACGAAAATCACCTGACATTACAGTTTTTATTTGCAGTGCATCGGATATTTTGTGAAATTAGAGTCCCATACGATACAAATGAATGATTGTACATTATACTAGGTATATCTTGTAATTTTTTAAACTTGGGAAAAGTTTATTGACCTGTCATACAAACGCAACTGACGCAAATCTTGACGTGACGGGTTCTATTTGTAGGGTTTTGTATGACAGGTCGAGGGTCGAAAGGTCAATGAACTTTTTTCCAAGTATAAAACACACAAGGTATCCATCTAGCGTGGAAAGATTGGTCTCTATGTAGACAAGTGCGTTGCGTGCGTGACGAGCCAATCTACGGATGACCCGGAAACCTCCAGTCTACGAGTGACACGAGATGTTGTCTTGTGTATCTCAAGTTGAAAGAGACAGCGAGACATTTTCCCATAAGACGCTTTACCCACATAACATCCGTTTGTGCGTTATTTTTGTGCAGCGCTATACGTTGCGTTTGAAAAATACGATTTTCCACCTTATTTTCATACTAATACATTTTATGTGAGACGGTTTGATATAAATATCGCACAACGCTGCGTTGACGGAAGCATTTGTCAAACAATTTGACAAATACCTACCATAATTATTTGTATGAGAATAAAGAAACAGACGTAAGGTCGAAACGGACGTTTAGAGTTTATTTTAATAGATAACGCATTCAAAACCTAGGTAGAAGAAATATTTTTATAGTCTCTATCTTGTTGTCGTAACCATCTAGTTGACGTAACCTGTTCGATAAAGGTCATTGTTTTCCAGGGGATAAAGTAAACAAAACAAAAAAAATGTGGCGTTTGGAACAATAAACGTCGAGATAATAGAAATAATTGCCTCTACGTGCTATGTTCATGTAGGTACCTACTTGTTGTTGAGCATTGTTCAACGTATGAGTGCCCTAAGGTCAGTGTTGGTCGTTCATCCATCATCCATCCCATCACTGACTGACTAGACCTTTGCAATCTGTCAAATAAATCATATGTATTAAGTAAATAAATAAATAAATATCCCTGGACGAGACACACAGCGCCATCTAGCTCCAAACTAAGCAAAGCTTGTACTATGGGAACTAGACAACTGATATAATACTTATATACTTTTTTTTTGAAAATAAATACATATAATACATAGAAAACACCCAGACTAAACACAAATATTTGAAAATAGAGTTTACAAATATTTGTGTCGGTGGGAATCGAACCCACGACCCTCGGCGTAGAAGGCAGGGGTACTATCCACTACGCCAACGGGATAGTCAAATCATGTCAGACTGTAAAAAAAATTGTTCGAAAGTAAAAAGGTATGTCAAAATCTTCATCAATTCATATTTCAGGTACTTATGTACAATGTATGATATGCTATCGAATGGTATGATATTAAATTGGTGCTATGGAATGTACGAGCATGATTTTGCATGTAAACAGATTTATAACTTTTCTATAAATAAGTGATAGGAATATGGGCGTGATATACATGTACCTATGTATAAATAAGTAAGTAAGTAGGTACGCTCTTTCTCTTGTCGGTAGGTACTTCATGACTGAAGATCGTGGCTATGGTGGGATATCATTTTTGAATGGTCAAATTGTCTCCATCGTCTTCTATCGGTAGCAATATTGGCGACAGTGTAGAATTTTAAGTAAGTACACCTACATCTTAATCCTAGCGTCTTTCCGCCAGTTGTCCATCCATCTTGCACCACACGGCGGCGCGGTGCTTGACTGCGCGCGCGCACCTCGTGGGAACACTTTCACTGACGCGGGCGCCGCCATGATGATACCTACCATTGTAACATTAGATGGTTCTCACATGTGCCCCACGAGCATACCGTATTTCTTCGGTCCAGTGTTATTATTATAAATATCAGAAGGAGTTTTACGGAAGTACAGCACATGTGTAACCCTGCACAATCGCGCTGCACCGTGAGGCTTATTTTGTGGTAAGGATGTCACCGACACTGCGGCGGTCATCATTAATAATTGTTGACTGATTCTCATAATATATCGCAACATCATGCGGCACCTGTGCGACTGATCATATGCTGACGAAGACATCAGGCGGGTTGTGAACAAAAAACAACTAAGTATTCTTGCTATTGCTATTGTCAAGATATTTTTAGTCTTGACTTCTTGTGTTAAGACATGTCTGAGAATGTGATATGAGATTACTGTTAGTTATTCCATTAAATTAACTAACCTTAATCGTAACTGGCGTGTATATTGCGTTGAATTAACTAAGTATCAGCATGTATAACAGACAAAATATGGGATTGGACCTAAGGATTGGACATTCTGCGCGTTGTTGGACAGACATTTTGGTCGGATAGGATATTGATGGGCACCTACATACCTACTTAGTTACAAGATGTTTTGGGAACGGACAGTGTGACTGTGTACGTACGTATCTAAATTAAACATAGCATACGTAGAATGACTAACTTTCTTTTAATTAAGGCAATGACTTTTTTAAAGTGCAAGGACTGACGATTGCCAAAAAGTTGGTGTCATGTTTGACATTCAACTTGTTAACCATCGGATTATAGTGCGTTTCATTTTATAGTTCCTCTGGCGTCATGTTGGCAGCATTAGAAATTTGTATGTAGGTAATATTATTGCCGCCTTAATATTTACATACAAATTTTCAATGCTGCCAACATGACGCCAGAGGAACTAAAAGATGAAACGCACTTTAGTCAAAAGTGACGTTCACTGCATTTAATTGGTGAAAGTGTTGGTAAATGTTACTGCTAGGTATTTAGTAGCTCAACTTCATAACCCTCTTCAGTGATATCCATAATCTTTGTATCTACAGGAAGTAACAGAAAAGGTATAATAACAAGCCGAAAGGAGGTCAAGATACTCATGAAAGTGAACAACTTTCCTCATGAAACATGGGTCAAAATATGAAAAAAATTTGGAACTCCCATACAAAATCGCCGATCAAATAATTGATTTACTATGGGAGGTCCAAATTTTTTTTCATAATCGGGGAAAGTTGTTCAGTTTCATGAGTACCTTGACCTCCTTTCGGCTTGTTATACCCTTTCCGTTACTCCCGGTATAGCGTCCTATGTTCACTCTTTTCCTCTTACTCAAGCAAGACCCAAATTGGTTATTTACCTGTTGATAATGTAATGATCTTACTTACCTACCTGTTTACCGATGTAACCAAACCCGCCTTTAGTATTGCACGATCGTTTACCGTATCGAAGCAATAATACACTTTAAGTAAGTACATACGTAAGTCAGTAGGTATACGAAACTGGAGCTAGTGTTGTGTATCGTAACAGAGAGTGCCTCTTCGTTGCACAACGTCGCCGGCCGCCGCGTCGCCACAGCGAAAAATTACTTCGCTTGCACTCAGCAGTGTGGAAACTTCATAGACACGCTCGAAACAGACGCGCGACGCTGCTTACAAGGAAACTGATCCAGTCTCATGCGAGCGAAACGTTCCCCAAATGCTCGTGGGAAGGGAATAAGCTGTTTTCCCATAAAAATAAGCAGCTTTTATTACTCACGGTGATACCATAACAGCCACAACAGTCCACTGCTAGCAGATTGCAGACGCTTGGCAGGCGGATTCACAGGGAACGTTGCTGCCTATTCCCTGGATGATTATCCCTAAGTCGCATTTTACGAGACCCACGGGTGGAATTTGGATGTTGCAATTCTAAACGGTGATAATGCAGTTTAATAATAGTGAAAAAAAGTTACCTATATCAATTTAATATTATTATAACCAAAAATGACAATACTTGCGATTCAACAAAAACGGGTCGAGTTGCTTTACTGTTACATCTATGTACTGTGGCGAGGCGCTGCGCAGGCGCCGGGTCAACGACCGCGGTGGGAAACCGCGAAATGTCAAATGCAGCGCCGCATGCGCGGTGATGGGTGAGCGGCTGATTGATGAGATTGGAAAAAAAATGTTTATATTAAAGTTTCTAGAAGTCGGTAATTATTTTATACCGCTTGCAATTGCAGAAAGGTTATGTGAGCTAACGCATGATAACATACTTTATAGAAAAACATCATCATTAGTAAGGACGTCCACTACTTACTAAAAATAAGTCTCCCCTAACGATTTTCAGCTTGAAGCGGCCTGCGTCCATAATTATGCATCACAGACAGACAGTTGTAGAGCTCCTGTAAGGCATTTTCATTTGTAAGTTAGGTACCTACTACCTACCTATGCACTTTCGACTTTTCTATGTGCAGAAAAGATACGAAAGTAAAATAAAATCTTGAAGTGAAGTTGAGCTTATAATGTCGTCATGCTCTCTGCTCGCTTTACATGCAACGATGGTAAAGGTGAGGTCGGATCGTGGAATGTTCTGGCGGAATCACTAGCAATAGCAACAGTTTCACAATACCATATTCAATGATCCGTGATATAGGAAATTCAAATTATACCTCACTCAACTCAAAATTGCGTGGAAAACAGCTTGAACAAGAGTTTTCAAAGTCATAAAAAAGAGGAAACGCTTTGATTTATCTTGTCACTTTGACATTAATGTAGGTACTTACTCAGACCAACTTCCTGTTCCATAAAAGTCAGCTTGACTTTATATTGTCTGCATGCGGGTTTTTCCGTTTGAATTTGTTCTTCCGTTCAAAATCACTCAACTTTTTTTTTCTGGGAAAGTGGTTTAAATTGCCTGGTTTACCCACCGAAGCTGTTACTTTACCAGCAGCGTTTTCACCCACTGCAAACAGATTTCCCAAAAATTGCCTTTTTCCGGCACGTGCACGTAGCATAATGAATTCTTGAATAATTCTATCTAATAAAACGGAGCGTATCAAAATCTGTTGCTAAATTATTCTAAAGATGTATGCATACTTACTTAGGGACAGTCCGATAGACTGCGGGTAGCCACATTGTGAAACTACCATTAAACCATCAAAACAATACTTAATAAGCACAGTCTGTGGCATATTTTTTCAATTTTTTGAAAATTGTGTCTATATTGGGTAATCAGTCTCTGATCTACTCATAAATCTAACTCAATTTCATAACTGACTCCAAGTTCCGGGAAGCCCTTATCAAATCCCACTTCCGAACTTCTCTTCCCAATTCTAAAAACAACTTTTATGTTTTAAAACACATTTTTAAACCACGTTTCGTTGCGAACTCTTTTGTAATATTTCCCGGAAAATTTCACAAACAGTTTTGAATATATCAAGGCCGCCATATTGTTGTCAACTAGGTATACATACCTAGTTATACTTACGCCTTTTATATTCGAGAAGAGACCTAGCGTCGTCGCCTTTGTAATATCAAGATGTAATGCAGTCGTAATGCATATTTCAACTTGCACAATGAGGTATCTCGCATGCAATCTTGGCAACTGTATGATTTTCATACAACTGAAATTTGGCGCCCAGCGTGGGGCCGGAAAGTTACACATGGCATGAATACTAGCTACCTAATTTCCCTTCGCAATAGTTCAAAGATATTGTTCAAGTTCTAAAACAAAATGAAGATTTTTAAAATAAGAACTCTAGGTATGTAGACTCGTGAAGTAAAATAGTTTCAATTTTGAAAGCACTTAAACGAAAGACTTGAAAGTTGGAATGATTGCGGGAGGGTTTTAATTACCTAGTACTCGTAGTACCTACAATCTGCAGCATCTAGGTACGTACAGATATAACCAGTTTGTGTTAAAATGGGTTACTCTCGTGGTACGAATCTAAATCTTGACTGGCAATTCATTATGAAACAATGTAACAATAGATACCTATTTCCAATCTTCGTACTAAAACCTGTCACCTTCAGAAAGGGGATCGGAATGAATCTTTTGAATGAATACCTCAAGCCATTGAAAGTAATCCACTTAATTTGGGATTCTGCAGTCTATTGGTGTTAATAACGGGGTGAGTGGGGTTGTTATAATTCAGTAATATCAATTTTATTGGCAACAGTCGCAAATTGTTGTCAACATTCGTCAATATTTTTGACTTGTCGAGTTCAAAGTTTTTACCTGTCTTTAGTCAAATCCATTCATTCCTCCCATTTCGCATGTTGGCAATTCTTAGGGGCTATCTTCACAGATGAGACGTGCGAGGCGTAAGACAGTGATTGGCAGCCATCATCGATGCGACGTGCTTCTTCTCACGTGTGTAGACAGCATCTCTTCTGTTTCATACAGTGTTGCCAGTTTTTTTAAAGGCAATATCTGTATTGAGTGTTTATAAAATCTGTATGAAATCTCTATAAAGCAAATTCAAGAAAATCTGTATTAATCTGTGTTTGATATATTGTTTTCCGTATAATTTAATCTGTATGCAGCTTATATCAAGCCAATTTCAGGGCCATTTTTAGCTAAAGAATTTTGGCAGACATCAGATCAGGATAGGTAGACTTAGAAAGATGACATCACTTGGCGAGCCAGTCTACTCGTGCCCATGGAGCGTGCAACCGCTTCGATATATCGAGGTAAACAAAAACCTAATCACGGTAATAATCCCGTTTTAAACAATAATTTAAGTAATATTGAAACGGTTTCAAGCGTCGCGATGTCGCACGTCTCACGTCTCCGGCTCATGAATTATATCTCGTCTGTAGATTCAGCGCCTTCATCGGCGACTGTTGCATCATCTTTTGAGAAATTGCTCTTTTAGAATTTCCCTCTGTATTTGCAAGCTGGCTGGACGAAAGAAAAAGCAATGATACCTATATCGGGTGAAATTTTACTAGTGACCGATAGCAAAAACTCAGAACCAGCTAGTGATAAGGAACAACTTTCCCCAAGGAACATAGGCCGAAATACGAAAAAAATTTTTGGACCTCCCATACAAACTTGCCGATCAGCTGATTACAGTTACTATGGGAGATCCAAATTTTTTTCGTATTTCGACCTATGTTCCTTGGGGTAAGTTGTTCCTTATCACTAGGTTCTAAGTTTTCGCTATCGGTCACTAGTAAAATTTCACCCTATGTAACTTCCGAAGAATTTTGCTATAGGAAATCGTTAGCATCAAGATAAGCACTGTAGAGCCCGCAGATATAAAACAGAGCCAACAAAAGACAGCAATGGCGGTAAATCCCCGAGAGATAGTGTAATGGAAACGTCAAAGACAAGCGGTCTTGAGCTCGTTGACATTAAATAGAGAATTTACAGAAGGTTCATTCGACCCTTTTTAGGATTTCATTGTCACTTGTTACATAGCCAGGGTTACTACGATGAACCCTGGTGTCAAATTTTTTCAACTGCTTACTGCAAGTAGCACGGCCTCTGACACGGTTGTGTAACAATCGCCGTCTAAATTATCATAGACAGCAATCCACATCGGCTGCCACTCAAGAAGTACTTTTTTGTTGCTGGCTAAAAACAAGTAAGTCAGTCAACAGTCACTGTAGAATACGATGATAGAACGTCTTCAACGTAACCTTTGCGGTCACACAGCGTTATCAACTTGTACAAGTGCTCTGCTGCTGGCTAAAAACGAGTGGGTACCTAAGTCAGTCAACAGTCGAATGTAGAATTCGATGATAGAATGTCTTCTTCAACGTAACCTTTGCGGTCACGCAGCGTCGTCAACGTACACAAGTGCATTGCATGCACGATACTCGGCACGCAGCGCCCGCGCCTGCGCACTGCGCCGTACCAGCCGGTGCCACTCGCGAGCGGTCGGCGCGCGCGCAACCCGCCGCGTGACCGCAGGGCTGCCAGGCCCCCAAGTCTGCTCATTTTTTGCCATTTTAATGCCAGCGACACCCAACTATCATACTAATGCTACTGTGATTTTCCATGATAGAAACTGTTACAGAATAGGTACGAAACTACCAAAACCAACTCCAACTCACATGCCATTGATACCCAACTAAAACGATTTTTTAGCAGACTTCGGGCCCAGTTGACACCGCAAGAATTGCGTTAAATGTAAATATTGTGTATTACATGGTGTTATCCAGAAAGATTTTGGCTATTTCGTATTCTGGTAAAAGAATGAAAAATAGAGGCAATAGTATTAGAATTTATAAAGTTTTAAATAGGTAGGTACTGATATGACTTACACTCGATTTTCGTTTAGTTATGTATGATTGATGACGAGATTAAAGATGAGATTATTGAAATGCAAATCGAGGCCGAATCACTCTTTTTTTTGTATTGTAAACTAATAAGAAAAATTATATGCACTTATCATGCAAATTACAATGGTAATAAGTATTATATTTTCTGTTTCGCTAATTACATAAAACACATTTTATTGCTTGTATATCGTAAGGATAGATATGCAGGCAAGAGATTTTTCCTATTCTTAATGCTAATCTCTAGTCTAGTAGAGTTTTCTTGTACGTGTGACAGCCCTGCGTGACCGGCTGTTGTGATGACGCGCCACTATTGAGAATGTATTCATTAGTTGAGGTAGGTACCACCGGAGAAACCCATTAAACGTTCACATGTTTTGTTTTTACCTTTGCATTTTGTAAACAAACTTTTTAGGTTTCTAGATTTATCCGCGATAAAAATAAAGCTACCTGTAACCTGGTTCACAAAAGAAAGGGACCCGAAATGGCAACATTATTGTTGACATCTTGCTCAAATGTCATGTAATTTGTAAAAGACGCAAAAAATAATGTTGCCATTTCGGGTCCCCTTCTTTTGGGAACCAGGTAATAGGAAGGTATGACTGGATGGCGTTGGAGATCGTACTTTGTGGCGTAGATTGCCTGGGGGAGGCCTACGATCGGCAGTGCACTTGGCTTATGGTAATAATAATAGGTACATAACACTCAAACTGTTTATTAGGTGGCTAAAATTAAATAAGAATTTTTACTCGAGTCAAATACCTACCTATAATATAGTATCAACGCCGTCAGGTATGTTGTTATGAAAATCAAAGCTTAGGTATAACAAGCTTGTTACCTACCATACCAACTCCTTATTATTACATGCCAGCGATACGCCAATGATGATGCGGCAAAAAATGGAATTGCCAATCTCGCCTGGCAACTTACTTCTAAACGGCAACTGGTTAGAAAAATACATGTTGCCTAAGCACTTTAATGGAAACTTGTTTACGAAGTTAAAAATATAAATAATATCATTCTCTGTTTAGGTTGAGTTCTTGATCTTCGTGATAGGTACCTAACTGATAAATAAATAAGTCATGTTTTCATGGTAACGAAAAGAAAGCATGGCTGTTTTGTTGGTATTTAATGGGGATTTTTTGGACTGACTGCTTCACGAGTCCAAACTAGATGGCGCTGTTAAAATAAAGGGATCAGCTGTCAAATGTGAAATTCAACCACCATGACATCACAGATTATACGAAACATGTGTTGCCGCTTTATAAACTGCAAGTCCATATAAAGTGTAGATTTGGCGTATATCCTCGATTTGAGGTATCGAAAATAAGCGGCTTTGCAAAATTATGATTAGTTTTTCTTAAATTATATAGTTTCTACAAAATACGAAAATAAAACAAATTGTTTATTACAAAAATATTACCCCTAATTAAGGGAAATCGCTTCTGAGCATTTCCATGATTCGCCATTAGCGCCATCTACTAGAAGCTAGATGAATTAATTAAAACTTTCCCATTGTCATTCGATCTAATCTCAATGATGAGTCATGAGTCTCAAAATCTCAGGCAAATCTTTTTATACTTCCACTTCCACCACACTCTAAAATTTATGAACCTGGGAGTGGCTTATATCCTTGGAGTATAGGTATACCGTCCTACAAGCAAGCTATAGAGTGCGCCTAAAAAGAACGGGTAGCAGTAGTAAGATTGAACCTCACCTCTTATATATTTGACGTAGATATCTATGGAACAACTGCTTCTTCAAATAGTTTAATTCTATCGAGGACGAAACAAACAAGTTACAGAGTAGGTATTACAAAGGACATGCATCTTACGAGCATTGTGACAGATGCAACAACAGTAGGAAGAGGTTGTGGGAGGAAATGGGGGGAGGGGGGATGGGGGGGATGTCAGCTGGTGCCTAATGCAGACACGAGTTAGGACATGTTGGGGGCACTAATGCGGCCTCCAAATCCGTTTGCTTCAACACTAACGGCTAACTTATATTACTGTTTAACGACCGCTCAGACAGTGGGCTACAAATGTAGAGAACATTTGGACAATATTCACTTTAT
Organism: Phthorimaea operculella; assembly: GCA_024500475.1. Taxonomy (NCBI): domain Eukaryota; kingdom Metazoa; phylum Arthropoda; class Insecta; order Lepidoptera; family Gelechiidae; genus Phthorimaea; species Phthorimaea operculella. Next base: position 196,420 of record JANFCV010000234.1, read on the forward strand.
TGTTATAAATAAATATAACCCTCCTGAGGCAGTCGGGTAAAAAACAAAGATCAATTTCTTAAAGGTGTGATCAAGCATGATATACCTAGAACACTATAAAATATGCACCTGACTCTGTGTATTCATATTTACTAGGTATTTTCTAAACTCAACACAGGCAAAACCAAACCCATTCATAAACGATTTATATTAATGCGGTGTTGTGTTGATCGTTTAGGTACATTAAGAAATTATTTATTATCAAGGAAAAGCGTATGAACAGGAAATTAGTCACGATGATATCGGCCGTGATAAAATAATCCTCAACTTGATTTCCGTCTTCACATTCTGTTGGTGAGAATTCTTCTATGTGGATGACATTGTTATAGGTTTATTTATTCTGTCATGATGGTAATAGATAAATATGTTACGAAGAATTACATAGATCGAGTAGTTATTAACAGGGATTATCATCCTTGAAGGAATTAATAAAATACAAAAACACTTTACGAATATGAACAAGTAGGTACGTTTGTTTTTTAAGTAGGTTTCTAATTTATAATATCCGAGACATCAGCACCTCATTCCTTTTTATTTTAATTTATTTAGATTACGCGTTATCCCTGCGTTACGCACATAAACTCATAATTTTTGGAAAACTTGCAAAATTTTCACCGCAGGTAGGATTTGAACCTGCGACCTTCGGCATCAGTACTGCCGACGCCCTAAAATTTGGTATTCAATTAAACTCATAATATTTGCGATAAGATACCTACTTAAACTCGAAAGATTACCAAAATTTATTCCAATTCCAATTACTTTCCATCATTATCTTTCAGTCGAATTATTAATACGGCGATTTGAATACAATCCATTAAATATTAAATCTGAATTTCATCGTCCCACTCACAAATGATTTCCGTCTGTTTCAGGTAATTATCTCCGTCATTTGAATAAGAAGGGCTCTGCAGGGAATATTGTTCCCTAATCACCTGGGCATAAAGGGTCTGAGGAGAAATGTGGTAAGGAACCTAATCTGCAAATCTTTGTGACAATAGTTTGCCTTTACTTGACGCTATGTCAATATTAGTTTTAGTTTAAATAGACCTATTTAAACCTACCTGTATCTTATTTTTATTTCAAAAGACTTAAAATTAGAGATAGCAATGTGGAGAAGTTATAAGTAGGCATCATAGACTTATATATATGGTAGGCATTGAGTTTTGGCAGTTATTATGTCTAACAGTCGCCGGCATACGTAAAAATTGTGTATCTATTGTGCCAAAGTTATTTGACGACTGGTCTAACTCGCACCAGGAATTTAACTTAATTTAAGTAGTTAGGTAGGTATGTAATTTATTGAGTGTAATTAGCCCAGTTATTTAACGTAATAAAGTCTTTCGCTACCATTTAGGTCTTGATAGAATACAAACAAGGCGTGAGACATATTACTAAAAGCATTCTGAAAGCCCAATAGGAAGAACTCCGCAGACATTCTTTCCTCAAAACGGTTGGAAGTTTTTAACTGCATTTTTGTTTAAAAGAAAGGACAGAACAGTGGGAATAAATCCTTATGAATAATAATTCGGAATATTTAGCTGGATTCCGCTGTTTTGTGAAGAATTAGCATTCATTTACACACGATTACCGGCCCGCTGCGGCCGCGCCATAAGGAGTTTACTTCATGAATATTTGCCTTATAATTCTGGGGACTGTAAAGCTGTATATACTATACTACTACTGACTGCAGCCACAACAGTCCACTCTATCGTTTGAATTTGACATCAAAGATATTTGACACATGGCTGCACATTTTTTGAAAAAATTATAACTAAAGTAGGTAATTAATTTATTTTATTTTAATTTTAAAATATCTCCAATAAAACATTCTTTTATTGATATTACAATCAAATTGATTTATCTTTGGCCTCTACGTCTGTGTCAGACGGTTTCTTTAGTGTCCGAGGATAGACTTTTCATGGCTAGGTATGTAGGTACTTAAGCCGATATAAGCCAATAAAATATCTCCAATAAAACATTCTTTTATTGATATTACAATCAAATTGATTTATCTTTGGCCTCTACGTCTGTGTCAGACGGTTTCTTTAGTGTCCGAGGATAGACTTTTCATGGCTATGTAGGTACCTACTTAAGGCGATACAAGCCAAATTAATTAATACACTACGCAGATACTTTTATTAACCCTTTACACTTGACATTTTACTTGACATAAACTTGAAATTTATTGCAGATTATATTTTAAAAATGTATCATTATCACCATTGCTAGCAGATAATAAAATTATGAGATCTTTGATTGTATTGTAAACTTCGTAAAGTTCAACAAAAGGTCAGTCTTCAGAGAAACTTATTTGTCAATCAAATTCAGTCAGTTATTTAGAAGACCAAGGTAAATTAACCTCGAATCTTGTTCTTAAGTGTTAAATGTTTTACGATTTTTTAGGCCGGAATTGTTCAGAGTTTAATCATTTAAAGTTCAGAACTAAGGCCAATTCGAGAAAAAAAAATCTTTTTACTTACCTTAAATTAGTGCTGTTGCTTTCCATCAAATAGGTTTAGAAGAGGATGGGAGATATCCATGTTTAATTATTCTTCGCAATTTCTAGTCGATTTAATCGCCATTGTTTTCACCGTCACCTTATTTTGACTTCAAATTAGGAGACTTTAGTCATTTCTTTTTCTAAACTTATTAGACAGAAAGTAACAGCGCTAATTTATATCTAAAATAATCTCATTATTTCACCTTTCGAGTCCGATATTGCGATTCAAATGAAAGAATTTATTCCTATATCGACGCGCAATTTGCATATAGTCTGCCAAACCTTATAATCCATACATAACTCTTCACAGTACAAATCAGAACACGAAGTGTCGTATCGGTGTCCATGTTACTACCAAAGAGCGGACTGAAACTGAAAAGCGGTTAGGTTGTCACGAAAGCGGTGGGTTGTCAACCAGTCGAACGTCGAGCAAATGTTTGAACTGAACTGAACTGAACTGCGACATGACACCATTCGGATCGGTGTTTTGTAGGAAACTACCGACTGTCAGTAGCGCCAAGAATTACAATTTAGAGATCAATAAACTGGTCTTTCATACAGTTATTAAGAATAACCAGTATAAGTTGGTCCCTTAAATAGTTCAAAATACATACGTAACGTAGAGTATATTATTTCATTACAACGGGCTACGAAGTTTTCTACCCTTTTCACCAAACGCTACAGAACACCGTAGCGTAGTATGCTGTAGCATTTGCCTACAATTTTATGATTTAATGAGCTAATTAGTTACTATCGCCAGAAAATCCACTTACCACTTCAAGGAATCAACTTATACTGGTTTTTGATACAATTACTAAGAAAAAATTAGTATAAAATGGTCCCTTAAATGGGCAGCTGGCTTGCTGGCGATAGTAGGTGACAATGACAAATTAGACAAAGCATTCCAGTTCGATAGTTCATAAAATGGTGCTAATGAATCAAAGCAATGTAACACGTTTTCAATATCAATTACGCGGCGGGTTCAGGCACAAAATATAGAGTTTACAGAAGGATCACTCAGATCTAGATTTTTGCGATTGTCATAAGGCAGGGTTGTTACTGTCAACAATCTCAAATTAGAGAATATCAGAATAGTAAAAGTTGATGCAAAACGTCATATGATTCTGAGCCAATTTTAATCCAAGAAATATGACGTTCGTGGCAACGAACTTTACATAATAGTCTAGTCTAGCATTGTTTTGATATTTAATTAGGTTTATTGAATAAAATAATCGTAATTCTTCGATTGTTTGGCTTCCCCTGAAATTCCGGTTATTTCCAGTTAAAGCCAGTAAGCCACAAAATCGTCGCTAGTACTGAGTGAGCCATCTGTATAGGCGCCCCGCGCGCCGTTTTACTGTTTTGTGGTTCGGGCGCAAAGCTCGCCGCAGACCGCGCTCATTACTGCGCTTGCCAGCCCAGAGCGATGTGATGACGGTTGTCACTGTGACACGGGTGATTCGGTGCATTGTGGCTGTGGCAGCCCTGCCCAGGTTCTCTAGTTGAACCAACCATAGTCTAATAAAACATGGTCTTACATTCCCAGAGAAACACAAGCCGACGTCACTAGTATCGCCACTTTATTTCAATAAAATACGTTATGGGGAAATAAATTCAATCTCAGAAAAATGAGCTAAAATATTTCTTAATAATTTTATAATTTAGATTTACGTGTGTATTAACTTGAACTTTACAATTATTTACAAAAAACATCATAAGAGTGGATAATTCTGGTAACCCACAAGCATGATGGATGACTTAGGCTTGTGTTAGTCACGTGGTTCACGAGTCTTGGAATGGAATACCAGGCGGAGTATCTTATTATACCATGGAACCAACCAGGTCGTAGGTAAGAGTATCGGCACAAATTAGGGAAACGGCGCGCGGGGCAACACAGATAGCTTACTCAGTACTAGCGACGCTTTGAAGCTTACTGAATATAACTGGAATCTCAGTCTTATGCGGGACTTCCGTACGAAAATACCTTTACAGCCACAATAGTCCACTGCTGGACAAGGCCTCCCCCGTTTCAAGGGGCCTTGCCATACTAACCACGCTTGGCAGGCGGATTGGCGAGCGCATTACAAGATGTTTAATTCACACGAAAAGCTGCTGCCCGTTTCCTGGATAATTAAATTATCTCTTAGTCGCTTTTTACGACAACCACGGGTAGAATTGGGGTGATGCTATTCTAAGCCGGCATCACACGGCATCATGTCGTCGAAGTCCATGTGAAGCTATAAAATGTCTCTGATCCCCATGTCAGAGGAAACTAGCAAAACATACAAAAAAAAACACAGAATTTTATATGCGGTTTGGACAACAACTCCTTTCGTTAGTAACAAACACCGGGCCTTCAAAATACCTTGAAAACATCACAAGATGGCCTGCTACTTGCAGTAGGCGGTTGAAAAACTCTGACACCAGGGTTCATCGGGTCGTTGAACGACTCGGTGTCCCACACGAAAAAGAAAAAGAAGAATCACAAGAGAAGCAGAATCATCTTACTGAAACACTACTAAGATATTTTTCGAAAATATAGTGTTGTAAACTAGTTCATAAATCAATTAAACGTGCTTTTAAACGATAGCTGCTGAGTTCAGAACTTTAAGAAATATTTTTAGGAGCTGGAATATTCTTGCTGTGTTTATAGATGTCGCAGTACGATGGCAGAATTAGGTTTTTGGCCAAAAACCTAGGTTTTTGGCCAAAAGCCGGCATATGGCAAAATCGTAGACTTCTTTCGGTCATCGTCCTAAGCTGATCCAGGTTTTTGGCCAAAAACCTAGGATTTTGGCCAAAAAACTAGGATTTTGGCCGAAATCCTAGATTTGTTTAGTATTATGGCTTTTTTGCATTTTGGGGGAACTTCTTCTTCTTTGAGTGGTACACCAAGTCACCCAACGACCCGATGAACCCTGGTGCTAGTTTTTAAACCGCCAACTGCAAGGAGCAGGAGCGTCTTGCTCTTATGGTGTCTGATGTGGCGCAGTGGTTAGTATGCCTGCCTGCCACGCAAAGGTTCTGGGTTCAATTCCCGGTGGGGTCACCCACAAAGTTGATATTTATCACTTTGTGAATTTGTTCCCAGTCTGGTTAGGACATTGCAGGCTGAACCACCTGATTGTCTGCAAGTAAGATGATTCCGTGCTTCGGATGGGCATGTTAAGCCGTCGGTCCCGGTTGTTGTCTATGATGGCGGTCGTTACACAACCATGTCAGAGGCCTGCTACTTGCAGTAGGCGGTTGAAAAACTCTGACACCGGGGTTCATCGGGTCGTTGAACGACTCGGTGACCCACACGAAAAAAAGAAGGTGTCTGATGCTCCCCCCTGCCCTTCAGGGAATCCAAGGGAATCCTGCTGTTCAGACTGTCTGATGTTACCCCCCGCCCTTCAGGGTGTCCATTTACGGTGTCCAAGTCTACCCTCAAAAGATCAGAGGGAGGTGCATAAAGTACCTCTCCACTCCTCGTTCCCCCGAACCACACGGGCACGGTAAGCCGTCGGTCCCGATAGCTCTCTATGATCACTTAGACGGCGGTCGTTACACAATCATGTAAGAGGCCTGCTACTTGCAGTAGGCGGTTGAAAACTCGGATACCAGGGTCCATCGGCTCGTTGGGCGACTTGGTGTACCACTTGAAGACGAAAAAGTTCCCCCGAAATGCAAAAAAAGCCATAATACTAAACAAATCTAGGATTTCGGCCAAAATCCTAGTTTTTTGGCCAAAATCCTAGGTTTTTGGCCAAAAACCTGGATCAGCTTAGGACGATGGCCGAAGGAAGTCTACGATTCTGCCATATGCCGGCTTTTGGCCAAAAACCTAGGTTTTTGGCCAAAAACCTGATTCTGCCATCGTACTGCGACATAGACATATCTGGTGTTTGTTAAAATTTGTAAACCTCGTAGATATATGTGTATGTAGGTAACATTTTCATCTTTCAACAGATTATTAGTCATTCAAATGTACCTAATATGCTAATATCACAAATTACTAATTTGAAATTAGGGAAACGGCGCGCGGGGCGCCTATACCTACCGATAGATGGCTCACTCAGAACTAGCGACAGTTTTGACGATTGGAAAAACCGGAATCTCAGGGGAAGTCAAGGTAACTAAGAAGATTGTGGCCACGAACGTCATATTGCTTGGAATAAAATTGGCTCGGAATCATATGACGTTTTTTTAGTAGATTTTACTGCATTTATATTTTTCCACTTTGAGATTTTTGACAGTAGCAATCTTGGCTATGTAACAAATGACAATCGCAATAATCCTGAATAGGGTCAAGCGAACCTTCTGCAAACTTTCTACTTTGCTGATATGTTATAGCCTATTGGTGCTTAAACTTAGGTAACCTGCTTCAGCCTATAATGTAATCAATTTGGCTCCGGTATTGCTGCAGCTAATAACCGGCAGATGGCGCGGCTCCGGATTGATTTAATATCCGGTTCGATCCGGCTACTGCCGGTTAACGTAACGTTCAACTCGGGGAAGAGTTTCAAAGATTATATTAATTCAGTGTTAATTGGCGGGAAAAGACTTTAAATTTATTTCGAGCATCAAAGTTGGTTCTCAGACGCATCTTCACAGCTATGTTTATTTGTTAATCAAGAAATCACGTACATTTAAGAGTACTGTGGAAAGATCAGTCACAGAATTTTCGTTTGTATCAAATAAGCGACCTTTTCGGGGCAATCTTTGATGGTATGTTCAAACCTACCTACCTACCTTTACAGCCACAACAGTCCACTGCTGGATATGGGCCATATTCAAGCAATCAGATTTATAGAAGAAATAGACCCCTTTCCTGCCACCAATCTGACCTCTTATTCAATCATCTTGTCCAGATGTGTCCAATATATCACATTACTCGTCTCAGGCCCGATCAGCGGTAAAAAGGGCTTCAATTGTTCCGAAACTTTCCTCTCACTTTCACTGCTAACTCACTTTGCCCTTTTTTGGGTGTTACTAATAGAAAAAGTGGAGAAAGAAACACTACATTGTCTTTAGTTGAATAAGTATAGTTTCACCAATTCCACCAGCTGCTAGATTAGGCGAGGAACACACGCAACGTCGGTGTGTGCCTCGTTTGTTCGATTTTCCACCTTATACACGAATACGGTTTATGTCAAACGATTTGACAGACAACGCAGCGTTGTGCGATGCCGTTTGACACAAACCGTATTCATATGCAGGTAGGGTGGAGAATCGAATGAACGACGCCCAAACCGACGTTGCGTGTGTTCTTCGCCTTAGTTTCACGCTTGACGATGATAAGATCCGATTTGTTTAACAATTGCTAAACAAATTAGTATTATCTCTATACTCCCTTCACTAACTACTTACCGTTAATAACTACATCAATTTCAAAAAGATACAAGTGTCCGAATTTCCTGCTCAATCGCTCGTTACGGCAAAATACTCAAATTCCAAACTTAAAAGCTCTCACTGCAAACTACTGGCAGCCGCTCAAACTGCACTAAACACCGAAACGCGCCACAAGCATCATTGCACGATCGGCTCGGGAATTACGTTACACTAGTCTGTACACTACACCGAGCCGAGTCGGCACAAAATACCGCCGGCTCCTGCACGAAGACACAGTACAGTAGGTATACATGACAGCAAGGAATATGTCCGGTAAATCTTTATATCACAAATTGTTGGGTTTCGTAGTCTACTACAATCCCTTATCATTTCGTTAAGTCTGTATGTCGCCTAAATAACTTCTCCAGTTTTTGTGAATGCTAATTTTGCCAATGTTATGACTCGTAAATCATCATCAGCACAGATTTATAACAACGGATTATATTATGCTGGCTTAGGTATAGCATCACGCCAATTCTACCCGTAGATTTCTTGAAAGTAATTAAGTGATAGATACAGCAAACGGACAGCGACGGTCACTGTGAATAAAATATCGCTGCGTTAACCCACCTGTCAAACAAGGTAAATAAATAATGGCAGATATGGAGGGTGTTAACCTACTGGGGACTTAAATGGCTGCAAGTGCTGATCAATTTTTGATCATGATATTTATAGATCACAATGACCTTATGAATCAAGACAGGGTGTGATCAATTCGAGATAGTATTGAAAACCTTTTACTGTAAAAATACTTAGTCTACCTACTTACTCCATTTACTTACCTGTACTGGGAGCCGATCGGTAACTTTGCTTAGTTTAAAAGCGATGAGATTTCCTGATTTTTCTGCTTCGTCCGCGCGATTGAAGATGGAAACTGATTGCTATCGAGTGCTCCGATGATACAGTTTTGCAATTTTTCAAGCTGGTGTTCATTTTTCTAGACTGTAAAAAGGCACAAGAAAATATACAGTCTGCTTAGTAGTGACTCGTTTACATAAATGACTTCGTTCTTTGAGTTGTATTATTTTATGGAAGAATTTGTGGGCATTTCTTTATTTTTCCCTTCTTTATTTTAGGTGTTATTCCGATATATCGGAGCCTATACCTATCAATAGTAGTCTTAAAAGAATATGTAAGAATCTTAACCATGATACGACAGACGGACAGAGAAACGCAAAAAGCAACTTGTTTTTATACTTTGGTTTGATTTAGATCCCAGCCTGTAAAATACTTTTTGATGTGTTATAATTGAGGTATACCTAAGATGTCTGAGTATACTTTCATCTACCGCAACTTGGTCCCTTATGTCTTCCGCTATTACTTATTAATTCAGCATACTGTTACGAGCGAAGTTTTTCACGGAACCTTCTTTACCACAGTATAAATCAAACGCAGTATGAGCTCTTTCAATTTGATTTAGGGGACGTTTATGAGGCACAGGATGACACTTTCCTATGTTGAGTTGATCCATCGTGATATTTTGGATTCTTTGATTACATCAAAGATATTCCGCGTGACTTCTCATATCTGTAAAAGAGTCGATGATGTTTTGCTTTCAGCTCAGAATTTGATTGAAGGATGAGGCCGTGTGGTGCCGGCAGAGTAGAATAGCACCACCCCCTCTCTTCCCGTGGGGGTCGTAAGAGGCGACCGAGGGATAAACCCGACCCAAACAGCCAGGGCCAACCGTATGGTGGTGGTTAATCCACCACAAAAGCATCCCACGTCTGGTAGGCGGCCGGTCGTAAAATTCAGCCAAATCCTTTTGCAACACGATTTTGTGTTCAACGAAACGTGTTGCGTCGACCCCATGTAATTTGGATAAGGGCAGGAAGATGATGATGATCCTATTGCAGTTGGCCGGCAATTCAAGGCATAACGAATTTTTGCTACCTTTGAAATTGTTGTGCTGCGTATTTTTTACTACGTCTCTTGGCAAGTTTTGATTGTTATCGCTGTTTTAATACCTGCTTTTAAGCTTGCCGCGTTGTCTTGATGGTGATAGCCAAGGAGTAGAACAAGGATGTTTGCGTCTTTATATGCAAGAATCATCTAGATGTTTTGAAGTGCCTTTGCAAAAGAAACTACAAAAATGTAGTATTGAATTTTTTATAGCTACTTCTGTCGTAATCGTAAAATACCTATATTTTTGTTTAGAATTTTCCTTATTCCATATCTATTGCAGACAAAAACATCGCTGAGCTACATAACTGCTTATCCAATATCTGGTTTCTCAGTATCGTGATCGTTACTAATGAGTTGGTTGTTTTTTCATTAGCCGTGTTTACTCATACTGTTCTATTTGTGGCAATAGTTGATCTGTTTGTTTATTTGTATGGATAAGCAAAAATAGGTTTATCTAAGTATAAGAATTAATTGCTAGAAACTGGTAAGAAAACATTGCATTGTATTTTGTCCTATGAATACTAGCTAATGTTTATCATTATCATCATTATTCTTATCCTCCTGCTTCTGTTATGATATAATCCTTAATGGTACCCTTATTTTCCAAGCGTCGCGGCGTCGCGCCGGCGTCGTTGTCGCTGTCAAATGACTGGTTTGTTTGGGTTTGTATGGGGAACCAGAAAAACCACGCGTCGGCGTCGTGGCGTCGTTGCACGACGCCGTCACTTTGACAGCGCGCTGAGAAGCTCAGGGTTTGTATGGGATGCGGTCGGGTTTTTCTACAAGACCGCAGCGACAACGACGTCAAAATTTGACGGCGTCGTTGTCGCGACACTTGGTTTATAAGCCTACCATAAGACTTGGATGGCAGAACACTTCGCCTCCGTATGCGTGACGTGCACGTCATCACGCGCGTAGCTATGACGTTGTATCGATAGTACGCCTTTTCCCTAATTTGTGGTTGTATTGTAAGGGACCGTATAAGACATGGCACAATGCTGTACGCACGTGATTACGTGCAATCCATTCTAGCAAGTAGGTGTTATCTCCTGTTTGAATAAATTCAAGTTCCAAGTCTCCGCAACATTATCTTGAATGCAAATGGCGGCAGCACCAGTAATCTTGTCTAATATAAATTCCTGCTGTCGAACCCGGCTCATTGATTGTTCCGCTGCTCTTCAATTACCGACCTTTTGACGGTTCATTTCGTTAAGAAAAGATACCAAGTGAATAGCTAAATTTCTGGCACAATACTTGCCCCGCGGCAGCGCCCGCGACAATTATGATTTTGAAATAAGATGTCACATGTTTTCTCCCAAACGAAATGAACATACCTAGTTCATATTATACGAAGGGTGTCTTCAAAATCTCTATTTACAAATAAATATAAATCAGTAGTACAATTCGCACTATATTATTATAAACTATTTATATTCATGTACACGTGCTATGGAAATGAATCGGCTCGTGTACTAAAACGTGTGTTACCAGGGCCTACATAACTGTGCGAAAACATGAAATAAACTTAACCCTGATTCGAAAATTTGACTTTTGTTTTTTGTCTTCTAACAACATATTTTATGATGTAACTTTTCTATTTCACGTGAATAACTAGAGCTACTTGTGCTATAATTGGGACGCTTACCTGACTGCCTGCATCTGTAAGTGTCAGAACTATACGGTCGATAGGGTAATCGTCCCCATCACGACCTGCGTCAATCGCATGACTTCAACTGCTGCGTAGGAGAACCCCACACTTGATTGCCGTTGGTGAAAAATAAATGCGTATAGGTAATTAGGTATAGGGAATAATTTTACTAGTGACTGATAGTTAAACTCAGATCCGGCAGATGATAGGGAACAGATTTCTCCAAGGAATATAGGTCAAAACATGAGAAAAATATTTGGGCCTCCTCCTATACCTATAGTAATCAAAATCAGCTGAAGGGAGGTCCAATATTTTTATGTTTCGACCTATGTTCCTTGGGGAAAGTTATTCCTTATCACCAGCCGGTCCTGCATTTTCGCTATCGGTCACTAGTAAACACCCTATATTCAAAAACACACTTCGAAACAGGCTTCGAATTCGATTGTTGAACTCTTGCGTCAACGTCCTTTTAGTATGGCGAATGCGATACTACCTTGCACCTGACAGACACATGCGTTACGAATGCGCTGAAACAACGGAGCATCGGACGACGTGTGGGAATCGCCGTAGTAAAGTGATAAGGATGATTTCAACTTGGACAGTGATATGGGTAGAGTGTCTTGATCGAGTCGGAACTATATTTAACTTGCCTACGTAATGTTTTGTATGTTTGTTTATTGTTTCTTGTTTATTATGTTTGCATACGGAAAACTTTCCTGCTGATTTTTGTTAAAGAGATTTATTTCTGAAACTTTGGTAGGTAGCGTAATTTTGTTGATGACTATTGCAGAAGAAAAGAAAGATGCCATGTTAAAAAATCTATAAGCCGTTGTGTTTAACCGTTTTGTCTTATATGCCATACTACTTCTAAAATAAGATTCCAAATTCATTCATTCATTGTTTTTTTTATAATGTATTATTTGATTATTGGGTGCTTCTTCGAAATCGCGTTCTTCGGCTGATTCCCGTAGTGGTTTTCATTTTTCAATTTATGATGTAATGTTACACTGTATGTCAAATTATAGAACGAAACAAAGGTATATTTGACATAGGCACTCATTTCAAATTAAAGCTTTTCGAAATATTGACATTATAAAATTTACTGCCTACGGGAATCAGATTTAGGAATACGGGAATCAGAAATATGATTATTCAATATGACAAACCATTAATAAACTTAACATATATTTGTTTTTCTACTTATTTATTGCAATTTAATGTCACCGCTAGATTACTTAGGTGTTCTGGTTTAGGCACATAATGTCTCCTTCGCAGAATGTCGCTGTAGCAAAATGTTTCTCGGCGTAATGTTCTAATACAAGTTATATGATATTATCAATATAGTAAAGTACGTAGGTAGCTAGGTAAGCAGGTAGGCAAGAAAATAGGTTGATAAGTACTTAAGTAGGTAGCATTCAGACGCATCATGTCCCTTTTGCAGTACTTTGCAGTCGTAAAATGTCCTTGTCACGTAAAATACCATTTTTATGTAATATTATAATATCAGTAGGTAAGTAATGTCATAAAGTAGGTGGTTGAGCAGTAGGCAGGTAGATAGGTAAGTTAGTAGGCAGGTAGGTAACCAGCTAAGTACTTAGGTGAAGGTAAGTAAGTAGGAAGGTAACTTGGAAAATACCTACACATAAAACTACTAGTAGGGCTCTGACATGGTTGTGTAACGACCGCCGTGTAAGAAATCATACACAACAACCGAGATTTATGATTTGGCGTGCCCTCTGAAGTACTAATCACTGATTCCCGTGTCAAGAAGTACACGGGAATCAGTGTGACGGAAGTCAGAAAAAATCGAAAAATTGAGATTACCTCGAACCTTTTGCGTCTCACACAATAGTATTGACATATAAGGTAGTAAACCTAAAGAGCTTTAAATTAAGTATAATGGGTCCATTTCGTGACTTATACTTTAATTTAAAATTGACAAACGGGAATCAGTTTTAAGTGAAACCAAATGCACGGGAATCAGATTCTTGGCCTCGTAGTGGGGTGATGCTGCACGAGGGGCACGTTCTGCTTCCCATGGCACTTGGAGCACTCCTAGGGGATAGCTATGGTGGATAGACCACACCTTCAGGGTGGTTTAATAGGAAGTTTTTTGCGGTTTAATGACGTTACACGGGAATCAGTTCCAGGTACCGGACATTTTTAAAATGATTTATAAAACAAAATGGACCTTAATTACACGTTTGAAATATTTTTTTCCCGTATCATTGTACATCTGTTAAGTTTAAAAAAAAATGTTTATGTAGATAAATCATACAGTAAAAAACATATAAGCCGTTTTGTATCAAATTTTGGGGCGCGGACACGTTACGGGAATCAGATTTCAGCAGTTTGAATTTTTTTTTAACTGTCTTGTTTAGCTAAAATACAAAAGTTTCATTGTGTCCCAGTTAGATACAAGTATGTACTATTTATAAAAAAAAAGCGGCCAAGAGCGTGTCAGACACGCTCACAAATAGGGTTTCGTAATCAACGTTTAAATATCAGGTCTTTCGGCGTTACAAAGTTAATTTTGTTGCTGGTTTGTTTGCAGCTGTATGGTGACCAACCGCAAATTGAAAAACTTTAATATGTTCTTAATATTAAGTGGTACAGTATTCGTTATAGTTTTCATGGTAACTTTATAATAAGTACTATATTCCATATTTTTTTCAAATTTTTAGCATGCGTACTTTAGAAGTTACAGCTGGAACAAATTATGGCACAAAAACGCCCCTTTTAAAAGCAAATATCTCGAGACAGAAACATTTTAGAGACTTTCTTTCAAAGAAACCTCCCCTTAGTTTTTAAAGACCTATTCAACGATACCCTACTCAATATTACAGGAGATAACAAATTTTTTTTGCCCCCCTTTCACATGTATGGGAAGGGGGTCCAAAAAACAATTCAAATATTTTTTTCTCAACATTTCTAAATTTGGGTCAACACGATCTATCTTCATACCAAATTTGATGTCGATAGCTCCAAAAATGACGGAGTTATGAGGGCGCGGCATACAGACAGACAGACAGACAGACAGACAGACATGACGAAACTATAAGGGTTTCTAGTAGACTACGAAACCCTAAAAATAAACTATACCTTAGTTTTTTAAAAAAAGGTGTGTTTTGTTCCCGGACAACGAAAATTTAGGCTCCGAAGAAGCACCCTATTGTATCTTTCATGAATGAAATATTAGTTTTCTTTCAAACACAATCAATAAATACGTCATTGAAAGAAGCTAGTAGCTGTATGTGAAATGTCATAAAAGTAAAATTTCTCAAATGATTCTCACTCAACTCAACGGAAAAGAACGTTCAAAAGTTATTTATATATAAGGTGTAAAAAAATCAACTGCAAATATTTTAAGGGGTGAACCAGCCCGTGAAACTGAACAACTTTCCCCAAGGAACATAGGTCGAAATGTGAAAAAAATTTTTGGACCTCCCATACAAAATGTACCAGCCGGCCGAGTCAATTTGTATGGGAGGTCCAAATTTTTTTTTCTTATTTCGACCTATGTTCCTTGGGGAAAGTTGTTCAGTTTCACGGGCTGGTTTACCCCTTAAAATATTTGCAGTTGATTTTTTTACATCCTGTATAAATGAAAAAGTAACAAGTAGGTAGACAAATAAACAGTAATGCATTTTAATGAACTAGCTTTGGTTTGGAATGAAATTAGTATCGCAGGCCAGGACGGGACACGACTGCATCGCAACAATGTTGATTAACTGACAATCGTTCTGGGAATGCTGTGGCTCTTCTCGACCGACGACAGTAGCTAAGTGTAGGTAGGTACCAAGTAGAATCACTAGTAGTAAGTAATAAATAACTTACCTACTGGTTAAAAGTTATGGCTACGACGGGCACTCGCTGCATTTGCCATAGTATGTCAGTTATATGGCGCTCCCTTTCCTACTTGATGGTAAACTCAAATAAAAAAGGGAGCGCCATACAACTGCCATACGGCGGCGAATGAAGCAAGTGGCTGTCTCACTCAACTCGCAGGATTTTGGATTACAGATACGACAAATCGCGCGGAATATCTTTGATGTCATATTTATACAACCCGTATTTCTTTGATACGTACCGTACCTTGTTTAACCTGCATTGCCTACATGAATAAATGTTGCGCTTGCGGGCTATTACCTACTCAACACTATAAGACCTTTTATTTTCTTCATTTATGTACTGTAGGTAGATTTTACTCTAAGAAAAGTCGAAGATTGTGGCCTTATTTTCAGAATAGCCTTATTTTCAGACCACTTAATAAAATCGTTTTCCAACTCTTTCTCTGTAGCTTCCTCTACGCCGTAGAGCCGCTACGAGCTGCGGCGTAGCACTTTCAGCTCTAATGAAAAAGTCTTCAGAATATCGAGTTTCGTTTAACTATAGAATAAGAAATGCTCTTTTTCTTCTTTGAGTGGGGACACCAAGTCGTCCAAAGAAATATTCTATTTGATTGTATCATGCATTCGTGCCGCATAATATTGCTGTATTTGACAGCTAGATAAGTTAAAATAGGATACTTTATCGATAACAGATTGTTGCATGTCATAATTTGATCATCAGCGAATGACTGCCAAGATATGCGGTGTTTTTAATGCGGTTCCATGCAACTCCATTCGCAAATCAATCATACCCTGGCATTATACTGGATAGCCATGCAATTTATGATAAGATGTCAAATTATAGTCATACAGTCGCTTGCTACAGGATTCGAATAAGGGGTAAGCTCCACAGAATAGGCGCGACGCGACTCCCTAATATGGCATCTCTCAGACAAGCGATCGTCAGCCGTTGTCACAGCCGTTGTTGTTGTGACAGCCGATGTGGTGCAGTAGTTAGTATTCCTGCCTGCCACGCAAAGGTTCCGGGTTCAATTCCCGGTGGGGTCACTTACAAAGTTGATATTTATCACTTTGTGAATTTGTTCCCAGTCTGGTTAGGACATTGCAGGCTGAACCACCTGATTGTCCGCAAGTAAGATGGTTCCGTGCTTCGGATGGGCACGTTAAGCCGTCGGTCCCGGTTGCTGTCTATGATGGCGGTCGTTACACAACCATGTCAGAGGCCTGCTACTTGCAGTAGGCGGTTGAAAAACTCTGACACTAGGGTTTATCGGGTCGTTGAACGACTCGGTGTCCCACACGAAAAGAAGAAGAAGCCGTTGTCGATGGGACACGCGTCTGACGTGTGAAGCTTTGTCTCTACTTTTTCATACATTTTATCTGGAAAGTGTTTCAAGCGTCGCGACGTCGCACGTCTCACGTCTTTGACGATCACTCACGTCTCAGATGTCACACGTCTCACGTCTTCTCAGTGGAGATTACACGTTTTATAAGCCTCCACGTTTGCATGTCAAATTATTCTGGCCGTCGTCAGCTAACAGGCAATTCTGACAAACAAATTGTGCGTATAAAAAATGAGCTGGAGGAACCGAGCTAGCGATGATACACGACCTGAGTACACTACGTCATACCTTGAGAAACGGGGTAGGTATAGGATACCTCATAACATAAAAATATTGCTTTTCATTGCGCGCTCAAAAAAACATA
Source organism: Phthorimaea operculella (assembly GCA_024500475.1). Classification (NCBI taxonomy): domain Eukaryota; kingdom Metazoa; phylum Arthropoda; class Insecta; order Lepidoptera; family Gelechiidae; genus Phthorimaea; species Phthorimaea operculella. The sequence continues at coordinate 213,443 of JANFCV010000234.1, forward strand.
AGTATTTAGATTATTTAAAACACTTCCCGTGTTAGGTATAAAATTTTTGGAAAACTTGGAAAAGTTTTCACTGTAGCAGGCAGGATTTGAACATGCGACTTTTAGTACCTGTACTGCCGACACCTCTACCAACTGGGCTACCGTGGCTCAATCTTAGCCTGCGAAATAGTGCAAGTGTATCTTGGCCAAATTCACACATTTATTTTGTTATCAAGATGCCTGAGGAAACAATCACTTGGGAAGATGGCATTGATTGCAGAATAAAGGTACGCTCTGTCATATCAAGTTGCTTCTAAATTATGATGAACTGTCATGTTTCTATAGGTGTTGTGATTACGTCGTTCGCTCGTTTAATATTTACGTACTTCATGAGTGACGTTAGGTACAGCAATCTGCTAGTATTTTTACAAAATTTCGCTGGTCTGATAGTGTGAAAGGGGAAAGCCTCTTTTTTTTCTTGACTGACATGTTTATGATAAAGCTTTTGTGTCATACATACTTAGACGTTGCCAGTAACATATACCCACACATGTCTTAATATTATGTCCTATTCGACTTATGAGCTAGCAATGTATTATAAAACCCTTGCATAACCTTTAGCCTCGTGGCGCGGTTCGTAAGACGGTGGCAAATGAAAAACCTGTCTCCTGGTGATTTACAAGCGCGTTAATTTCCATATAGCGAGAGACGCGAGCGAACATCGTGAGGTAAGTGTGAATATTGTTCGTAGCAGACTGAAAGGTTATCAGATTAGATATGATATGAGATAACATTCTTATTTATTTTAGCAGGATGAAAGACTTTCTTAAAATCTTAGGGCTTTTACATACCTTATATCTTTCCTGTAAAATATTTTCCTAAAGTGATCCACAGTACCTACATACAGTGTCGTAAATGAATGGATTATTTTATGCTCCAAAGTTGATTCCAATTACCTAAATACTTGTGAATTACAGGGATCACTGCTGCTTATTACTAGTAGAAAAAGGATAAAGCTATAACGGTGTGATTTCAAAGAATAATTTCAATTAGTTTTCTCTGTCAAACGAATTAAATCATGTCTTAGTTTTTGTAATAGCGCGGTTATAATTCGGCACCATAAAAGTCAACCAATAGTTCACTACATTCCATCTCAACATACAAACAATACGCTACAAATTCCTGTAGTAGCCTTCATCTGAAAACCTCGAGAGGAGGTTTAATAATATTTTACATAATAGTCGTAACGAGTAACAATAGCATCTAAATCCAGCGGCTGTGATGAGTTAGGTATGTTATGACAACGCGGAGTAGTGTAACAGTTGATTACGGTGTTGCCAGCTATTAATTAAACAAGTTTCTAAAATAATGCTATTGTCCAAAATGCTATATATTGGAATTTTTATTGCATTCACAGCGCAATATTATTCTCATAAATTGAAAATGAGAAAGATAAAAAATTCACTAGCGACCACCGGGACTTGAATCCGGGACTGTGGATTGCCGTTCCACCGCTCTATCAACTACCTAGCGGACCCTGGTGAATCTTTCAACCTCTTGATGCTCGTCTTGAAGCGACGATCCAGCGACATCTGTAGAAAGTATTTAGAACTTACTACATGGTTAGTGAATTTTGCAATTTTGCGGTCGCTCGTGAATTTTTCAATTTATCAAAATGCTATACTTACGACGTAAGTCTTACGACGTAATTCTTACGTGCATACAATATCAAGCCTGTATCCCTTTCAGGTAGGCAGAGCGTTAACGGCTGTTAAAATACGGTCGCTATTTCCGCGTCTGCCAAAATTTTGAGTGCTGTATCAAAAAAATCTTGTACCACTACCATGTCAGGTCACAGGTTGTTAGCTTGCCGCCTAAGATTGTAAATATCAATAATACAATTTGATAATGAATATTAAAGGGTCTGTCGGAAAACGGTAAAACTAACTTTAGATAACGCCTTCATTAAAACAGCAGAGTAGCCTACCGGTCGTAATTCTTACCGTTTGTTCATGAGATTCTTTATTCTTATTACACTAGAATAAGACTCTCAGAGGTTGCCAAAAATGGTCTGTTTGCAGTTTATTGTAATGTCCATTTTCAATCATTGTAACATGACATGAGCAATATAACTTTTAAAGCACTCGCGATTACTTTCACACATAATAATTACTTTAACGGGTCTTATCGCGATAGTTTTTTAGGTAAATAAGCGATTTACCTGGACACTCGACGTTTCAACTGGGTTGCACCAGTCGTGGTCTGCTCGCGACCAGACCAATAAAAAACTATCGCGATAAGACCCGTTAAAGTAATTATTATGTATGACATGAGCAGCCTAATCGGGCAGCCAAGTTACGCTGGTCGCAATATTATTTAGATAGGTACTACGCGACCAGCATCACTTGCCCTACCGCTCAGGCTAGTCATGACACAATAATTATATTGAATGGACTATAATAATATTGAAAGACAATCGGACTTTGAAATAAAAATCCAACGAGTAGTTGGCAACACCGACATAAAGCAGTAACACTGGTTCATCTTCCTGATTGGGTAATGTTCAACTCGGTCGTGAGAAAGCCAAACCGCGGCTTTTGCTGTAAACAAACGACACCTGTCAATTGTGCACTAGATACCTTTGTTTCCTTAAGTTAGACGCTGGTAAAAACATTAGCTAAATGTGGTGTTAAGTCGCGTCTACATAAGAAAATTATGCTGCCAATCTGTTTACATAATTCGATGTGCATTTGTGCTGCGATACGCATTTCGAGTTTACAAACTGTTCAGTCGACCCTTTTTAGGATTATTGCGATGGTCATTTGATACATAAACAGGGTTGCTCAAAAAACTCAAAGTATATGAATTTATAAACGGCAAAATCTGATACAAGAACGTCATACGATTCGAAGCCAATTATTTATTCCAAGAAATAAGGCGTTCGTGGCAATTACGCCTAATTTAGTTTCCTTAAGTTTCTCTGAGATTCCAGTTATTTACAGTTTAAGTCAGTAAGCGTCAAAATAGTGGCTAGTACTGAGTGAGCTATCTGTAAAGACGCGCCGCTCGCCGTCTCCCTAATTTGTAATTTTGTCGCATTACACCGTTTGCCTACGTACGTATGTCGCAGACATTCTAGTGTTTAGATATGACATCAATAAATGTCCGCTCAAGCTGTCATACCTATCTCATACAATCTTGAATTACGAATATGAGTTCCCCTTCCGATCCTCAAGTTTACTTTGTCTAGAGCAAACCATCATTCCACATGTATATCAGTATGATTATTAATCACCAAACACACTCCAAGAACAAAAGGGCCCCGAGCCATCCATCGCGTTTTAATATGCAGGTAACAAATGGTCCCATACACATTCTCAGGAAGTGACGTCACGGGAACATATTACCCCTTTCGCAATTAGTAACGAAGTATGAGGTAATAAGGCGGTCCCCAAACTTGGTGGCCGCTTCTGCGCATCCGAAATTTCGAATTCTCCGTACCAAAAACAGCCGTTGGCGCAGGAGCAACGCATAAGTTTGCATTGTTTAGACTGCGTCAGGGCTGTTATGTTTTCCAGAGTAGGTATGTATGTATTTATTTATGCATGTATGTAGACAACAAATTCGTTTTCACGTCTACAGCCCAAAGCCGCCAGCCGCATTTTGACACGTGCGTTGTAATAGTTAGATTTGTTTGAACAGCGCGAGTGATTTTGGCGATGGTAAAATTTTATAAATTCAGGATGACGGTTTACAACTTTGAAATTCCCGCAGTCGGGTTCTTAATACATTTGCTTGTTTGACAGACGGTCTTTGTTACACTAATACGATAGTTGCAACATTTTTTTCGCACCTACAGACTTCAGGTGTGGGGTTTGCCTAACGTAATTAGCACATGGAGACAATGGGAATAGCCTTCCGGGAAAATTGTCTTCGGCAGAATCGAAACTAATTAGTTTTTGAGGTATTTAGTGCTTGAAGGATTTTTGTAATCTACTTTTAACCGTTTTCCAAAAAAGGAGGTTGTTTCATTCGACCCGCACGTGTAATAGGACTTGAAGGATTTTTGTAACCTAATTTTAACCGTTTTCCTAAAAACGAGGATGTTTCATTCGACCCGCACGTGTAATATCCTTAAAGCTCTGATAGGTTTAATCCTTAGGGATTTTAAATGTATGTTAGGTTTGTTTGCCCACGTATAGTTCGAAAACCTTTTATAAAATCCGCGGCACGTTTTTAACTTTAACCATCTTTTACTAAATTATGATTTGATAGACAGCTCTTTTCAACTCGATAAATATACGTTTGATTTCACAAATGATAATGATTGAATGGTAGCGTTTACACTGAGGGCCGGTAATGGAACTAATTGGCTTGACGTTTGACCCACGCAGCCATGTAACGCGTCTGATTTGTGGTTGGCTACTTGATTCGTTGATTTTCTATCGTTGTAGTTGAATTGGTGTAACTTAAAATGAGATAATTACATCTGCCAAGTCGCGAGGTTGTTCAAAGTATTTCTTGGACAAAAGGTACGGCCTGAACCACCGGACTATCTACGAGAAATATGGATCCTTGCCGTAATTTGACAACAATGGTCCATACATAATGATAGAGTGCATGACGTAGGCTTCAATTTTGGCTATGTTCAAAAGTTTACCCACTCAAAAAGAAAGTTCAAAACTGGTCAAAGAGCTATTGCTGCATTTCTGTGCGCTTTGAGCTCGTATGAAAGTATCGCAGCATCGTTGTTCCCGATTGATTTTGCGCGCTTCACTGCGCGCTGAAACCGGCACCAACCGGCTCAAACCGGATGAAACAGAGCGTAGGGTTTTAACCGACGGAAATAAAAAGAAAAAGGTTTTTAATCGAACACTCTTTGTTGGTTTTAAGCTTTGTTAAGTCTTCTGTCAGTGACTTTTTGGTGCAGTGGTTGTTCGATGAGTTGTGTCCTAGAAGCATTATTGTTATTGAACTTAGAAATATTTGGCGAACTGGTCCTTACATTGCCAAAGATCCATATTTGAAAGATTGCTGGGCCGAAGAACCGTAACCAAAAAGGTCGCTAGTAGTTCATAGAGGTAATAACATTGTTCATAGCCTAAGAACTACATATTTTATCACTACTACCTCTTTATGCCACCTGCAAGAGATCTCATATATTTTTTCAGGACAAGATAAGTTTTATTCGGAGATAAACGTGATAGGTTTAATGATTTATGCTTACAAGAGCTTTCTCCTTTTTCAGTTTGATAAATGCGAGTTTAGTCAGAGAGTTTGGAGTCGGTTACTTTTTATGAACATAAAAAAAAATTTTGATGTTCTGTGCAAAGGTAAACCCCTTTTTATTTGTTTGCAGGTAAAAGGAAAAGCTGGATTGTGGTCACAAAGGAGTTACCCATTTAGAGTGAGACACTAAGTATTAAGTTCTTTCTTGCACTTTGCTTTGCTTTAGTATCCTTAACGTAAACTAATCTATACGGTAGGCTTAATATTATCGTGTAGAAATAAATCCATTTAGCGATGAGTTTTATTAAAATAGCTTGCCTTGTCAAGTACAATACGGTTAGCGACAAAACATGCCGTAGACAAGACAACAACACAGTATATAGATGTAACAGTAAAGAAACTCGATCCACTTCTGTTGAATCGCAAGGGTTCTCACTTTTGGTTAAAATAACCAATATAAAATTGAAATAACTTTAAAAAGTCTCTCACCGTTTATAAATTGAATTATCCCTGTGAGTAACAACTGCTACCTACTTATTCTTTTCCACGAGCATTCGGGGAACATTTCGCTCGGGTGTGAGACTTCGTCAGATTTCTTGTAAGCGGCGTCGTGCGTCTGTTTCGAGCGTCTGTATGAAGTTTCCTCACTGCTGAGCGCAAACGAAGCCATTCACTCACTGTGACAACAACGAGCGAGACGAGCAAGAAGTTAATGAGTATTTTAATTGGTGTTTTTACTCAGTCCTTCGACGGTACGCAGACCGTACTCCAGACAGCAAATTCCAGTGAAATTCTTGGCACATTTCCTTCATTATTTGACTAAGTAGGTAGAGACAATATTTTTTAAGCTCACTCGAGTATCAGATCTGCATTATTTAGTTAGTATTGCAACTTTGCTTCGTTGCGACGTGTTGAAGAAGTTTTTCATCTACTGGGAGAAACAAAACCAAACAAGCCGAAAAGAGGTCAAGATAGGTAGGTACCTACTCATAAAACTCATAAAACTAATCAACTTTTCCCATGGAACATGGGACTTCAAAGTGAGGTAAAAAAAACATACACAGTCATCTGAATGACTCTCAAACTTTTCTCAAGTGCAGAATAAATGGTCGTTTTTACAGCCGTTTACACTCTGCCTACCCCGCAAGCGATATAGGCGTGCTAATCGTACGTATGTAGTCTGAATAAATGTGGGTATAAGCTAAAGACATCTTCTACGTTACTTGCAAAGACGATTTACGTAATATTTACAATTCTAAACGCAAGATGTTACTAATACAAGCATGCAACTGGCATAACTTAACATACCTAATGCAATTCATTTCACTAACGCCATGCGCCAGTCGTGGAGGCGATTTGCTTACATTATTTTTTAACTTACATTCATACATAAATTTACGCCTTTATCCCTTGCGGGGTAGGCAAAAATACAGTCGTTATCGCCACGTCTGACAAATATTTGAGGGCCGTTTTTGCTATTGTCTTGTATGAATATAGTGACAGGTTGTCAGCTTGTCGCCTAAAATTGCAATATAAATGTAACAATCGAGTCCATTAGTCGCTTCTTATGACAACCACAAGAAAGAAATGGGGTGATGCTATTGGAAAGCGGCATCAAACGGCATTTTAATCACACACGCTCGAATAAGTTCTATTTGACAGCTATCGACCCTATACTAGAAGAAATATGAAAGAAAAATAGACATAAAATGTCATAGCATTAACATATTTTTTTCACCTGTCAAGAAGGACTTATTCAAGCGGCCGTAATGTAATTCATTTCACTAACTTCAGTCGGCAGGCGATTCGCTTAACTATTAACATTTTAACCCGTTCACTGCCAACCGACTTATGCAGATCTTGTTGCTAGAAGTAGTTAGTATGCAACAACAAATAGTTGCTAGCAACAATATGTATGCAAATACCAACCGGATATTGGGGGCATTTGTTTATGGGATACCCTTTTCAAAGTCATTGGCTAATAAAAACAACATAGCTATAGTGTAATATTTAAGTACTTTAAGTAATCTAACCTTTTATGTAAAACTGAAATTAAGCTTTTTAATAAATTATTCTTATTCTTATTCTTATAGCCATTTAATAAATCTATTCGGTGTTTCTATGCGGTTAAAACATCTAGAGACGTGATTCTTTGTTATTAGTGTTTGTGTCATTTAAAACTTAGGTATAATACGTAATACTTCTGTATGTTTCATTAATTTTGGCAAAATATCCTAATTATAATCTTATCCATTTCATCTTCATTTGCTCATTTGACATACATTTTTAAATTTTCTAAACTCCTACTCAAATCTGAGCGGTATTCGGTTACGTCGTGGGATCTGATTAGTAAAATTTGTCAATCGTTTTGAGTTTCGCTATCCATGGAATACCTTTATTGGGATGTTGTAAAACGCAGTAGCAAACTGGAGTACCACGTAGCACATTGCTTGTTTTCATAGCACTGTCCTAACATGAGCTTTCTCGACCAAGTAATGGACATCGCAATGTCTGTTCTATCGTTTATGTGATGTCCTTACTACTCGGTCGTATGGGTTTATGGGATACTGGAAGAGGTTTGACTTAGCTAAGGTTGGAACGACACTCGTTTGTGGTCTGCAGAAGGCCACTCAACCTGGAAAAGGGTTTGATAATGCCTGAGATTCCATTATCCGTTCTCGTAAAGAACTGACCTAGGTTGTTTGCTTTATCTTTGAGAGTTGAGTACCGCACACATTTTATAGATGTCAGGTTCTCTATGGAAGACTTTTTGTTAAGGATACCCATATGATTCCTGTTTTCGACCATTTCATAGAAACGTATTCCCCTCTTTTTCAATGATAATGGCAGAAATAGGAAGACTTCTTACCTGCATGCAATATTCATATGACATGACGTCACGTTTTTCGCGTACCATACTATCCAAGACTGACTGAATGACTACGATATCAAAACAAGAGAACACAGTTAATTTTTTTAAACTGTTTTTTTTTTATATTAAATCGTACGTTTCTTTTACTGGCCTTTTACTATTTTTGAAGTCATATTCCTACATTATTTACTTGCTGTTGTAGTTCGTGTATCAACGAAAGACGTGCGATCTTTACCAAGTAGTACTAGGTACTGTAGATATGGATAGCACCGGTCCAGGACGTCGTTTAATACTAGCACTGCAGAGCGGTGATAACGGCTGAAGTACAGAACGGTTATTGGGACTAGCTCTCACCAAGATGCTCGCTTCCAATCTACCAGGGTGTCATAAACGTAAGCGGTGCGAGTGACTAGATGTCAACATAGCGCCGCATTGGCACATCATCTTTAGTACTTTCCTATATTGGAGCGTAAGTTCCTTAGAAAAGGCAGAATCTGCGCCAAATAAAACTCTGTTTAGATAGAAGCGTCGTTTAAAACTGGCACTGCAGAGCGGTGATAACGGCTAAAGTACAGAACGGTTATTGGGACAAGCTCTCACGAAGATAGTCGCTTCCAATCTACCAGGGTATCATAAACGTAAGCGGTGCGAACTACTAGATGTCAAATAGCGCAGCATTGGCACTGCATCTTTAGTACTTCCCTATATTGGAGCGTAAGTTTCTTAGGGACAGAAAAGGCAGAATATCTTCGCCAAATAAAACTCAGTTTAGATAAGAGGCGTCTTTTAAAACTAGCACTGTAGAGTGGTGATAACGGCTGAAGTACAGAACGGTTATTGGGACAAGCTCTCACGAAGATGCTCGCTTCCAATCTACCAGGGTGTCATAAATGTAAGCTCGCTTCCTATCTACCAGGATATCATAAACCTAAGCGGTGCGAGCTACTAAATGTCAACATAGCGCAGCATTGGCACAGCATTTTCAGTACTTCCCTGTATTAGAGCGTAAGTTTCTTAGAAAAGGAAGAATCTGCGCCAAATAAAACTCCTTTTAGATAGAGGAGTAGTTTAATACTAGCACTGCAGAGCGGTGATAACGGCTGAAGTACAGAACGGTTATTGGGACAAGCTCCTATGAAGATGCTCGCTTCCAATCTACCAGGGTGTCATAAATGTAAGCTCGCTTCCTATCTACCAGGATATCTTAAACGTAAGCGGTGCGAGCTACTAAATGTCAACATAGCGCAGCATTGGCAGCATTTTCAGTACTTGCCTATATTGGAGCGTGAGTTTCTTAGGGCAGAATATCTTCGCTAAATAAAACTCAGTTTAGATTAGAGGCGTCGTTTAATACTAGCAGTGCAGAGCGGTGATAACAGCTGAAGTACAGACGGTTATTGGGACAAGTTCTTACGAAGATGCTCGCTTCCAATCTACCAGGGTATCATAAACGTAAGCGGTGCGAACTACTAGATGTCCACATAATCGATACCTACATACGTACCCATATTTCTTGGAGGCATGAAAAAGAATACAAATATCTCGTGGAATAAAACTGTGTTGGGTACACCTACATACCATCATACAGTCAGGTCTAGTATGGACATGGTTTAATGCTAGCACGGCATAGTGGTGATAATAAGCTTTCACCAAAATACTCGCTTCCAGTCTACCAGGGTGTCATAAATCATAAACGGTCATCACATCAATACAGCGATAGATCTGGGCAACACAAATGTGCAAACATCTTGAGTTGTTCCGCCAAGCAAAACATGAATATCAACGAAAAATCACTGACTACTTACTTTGTTGTTCGGAAATCTGCATTTTTAACTCAATTTTGACATGGCTCAATTTATTCCATTTTCTTTTCTCTGCTCATATCCAACTGTACTGTAAAGAAGATCCCACCCAAAACATAAATGTGAAAGGCTGCCAAGTTCGCCTATAAAAGAAGTGAGATCTAAATAAGTACCAAGTTCCATACACAGACCTCAGTTAAAAATAGTTACAGGAATGCACACTTGATTTTTCGCAGTTTGGAAATAAGAATCTACTTTCCAAACTGCGGAAAATCAAGTGTGAATTCCTGTAACTATTTTTAACTGAGGTCTGTGTATGGAACTTGGTACTTATTTAGATCTCACTTCTTTTATAGGCGAACTTGGCAGCCTTTCACATTTATGTTTTGGGTGGGATTTCATTTATTTTTGTAAGGTTTATTTTCTTTTTTTCTTATGATTAAGTTAGGTAAGAAATATATCATATTTATACTTTACTTTGACTAAATACAAACCTTTGTAACGAATTTTAGGTCGGTACGACGATTGGAAGATATAGATTATTTTTTTGTTTTAGTTCCTTAGGGGTATGAATTTACACCTTCATTATTTTTAAAACCGACTCACACTTGGCCATTTTCAGATTTTTTCCTATACCTTGACCTAAAGACCTACCTCCATGCCAAATTTCAAGTCAATACGACCATTGGAAGTGGTCTAGGTTTTTGATGAGTGAGTGAGTGAGTGAGTGAGTCAGTGAGTGTATAGTAAAAATAGCGATTTTCTGACGTCAATATCTCAAGACCTACAATAGGTACATTAATGAAATTTTGTATTTTAGATAAGGAAGTAGATCTCGACAGATACTAGAAATTTCATATGCGTAGATAAAATAGATTTTGAGTTATAGGTGGGTCGAACTTGGCCCGAAATGGTTCGTGTAATATAACCCACGGCCGGTGTGTCGCTTTTTTTGCTCGAACTTGGCGGACACACTGCCGTGTGTCTAGATCGCATCTAACGATATTTGTGCCTCAATTGGAGCAGTACCATCGGGTCGTTAATCGACTCGACTACCCAGTACCCACACAATAGAAGAAGCTAGGCTAAGGGTATTGAAACAAGCGCCTAGCCTCGTCCAATCTACCAGGGCGTCATAAACCGAGCAGAGCGAACGAGTAGAAGTCAATACCGTCTCGGAATTAGGTACAGGTTGGAATGAAACTGAGCTCAGCAAGACCTTTGGAGACTTATTTTAGATTCCTTGCCTTGGCCTTGCGTGTACGGAAACCGCAGTCGTCCATCAAATTTTCACAAACACATCTATTTTGAGGTATAAACAGAAGAAAAAAACAGAAACAATAGAAAGCTGCAAGTTCTGTCTTAATTTTATCGAAATTACCTTTTTTTTATTGCATGGAGAAATATCTGATGCCCTTACATGCTATTCCTTACACGGTCCACGAACTCAACCCAATAGCTATTCAAATTCTGAAAATTTCGATTCAAAATAACGATTGTTTAGAGATTTCGAGCGCGATTTGAAAATCTACCAGATCAAAAATACATCTCTATTATCATAGTAAGCTTATTCAGCAGACATAATCTGACTTTCAAACTGCTAGGACTTGAAGTTTGTTTTAAGTTTTTAGAAAATGCCTACGTAATACGTAGGTTATCTTTTATTTTAGAAACTTAGAAGATCCCTAAAACAAATATCTGCTAAGCAAGAAGATTAAGCTTGTAGAAAATAAATAAGCTAGTATTTTTTAAACCATTGTGCGAAGATTTTTAAAAAATATTTTCGAGTTGAGTGTGCTTAAGAGGTGTCTGAGTATTCGTCAACGTATTTGCCTAATGATGTTTCGTAATTGCTTACCATTACTTAACACTCAACTCAACTACCTATTCAATATTATAAGTACTAGCACTAGGTTAAACTCACCTTGAACTTTAGACTTCTTAGTTCTTGACCTTTAGTGTTTAGGCTAGATTTGAAAGGGAATGCTTCCTTACTTTGCATCATTTTTTCATCGATAACCTTAACTTGATATTTTATAGAATCGTAACAGCTTTGCCTCACATTTTACGTCAGTTATGCTTAAGATTTACAGATATCGACTTATATAGAATTAATTAACACCTTGGATAGATACAACCCATAGGTACAGTAATTTAATTGTCATATAAAAGTGGACCTTAATCATCAATATTAATTAATCTTAAAATCATTATCATATTAACACGCTTTACCACAGGAATATGATTTTAACCAAATTAGGTGCGTTCAAAGCTGTAAAAAAAAACACATGAGCAGGGCCACTATAGAAATTCCTGTGAGAGCAACAGGGATGCACATAGTGTAAAACGTTAATACGTAATATGGGCATAAAATTTTATGATAATTCGCTTGTTGTTCGGTCGTATTAAAGCCGATGTTTGCTTGTTTTAAGCTCGTAATGAGCGGCGAACGTGATGCAATGCTGATTATTATGTGATGATATCGACGACACGATGTGCGGTGAGCGATATCCACTTTGGAATATTATGTTTTCTGTGGAAGCTTATCATTTTGTATACTTACTTCATTTTGATATATATAAAACACCTACATGGCAGACAGAGTGTAAACGGCTGTAAAAACGGCCATTTTGCACCACGTAGGAGAAGACTGTATCAACATTGTGACTGGTTCTCAGTCAACTTAACGTCAACTCTTAAATCCCTTAGTTGCTTCTTACGACACCCACGGGAAAGATACACTTTTCCGATAACTTATACATTTTGTTGATTGTTAATACTTTCTCAAAAAGCCAATCTACTTATGAAAACCTTCCAACCATACTTGTGTTCAGAAACACCCGTTAAACCCATCTCCACGCCCAACCAATCTGCAACTAGTCACAACCTCCATTTAGGTGTTAATCTAGAAAACCCAGCTAAATGCAAACGGTCTTCCCTCTAGCCATACTACAGGATATAAGATGGCTTGTAATTTAGTCGGTTAGCGAAGTGGGATAAATCTTTGCAGGAAATGAGCTGGGATTTTTATCGACAGCGTAAATAGTAAACAAGATAGGTCAATTTCGTAGTTGCCCCTGCCTTGAGTGTAAAATGCAAAGAAATATAAGGAACTTTAGCCTTGGGATGCCGGCTTAGAATAGCATCACCCCAATTCTTCAGATGTCGTAAAAAGCGAAGGGATAATCATATAGGGAGTGTGCAGCAGCGTTCCCTGTAAATGCAACATCTTGCACTGCGGTCGCCAATCCGTTTGCCTGGCGTGGTGAGCATGGCAATATTCTCCCAATAGGGGGAAGGCCCATGTCCAGCAGTGGACTATTGTGGCTGTTATGGTAAAGGACTTGGATTTTACTTATAATTTTACTGTGCCAGTCTTTTGCGGATTTCATATAAGCCGAAACATGGCTCATGGCAAAAAGTGTGATTGATAATGTGTCTCTATTTGTGTGGGCACTACGCCACTGCCCATTTTGGCTTCTGGATAAACTCACGCTAACTTTGACACTTATAGACATAGCTCATAGTCTATAGATAGAGGAACAAACTAATATCTCAACAAAAATACCTCATCGTTGAATTAAAAGCTGCTAAGTAAGTAAGTTAGCGATAAAATTCCGCTTAAATCGTAACGACTTTCATTGATGGAATATTAATCACTTCCTTGTTATTCATTGTTCCCCGAGCCCCGTCATAGTTCACGTTATCTCGACCGTAAATTAGTTTTTGTGTCTCGTAGTTTTCCAGAGACACAGTAAAGGAAACGAACAGTAACTCGGCTTGTAGTGCAGCGATTAAACAGTGCAAGTAAGAAACTTTCGTTGGTTGACAGACGCATCTGTTAATTATTTTGTTCGAAATTTCCGTGCATCTCACCGACAATTGCGTTAGAGTTTTGCGAAAAATGCACAGGGGAGGTTACGTGTGGGGGCCGCCTTTGGGTAGCGTATGCTATGATTCTTTATGTCATCAATCATCATTCTACTCAACATCTTCAACTTTGGACTTGAATCCAACTTGGGTAATTCTTTCAGCGACGATATACCTATTTTTTCAGCACTTGTGCACCATCGTTATACATTACCTTCATCTTGAATCGCAATCAAAATCTGTTGCGTGTTTTAGAAGTAGTTGGCGAATTCCACTACAGAGAAACGCAAAAAGCGACTTCATTTTATACTATGTATTGACACAAATTTGGGAAACAGCGCACGGGGTGCCTATGCAGATGGTCCACTCAGTACTAGAGACGATTTTCACGCTTACTGAATATAACTGGAAATAACCGGAATCTCAGGGGCTGTCGAGGTAACTAAGAAGGTGGTTGACACGAACGTCATATTTCTTGGATTTAAATTTGTCTCATAATCATATGACTTTCTTTATCAGATTTTGCTGTTTTGATATTTTTATACATTGATTTTTGACAGTAGCAACCCTGACTATGTAACAAGTACCAATCGCGTAAATCCGAAAAACGGCCGAGTGAACCTTCTGTAAACTCTTTATTTTGTGGTATTGAATCATTTTATGCTATGTACTGACGATGCTGCTCCGTTTCTGAGGCGTCTCTTCATTTTAACTGAGAAGATTGTACTGCTGTTTATGTTGCCTATACTGTAACTCAATCTTAGTTATTTGCTCCTCAGACAAAGAACACGACTAGCAGTATGCTATGCAGTGAAAGTATTCATCCAGCATGCGATGCGAAGATAACTTGCATACATCAGCATAAGTTAGTGGAGACTAGTTGCCGTTTTCATGGTCTGCTGGGCTGGCAGGTCAAAGTCTCGGCTGGTTATGAATGTGTGTACATTCATAAACAACCGTGTGATGCCGGCTTAGAATAGCATCACCCCATTTCTTTCCTGTGGGTGTCGTAAGAAGCGATTAAGGGACACGAGGGTTTCATGTATATTGCAATATTAGGCGACATGCTGACAACCTGTCACTATAGTGATACACGGCGACAGCTAGGACAGCCTTCAAATATTTGTCAGATGTGGCGGTAATGACCGTTTTTTTACGGCTGATGACGCTCTGCCTACCTCGCAAGGGATAAGGCGTAATTTATGTATGAATGTATGTACATTCAGCCGAGACTAATCAGTAGGTAAGAGGCTATCTTCACAGATGAGACGTAAGATGACATCTGTCAGACAAGTAATCGTCCGCCGTCATCGATGCGCACGCGTCTCTTCTATTTCATACATTTTATATGGAAAAGGTTTCAAGCGTCGCGATGTCGCACGTCTCATGTTTCCATCTCATGTCAAAATGGAATTAGCGCCTTGGTCTTGTCGAGAAGTTTGTTAATATAACTCATATTTGCATTGGTTTGACTCAAAATTGTGCATGTATGACCAACAGGTACCAACATTCAATAACATATTTGACTTCGGTATGTCAAACCACAAACAAAGAACATCATATAAATTATCTAATCGTAAAGCTCGCTTGAGTGTCAAATGCATAATTTTTGTATTCAAGTTCACATGCAACGTAAGAGCACAAAAATAGAGAGTATACAGAAGGTTAACTCGACCCCTTTTAGGATTTTCGCAAATGTTAATTGTTACATAGCCAGGGTTGCTACTGTCAAAAATCTTATAAAGTAGAACAATATCAAAACAGCAAAATCTGATACAATTTGAATCCAAGAAATGTGACGTTTGTGGCAAACATCTTCTTAGTTACCTTGCAGTAAGCGTCAAAATCGTCGCTAGTTCTGAGTGAACCATCTGTATAGGCGCCCCGCGCACCGTTTCCCTAATTTGTGGTAAGAGCATCATAATGATCACTATTTACAAAATTTAAGGTAAAATCTCAGTCAAGAACAGATATTAGTTAGATGGGCTCAGCTGTTTTAAGCTTTAGACCAACCTTGTAAGGTAATTAATTAATTTGTGACGTAAAATTAATTAGTTGACTAAGATTATAATTAAGTTGCTACTCGCATTTTAAGTGAAAGTGTCTTGTTTTTCTAAGTAGACGCTTATTCGGCGAAATATTTTCATAGTCTGATGATTTTCGTGCATTTGACGAGTTGATAACAAAGTTACTTTTTAATTATCTTCCAACTTGATAGACAAGAGTCTAAGAAGGCATTGTCTTGATCTCCAGTTTATTTCTACCTTGTGGTGTCGACTTAAAATAGCATCACCCCAATTTTACCTTTCATTTCCTATAGGCAGTAGCGTTCCCTGTAAATATCTTCAACACCTTGCACTGCGCTCGCCAATCCGCCAAGCGTGGTGAGTGAGTATGGCAAGACCCCCCAATTGGGAGAGGCCCATCATATCCAGCAGTGGACTGCTGTGAGTGCAACGAGTGGTCAAATTAGTCGTATCACAGTTTCTACTACACAAATCCATTCACACTAATTCACAAGAACGGATTCAAATAGTATAGGACGCGTGGTAAGTACCTATTCGCTGTTTCATAAATTAACATGAAAAAACAAACAAAAAAATCGTTAGCATCGGCCCGGAATTGAACCCAGGACCGTGGGGTCCGTCCCACTGCTCTACAAACTGAGCTACCGGCCCCCGGCCAACCCTAACAAATTTTTCAATTTATCTGTGAGTGCAAAGTAATTTCAATATATTCCCAGTTTGTTTACGATTCAGAAGTTTGCATGAGATCGTGGTGTATCTATGTAAATAGAAAGGTGCATTGTGCGGATGTGAAACGTGACGAAAAGTCTGTACAGAAGATCACAGGTGATGCCGGTGCGGAATCTCTGTTTACAAATAACCGCCATGGCAACTATAACCCTTTTCTGACCAAAATGTACTATTCGCTCTCAAAATGGACCCGACTTGTGTGTATTGGTTATTTTGTTTATGTTTGTTCACACCTCGGACAAAAAGGCTACAAGCCGTTTTATGCATAAAAGCTGGAAATTTTCACTTTTTTCTTCTTTTTACAGTCTCTCCTTACAAAAATACTCGAAACTTGACTGTGCAAGCAGCCAGTTCATTAGGGCGTCTCATTAACCTTTTTTATATTCATTATAGTATTCATATCTCTTACAATGGCAGCCATTGAAGCGCTGGTGGCTCACCAACGCCATTACTATTTCAAACCGAGGTTATTTCTGTACAAAAAATAACATTTACTTCAGTGGAAGACTGGAGTTGGCACAAGATCTGATAAAACCTTCATGGCACCTATCTAGTGACTACAATACAGTAGGTAAACGATAGCTATAAACAAAAAACACATGCATACACACTACACACAGTGAGTACGAAACACTCTACAAGAAATCATTTTTTCGAGCGTCATTCTTGAAGCCACAAAGGCATAATGTGATTTGATTCCGCGACCTGCTGTAGAGTGTAGAGAAGGCTGTATGCTAAGGTGCCCCTTTGCCTCGCGACATAGGTTCATTCACTTAGTGATAGTCTAGTGCCCTCGCACAATGGGACCTTCCTGGCCCGACACACTTCAAGGGCATGTGGTACACGCGAGAGAAAGAATGCACGAGACTTTGTCATCAAAACTTCAAGCAAATTACGTGACTAAAATATGACTAGTTTTTGATGAGAATATGTGTCGTTTCATCACATCATAAGTAGGTGTAGGTATGCTGTTTGAGTCAAGTTCGGTATTGGATTTCGGTCATCGATAAAAATCTGAAGACTTTGGTTCTTCTGATATTGCCGCGAAGCTTGTCGACATTTTCAAAGCAGTAGGCGCGCCTGTATGTGCACCAGCTTTATGACATTTTTTGTGGCACCCTCTGCAAGTTCACACCTCGTCCACGAAGCAACGTCCCCTTCCAGCCTTTTGTATCTGTCACTCGTGGGTCCTCACAGCGCCAAGTTGCCAAGAAAAATAAATTACGTCCCACTTCCCGAGTCGCGTGAAAGCAACAGCGCGAATATAAAATGTTAATGAACTTCCACACCTATTTATGTAACCTTGAATAGGAATATTTTTTGTGAGGAGATCTGTTTGACCTGTCTTATCGAGCTACGTATAACAAAAGATCTTTTTATCGCTAAGGGCTTATGGGACACCGAGTCGTCAAATGACCCGATGCACTCAACCACTGTTGTGGGCTGTCAAAAGTCGCAAGAATTCACTTCAGCCTTCGATGGTTACAAAAATCTCAGCAAAACAACCGTATTACACAAGGTACCAGGTACAATGTACAGTCTCTCACGCTAACTCATGAACAGTTTCATTTTTGAGGTTTCGATTTTTCTGTGGTTGATACTGACAAGCCGGACAAAAACTTTAATAAACGATTCAATGAATGTTGCTGCATCTAGAAAAGTAACAATTATTGCTGTAACATATTACAGTCTGAAAAAAAATCTATTCCTTACATTTTGGAAAGTTCATGAGTGAGCGGGAGAGACTGTACGTACAGGTACTTTCCTTACACTCCACGTAAAACGTACCGCTTCAGCAGTTCGTAGAGTGTGCAGAACCGATACGGAGCTGGTACTATTTACTGCGCTACGAAACTTGTTTTACATCACATCAATCACGAATTTGTCTACTGCTGCATAAAATTGCTCGTTTTTGGTGATAAACGGCTATGAATAAATCTTTGCTGACAGCCTAAAAAGTAGGTACGTAGAAAGATTTCCGCCACGATCTGCCGTCTTCGCCATTCAGAACAATATTTGATCAATATTTTCCATTTAACACCTTCAAGTTCCGGATCCATAACCTTTAAGTCAACGTATTTTTTGGGTTCGAATAAAAAATATCAAGAACTCCAAGTTCATTTAGTCAGCATTTAAGATGAAGCTACGAGTACCGAAGTAGTGAAGTACCGATGGCGAAAGGTCCTGGTTGTTGTAGTATGGAAGTGTCCAATGTCCATTCTGACAACCATTTCGCATTCATAGTCCATCCGGAGTATACCTATCCTAACTCAAAGTTCGTTCGATAGATAGAATAGCTATAACCTGTTTTTCCTATACAAACCTCTATTCAATGAGTATAGGTGTAATAGCCGTGTTTAATAATGACCGTGTATTCTTATGTTGGTGAGGATGTGAAGTGTAAATGAACCGGAAGTCCTTTCAAGGGTGATAAGTTCGATCCTCTGACCTACTTCCTCTTATGACATCAAGGACTTTTATATGAAGATGCAAGATCAACCCTTGAGCGAAGGTACTCATCATTTATCTTTAAGTGCAAAATAGGTATTTCCGATTTTTAATACCCACCAACTCATTGTCAAACTTATTGTTTTTTTGTCTCAGCGTTACGTAAGCTTTTGACTTTTTGCGCCCGTTGTCTACCAAATGAAATATTAGTAAAAGATAACCATCTTTGGCAACTCGAAGGCCCACAATAGATTACAAAAGGCAAACCTCTAATGAATGGCTCAATGGCCGTATCGATGAAGATCTCATTGTTTCACTGTTTGCTATAACCGCGACCATTACCGAATGGATCTCCTTAGAAGTCGGATCACACGTTAAAGATCAGATTCCCACGATGCGCGCGCGCAGGGTCAACGACCCGCTGCTCACAGAATAAGGACGTTGCTATAGAAACCATGTTAAACCATGTCAGGTTGTCGCTAGGTCCATTCATAAACCGGCTAAATATGCAAGGTGTCAATGTGACTCGGCAACACTTTAGTCGTATTACAAATAAAGTCAATAAAATGTTTGAGAATTGGGAGTCGAAGTCATTTTGACATAATATTTTCTTTTGTTTGCAACTTTCTCTCCAGTGTCCGTGACCACTGAAACGTCGTGAGTAATATCTGAAACAATGGATAATTTAAAAAATCCAAAATAAACACGACATAAATCCCTTTAATATTTTTTATTGCAATATTTTGATAATTCAGGTCATTCATGACCCGTTTAAAAAAAAAATGCGGCCTGCTGAAAAATAATAAGAACAGAGTGAAGTGTTTATCTCAGTCTAACAAACGTAAAAAGTAGCAATCAATAAGTTCAACACTTATTTGCATGATAAGATTACTTCTATAATCGATTACCTAGGTATATGTCCGTATTCTGAGCTGCTGGTTAGTTAGTTTGGTTACCTAGCAACGGTACATAGGCCTTCACCTCCTTGCAACTTGATACTCGAGACACACGTTTTGTATTCGGCTGGTTTATGTCGATGCTCATTTGTTACAAATTGCTCGGTTTCGTCATTGTGCGGTGAGCTTTATTTTGTGCTTTGCAATAAGGTATTATAGTTATATTGTATAGAGGGAGTTACCTACTATAATCCTAGTCCTAGTGCTTATAAGCATAGACATATCTATATCTTAGAGTATATGTAAGCAAGCTATAAAGAGCGCCTAAAAAGTAAGAACGGTTGGTAGTAGTCAGAACATAACCTCTCAGTCCATCAGTAGCAAATCGCCAGTGACAACACTATTGAACTTCTATGACTTCTCATACATTTGACGTGTGTATCTAGGGAGCGACTGCTTACGTTTTGACAGTACGCCGCGGGGTGGTATACGCACTCTACAGCGTGCTTGTAGGTATATACTCTAAGATCTTATATCTGGTAATGAACACAAGATGACCAGACTCATATACGCTTAAAATTTCTCCCATTTGGATACCTTCCGAAAACCGGCTAATTTTGGAGAGATTGCCTTTTGACCACTTTCACTAGCCCAGATTCTGATCGAAATGCGAAATCTGTCCCCTTTGAGTCATATATAATATTTTGATGCTACAGTCGTTAACTGGTAGCTCAGATTGGCCTTTCCGGCAATAATGACATTTTGATGTATTTCAACATAATTTGGGAAGACCATAACGTTTTCTACAAAGATTTCTAAAGTCTTTAGCAGAAGATCATTAAACAAATGACGCAAATACAGAACATCAAATAAAGCTGAAAGGAGGTTAAGGTACTCATGAAACTGAACAACCCCGTGGAAAATGAGTCCAAATATGAAAAAAGAATTGGACCTCCTACTGTAGTAACTTAAATCAGCTGATCGGCAATTTTGTATGGGAGGTTCATTATTTATTGTCTATTTCGACTTATTTTCCACGTAGAAAGTTGTTCAGTTTCATGAGTACCTTAACCTCCTTTCTGTTTTGTAACATCCAGTGGTGCCGCCTACACATTTTGTCTATTTTTCATTTTTGAATCTGATGTTGTCATCCTTGATATAAAGTTATTACTTATATGCTGTCTATTGTCACGATAAATGGTTGTTTTTCTTGGTTTAGGCTTTACAGATACAGCCCATATTTCCAGGTGCCTTCTCAACACTAATCATCTTCTATCTCGTGTTTTGAAACTAATATGCGATCGCAAGCATTCAGTTCTAATTACTGCCTAGCAGACACTGACGGGACAGGTGGTAGACTCGGAGACGACAGTGTATTACCATAACCTGCTCATGTTTACTGTACTGATGTCGCCTGGCATTACGACGTGACTAAATTTAGCATCGATCCATACAAAAGTGGGGAAAGCAATGCAACGCCTTGTACTAAATTTAATAAAATATACGAATATAACTTATCCCAGCCACGCTTCTAGTAGGTCATCTCCTTTGCTTTCTTCATTCTAAAATAATGTCAAGTTTTTGAAATACTTACTACACCTTTTTACACAGGACAAAGTTATGGTTAATGAACGCAGTCTCTGCTTTTGCTGAGGAAAGGTTTTGACGGAAATGTCTAGTTTTGTCCAGCTATGGTTGTAAGCCATATAAAGCTTCCTCATTTACCTTAAAACCTATTTTATTTATCTTCCACCCAACTCACAGGTAACAGCGACAGGACATTACCATAACCTAGTAACTGCATTCACCATGTTGCACCTTCACACACTTACAATGCAAAACTGACTTTACAAGCGCAATGTAATGTGGTTTTGGAACAAGTTTCGTTATTTGCTCTCGGTTTGTAGTTGTAGTTTTGGAATCATCTGCAAGTCATGAATCTTATGCGGCCTTGTTTTGTGTGTTCGGCTTACTAAATTCCAAGAACGTACCTACTGAGTATTTTTTTTCTTACCAACAAACTTATTTACAAAAATTCAATACTTCACTTTCGCTGAATAAGACATGTAATTACGTACCTAAATGTTAGGACATTGTATTTAAATATTAGGCATGCACTCCCATTGCTTCGCCATCTTTAGAAATTCTATCTAGGTATTCATTTTAGTAAGCCGGAATTAAATTTTACACGACTATAGGTGATGTAATCCAAAAGAACCAAATTATTCTTAAAGAACAATGCCACCATCAATAATCATTCAAATGCCTAAAGAAAACGAATTGAACCGCAATTTTTCCTCGTAGCTGAGAAACGACTAATAAATAATTCTAAACATCTCCTGATCAATTTGCATGATAATGGTTGTAGATGTTTGGCAAAAAACATACAAGAACCTCAAAGACATATTATGGGCTCTCGATCACACAACAATTCCATACCTATTTATCTACATAGGTGTCTTTTGTTACTACCTAGTTGACTTACAAGATTTATTACTCTGGGAAAACCCAATATCTAATGTATATTTTCCATTTTTGTATTATGGTAACGTTGATTACTTTATTTTATATAGTTACGTCATAGTTTCAAAAAATGTTACATGAAGTTGCGTAATGATTAATGCCATACGCATTTATCATTATAGGTTACGATCTTAGAATAACAAATTGTGATACGTTTTGGGTTCATACCTTATTTGAACAGGATATTGGGTGGTACATCGAAGGTTCAGAAATGCGCTATTTTGATGGTTTCAATACAAAATCAATCACCTGTCGCTCCCCTGCAAACATGGAGTACTGAGCAAACACCATCGGTCTCTCGTTACGACGACTCCCAGACTTCACCTCCAGTATTGCGCATTTTTAGCGCATCTGTACCGCATGCCTCTGTCAGAAGCAGGAACGAAGTCCCCTATTTTCCAAAATCATGCGTTGTTTGACAGACGCATCTGTCTTTGTTACACTTATTACGGTTGATACAATAAACCTATCTTACCTTTCCTTTTCACACCAACGGACCTCAGATGTGGAATTTACCGACAGTTTCCAGATCGGGTATCGAACCTGAACTTGCACTACACTCATGAATATAGGCCCAGCAGGTATCACCAACCAACCAACCGTGCGATGTGGCTTCCAGTTTCCAGAATACCTATGGTGATTGACGATTATGATACGGGGTGATGTTATTGGTTTGAAAACATCTTTAAAACTAAAACAAACGCTTAAGTAATTATATCACAGTCTAGCTTTTGATGTCGTGTCCCTGTTAGTAATGTTATGTATGAGACATGTGAAGATAATATCCTAAAATAGAATTGGAAGCTTTTAAACCTACGCCTACACAATTCACAAGCAGGTAGGAGGTAGCTACTGTGAAAGGATGACACCTACACTACAGACCTTATTAAAAGTTAAACTCACGCTAAAAACATACCGACTCCAAAAATAGAAGAGTCATTAAAAAGTTGATTGATAAGATCTTAAAGACGAGGAGTGAATAAAGTAGGTAGCTCCAAAAAATAAATACTTATTTCAGAATTGAAGTCATGTCCCAAATTATTCTGTTTTTACCCGACTGCCTCAAAAGCGGGTTTTGTTTTTCGATAAGATGTATCTAGTACCTTATGTATGTATGTCGGTAACTGGGTAAGTATGGAGGTATGTAGACAAGAAATTATATTTCATGTGCTTCTGCCCGAGCGGCTGGGCGGATCTAGAGATCTGATGGGAACCATAGATTCATCTGAACAGTATATTAAAATTGTATAAATTCAAAATGAAGGATTTCATAAATTAAAAAAAAACTTTACAATTACCGCTGCTGTCAGGATATTGTTTTTTTTAAAGTACACCGGTTGTTTTATAAAAGTATTTTGTTAAAACGACCCTGTATGTTGCGGTTTCATGTTTCTGCCATGGTGTTTGCAGGTGCTAGAGGTAAAGTAGGTAGGTGTCACTAGGTGTATAGCTATAGGTATTGGTCTAACTCTAGGTAAGTAGGTAGGTAGGTTCAAGTCGTGCCGCGTTCAAGGTCTGTAGGTTTATTGGTTGTTGTATAAATTGTGGGACTGATAGCCAACGTACATTGTTATTTATGGTTGTACCTACCTAGCTACTTATTTTTTTGTGGGAAAGTTTTAAAATATAAGTGACGCAGCTTACGGAGCTATCTAAGATTAATAATTTGATATTAATTAATAATATACCTACTAGGATCGTTTAGATCATGACAAAAACTTAAAATAATATATTTGACATAAGATTCCAAAACGCTTCACAGGAAATCATTTTAACTCTATTATTACTTGTACCTAGTGCCATCCATCCAGATAGGTTTTTAAATTAGTTACCTATACCATCATACCTATTAATGTAGGAGGAGTTCGTCTTATTTGAGAAGTTTAAATTATGCAATATTTTGTAAGTAGATGTTTCCTTTTGGTGTTATTAGGTATAATATTAGTCTTATTTTTATCATATATACGATTAATTTTGTTTACATATTTTAATGGCTTCATAGCTATAAATACTGCGTATTGATAATTTTGAATATTTTTCTTGAAGCCTTTGATTTGTAGGTTTATCTTTCCTTGACTTTTTATTTTTACACATTTGGTTGTTAGCTTTATCTATTTCTCGGCCTAGGCTATCAATTATCTTCAGAATTGTATCAGACTAACAATATTGGTCACCAAAGCCACTCAAGTAGCTACAGAAGCTTTGTCAATTTGATCTTGCATTTGGAATTTGAGGTCATCCGATTACCTACCACAATGACCTAGCACAAAGCACCATGTTTGATACTATTACCTATCACAAAATAGAGAGTTCACAGAAGGATAAGTCGACCATATTAAGGATTTTCGAGATTGTTGATTATATGGTACATATTACATAGTATCATCATCTTCCTGCCCTTACCCCAATTACTTGGGGTCGGCGCCACACGTTTTGTTTGAACATAAAATCATGTTGTCATGTCAATCAGGATTTGGCTATGTTTTATGACCGGCCGCCTGCTTGATGTCAACCCTTTTTGGGAATGTTATTGTAGGTGGTATCACCGCCACCATGCGGTTGACCATAGTCGACAGATGTTCAGCCGAGGTCAAAACTCTACGTCGCTTTTTACGAAACACCCTGAGTGGACTGGGGGTGTTAGCCGCTATTAGGTACATAACATAGTATAAGAATATCAAAACAGCAAAATTTGATACACGAACGTCATATGATTCTGAGCCAATTTTAATCCTTGAAATATGACGTCCGTGGCAATCATCTTCTAGTTACCCTGAGTTTCTCTGTGATTCCAGTTAATAAGCGTTAAATAAAGTCAATAAGCGTCGTCGCTAGTACCTACTGAGCGAGCCATCTGTATAGATGTCTTGCGCACAATTGGTGCTATTATTATAGTCTGACCTATTGTACAAAGGCTTAACATTGTTGATCCATCATACGTCCCACGGCTGTCAAACTGAATTAAAATAGTTTGTAGCACTATTGGTAACACGCATGTGAGTTGATACCGTTATTTCGAAACGGCTCTTTTACGGTGCCTTTTGTGGGTTTAAAGGTTCTCGGTCGAATCAATCATCAATATTTTGACGGAAAGAGATTGTTAACATCGATGATTGAGTGATATACTTAAGTACTTCTTTCTGAAAGGTACCTTTATGTAGGATTGTTGAAATATGGTGATTGAAAGCATATTGATAATTTTAAATAAATACATCTTGGTTTGACAATAATTCATCTTCGTTCGTCAATATTTAATTGTGGTTACAAAACTTTTACTGGTTAAGAAACCACAATTCATAGAGTCAAATATTGTACTTTTATACAAATGTTGTGCACATGGTTCATCGAGTACCTAGGTACTTCGTCGACCTGGTGTCGCAAAAAAGAAAGATTTTAATCTAGCTCTTATCTTGATAGGTACCTGCAATAGTATTATAATGAGCACAAGTAAAGTGACACCAAGAAAGGGTATAGGTAGGTTCTCGATTTAACTCTTGTGAAAGCTATGAATTAATCTTTATTTTTCTTTGAACATTTCACTAAAACATATCATTCAAGCATTCATTATTTTATAGTATTACTGAGCTGTCGTAAAGTTTTAGTAGAAATTTATGAAGTTCGTTCTTTTACCGTACTTTGCTCTTCACATTACTATGCTAATTCGTCTTCTACCTCTGCATCATCATTCAATCAAAATCCTTCTTTAATATCGCTTATTAGAGTCTTATCTCTTGTATCTTTCAATCCTATTGTCTGAGTGTGTGTTTACTTAATTCATTCATGCAAATGTGTGTCTTCCCACCTTTTTATTAGAGTTCGATTCTTAAATCATTCGTAGTAACTTGTAATGTTGACGCTGCCCTGTCGCACTGCCAACCTCTATTCTAAAAACAACTCTATGTGTATAACGTTAAGGTGTATTTCAAGTTATGTGTGTGGATGTTTGAGTGTGTGCGTGGTGCCGGCCGGTGCCAGGCGCGCGCGCTGTAAGAATGCGCATGCGACGATGTTGAGTACAGTTACGGCGGCGCGCTACGTATCGATTGTTGAATAGGGTCCGCCTGACTGCTAAAATATAGGGTCCAAGTTTGTACATTACAGTCGAATACCGTAATATCAGAAAAAATATAGAAGATTTATTGCAAAAGCAAAGGTCTTGAAGAGTCACTCTACATAGCGTCATATTATGTCTAGTGCTTCTAAATGATAATATGACATGTAGTCTTTCTTACACTTTTGACTCACATAAAACTCATGATAGGTAGGTATTCCACATCGCTTCTACACAGCATAAACAAGAGCTTCTTATCAAAAATCTTTTTTATACATAGGCAGGGTACCTACCTACCTAGGTACCTATTTAGATTCTCAATTTCTGATACCTAGAATACCTGACGTTTAAGACACTGTATAAGTATGTATGTTTGCAAACTTTTTTATTGTATTCTTTGGCTCATCGCGACCTTGCCTTATCCTGTTTTTTATCTTGCTTAGTTTTTTTAAAGATCTTTCCAGTTACTCGAAGTATAATTTGCGATTTGTAGAGTCCATTACAATAATACAAGATCAATTTAATCGACTCTAGGAGTTTTTGTAGATGTTTTGGTAGTTCTAGGAAAATATAAATTGATACTATATGTAAGTATATGAATAATTTGTCATGTCATCAATATTGTACTGTAGAAGACTTTCCAGTTTTTAAAACACACTTCCGAACGTTTCCGATGAATTAGCAGGTCCTTGCGGGCGATTTGCAACTAAATAAACCCATTCTACCTATTTGCAAGTAAAAAATTAGGATAGGATGATCTCTCCAATTAAAAGTAATCCCTAGAGCCAAGTTTTTATACAAACATTTCCCTGCTTTCTTCCCGAATAATGCATAATTTTACAGGCCTACCTGTTATAGGCATGCATTCACAAAATTATTTTTTGTTAAAATAAGAAATACGGGCTTTCCTTTAGTAGGCAGGCCTTACTTTAATAGAGAGAAATAAATATACCTAGCTCTACCACAGAATAAATAATACTACACTCTACCTACATGCATTATTCGGAAATAAAACAGGGAAATACATTTTTAATAAGTATCTACTGCTGCTTACAAAACTTAATCGTGTTGTACCTTGAAGAAAAGGACGTAAGCTGCCTTTACCGCTACTGCTAAACACGAGATACCTACGCGTTCTCATTTTACTTTCATTAAAAGAAGATTATAAAAGCTATAATTTCCGTACATTTTCTCGGTTGAAACTAATATTAATATCTCGTCTCGGTACTATCTGGGTACACTCAGTCACTTATTGAAGCTGAGTACTGAATTGAACTCTATTTTCATCTATATCATCGAGTGGAACATCAACTTGATGAAAGATTTGATAAACGTAATTCATAAGACCCCTATGCCTGTGATATGGTTGAAATACGGATAAGGTCGTCCTGGGGAAAATCTTACAAAGTTATAAGTTTACAGATACAAGCAAGCAACAGTCAAATCGACCTGCACATGTAGTAAGAATAATTATTATGCGTTTTCATCACGCTTCTATCTCTGCATCTTACCCAAAGTGATGTTGAAGAGTGCTATATTTATTAAAGTTGGGAGTTTGGCAGGTATCCTAAAGGTTCAACACCCTATAAGACGCAGTTCACAAAGTGCTCTAAGTTTACCTTTACTAGTCGTTGACTGTAGCTAAGCTAGACGAGCGAACGTCTGCCGCGGTTTTAATAAAGACGGCTGCAGATTGCCACCTGCCTTAATGCTGTAAAGCGAAACGCTTCTCTAGCATTTACTGCATTTAGCCAAAGACAGGAATTTGCCTTTTGATAACAAGCTTTATGAGAGCTTTCTTCAAAGAAAGTTTGCTGCTTTGAGTGACTCTAGATTTTTGTCAGTTATCTCAAGCTTCGACTATCAAGGTACCGCGTTTAACATTCATCTACGTTCTTTTGAATGACTCTATATTTTTGTCAGTTATGTTTGCTTTGTTTATGAAGATACTTTATTTAACCTTTATCTAGGTATCTACGACAAATGAACATAAATGCTTTATGTTACAACACCATGATCAGGTAACTTTTGATAGAATAAATGCCGACTCTATTCAAGCACGAAACCAATTACGAAGTTCCTGGTATTATAATGCATATTACATCAATCTTCGAACTGCAAACAGTTTGATTTATGCCTGAATACATTACAAACTATTCAGGCAATGTCGAAGGTCTATGGGGGACTATGTGACCTCTACCGAACTATAGACTCCCCTGGGGTCTAAAACTCGCATAAATTACCCTACTCTTAATTAAACTGGTGTTCATAAATAGTCCTATAGACGCATGGAACAAAAGTTAGGTGATAGATAACATCTATTAGAAATAACCTTGGCTTTTGAGGTAGTCGGGAAGAGAGAGGGCAGGATTGCAAAAAATTTAGAAACACATTTTACGTACGTTTTTCCTTTACTTATTGAAAAAAAAAACCGACCACAAATAGGGTTTCGTGTCAACGTTTAAATATCAGGTTTTTCAGCATTACAAACTTAATTTGTTGCTGGTTTGTTAGCAGCAGTATGATGACCAACCGCAAATAGAAAAACTCATTTTTTTCTGAAACCTTTAAGGGTACAATATCCGTTATAGTTTTCATTGTAATTTCAGATTATAAGCTATATTCCATATTAAAAATTATATTAAATTTTTAGCGTTTATACTTTAGAAGTTACAGCTGGAACAAATAATGGGTCAAAAACGCCCTTTTTAAAAGCAAATATCTCGTGACAGAAACATTTTAGTGACTTTGTTTCAAAGAAACTTCACCTTAGTTTTAAAAGACCTATTCAACGATACCCTACTCAATATTACAGAAGAAAAAAAAATTTTTTGCCCCCTTTCACTTGTATGGGAGGGGGTCCAAAAAACATTTAAAATATTTTTTTCTTAACATTTCTATATTTGGGTCAACACGATCTATCTTCTCACCAAATTTCATGTCGATAGCTCTAAAACTGACGAAGATATGAGGGCGCGGCATACAGACAGACAGACAGACATGACGAAACTATAAGGGTTTCTAGTAGACTACGAAACCCTAAAAAGATGTGTGCCGATCTGCAATGACCGATATCAACATCCAAATCGGGCTACTGCATGAGACTTTCCTTAAAACGAGTGTATTAGGGGAAGTCTCATGCATTAGACTTCCCCCAAAACGGGTTGGTGATTGCAGTTCAAGATATACTTTATTAAAAGATATCTCTTCTTCAGGATCCGCTAAAGCCAGTCTTTATAAATCCTGACGTTTAATTTTGCATAGCTGCTTAGTATTTAACATGTTATGCTATTACTTCCCTGTATAAACAGTTTGCCGCTTCAAAGTAATAGCTACTTTTGCATAAGTAATCATTAAAACTGTTTAGAGCTGTACGTAAACTCTAGTTTCTGTTGCCTCCATACTAGTTTATTTAATACTTAATTATACAAATATTTGCTCTTTCCTTACGAGCTTTGGTTTACAGCGTTACTTGATGCTACTTTCATATTAGATGTGTTTTAATTTATGTAAATGTCGTACTCGGTAATATGCATGAAATATTGCTACGAATATTGAATCCACTCAGAGCGTTAAAAATCCTACGGTAAAAATGGCTAACAAAACCATGATTCATTCGAATGCATTTGATCAAGGTTTCGATTGTCAACAAATTGTCAACAAGACCTTTTACTAGCAAATTAGCAATACAAATAAACGAAGGTCGCAGTCTGTCACTTAACTCGGATTATTAAGAATTAGGATTAGAATTTGGAAAATATGTCATAGGAGTACAATTTCTTTGAATCAAATAGGTACCTACCTATCTAATAAGTAATTCTATGTGAGAATCTAAATATTTTCAATGCTCTAACAAAATTAATTTTCCTTGTTCCAGGTAAACAATCTCTTACAAATAAAATGAAGACTGCAACTTATTGCATAAATACCAGCACTGCAACTGCAATGTACCAAGATTCCACGTTTACAAGGTAATATTCCATATCACTTAGAGGGAACATAAGCAAGCCATAGAGTGCGCCTTACTAGGTATGATCGGTTGGCACGGGTACGAACACAGCTACTGTGCTGTCCGTTTGTAGAAAAACGGCAGTGGCAACACTATTGGACTTCTTAACTTCTCCTAGATTTGGCATAAGTACGTAAAGTTTTTTTTTCTAACGCTCAGTTTGAAGCGAAACAAGCGCTTTATAGGTACCTAATTGCTTAAGAAGTCCATATGTCTTCAGAGATTTTTTCCTGGTGACAATTGGAATTCTCTCGCTAATCGACGAGAGTGAAAGGGATTTCCGATTGTCGCGCGACAAAAAGTCACCTGTGTGCACGAGGCCTTAGAGTGATACTTTAGCATGCAATAAAAGTTGTTATGATCGTAATAGTGATACCTGTCACATGCCAGACATGACGAGACGGTAATGGTGCACATTACAACATGCATGCCGAGTAATAACATTACCATTAAAATGTGGGTAGGTGTTTGAAATAGTTCCTCTTCTCTGTACTTACGTGCTTGACGCCTTTTAGTAGGATTTTCAGTCTGAGAAAGCCTAAGAATCCGTAGCGTCAGAGGTTTCGAACTATCTTACTGCGTTTATGATCTGGCTTGGCTAATTTTTGTACCTGGAATGGTTGCATTATGTTTCTACTTAAGTATAATCATTTTGCGTTTCTTTGCAAATAATTAAAATGTAGCTCATAAATTTAAAATAGCAACAATAGTAGGTCCAGTAAATGCCTATTAAACTAAATGGTGTCACTTGTAATAATAATCATAGCTATCAACGTTTGTAGTTAAAAGCTAACTGCAAATTAACTGGGTAGGTAAGTAGGTACCTACTCGTGAAAATAGGTGAACAGGGAAATTAATAAAACAATAAAATAATCGTTTGTCGTAAAAACCTCTATAAAAAGTTATTGCCATTTGCCTGTTTGGATTGTCGATGCCTCTCGCCAGTATGATGACGTAAGGTTGCCGAATGGCCAATCGTTCAAGATCAAGGTTTTGCGCTGCGCAGACGCACGACATTGAGACGCTTCATGGCCAGCGGTCACCGGTTTGTCACTGGCGACAAAATGCGCAAAACTTGTTTACAAAAATGTGCAAAATTCCACAGCCCCTCCGAGCTTCCTTCTTGATTTGAACGTTTAGACTTTTTATAATTCATAGTCTTAATTTTGAGTAGGCCATTATAAAACATTTTTTTATGCAGTTAAAAACTCTGACACCAGGGTTCATTGGGTCGTTGGACGACTTGGTGTTTTACTTGAAGAAGAAAAAGATTTTTCTTACTTGCAAGTTAACGACTCATTTCTGCAAATACTGGATACTTTATTAGATAATTACGTACTGAACTACTTCGATGAAGCCTAAAGGTATCTTTATGTTATACCAAAGAAATGTACTTTGGATAAACTTTTACATAGGTACCTAATTCAACTAGGACTTGAAACTGACTAAATTAAAACTAGTTGGCACAGCGGTGCTTAAGACAATTGAAAGTACTTAAAACATTAATTTAACTTTTTGAGGGACTTTTTATTAGTTTAATGGCATATTAAAAATTCACTAATTTTCGTTTGTCTCGAAGGGTTTTATTTTCAAAGTATTCTTTCTCTTAATTGTTATGTTAATTTATGTAAAAGAATTTTTAAGGGACTTTTATCATCTTCTAAGGAGGCAGTATTTTTAAAAGCCTACTTATCGTCTATCTATCTACCTATTGTAATGTGTACCTCCCTTGGGTTCCTCCCCAGTTATGTGTACCATCAACTTTTTTTTTGTGTGGTACACCGAGTCGTCTAATGACCCGATGAACCCTGATGCTACTGCACGTAGTAGGCCTGTGAAATGAAAACCATTACCAACAACCGTACAAAGTCAAAATACTAAGGTAGGTATGGTCGTTAAATATGCCATATTTGACCGCTGTCAAACCCATCATACTAGATGTTATGTCAACAAAGAAAAATAGACCTTATGGCATAGCATTAACATGATTATTACAGCTATCAAATTTTGCCTACTTGACCATCCGTAGGTACTGTACGTACATATGGAAAAGATTTCCCGCTGTCGCCACCACATTCCATTTCACTCAGAACCCGCGTTCCGTTTGAACACAATCAATCAGCAGTAAATTAAATTCCTCGGTCGGGCGAGGAAAGTTCAAGTTCATTCATACTGGGTAGGTACTTGGCAGTGAACCTTCGGCCAAGGACGAACCAGGAAAATACGTGACAGGGTCGAAACTGAGCTGCGAATAGTTCATACACGGAATTTCTCATATAGTTAAGAGCGCATTCAATTTTTTCTAGCAAATTTGCAAATATTGGCTTTATAAACATGCGAGTTTCTCGAAAACCGTTATGTAAAAATAATATGTTACTTGAACATTTAATCAAGCATATCTTCATTTAAAAATTTACAATGTAAATATTAACATTTTAGTTTTAAACCTGTTATAAACAGCGATATCTAAAGCGACAAAACCAAAATTCAGGAAAAGACCTCAAATCAAGCGTGAGTTTTAGAGTTTTGGTTCACTGTAAAAAAAAAACAATTATACAAAAAAATAGAGTATATATTTGAGAACAAAGTCTACAGTGAACATTTTACAATTTTATTCAGAAATATAGAATAATACCACGTTTTTATATACGATTTTTTGCAAAATAATGCGCCATTATAACGGCTTCTGTATGAAAAAATAACAGTAGTAAAGATTTAAAAAAAAAATATGTTATTTAAGAAGATGTACTTAATCTAATTGCAGAAAAATATATTTATTTTTATTCATAATATCACTGTAAAAAATATTCAAACATCCCCACGTATTTCGCAAAATGACGCTCCGAGAGGTTTGGCAGGGAAAATTGTATGGGCTTCGTGAAAAGCTCTATAGCGGCCTTAATAATGAGATGAAAGGACAACCTACGCGGGAAAATTTATAGGTTCTTATTATAATCTGAAGGGCTAGTGATTTGATTTTAGAATAGGTACTAAAGTTTTGAGATATGAATTTGCACTTAGAAGGAGAAAAAACTACTAGAGCGTGATAATGTTTTTGTTGACTGCAAATGCGAACTATCGCCATCGTTTTTTTTTTTGTTGTTCAACCAGTTTGTATCGGTGAGGTAATGAGGTGACTCCTTCGATGCGAAATTGCGTTTTCCTTCCTTGTTTACAAATATTCCTTTCCTTGAAGTTAGAATTTCCTTCGTTAAAATTTGATTGCATTTATTCTGGGCCTTTGGATCTTTTCCTTGTAATAGTGTGGCTTTATTTGTCATAAATGAAGTAGGTACGCTCCTTATCTTATACCTACGTATAATCAATAAAATACATCGGTAATTTACACCGGATGCTGCAGAAATCACAAGCAAATAACTTGTTATTTTCAAGGCCTCGCTAACAAACTATGTAGGTATTTATAACTGTCTAACAAATTAACTACATAGTTTCTCACCACATGTATTCTCCAACACGGGTGTTAAATTAAATTCCTATCAATTTCATTCCCATCGCTAAGTATTTGTAATGGTACCCTTATTTTCCAAGCGTCGCGCGCGGCGGCGTCGTTGTCGCTGTCAAATGACTGGTTTGTATGACGTTGACAGCGCGTTGAGAAGCTCAGGGTTTGTATGGGATGCGGTGTAGTTATACCAAACCAACAACAACTATTAAATGCATAGGAATTATCTGCGAGTACATTCACTTATCGTGACATAATATGTGAATTGGGATTATCTGAAATATAGTTCAGAAGATGATGAACTGCTTATACCGATCGACGAGACTTCCACTATCTCCTCCAGGCACATCTATGGACCTAAATTTTATATCTAACCCTCAAAAGGTAGTTTTTCAAAGAATGCAGTCCCATGCAGCGGTTTCTGTCCCGTGGCCGCGACTCCAGAACCTTCCAACCCCATTAATTACCGGCTACCACTCTGTATAACAAAAACAAATACATCATGTTCATAGACCGTATCATCATTAGACATTGTCAACTTACGGCCTTGCACTTGACAAATGCGCGCACGTTCTAGCTGTTATATTGTCAACTGATGTGTATAATTACGTGCAGAATAGCCGGAACTGATGCGCAAGCGCAGGCGATAGGCAGTGACGCCATCTGTCGGGGAATTTGCAGCTATTGTTACAAGTCATTTTCATTAGATTTTTAATTAACCGTCTGAAGATGATGTTCGAAACCGGTCGCACTTGACTTAATTATTAAAATTAAACAAATATACATAGTGGAACAAGTGAAAAAAGTGTTTTATTGATAAAAGTTATTTTAATTGTTTATTTAGGTGCACTGCCGTAGAGATTATTTAACTTTTAGTGTCCGATTTTTAGGTAATATATTCTTTTTGTTGTTTATTGTCGAAACTCACTTACGGAAATCTAAATTGCATAGGAATCATGTATCTTTTTATCGTTTGATATAATTGCGCAACAGAAGCTTTCATAGCTACAAAAAACATTAAACCGTATTTTAGTCGACTTTCAAACCATCAAAATATTGTAGTAGGTAAGTGTTGAAAATTGCTAGAAGAGAAGAACCATTCACTTGCCTGAATCGGAAACGACGGTCACAGTTTTTACAAGTTCCACTAAAAGATCGTGATCGGACCCTAAACGGCTGAGATTTGCATGTGTTGCCAGCCCCAATTTGTCGGTAATGGAGCGATCAGTCCCCCCGAGTAATGCCCATTTGTGACCCCAACCCCCACCTCTGACCGGAAGACCCAAGCTACTGGCTTTTTAACCCCATTTGTGGCTAACGAGTTACTTCCACGGTAGTGATAGAAAGTGATTGATACGGAAAACAGCAAAACGTGAAACTTACGAAAATAGATGTTTTATCTTTTATGCACGTGATTTTATCTGCACCATAAAATCAAATAAATTGGGATAAGGGCAGGAAGATGATGATTATGAAAATCAATTTTCGGCCTTGTGAATATGACTAAATAACACTTATGTTAGTAGATATATTTCAATAACGGAATTGTAGATGGTACCAAAGGGATACAATTCGCACGGAACATAACCTTTAAATACTTGCTGTACCTGCACTAAAAGTAAAATGATAGTTACAAACTTGAGTCCGGAATGAAGCCTCGTCCATCAGGTGTGCCGGATATGACGCGTGTTATCAACTGCGCGCTCCTGATGCACTTCCGGAAGCTTCCGGTGCACACGAGCACCATCTATCGCAAAATATAATTTCCATGTTGCAACTCGACTCTAACTCCAGAGGACATACAGGGAAGGGGAGGGAAACGTTGGGTTTCCAGGTAAATCGCTTATTTACCTTTAAAACTATCGCGATAAGACCCGTTAAAGTAATTATTATGTGTGAAAGTAATAAAAGTTAGACATACAGGGTGTTAGAAACATCAACTTGAAACTTGAGTGTCCAACAATACAATGCTAGGCATTGGCCTTAACCTTTTGCGGATAATTTGTCAAATACGAAAATATGGAAAGATTGATTGCAATATCTTTCACAGACAATTTTCAGAGACATTCTTACATATGGATAGAAAAACTGTTTGTGAAAAACATTTCAATGCATGTTTCATTGCCCTTTGAGAGCATTATTTTTTGCCGTTTCCACTATTGACGATTATCCTTTTCCCGTCTAGACGACAACACTTTACAACTTGTCCATTTATTCCCTGAAAGTTTATATTGCAAGTTATCTTCGGGCGTCCAAGTCACGTGCTTGGAGTTTATCTCAAAGCGATTCCATCAGTGTGCAAGATGGGACATACATAATAGAAATAGTAGCGACCGCTGTATGTATCTTGGGAGATAGGTGCTTACGTACATCTGTGGGAGATTTGTCAAAGAAAGAATAGGAATAGGAAGATATGCAATCGCTAGCAAACAAGTGAAGCCAAGCCATGTCAAAGAAATTCCTCTATTGTACTAGATGGGACATACATAATAGAAGTAGTAGCGACCGCTGTATGTATCTTGGGAGAAAGGTGCTTACGTACATCTGTGGGAGATTTGTCAAAGAAAGAATAGGAATAGGAAAATATGCAATCGCTAGCAAACAAGTGAAGCCAAGCCAAGTAACGCGCTGTATGTATCTAGGGAGATTGTAGGTGCTTACATACATCTGTGGGAGATTTGTCAAAGAAAGAATAGGAAGATATGCAATCGCTAGCAAACAAGTGAAGCCAAGCCAACTAAAAGAGATTCCATCAGTGTAGTAGATGGGACATACATAATAGAAATAGTAGCGACCGCTGTATGTATCTTGGGAGATAGGTGCTTACGTACATCATTGGTTGTAGTGTATTGGTTTTGTTTTTTCACCTACATACATACAGTTTTTATTGTTACTTACTATATAATTCACAATTTAACTATTGTTGTAATCAATCGTTTTCTTTTCCAGTTTGCCGGCAGGTCGTATGGGTTAAAATTAAAAACCTTAGTACTAATTATATTATTATTATTATCTTATTACTATAATTATTACAATTATATTATTATTATTATATATCTACCAATATTACATAAATACATAAGCTCATATGCAAAGTACAAGTGGTAATAGCGACAGCGATTCTTGTGATGAGTATTTCTCTGCCTCTTCATCTGACGCTGACGTGTCTTCGAGCAGTTTCCATAGTGTCACATACTCTCTTGACTCTCTTCTGGATGCTGAATTCTCTTCTTGTCCGAAAAACTTTAATGCTGTGCACATAAATGCTCAGAGCATTCCCGCGCATTACTCTGACTTAGTTACATCGTTTTCAAATAAAAATATACATGCAATATTAGTGTCAGAAACCTACTTAAAGCCTTGTCTACCGACCGCATCTTATTCCTTACCAGGTTTCCACCTTATACGTCATGACAGGATTAATAAGGGAGGTGGTGGTGTGGCAATTTACTTGCGTGAACACCTTCCGTATAAAGTTCTAAGCAAATCACCCTCACCCTCAAAATATTCAGCGTCAGCAGAACATATTTTCATCGAAGTGTTGCTAGGAACTTCAAAGGTTTTATTAGGTCTTGTCTATAGTCCCTCACTTCGTATTGACTATTTCTCTCAGCTGGAAACCTTACTGGAGAAATTTGTTCCTTCTGCTGACCACACGATCTTAATGGGCGATTTTAACACCTGTCTTCTGAAGCAGGATCACCGTACTTCAAATCTATTATCAATTGTGGAGTCTGCAAATTTAAATATACTTCCGTTGTCCGCCACTCACAAATTTCCAAACTGTGTCCCATCCTTGCTGGATCTCGTAATAGTATCCTCTAAAGACCGCGTTCATACCCACGGCCAATTCCCTGCAGAAGCCTTCTCCTATCACGATCTTGTATATCTGTCATATAAAATCAAGTGTCCTAAGCCTAAACGTCGTGTGGTATTGCAACGTAACTTCAATAAATTAAACAAGGATAAATTTATGTCGGATCTAAACAGTATCGATTGGGAGGCAGTTTTAAATGCTCCAACAACTGATGGCAAGCTTGAAGTTTTCAATTCCCTATTAACACAACTTTTTGATGTACACGCCCCTCTTCGTCCGGTCAAATTGAAACACCTACCAGCGCCATGGCTTACAGAGGATCTAAAGCATTTAATGAATAAAAGAAATATCGCCAAATCCAGGTACAAAAATGATCCCTCTGAAAGTAACAGTGTTAGGTACAAGGCTCTGAGAAACCGTTGTAGTAGACTATGCAGAGATGCACAGCGCCGGTTTATACATTCTTCTGTAGAAAATAGTAACCCCGCCAAGGTGTGGTCGTTCCTCAGGTCGCTTGGTATTGGCAAATCCAAGTCATCACTAGCTCCTAGTCTCGATATTGAACTTCTAAATAAGCACTTTTCTTCTGCCTCACCAATTCCTTTGGCCGTTAAGCAAGCTACTTTGCAGGCACTTTCTTTAAATTCTTCTCCTTCCTATGCATCCTTTTCTTTCAGACCAGTTTCAGAGCGAGAAATTGAGAAGAATCTCCTTGCTATTAAGTCTGATGCTCAAGGTGTTGACGGGATTAGTCGTAAAATGCTACTCCTTTCTCTCCAAACGATTCTCCCTATTCT
Organism: Phthorimaea operculella; assembly: GCA_024500475.1. Taxonomy (NCBI): domain Eukaryota; kingdom Metazoa; phylum Arthropoda; class Insecta; order Lepidoptera; family Gelechiidae; genus Phthorimaea; species Phthorimaea operculella. The sequence goes on from JANFCV010000234.1 coordinate 251,955, forward strand.
GTGTCACATTTTTAACTTCTCGCTCTTCTCTGGTACTTTCCCTGATTGTTGGCGCAAGGCGGCAGTCATTCCGATTCCTAAGACCCGTAATCCCATATCCGCATCCCAGTACCGTCCTATATCAATCCTCCCTTTCCTTTCAAAAGTCCTCGAACGCCTTGTCCACCAACAGTTTTGTAGTTTTATTAATTCCAACAATATCCTTAGTCCATTTCAATCCGGATTTCGCCCTGGGCACAGCACGGTTACAGCGTTAATTAAGGTGACCGATGACATTCGCCTGGGTATGTCTAGTCAACTTATCTCCGTACTTGTTTTGTTAGATTTTAGTAACGCTTTCAATACAGTTGACTTTGACATTCTCCTTGCGATGCTTCGGTCTCTTAATCTGTCCACTACAGCTTTGGAGTGGTTTCGTAGTTATCTGTGTGGACGCAAGCAATGCGTTCGCGTTGATGATCGAAGCTCCTCTTTCTGTGATATTTCAGCCGGTGTGCCACAGGGTGGAGTTCTGTCCCCTCTCCTTTTTTTCCATTTTTATCAATTTCCTTACCCCACTCCTGAAATGCCAATACCACCTCTACGCTGACGACCTACAAATCTACACTCATTGTGCTGTCAGTGATGTTTCTTCAGGTGTCGATCGAATTAATGAAGACCTCAATACTGTGAAGAACTGGAGTACCTCGCATGGACTGACAGTGAATCCCAGTAAGTCCCAGGTTATTATCATTGGTGGTTCAAAGCAACTAGCTAACCTGGATACTGATAACTTGCCGGTGGTTGTTTTTGATGGGTCTCCGCTTATTTACAGTAAATCTGTGAAGAATCTAGGTGTTATGCTCGATTCTACGCTGTCGTGGTCCAACCAGGTCACGGAGATCAGCAGAAAGACTTTCGCCGCTGTGGGGTCGTTGAGTCGGTGGAAGAACTTGTTGCCGGTAAAGACTAAAATAGAACTTGCGCAGGCTCTGCTTCTTCCGATTCTTGATTACGCCGATACCTGTTATCTGGATCTGAACGAAGACCTTCTGAATAAGCTAGAGCGTCTTCAGAATTTGAGCATACGATTCATTTACGGGCTGCGTAAATATGATCACGTGTCTTCTTTTCGTGCTCGGCTGGGTTGGTTGCCGATCAGACAGCGTAGAGATTCTCACGTAGTTTCAGTTGTTTACAACGTTTTGAACAATCCCGTAATTCCTACCTACCTGTCTGACCGGTTCGACTTTCTTGGTTCCGATCATGATAGAAACCTGCGCTCGAAATCTGACAACATTTTGAAGGCCCCAATGTGTCAGTCAGGATACTACAGAGAGTCTTTCCTAGTAAAATCTATCCACGCATGGAATGCTCTGCCGCGTGAAATACGCCACTGCAAGACACTTGACATTTTCAAAACAAAGGTATATCAACATTACTTGTCGAAATCAAAAATCGATTCAAAATAAGTTGCTACTTATATCCTTTTATGTAATTATGTATGTATGATATATATAATTATGTATTATATAAATATATATAATTTATATATATATTATAGGTATATTTATCTATGTACAGTATATGTAGGTATTATTTATTCTGTATTTATTGCGTCCTTAATGTTATTTGTTATTTTCCTCTTCTATCACTTGCTCTCGCACTGCTCTGTCTTCTATGAATTATCCTCGACCCAAAGGTTGTCTGGAAGAGATCGCTTTAAGCGATAAGGCCGCCTTTGCGCATAGTAACGTTGAAATGTTATTTTACTTCGTGTTTTTATTTTTGTGCAATAAAGTGTTTTTACTTACTTTACTTACTTTACATCTGTGGGAGATTTGTCAAAGAAAGAGTAGGAATAGGAAGATATGCAATCGCTAGCAGACAAGTGAAGCCAAGGCAAGTCAAAGAGATTCCATCAGTGTAGTAGATGGGACATACATAATAGAAGTGGTAGCGACCGATGTATGTATCTAGGGAGGTTGTAGGTGCTTACATGCATCTGTGGGAGATTTGTCAAAGAAAGAATAGGAATAGGAAGATATGCAATCGCTAGCAAACAAGTGAAGCCAAGCCAAGTCAAAGAGATTCCTTGTACTAGATGGGACATACATAATACAAGTTACAAGTGGTAGCGACGGCTGTATGTATCTTTGGAGGTTGTAGGTGCTTACGTACATCTGTGGGAGATTTGTCAAAGAAAGAATAGGAATAGGAAGATATGCAATCGCTAGCAAACAAGTGAAGCCAAGCCAAGTCAAAGAGATTCCCTTAGTGCACTAGATGGGACATACATAATATAAGTTACAAGTGGTAGCGACCGCTGTATGTATCTTGGGAGGTTGTAGGTGCTAACATACATCTGTGGGAGATATGTTTCGGGATGCAAGGATTTTGATGTAAGGAAGACGCAGCAGCAAGAACAGGCAAATGACGTCAACTGCTGCTATAAGCGCATTCCCATCATCAAATCAACAGACACAACAGTCAACTCGCCTAATGCAGTGTGTATGCCATTTTCTTAACGGTAGACGTTGCGCATGACAGGCAAATTGTCGGCTAGTGTATTATAGCAAGGTGTTGCAGGGAACGATGTCCATTCTTATTCCCTATCCTCCACACATAAAGAAACACCACAGACAAAAACGAGCTTATTTACGTTTAAGTAAAAACTCATTGTTTACCAGTCTTGAAAAACGAATCAGTGTTCTTTGTCTGTTTTGTTATTTGCAGTACTTAACCAGTTTTTAATTTGCATTAACCATTTTATTCGCAGTGTTCTGTCTTCGCATATTCTTTGATCTTATTTCAGTGCAGCAGATGCAACGTGTGTGCAGCAGGCAACCGCCAGCTAGATGAATAAAGCAACGAAGGCGCTAAAAGATTAGATTTGGACAAGTTATTGATGCTGCATCTTCCATAGTGTTTGGTCGGAGGGCAGTGCAGCAGATGCAGCATGTCTGCAGCAGGCTACGAGTATGCAAGATGAATAAAGCGACGACAGCGCTGAAAGATTGGATTAGGACAACTTATTGATACTGTGTCTTCCATAGTGTTTGGTCTGAGGGCAGTGCAGCAGCTGCTACATCTCTGCAGCAGGCTACGAGTACCGCCTTCAGGATGAATAAAGCGACGACAGCGCTGAAAGATTGGATTAGGACAACTTATTGATACTGTGTCTTCCATAGTGTTTGGTCTGAGGGCAGTGCAGCAGATGCAGCATGTCTGCAGCAGGCTACGAGTACCGCCTTCAGGATGAATAAAGCGCCGACAGCGCTGAAAGATTGGATTAGGACAACTTATTGATGCTCTGGAGATACAAACACTTTTAGTTAAGAAACTTGTTTCGTGAATTTTGATGATGGAAAATACCAGACGATAGGTAAAGTAGAAATTGTGGTTTTGAGCTTTAATCGGAGCGACAAAGGTCTATGACTATTGACTTATTGGGCTCCATAATGGTTTCCCGAACTTTTGATTTGCGTGGAATCAGAATGATACGCCGAATTGAACCAGATTGATCACGTATCATAATTTACACGGTTATCTGCCGAAAAATTGTGAGCTCTCAAATTTTCCGAGTCATGGCGCCCTCGACATTGGCAATTCTGACCGAAAATTTGCGCTTCGATCAGGCGTAATCTCGTCAATCAGTCACTATGAGATGGGTATTAATGTAGGTAGGTACATCGCTGCGGTGACTGGATGAAAAGTGTGTTAATCTGCAGGGGTTTTTTGGGCACCTGCGTATTTCACAAAATAAAGCGGCTTTTTATGGAATTATTACCAGCAATTTAAAGCAAATAAAAGAAGAAGCAGCTTTAAGTCATAAGATTAAAAATTTCGAAAGCATCTAAATCAAAGTTATAAGGTTTCTAGATTTAGCTTTATGTGGCTTACTTATTCCTATATTTTTTATCGTAGAACTCACTCCAAAAGTTACGTACGCCTTTATTTTATATTCCCATAACATCACGACTACGACAAAAGGAGCAAAGTATCATTGGCGCACATAAGCTGCGTCATGTGTCAACAATTTTGAAAATTGCACCCCGTTCTCATCGCGGGGGCGTATTTTAATATTCGTCGTTGTGCACACGAAATGTGCGGCTGAAGGCAGGCTTTTGAATAGGGGGGTAGGTGATTGAAGGAAATCGTAGACGCAAGACCGATTCATGCCGAGATTACGGTTTATAGGGCACTGAGGAGGAGCTTTTCTTCGCCGCGCATATGTTGGCTCTTCAATGATATTCCTAGCTTTTGTTCACAAGAAAATCACACAATGTGTTTCAGATATCGGGCATCTTATGATAGATTTTTACTCGATAACATAGGAACAGGTAGTATACTTAGTCACTTGAATGATACTGCTCACCAGTTAGTTCATCCCTTTGTCTTACTCGTCAGTATTAGTCACACATACAGATACTCCCCGGAATTACACTACACATGCTATGCTGTGTCATAGTGGTGAGGATACGTAGGATGCATTTTAACTACACGACGAATAGGACTGTGAACGCTGTCTAGTTTGCCGCCTGCTAAGTATTCGCTTTGAATTGTTTGAATACCTCCGTCTACGGTGTATTATGTACATTTGCAATGATTTGTTTGATATTTTGAAAGTTGTATCTAGTTGTAGTACGCTAAAGTACTGACGAGCGATTGAGCAGGCAGGTTCTAAAACGACAATCAGATTTCGGTAAACGTGGGTATAGTAGGTATTGTGTGTTTTCAGGATTAGGTACTCAGATGGCCCTAATAGCCCGAGCGGCGACTGGTCTAATCCATACCTCACAAAAGAATAGAATAATTTAGCTATGTACGGGTAGAGGAGCTCGAGTACTTCGGATTGGTCGTGCGCAGCTGGCACGTTTGGCGGAGTAGCTAAAGTTTGCCCTCTGAAAAAGTTAAAATATCTCATCGAAGAATAGAATGAGACATGGCTGTAGCGATAGGAGCAGTTTAGTAAAGCTTATAAATCTTGGTCTGCCTTCTGCTATCTTGGCACGTTTGGCGGAGTAGCTAAAGTATGCCCTCTTAAAAAGTAAAATATCTCATCGAAGAATAGAATGAAAATATATCGTACCGATAGCTTGCTTGAGTCTGCCTACATATATACTGGTCTGCCTGGCCACAGCCTGGCAGTTTTCCCGGTCCGACCACTTTTACTTTTTTTAGTAAAAATTTTATCTCTTCGAATAAAAGAATAAAAATATGTCGTACCGATAGCTTGCTTAAGTCTGCCTAGAAAAATACTGGTCTGCCTGACCACAGCCTGGCAGTTTTCAAGATACGACCACTTTACTTTTTTTGAGAAATTTTATTTCTTCGAATAACAGAATGAAACTAAGTTGTAATAATAGTTTATTTAAAGCTGAACACATATCCTTGGTCTGCCTGAGCTCAGTCCGTAGTTTCTCCGATGCGATCACTTTTCACTCTCAGTAAATTTCAATTTTAAAGGACCCTGACTTTGTTTAGTAGGAGTCCGTCAATAAAATGAAAATTTGTCGGTGTATAGAAGTGAGATTTACAGAGCTGTAATCTCTCAATGTCTAGATGAAGAATAAGTATGTTAATTTCAAGAATCTACAACTTCAGATGTATTCGTAGTAATTATTTCAAAAATACAATACTTGGGAAAACATTTTCTTCATCTGGACATTGAGAGATTACAGCTCTGTAAATCTCACTTCTATACACTGACAAATTTTCATTTTATTGGCCAGGCCCACTCCTAATAAACGAAGTCAGGTCCTTAAAATTGAAATTTACTGAGAGTGAAAAGTGATCGCATCGGAGAAACTACCGGACTGAGCTCAGGCAGACCAAGGGATATGTGTTCAGCTTTAAATAAACTATTATTACAACTTAGTTTCATTCTGTTATTCGAAAAATAAAAATTTCTCAAAAAAGTAAAAGTGGTCGTATCTGAAAACTGCCAGGCTGTGGTCAGGCAGACCAGTATTTTCTAGGCAGACTTAAGCAAGCTATCGGTACGACATATTTTTATTCTTTTATTCGAAGAGATAAAAATTTTACTATAAAAAGTAAAAGTGGTCGGACCGGGAAAACTGCCAGGCTGTGGCCAGGCAGACCAGTATATATGTAGGCAGACTCAAGCAAGCTATCGGTACGATATATTTTCATTCTATTCTTCGATGAGATATTTTTTACTTTTTTAAGAGGGCATACTTTTAGCTACTCCGCCAAACGTGCCAAGATAGCAGCCGACAGACCAAGATTTATAAGCTTTACTAAACTGCTCCTATCGCTACAGCCATGTCTCATTCTATTCTTCGATGAGATATTTTTAACTTTTTCAGAGGGCAAACTTTAGCTCCTCCGCCAAACGTGCCGCTGCGCCGCGGCAGACCACGACCAATCCGAAGTACTCGAGCTCCTCTACCCGTACATAGCTAAATTATTCTATTCTTTTGTGAGGTATGGATTAGACCAGTCGCCGCTCGGGCTATAACCAAGATATAGTTACCTAGAATAACCAGTTTAAATGGTACATGACCTCTTGCTGGTAACATACTGTATGACGCACTATACTACGACTAAACTAAAAACAGATAAAATGTCTATGCTCCGTTCCCGTTTAGGGAAGATCAAATACTGTTTAATCTTTGAAATACCCTACATAAACCAGCGTTCCAGTATTTTCAAAAACCCTGTCAGTTTTGACCTAAAAGTTATCTATTTCTAGGCCAACATATGGCCTAGAACGCCAAGAACAAACAGGTGTTATCTCGCCAATCAGTTGGTGCCTGACCGGAAATCGAACCCGACACTATCATTACAGTGCACTCACGTAGCAGGAAACCCGAGCGTGCGATCGATGCATCGCTGCAATTACCTGCAGCGCGAGATGTTTCCGACATGTGCGGCCTTGGGGTAGTGCTGATGGTTGTTTGCTTTGTATGGTGCCTGTAGTGATAGATAATCAAACACGCTATGTAGGTAGGTACGTGGAACTGTATTTCTTTCTCGAAAATGATCATTACCACCAAGTACCTAGATCAAATTAGGGACGTACCTAGGTCAAGAGTACCCTAAACCGACAAGCGTGCATGAAAAGATTGATGAATGTTGAAAATCAGGATGTAGTCTTTGTCTGCCCTTTCGGGAAAGAGGTGTGATGTATGTATGCATGGAATATTACGAATTCTTCGTTTATCGATGTTTGTTTGCAACTTCAGCGCCTCGCTGCCTAAAGTGAAAATATTTTGGGTACCTTCTAGTAGTCGGTAGTCAGAGTCAGTGAGGATTAATATTAAACTCTGATCCTGATAGATAGGATATGGCAATTGCAACTAATGCGTTTTTTTTGTCATTTTCGTCCCGTGTTTTCATCTTATTACTTACCTACGTCAATTTTAAAGTATTTGTTGAATATTGGTCACACACATTGTATCTATTTACTTATCGAGTCAAAGAAATGTCACCTTCTATCGTAGAGTTCACTTGTTGCTTTTAGTTTTATTATGACGAATGGCCCAAGTTAGCACTGAATCCCAAAAGAATTGATAAAGAAGATAGAGTAGACAATAAGTTTGATTAAAAGTGGCAGCAGTGAGCCACGGGGACTGGAATTTGGGGGCTATTTGTCATGTCATGTCACCAGTAAAGTAGCTAAGAATATTTAAAAAATGAAATTCTATTCTGCAGGTAATTTGTCTTTGATCTTTTGCTGTACCTATATTTTGTGAGACGATACGTGTAAAAGAGACTATTTATATGACAGTTTATTTTGTATTGTCTATAATGGTTCTATATTTCGTACCTACGCAATATTAATTATTTCTTTATTTATTAAACTTTATTGCACAGAAAGTACAAAAGGCGGGCCTAATGCCACGCGGCATTCTCTACCGGCCAACCAAAAGGTAAACTGAGAGAGTCGAAAGTCAAAGTAAGTCAATATTAGCACTCGTTTCAGACTAGAATATAATATCTACACTTCTGTGTACGTCTAAACTGTTATACAGAAGAAATGTTTTTGTTTCTATATGTTAATAAACCGAATTCAAAAACGACTGAACCGATTTCAAAGAATCTTTTACGTCTTTTCAAAAATCTTTTAAGTTAACATTATTAACTTTTTCATCCCTGAATTTCCTACACAAGTTAGTTTATGCTTTCGGAAAAATGTAACACGTGCCCGCAACCTTCACACGGGCTTCGATAAAAATATTGCCAGGGAATAAATCATCTCATTGTGTCGTCGACAATATTCGCTAATGGACACGAACAGATTTAATCTCATAATATGACAGCCGATGTGGCGCAGTGGTTAGTATGATTGCCTGCCACGCAGAAGGTTCCGGGTTCAATTCCCGGTGGGGTCACTCACAAAGTTGATATTTATCACTTTGTGAATTTGTTCCCAGTCTGGTTAGGACATTGCAGGCTGAACCACCTGATTGTCCGCAAGTAAGATGGTTCCGTGCGTCGGATGGGCACGTTAAGCCGTCGGGCCCGGTTGCTGTCTATGATGGCGGTCGTTACACAACCATGTCAGAGGCCTGCTACTTGCAGTAGGCGGTTGAAAAACTCTGACACCAGGGTTCATCGGGTCGTTGAACGACTCGATGTCCCACACGAAAAGAGAGAGATATGAAAGGTTTCCCGTATCAACCTGAACTATTGTGCACCGGAAGCTGCTGCTTGTGACGTCACCGGAAATGAGGCTCGGCTTCCGTCACTTCCGGTCGGCTGTTCATTATCGCTCCTCATTATGCGAGATACATTGCTAATGTTTTAGCTGTTCGTTCAATTAGGTGTTGTAGTTTTTTTGTGCGTATCTAGTAGATGCGATTCCACTTTATCGCCTAAGTTAGCTAAAATCGTTTACCAAAAATAGCACTAGACTTTCAGGATAATACATACATACATATATCTATCACGCCTATATCCCTTGCGGGGTAGGTAGAGTGTAAACGGCGGTAGAAATGGCCACCACGACTGTAGATTGAGAGTCATTCAGGGGGGCTTTGTATCTGTTACTGAGTAGTGGCAGGTTTTCAGCTTGTCGCCTAAAACTGCAATACACATTGACTCTTAAATTCCTTAGTCGCCCTGACGAAAAGATGTGGGATGATGCTATTCTAAGCCGTCACCACGACAGCTACTTATATTGGTCTATTGATTTACGGGTTATTTAAATAGATGACACCAAAACTATACAAACGAATGGCTGAAAAAACATGTCCAATTTCAGGCATCATAATCTCTAACCTATGGAGCTAATATAGCGCCATATTGTTTTTGTTAAAAGTAATCCTCCAATCGAGTAAAGTATTTTATCAGTGCCCGTGTAAACTAAACTGCAAAGCTTCAACTGTACTTCCGTTACAGTATCCGTTAGTTCCCATTCATAAAGAGTCCGCTTCCGATTGCTCGCACAAATCAGCAGCCAATGGGGAGCGCGTGGACGCTCGAGGGTACAGCAAATAAAAACAAATGAACACCCAGTGATATAGTGGACTCAGATACAGAGTTATATTACGGGGCAAGTGTACAAAAAAGTGTGTTTATTGCAAAAACTGAAACTATTACACATATTAACGGATTTTCGCTCACGGTCTTCTTCTTCGAATGGGACACCAGATCGTCCAACGACCCGACGAATCCTGGTGTACTCACGGTAAAAACTAAATAGATACGGCAAAAACTAACTGCTAGCGCCATTTTTATTTAGCGTTTGTAGACAAAAACTTTCAGAATAGGTACAGTTAGTAGGTACTTAACTAAACTGCAAAGCTGTAACAGTACTTCCGGTACAGTATCCGTTAGTTCCCGTTCATAAAGAGTCCGCTTCCGATCGCTCTCACAAATCAGCAGCCAATGGGGAGCGAGTGGACGCCCGAGGGTACAGCAAATAAAAACAAATGAACAGCCAGTGATATAGTGGACTCAGATACAGAGTTATATTATGGGGCAAGTGTACAAAGAAGTGTGTTTATTGCAAAAACTAAAACTATAACACATATGAACGGGTTTTTACTCACGGAAAAAACTAATCAAAAATGGTAAAAAATTTGCGTTTGTAGACAAAAACTTTTAGAATAGGATAAGTAAGTAGGTAGTTGTAAACTTAACTGCAAAGCTGTAACTGTACTTCCGTTACAGTATCCGTTAGTTCCCGTTCATAAAGAGTCCGCTTCCGATTGCTCTCACAAATCAGCGGCCAATGGGGAGCGAGTGGACGCCCGAGGGTACAGCAAATAAAAACATATGAACAGCCTGTGATATAGTGGACTCAGATACAGAGTTATATTATGGGGCTAGTGTTCAAAGAAGTGTGTTTATTGCAAACACTGAAACTATAACACATATTAACGGTTTCTTACTCACGGTAAAAACTAAATTAAAACGGCAAATACTAACTGCAAGCGCCATTTTTATTTAGCGTTTATATTGTAGACAAAAACTTTCAGAATAGGTCAAGTTAGTAGGTACTTAACTAAACTGCAAAGCTGTAACTGTACTTCCGTTACAGTATCCGTTAGTTCCCGTTCATAAAGAGTCCGCTTCCGATCGCTCTCACAAATCAGCAGCCAATGGGGAGCGAGTGGACGCCCGAGGGTACAGCAAATATAAACAAATGAACAGCCAGTGATATAGTGGACACAGATACAGAGTTATATTGTGGGGCAAGTGTACAAAGAAGTGTGTTTATTTGCAAAAACTAAAACTATAACACATATTAACGGGTTTTCACTCACGGTTTTCTTCTTCTTCAAGTGGGACACCCGATCGTCCAACGACCCGATGAACCCTGGTGTACTCACGGTAAAAACTAAATAAAAACGGCAAAAACTAACTGCTAGCGCCATTTTTACTAAGCGTTTGTAGATAAAAACTTTCAGAATAGCTTAACTTAGTAGGTACTTGTGTAAACTAAACTGCAAAGCTGTAACTGTACTTCCGTTACAGTATCCGTTAGTTCCCGTTCATAAAGAGTCCGCTTCCGATCGCTCTCACAAATCAGCAGCCAATGGGGAGCGAGTGGACGCCCGAGGGTACAGCAAATAAAAACAAATGAACAGCCAGTGATATAGTGGACTCAGATATAGAGTAGAATTACAGGGTTCAAAGTGTTGAAATACACCGGCGTATAGTTCATTAGCGGAAGTTATCTATAATTAGATACATATTGGATCACTCCGATAGCACGAAAATCTAAACTGACTTTCAAAACTGGAAAAAAACATCGACCAAGAACGAGTCGCACTTGCGAACATAATGTAAATACCTACTTATTTTTTGTCATAACGGCAAAATAAATAAATACTGCATCTGTGAAAAATTCTCGTGTCCCGCAGCCAGACAAAGAGACGGACAGACAGCCAAATGTCAATTAAAGAGTCCCGGTTTTGACCCTTTGGATGCGGACTCTAAAAAGACAGTTCTTCAAATCCCAACATAAGTATATCCACATCCACGCGAGATTTTGATCACTATTTTCCTAACACCTTGTCTGCCTGATGAAATTCGCTGCCTTTTGTCATCTCTAACCAATAACTCTGACGACATTCTACGTATTGTGCATCGCACCCGGTCTGATAGAGCATGCATTCAATCCGACGGCGAGAAATTTTCATAAGCGCCACGTGTCGGCGCTTCGAGAATGCTTAACAATTGTACTGGAACCGAAATTGCTTCTATTTTGAAACTGATGACTGACCAAGTTGACATGCATTGAAATCTCATGATAGATTTTCTGAAGAATGGAGTAGATGATAGTCAGCTCTTTTGGGCCTTTGGCGCCCCGCGCTATGTTTCCCTAATTTGTGCTTTGGGTGAACTTTCTTCATCTTCGACTCTGTAGCCGCCAAAACAAACAAATAATCTACAGGATAACCTGATTTTTCCTAATCCACTGCATCCCTCAGCTGTCCTAACAGATTTGCTGCAACCTTTTTCCCAAAAACATTTATGTACACTCTATGGGAATAGCAATGAAATCCTGCTCGCGAAGGACACTATGAGGATACATTCAGTCTATTTATAACACGTGGACTTTGCGTGAAGTACAATCAGATCGTGCATACAATGCACGTGGGTTAGAGCAGTAACTATCACCTGTGCCGGCCGAGTGCGCAGACTCAATGGTGGTCTATGACGTCATTGTGCACTATTGTCCTTCAGTCTGGCTGGACATTGAACAGTCAAGCACATAGATAATTATTTCAGATTGAAACTAGACTATAGCCATTCTGTTCTGCCAGTTAAGCTGGCGTATCTGAAATAATTTGAGTCCGAGGAAGCACTATCCTGCCGTATTATTACGAACGGGTGCTCTCAGCAGATCACCCTAGATCCGGCACGCTTGGGCTACAGTCCATGATTCCAGGGATGGATTTATCCAGTTTGAACTTTATTGGTTGCGAAAATGAAATACAGTGCGGTCGGTCAGTGTAAGGTAGGACTTGATAATGTACAAAAGTTTTGACAATAATGTTGCTCTTCTATCTAGGATACGATAGATTACGATATTGCAGCTAAGGAAAAAAGAGACTTCTCGCCTAATCGTTTGTGTAAATAGGTAGATATGCTCAATTTTATTGCAAAAACAAAACTCTAAGCAAAGCGAAATACTTTCCGTTTTTAATCCTCAACTTGGAACATAAATCCATGGAAAGGAGAGGTTAAGCCACGGAAAGCAGTGCACTGAAAGACCGCTAAGCTTATAATACAGTTATTTAAGCGGTGCAGCGGCTTCGGCTAAATAATGCTCTTCGCGCCTTTGTTTTGCGTGAATTTTTAATATCGCACTGGTCGCGGTTCTGTCGGCTCTTAGACACAGTAGAAAGTCACCACAGTAAGCCGTCTCACCCATGTCATTAAATATTCCACACAAAAATATCAACAGCACTTTCGACGCGCTGACACAACGGCTTCGCGCAAACAGATATTTCATTGCTGTAGCTGCTCCGGACAAATGATATGTTAATTATAGTTTCGGTCGCATGTAGGTATTACCACACCACTAACCAAGAGATGTTCCTAGGCTGCCCACGATTGAGATCAAGGTAGATCAGTGAAAGATGGATGCGGGTACCGTTCAACGATCCTAAGGTCTAGTCGAGATCAAGACTCTAGCTGATCCTTGAGGTCTAGTAATATCTGCGATGGTCATTTTTGTAATAAGAAGGCGATAGTAGCTTGTCTGAAGACGTCTGTTTCTTGTTTCTACTGCGACTTTACCGGCTCTTAGCTGCTGATCTACGATTATCGCTGTGTATTAAGGCTTTCAAAGTGACAGCCGCTAGGGAGCGCTTTATAATAGGTACATTGCTTGTTGTGAGTGGGCTTGGCAGAATATTGCTGGCGATAAAGCGATGTACGGTGAAGTAATTTTTCCTATGAATAGACGAGTGAATTGAGGTCTTTAGAAGTGGGTACAGAATGAAATTCGTTGAAGATTTTGTAGGCGTGCTGTAGATTTTGCGTACAAAGTTACGTATTTCTATTTATCAAATGTGTACGAAATCTATTTCATGGTTTAATATAAATCTAATTTGATAATAATTTCATCTCGTATCATCCCAAATGGATTACCGAAAAATGAGACGAACGCGATTTATTCAAAAACCCTCGACTCATCTCGAATACAAAGTGATTCTTTGAGAAAAAATTATGTATCATTCATTATTATCACTATAACCAATTTTTTGAATTCATTGTAATATTAAAAATCCACACTCACAATACAGTGTGTCCAGGTTTTTGAGAAAAAAATGTAGTTTCAAGGCATCATCGCAAAAACTAGTCACAAGGAGCAAAATAGGTTTCCCATATAATACGTAATATTAGAAAGTCCAATTTGATTCTTTATTGTCCAAAATTTTTGGTAAGCTTGGAATGGTCCCCCCCGCGCCGCCGGGCTTAGTAAACATAGCAGAAGCACGCTCTGAGATTTAAATTAGAATTTAAATGTTAATCCTGTACAAGTTATAGACATTTTACGTTAATTAAGTGTATTGAACCACAATAAGTGTATTTTTCAAAAAACTATAAGTGAATAAGGTCTTTAAAGTGATAAAATAGTCGAAGATTGTGTCAAAGGTGTTAGATTTAAAAGTGTAAATCAATAACAAGTGCCGTCATTGCGCTCGTCACCGGCCGGTACCGTTCACTTTTCAAGGTGAACCAGTGAACTACTACCCTTCTACCTGGCTTGTGACACCGGCACGGAAGCACCCGTACCTCTAATTCGCCGGTTGCGATATAGTGATCGTGGCGCAAAGGTCCGCTAGCGCATACTAATACCACAGACGTCGGATCGAATCTACTATGGGACTGGACAAAAGTTTTATAATTTGAACTTTTTTATTTTTGAACAATATTATTTGTTTATTTTTCTTCTCTTTTTCGATCTCTCTACTCCACAAATATCCCGTGATTATAAAGTCAAACGCTATAAATAGAAAAACAAAAAATGGCGAACAAGTGCTTCAAATGCAATAAAGCTCTACCAAATATTCGTTTTCTTACGTGCCATAAATGCAAGAAGCAATACCATTTGTATCCTTGTGCTGAAGTATCAATAAAGGGTTTTAACCAGATGACTCCAACACGTAAGTCTAAATGGAGTTGCTCAAGCTGCCCTGACGTGAAGAAAACACCGAAAAAAGTGTCTACCAAACCACGTAATCCATCTTCTCCCGGTGATAACACAACAACTACTATTCAACAAACAGCCGATATAAGTCAGAGTACGAGTCAAACCACAAATGAGAGTACAGAACATACTACTTGCGAAGACCAACCGTCGTGTTTGGGTCAAAGCACTGCATGCACATCACTAGCTGCTGAGCCATCGGAGGGCCCTTTGTCTCCAACAAAAGATGAACCAATCCCTAAGGTGTTGCAGACTGAAGTCCTTGATAGCGACATCATGCCGAGCAACCAATACTGCAGTAATTTTTGTGACAAACAGTCATCACTTCAAAAAGCCCATTCATTAAGTGCTCTTTTTGATTCCAATGAACAGCTCAATAGCTCTGATGACCTGGGAGATGACACGCTGTCGAGAAGTGTAGAAGTACCTGAAAATTTCAACAGATCTACAGATCTTACCAGAAATATAGAGCAGTTGAAAGCTGACCTCGAAAGCACGGAATACGAACTAGAATCAACTATACTAGAAAATAACGAACTAAAGAGACAGATCTCAAAGTTAATAATAGAAGTAAATAATCTGAAAACAATCTGTAAAACCCCAGCAAATAAAAAGAAAACTCAGAAAAAACGAGATTCTCTGACGCCAAATTCTGGAAACACCAATCACCAGACATGTGCATCTTGTCTTATTAACATGAAGAACATCCATGACCTGGAATCCGAAAACGCTGCGCTGAGATCCGATATAGAGTGCACATTGCAGGAAATTGAACGCCTCAACTTGGAAATCGAAAAACTTACTCTTGGACTAGAAGACGAAACAACATCTGAATGCAAAACGTATAAACGTAAAGGAAAGATACTTATACTAGGAGACCAACATGTGCAAGGGCTATCCTTGAAACTTTTAGAGGACAGACAGTACGGTCCAAATAGAAAGTATTCAATTTTAAGTATCGTAAAGCCAAACGCAAATTGTTCTAGGATTTTGAGCGAATGTAGCCAGCTCCGTAATGAAATCGATCAATTTGATATTGTTATCATTGGCATGGGATGTAATGACAGGGACCCTCATGTATTCTTATCGGAACTTTCAGAAACTTTGAAGTGTTTAAAGAACCAAATCGTGTACCTAATAGCACCTCTCTATAATTCATTTTTTAATGTAAATTATTTAAAACATGATATTAAGTCTCTCATTAAGAATCTAAAAAATTGCAGTTTGATAGATGCCAAAGACTCTGGATCCCGATTCAGAAATAGGAGATACATAAACTTTATAAGTAAATGCATTAACATTTCAATTGACCGCTTAGATAATAGTAGATCTTGGAATGGTAGTATAGATAAGGAAAACTCAGATTTATCGTATAAGAGTCCTTCAGACCGTAACCCAAAGATAAATACAGAAGAGTGTTTTCGTCCCTCCTCGAAATAGCCCTGCAAAGCCCACTACTGACCAAAACATCCCTAATCGACCACAAAATAAACGTCAAAAATTCAAAATTGCTCATTTTAATATAAATAGTCTAAATTCAACAAAAATTTCTGCACTTGAGATCTGGCTAAATAGTGAGCATGGTCATGATGTCCAGGTGTTGTGTTTTACCGAACACCACAGAAAAGAACAAGATCTCAAGGTATTAAAATCTCTGATTTTGTCCTCGCGAGTAGCTATTGTAGGAGTACAGCTAAAAAGGACAGCGGGGGTTCTTGTATCTACGTAAGGAAAAACTTAGTGTACCAGGAATTACCAAAGATTAAAACACATTCCATACCTTATATCTTTGAATCTTGTGGTATATCATTAAATGATACTCAAATTCTCTGTGTTTATAGACCAAATACTACGAAAAACGATAATTTTCTGGTGAATTTGGAAAAACTTTTGGACGAAGTCTGTAATACAAGCAAACGTAAGGTCGTACTTTGCGGTGATTTTAATCAAAATACCCTGATTGACAGTAAGAGTACTAGAGAATTTTTAACTTTGCTAAATACTTATAACCTAAAACCATTTATAAATGAACCAACCCGGATCACCAACCATAGCATGCGCTGCATTGATAATATCATCTCTAACTTGCATCTTACTAAACCTAGAGTTCACGAGCTAGCACTGTCGGATCACACCCTTCAGTGTGCGTATGTGCCAACTAAACTAAAAAAGCGCCAAAGAAGGTTTTTCAAATGGGTTAGGCTATTTAATAATTGTAATCTAAACAAATTTAGAGAGGAGCTTTCTAATGTTTCGTGGGAGGAAATTTTTATGTCCGAAGATGTTAACGTATGTTTTGATATACTTCACAGCTTACTCAAAAAAACGTTGGATTCTGCCATACCTGTGATAAAGGTCAAGGGCAATTCAGCTCCCTCAAATACTGGCTGGATCACCAAGGGCATAAAAAAGTCAAGTGAAACCAAACGCGATTTATTCATAGAACTAAATTCACATGATTCTCTAAAAACCAACAAACAAGTAGATGACAACATGTACAAGAAATATTCCGATACATTGAAGACAGTAGTCAAAATTGCGAAAAAGAAGCATACTGAGAAAAAAATCCTTAATTCCTCTAATATACTGAGAGCTACTTGGAGCCTTATAAATGAAAATGTAAAAGAATCACCAGATAATATAGATAATTTTGTAGGTCTCACCAACGGCATTCAAAAAGCAACTGATAATCAGGAGGCAGCAAATATGTTTCGCTCATATTATATTGACGCCTTTCGGTCTGCTAGCACCAATCCAAACTTTAAATTACCAGCATATGAGAATAATACTATGTTTGTTAGACCTGTCACTAAAGATGAACTTCTAAAAATAGTAAGGAACCTTAAAAACAAAAAATCATCAGGTTATGATGGACTTACTGTAGTGGCACTTAAATATGTAATTGATGTTGTCGCGGAACCGCTGATGCATATTCTTAACCTTTCCCTTGAAAAAGGAGTCTTTCCAAATAAATTAAAGGTAGCGCGGGTCAAGCCAATATTCAAAAAGGGTGAGAAAAACTTGGCAAGCAACTATCGTCCCATCTCCCTGCTGCCTGTAATTTCAAAAGTATTTGAAAAGGCAATGGAGCACCGTATTCGATCTTTCCTCATAGCAAATAAAATCTTGTCGCCTGAGCAATTCGGTTTTCAGAAGGGAGTCTCTACATCAGACGCGCTCTTTAACATGGTCGAGTATGTGTCAGAGGCTTTGGACGGAGAGGACAATATGGTCGCCTTGTTTTTGGATCTATCAAAGGCGTTTGATAACGTAAATCACTCTACTCTCCTTAACATCTTGGAGCGTTATGGCGTGCGCGGCTCTTCTCTTAACTGGTTCCGATCTTACCTTCACGAAAGAGAGCAGAGCGTTGTTATTACGGTTTTAAATGAAGACACTTCCACCCTAGAAGATATTGAATCTGCGTCGTTTTGTGTACCCAGTGGCGTCCCGCAAGGGAGTATTCTTGGTCCTTTGCTTTTTCTCCTTTACGTTAATAATCTTCCGTCGGTTGTAAAGGACAAAGTAATTATGTTTGCAGACGACATCTCAATATTTTTTAAACACCCGAGGAAAAATATAAATAATCTCGAGGGACCCATCACGGAGTCTTTGGCAACTATAATAACTTGGTTACAATCGCTAAGCCTCAAAACAAACGTAAGCAAAACCCAAATGTTGCACTTTAGGAACTATGGTAGCAAGAGGGCTGATATAAAGGTCACGGTAAATGGTGATGTTGTCGAGTTTGTAGAGGAGGCAAAGTTTCTTGGAATCTGGACAGATGAGCACTTGAACTGGAAGAGGCATATTGAAGGCTTGGAGAGCCAATTGAGTAGTTTTTGTTACGCATTAAAGAATTTGATGAAGATATCAACAAAAAAGGCTGCCCTCCAGGCTTATTATGCATTCTTCCAGTCCAGGGTTCTTTATGGTCTTGTTGTTTGGGGTGGGTCTGTCGACATTGATAAGATACTTACGCTACAAAAACGCTGCATACGTATTCTTGATTGCATACCATCGAGCCGAGAGTCATGTAGAGCATCCTTTACCAAACTGAAATTACACACGATTACAGGCCTCTATATTCTGGAACTATGCAAACTCATAAGACGCTATCCGAATAAGTTCCCAAATAGGCCTGAACCTAGAAGTCAAAGGTTGAGGATGCTCCATGGATCCGAAATAAAGTTAAATCAACCAATATGCAGAACTACCGCTTTTCAGCGAACAGCGAAATACAATGCGGTCAATGTCTATAATAAGATTCCGAATGACGTGAAGACACTCCCAGACAACAAATTTTATAAAAGTCTCAAATTATCTCTACTAAAAACTTGTCCATATAGCTTAGATGAATTTCTGACATAATTGTATTTTCCTAATCAATCATAATGTATAATTGTATTATTGATCAACCTTGACATCATTTTTATTAACTGAATATTGACATTGCTTATACTGTATTTACACAATTTGAATTTTGACATTGCTAATACTGTACCTATTTATACAATTAGACATAAATTTTTATTCTCGTTATATTTCTGCCTAAACTGTAGTAAACTTTTATATTGTAAAAATTAAACTCGGATAGGTAGGTTTATCATAAGCTACACCTAACTAGGTAAAATTGCATTGATGCTAATAATTATTTTAAGCTGACAACTGTAACTTAACATGCAATTTATGGCTTAAATAAATGAAATGAAATGAAATGAATGAAAGGAATCTATTTTTATCACGGCCTTGTAAAATCAAGACACGTAGTAAAAATAAGGAAAGGTATGTGTGATACGGAAAGTCAAGTGCTCTCTACCAACCTTGTGTATGTGAAGGAGGATCTCTTCCTCATAAATAAGTATTGGGCGTCTCCAGAGCCCTTAAAATTTTATGAGTGGTCGTTACTTCCCGCGGGAACAAACTTTGCTCGAATGCTTGTTATTTGTTGAGTATGTTGTAAATAAATTCTTAGAAGTTAGACATAAGAGGTATCCTTGCGGCACGACATTCTAAAAAGTTTTCCAATGGTTTTACAAGTGCATTTTGGAAGTGTTTTTCAGGGTTTCATTTTTTATAATGACGGATCATGCCTATCTTCCAAAGTTTCAAGACTTATGCGTTAAGTTTTGACAAGTTTAGAAAAGTTTCGCCTGAGTGGGACACTTCTGGAGGTATCCGTAGTTAAGTAGACATGAGAGACTCATTAATACTCATTAGAAATAATATTAAATTCAAGGAGCGTAAGGATGTTGTTGGATTGTCGGTTGAGAGTTGTACTGAGTTATCTTGTGTTGAGCTGGAAAGTCATGTTATAGTATGCGTATACAGACCGCCTATAGCTAACAATTTTACTACATTATTAGAAGTTATGGAAGATGTACTCAAATTAGTCACAAAAACAAATAAACATGTTATTGTTGCTGGAGACTTTAATGTAGACATTTTAGTAAGAAATGCGTTCAGTGATAAATTTTTAGGTCTTTTTAAATCATTTAACTTGTCTAATGTATTTTATGAGCCTACTCGTGTGACGGCTACTTCTGCCAAATGTATTGATAATGTATTTAGTGATTGTGACCCTGTAGATAAATGCATTATTAATTCTCTTCAGTCAGATCACAAGGGTCAATCCGTATTATTTCCGTTCAAATTCCATATTAAAACAATCAAAATAGAAACCAGGCGCATCACTGCTAGTAGGTTAGAAAAATACCAAAATGTATTGATGAAGAAATTACCATTCCATAATTATAACTTAGATAATCCTAATACCTTATACCAAGACTTTTTTAATTTATTAAGTGAAGAATTTGAACTGATTTTTAACATAAACACAAAAGAAATTAATACGAAATTTAAATTCTGTGATTGGGCGACCAAAGGTCTTAGGATTAGCAGAGATAAGACTTTTTGAACTTTACGAGCTTAAAAACATGACAACTGATGGCAGTTTTAATGAGTTGGTAAAAAAATATTCCAAAACTTTTAAGATAGCTTGTCTAATTGCTAAAGCAAATTTTATTAGTAATAAAATAAAGTCTTCAGACAATAAAATTAAAGCTGTCTGGAAAGTTATTAATAGCGAAACAGGTAAAACTAAGCCACGCGAAAATAACTTTTCCTTAATACTGACAACGGCATGATTAGTACAAATTCAGATGTAGCGCAGGAGTTTGAGTCATTTTTCACAAATATACCGCTAAAAACGACTGAATCACTGAACTCTTCACCATCAATTTCATCTATTTTACTGAAACAAAATGTAGATGTCTGCAATTCGGAATTAAAATTTCATCATGTTAGTCCACAGTGTATTTTAAAAACTTTTAAAGATATTAAGGTTAAGAGCACCGAAGATTTATGGGGCATGTCAGTTAAAGTTTGTAAATCAGTGATTGAATTGTTAGCGCCATATTTGGCTGATATCTTTAATGATTGTATTGATCATGGCATCTTTCCTGATTTAATGAAAGATAGCAAGGTAGTTCCGCTGTTTAAAGCTGGCGACAGACAAGATCCCAGTAACTATAGACCTGTATCTATTCTGCCAGTTCTGAGCAAAGTATTTGAGAAGATCATACTCAATCAAATGCTGTCCCATTTTAATAGAAACAATTTATTACACAACCAGCAATTCGGTTTTACAAAGGGACGTTGTACCACAGATGCTGGTGTTGCTCTGATGAAACATGTATTTAATGCCTGGGAAGAATCAAAGGATGCCATTGGTGTTTTTTGTGATCTTTCCAAAGCGTTTGATTGCGTAGATCATGAAACTTTATTGCTAAAGTTAGACCATTACGGTATTCGAAACACAGCTCTAAAACTGATGAATTCATATTTAGATAATAGAACTCAAAAGGTCCAAATAAATGGCGCCAAATCACAGGGTCTCGTGTTAAAATTGGTGTGCCTCAGGGCTCTATATTAGGACCATTTTTATTTCTAATTTATATAAATGATTTGCCTTACATGGTACAGAACTTGTCCAAGATTGTATTATTTGCTGATGATACATCCCTTATATTTAAGGTTGATAGACATGCACAGAATTATGACGAAGTAAATCACACTCTTGGACAAATTCATAGTTGGTTTACTGCAAATAATTTAGTTCTAAATGCGAAGAAAACAAAATGTGTATTATTTACTTTGCCAAATGTAGTACATTCATCGAGTAATTATGTACAACTTAATAATGAAAAATTAGAATTTACTACCAGCACAGTTTTCTTAGGGATTACTCTTGACTCAAAGCTACAATGGGGTCCACATATTACATCTTTATCGGGAAGATTAAGCTCGGCTGCCTATGCGGTACGTAAAATTAGAGAAGTTACGGATATTGCAACTGCACGACTTGTTTACTTTAGTTATTTTCACAGTATTATGTCCTATGGAATTTTGTTGTGGGGTCGCGCCGCTGATATTGAAACAATTTTTGTACTTCAAAAAAGGGCCATTAGAGCAATTTATAAACTTTGCAGTCGTGACTCCCTTAGAGAACTGTTTAAAGAAATTAATATTTTGACCGTACCATGCCAATATATTTACGAAAATATCATGTACGTCAGAAAGAATATAAATACTTTCACTAGAAATTATGAAAGGCATAACCGCAATACAAGGAGTAGAAATGAATTAGATCAACCTAAGTTTAGACTAGCCAAAGTTAGGACTTCATTTCAAGGTCTAAGTATACGATACTATAACAAAATACCGGAAGATATATTAGAAAGTAAATTTAAGTCTGTTATTAAGAAAACTTTATGTTATAAAGCTTATTATAAGTTAGATGATTATATTAATGACAAAAATGCGTGGACTTCTGAAATTCCAGCGCAGCACAAGAAACACGCACTCGTTTTGAATACCAAATCAGGACTTACAAGGAGTATAAAATTGTCATAATCAATTGTAACTTCGTCTTAATCATAATTTGAATTTTATATGTACCTACTTTTATTATATTTGATTTGTTTAATATTGACATTCTAAAAGTATTCTTTGTGAATCTACTTGGAAATAAAAGTTTTTGAATCTTTGAATCTTTGAGACATATTTAGCTCAAAAGACCTATTCTTATAGTCAAGTTAGCTGTCCTCATAAACGCTACTACTAAATCGAAAAAGAAACAAGCATTTTTTAAATGCACCGATTTGTCTGCTATGTCACCTGCTGGTAAGTGATGATGCATTGCGAATATAACATCTTATGTTTTTCAAACCTGCCTGCCGCCATTCGTGATGATTCTGGCAAATGCAAAATAAGTAAGGTTCCAAAATAGGGTCCAGCTGTCGACTTTTAAGGATGTTAACATACGGGGTGTTAGGGACGGTGTAACGAAAACTTTGCAGGCGTGCTCAGACCATGAAACTGAACAACTTTTACTATGGAGCCAATGGTGGGAAACGAAAAAAATTTTTCGACCTCCCATACAAAATTCACGATCAGCTGACTGATTTTGTATGGGAGGTGGGAAATTTTTTTTCGTTTCCCACCATTGGCCCCATAGTAAAAGTTGTTCAGTTTGATGGTCTGATCATGCCTGCAAAGTTTTCGGTACACCGTCCCTAACACCCTGTATACTTAAATAATCTTCATTTTGTGGGTCAATACACAAATACCTATCTGTAAATCCGAAATGGGGTTGGTTTCAAAATGGATAGGTAGGGGTATATTTGCCTGAGCAGGTAGGGTTTCAATCAAATTGGGTTAGACCAATCAACAGACGATCGTAGGCACAATAGAAGTATCAGATAACCGTCCGCAATTTCGCACAAGGATAGCCTGTAAGCCTCTAATGCTATGTATTACGATAATTGTTCCATACAATCCGCATGCATGAAGAGACTAATTAGTTGCCCTATCCGAGGATACAGCTTAATTCAATCGCTATTTGAGATATCAACGAGATTACGCTGATGAGTTTATGGATATTACATCGCAATATGATTATTCATCGTATTACGTAGGTAGGTACGTTGATTTTGTTATACTTAGGTAATAGGTAAAGTTGTTTTTCGCAATTGCCAAAAGATCGTTGATGTAGGTAGTGATATGATCTTGGATGATTAGTAATCGCCAGCAAATCCTTACACCCATTTATGGGACCACCTTAAACTGGTTTTTCTTACAAATACAAAATAAAGTTAAGTTGATCGCTAAAAATGGATAGGTGAATTTGCTGGCGGTAGTACAATTTGGTATAAATTTTTCTTAGGTAGTTTGTTTGGAATCAGTATTAAAAGGCCACGCTTTTATTTGTTGATAGTAGGAATACAAAATTGTGTCTATTCTTCGTCGGTCTATTTGCCTGTTCATGGTTCATTTTCAGATTTTAATACAAATTCCACGCAAATTATTCACAATAGATTTAATGCTGCGGATTAAATTTTCGCTGCCACCAATTTACGGTATTTACGTTGACGTGTAGCGTTATTCACAACTAAGCCGCGATTAATAATACTGCATAGGTCTACTAAATATCGTATTTGATGCGGAAAATTTGTACATTTAATGAATATTGAATAATTATCAATGAAAAATTTATCATCACTAAATTAAAATTTTATAACATTAACATGACAAAAAAACTACGAATCATCTTTAGCTGGAACTGACCTGCGTGTGGTAAGATCGCAGAACTTTGACATCTACTAAGTACCTACATGTTAAATCTTTGATATTATATTCTGTCATATTCATACTAACTAATCGGAAAACATGTGATTAATGTCATTGAGATAAAACACGAAAATGAGAACAAGGTCGAAATATATCACTGCAGCACCGTAATTTTACACTGTAGGGTGTGAAAATACATCCATGGTACATCCTTACACGAGCTACAAACGGCTTGGCAGTTTAGCAGCACCACCTATCGACAAATCGGTGTCGGCAAGCCTCGCAAGCTGTAGACGTGATGTAATATGACTTGAAGCATGCGTGCAAGCTGGAGGCTTTGCATGTAATATTACTACTTATGTGTAGGGTTTGATAATGCATTGTTACACTAGCTTCAAGCAGCTTGGCAAGTCAACAAAGCGCCACCTATCGGCAAATAGGAGTCGACACACTTGCGAGCTGTGAGCATGATTTAATGTGAATCGAAGCATGCAAGCTGGAGGCTTTGCGCATGTAATATTATTATCTTTCTTGGCGGTGTTGTGTGAGGCTTGGCTGTGATATAATTACGGTAGTGTATTGGTTGTAAGGTTAGAATCTAACCGTTAGATGGAATTGTAGGAAAGGAAATAGAATGTACGGCGGAAGAAAATACTAAGAAAGCTATGTTGCTGGGATTCAAAATCTCGTCACTTTAAGTGTTGGTTTTATTTATGCCGTATGTCTTTGACCAGTGCTGCCGTTTTAATTTGAGTTTGGACTGTCATATTTCTTGACACAATTAGTCATGCATGTCATATCATATCATAGTAATAGATCAAGATATTTTTTTTCTTGTGACTTTTATACCTATTAAGTCCTCAATGTATAAACACAATAGCGAATAGTAAACTCTATCTCGGGAATGTCGTCAACTTGATTAAGTAGGTGTCGAGACTCACAAGGAAACATGTGTCGATATTGTCGTGCAGAGGAAATGCCTCGATTGCCTTTAGCACCACAGGAAACCAATGCCGCGGGATTAGCTTTGTGAAGATGCAGGAAAAGGATATTTTCCTTAGTACATCCACAAAATACAGAGTAACCTACTGGGTCATCTGATCATATTTAGGAATTTCGGGACTGTCACTTGTTACATACTGTCAAAAATCTCAAAGTATATGAATATCAAAACAGCAAAATAACGTCATATTATGATGCTGAGCCAATTCCAAAAAATATGACGTTCGTGGCAACCATCTTCTTGATTAGGTACCTTGAGTTCCCCTGAGATTCCAGTTACTTCTAGGTAAAGTCAGTAAACGTCACTCAAAAGCCATCTGTAAATGATATTTAATTTGTGGTATAATATAATACCAGTACATTAAATACTAGCAAGCAAAACTAAAAATGGATATGACAACTAGTAAACCCAACCATTGAAGTCATATTCAAAGATTTTAATCCAAAATACCGCGACTGTTTTATTGAAAGAGGTTTGACAGCTGTCACATAATAAAATAAATCAAGCTGTGTTTCTCCGTGTTGCGATTTGATTATGATGGATGATTATATTAAGAAAGTTGAGATGATACCTCATATTTTGCCATTACTAGTATATTAATACTAATAAACTCGTTCGCAAACAAACGCATCAGTCACCATCAGTCAATTACCATTGGCTGAACCTCCTTCAATACCTGTTCGCGTTGTGATCTCCGCCATCTTGGTTCCAATAACGAAGACAGATGCCTCCATCAGTCAATTACTACAACTCACATGTACGCGCTGTGTCAACACGAGACACATGCTCGAAAGTTGTCCGTCAAGAGACAGATGTTCCAAATGTTGTGCAATAGGTCACAACACTATACATGTTACATTATTATAGAGAAAACATTTTAAATATATGAATCATTATTTATGTTGGTATTTTTTATTTGCAGGTACTTAATTCATCTTAGCAGACACCCTTGGGAATCTTGTCGACTTACCTGTAAGTAACTGCAAGTTAAAAAAAATATTCTTATTGCAAAGTGCAACACAAACGGACAAATTTTTACCTTAATTTTATTCTTAAAATGGCCTTTCATGAAAAGTGTTAAAAGGGTAATAACCTCTATAAAATAGAGCTTATGAGCGTATCAAATTTTATCACTTTTAATCCCAACTTGAGCACCTCCATAAAGGCAACGTACGACCATTATTTTAGACTTTTGAAAGCCTATTGAATATTTTTTTATGTCTCACCATTTTGCATGTAATATCTAATGCCTCTTCAAAAGAGGGTTAAAAAGTGTTAAAATTCACAGTCTAAATGGATTATTAAAAGTGAAGAATTTGTCACACTTTTAGTTAGCACAAAAACCTAAAAGAAAATCACAATTTTGCTGAGTTAATCCACTGCCAGACAGATAGCAGTTATAAAATCTCACTTAGCTTTTAAAAGATTATTTCGCTAGCAAGCAGACAGCTAGACGTTGTCATAACTATTAAGGCGAAGTAGCAGCACAGCAAATATGCAGGGCTTAAGTAATGAATTCGTTTCATTTAGTCAGCGGAGCAAAGTGTTGGGCTATAAATAATTAAGTCGGCGAAAATGTGCGCTGTTGTCGGCAGTCGCTGTCTGCAGCTGAGTAGTCAGCTTAGACGAGTGTCCATTGTACTTAACAGATTTTACTAATACTGTGCGAAAATGCCGCAAAAGTCTCAGGACTGAAAAATCTTGTATTTGTGGTATCGTGGCGTCAAGTGACCTGAGAATGATAAATGCTTGTATCAAATAATCTTCTTACTAAGTACAAACCGCAGACATGGACAGCAGCTGGTACAAGCATTTAAATTCCCAATTCACGTTGTCAAACCAACAATTTCACAGAATCAGCGCTCTTCTCTAGGAATCAAACTAAACCTCCGGATCCTGAAAACCAACTATTGATTCTGTTGCCAATGCACACTAATTTTTACACAATATTCACACAATATTTTTCTTCAATTATGAGATCTTATCTGCAACTGGAAATCACAAAAATATTCGGCGCGAAAGACCTTAATACAGTACCAAACAAACCATCAGGCTAATACCGTGCCCGAGTGTGCAATGGACGCTTTTCATCGCTATCTTGCCGCGCCAGGACATTAGCATATAATTCCCAGTCTGCAGTTCCCACTGCACTTTCCGACCCGCCGCCGCACCGCTGCCGTCTTTATTGATTCCGCAACATCGCTGAAATATTGCCTGCGACGGTTTGGGGAAAAAACTAGTGAATTTACAGAAGGGCAGCTCGTCCCTGTTCCTGACCATTGATACCTACACTCAAGGGTGGCGACCTTTTATTTCTGAATTTTTGAAATGCGGTTCCTGCGTGAAACATAATTAGGTACATTATAGATAGGTATATCAAACTTACACTATAGCACACCATACAAAAAAACCTTTGGACTAGCGAGTCGTAATTTTGCCGTCCGCCCGCACCGAAGAACGCTGTTGAACCGGTTCGAGATCGTACGTAAACGACGACGTGTAGATTTGTGTGTAGGCGTAGTGACGTTTCCTTGAAGGCGTCTCTCTGTATTGGGCAGTTACCAACTTACTTTGTGTTTGGGGTGAGCAGGGTGAGCGGTGAGAAATAATGGCCCCGTGTTATTGTTTTTCGGGACAGTTATTGAGGTGTCGCGCGGTGAATGAAAACCCTTTGGCTCTTGGCTACTTTGTTTTGAACATTTAGATATGCGAACAGGAAAAAGTCTTGCCAGTGTGTGCCTTGTATCCAATTTATGAATGATTTTGATGCAGGAGAGTCACTGATTCCAAGAAATACATATAAAGATGAGTAGACAGGATACGTTCAATTGAGTAATTTGACTCACTTTTAGACCTACTAGTGAGTCAAAGTCCTAAATTGGTATTTCCAAAGGATAAAAGAATAAGTCCCTTGGTCTAGATCCCTACAGTAAACCTGCTTATGTAGCTCTCCAGAGCCATTAAGAGTTGTAGGTTTGTTTAGAAGCTGCACAAGCCAGTCGAGAATTAGCTTAGCTGCAGCTCGTTAAGCCGCTGGAAGTAGGGTGATGAGGCTAATAACTGGACAACAAGAAATAAGAGAAATAGTAGAGACATGTTGTGAATGTTAACAAATGTTACATTGACATTACTAAAGAAAGGGTAAACAGAGAGATACTAGATGTGCACTCAGTCTTCGATATTATTATAACCAGTTTTTGTAAAATTTCAGCAAAATATGACCTGATTTAAAGCAGCGTCAGTCTTGGTATGCAATTGTCCGCAATTTTGCATTCTAA
Organism: Phthorimaea operculella; assembly: GCA_024500475.1. Classification (NCBI taxonomy): domain Eukaryota; kingdom Metazoa; phylum Arthropoda; class Insecta; order Lepidoptera; family Gelechiidae; genus Phthorimaea; species Phthorimaea operculella. The sequence goes on from JANFCV010000234.1 coordinate 280,486, forward strand.
AAATTATAATCGATGTGTTTTTTCACTGAATGGGGATTGGATGAGCAAACCGGACCCTAATTATGGATGGATCTACGTTCGGGATGTGAATTATGAGTTGGGACACCAAGCAAGGTATATAAATGATTGTCAGCTGAAGGTGCTCAACTTAAATAAAAATCCTCACATATCTGTCATTCCTAATATCCTTGTGGACAACAATACTTGTCGTAGCGACTCTATTAGCTTAGCTACAGCAAACGCTAAGTTCTCCAGATGAAGATTTAAACTGATAGTTGTTAACTACACTGCATTCATTGCTAGTAACATATCTGTAATATCTCAGCTCCGTGTGGTCAATAAGCTTGACTTAGCGACTCAATTAGCTTAGCTACAGCAAACGCTAAGTTCTTGAGATGAAGATTTAACGTGATAGTTGGTAACTACACTGTAGCTATTGCTATTAACATATCTGTCATTTCTCATCTCCTTGTGGACAACAATGCTTGTCGTAGCGACTCTATTAGTTTTGCTACAGCAAACGCTAAGTTCTTGAAATGAAGATTTAAACTGATAGTTGGTAACTACACTACAGCCATTGCTAGTAACATATCTGTCATTTCTCATATCCTTGTTGTCAACAATGCTTGTCGTAGCGACTCTATTAGCTTAGCTACAGCAAACGCTAAGTCTCCAGATGAAGATTTAAACTGATAGTTGTTAACTACAGTGCGAGTCACTACTACTACTGTTAACAGACTTAGCAGGAAACTACTCCTTTTTACTTGTATTTAGATGTTTACCTTTTTGATTTGTTTGTGTTTGTTTGTAAGTATGTTCGATGCTGCTAGAAGTTAGAACTCAGAAGATATGTAGACGACTTCTTCAAAAGCCACAACAGTCTACTGTGCTGAAAACGGTTCTATCGCCTTTAGGAATAGGGTTGCCGTTATCAGGGGGTTTAGCGAGAGCAAACTCATATATCCACAGGAAATGCATTAGCTTTTATTTTCTGGATTTTTGAACCAGCTGGTAAACAGAGCTTGTTTGTTTGTTTAATAGATGGCATTGATAATTTAAAAACCTCTCTCTAAAAACGGATATGAAGCAACGACTTTTTGGAAAATTAAACCTATCTTGATAGATTTATCGCCCTTGAAACCACCTACATTTGAAATTGCGCGAAATACGTTGTGGCTGAGATCCCGATTTTATACATTTTTGCTCGTAAAGGTATAGGTAGATTTACTACCTATGCCATATCTATCGCACTAAGCTCCAATTTCAGCATTAGGCCTGACCTATGCATATGCACTTAAGCGCCAATACGCTACGCAGCGCCATCTAGCGCATCTTGTATGCATACTGTGTGTCCTGAGACATCGCTGTCGCCCCAGCCATTCCGCTGGAGTAACGGCCCCTATTACTCACTACAGATTTGCTAGTAACATAGTGACATAAGGATACATTGCTGGTTGAGAAGTCATAGTTTTGCAGTTTTATGTACGTACAAAACCCTTGTTGAAACAAAAGCAATATTATAATCTATAAGAAACTAACGCGCTTATCAAGTATGGTGACTGGTGAGTTGGGAAGATATGTTCATACAGCATCACAGGGATTGACTTGACATATTATTTACTACCAACGCCACATCGCACTAAGCTCCAAATCCAGCATTAGGCCTGCATATGCACTTAAGCGCCAATACGCTACGCAGCGCCATCTAGCGCATCTTGTATGCATACTGTGTGTCCTGAGACATCGCTGTCGCCTCAGCCATTCCGCTGGAGTAACGGCTTCTATTACTCACTACAGATTTGCTGGTAGCATGGTGACATACGAATACATTGCTGGTCGAATAGAAGTCGTAGATTTGTAGTTTACGTGCAAAAACCCTTGTTTTTTCAATAACAATGTATCAGAAACCAATGCCAGGTGTATTGGTTTCACCAAGAGTGGCTTACGTCCGCCAAATCAGAGGGGAAATTGTACATGTGTGCATTTTAAACTCAGGCAAATGTTAATTGACCCCCAATAAAACTGACTGACTGATGTATTGCGATGGATTGTAGCTTCCAGACGAGCATCAAGAGATTAAAAAATTGTCAGGGTCAACCAGGCGCCCGTAGCTCAGCTGCTAGAGCAGTGTGACGGTTCCTCACGGTCCCAGGTTCAAGTCCAGGCGGTCACTGATGAATTTATTAATTATCTTCTTTTTAATTTGACTGACTGATTTGCAATCATTATGTGACAGGGAGGTCAGTTCAGGTGAGTTTGTAGTAGGGTCATTGAACATTTTCCCGGGTTGGAAAAGCACCAATCGTACTTTTATACTCAAGGATTGTTTAGTTAAAAAGGAAGTAATGTATAACGTTTGAACGTAACTGTGTTTGTAGTAGGTGCTTACATTAGTAATGCAGCAGCAATCGGTGTAAGGCAGGTGTAATGTAATGACAAGCCGAACATGTTAATGCCTGTGCGCTTATGTATTGAATTAATCTAATGGCCGGTTTGTGATTCTATCTCAAAAGCTTTCGTAAGCTTATGTAGTAGAACCGATGGACGGTGGAGTAAGCGGGTTTTCGAGTGGAGGCCACGCCTCGGCAAGCGAAGCGTTGGACGCCCTCCGGCTAGATGGACCGATGACTTAAAAAAGGCAGCTGGTAGCGACTGGATGGCAAAAACGGGAGATCGTGCCTTATAGCGTTCCCTGGGGCACAGAATAATAACTAGTAACCTGGGGAAGGCCTACGTTCAGCAGTGGACTGCAATAGGCTTAATTAGAATAGAATTGAATTTTATAATCATGGATGTTATACTTTTGTTGGCAATTTTGTGTACTTTTAAAAATTGCCTGTATGACTGTATGTTGACGATATTGTTCGTCCTTCTGCCTATTGATTCTCTTTTCCCTGCAATGTGTTATGAAATTCTGGTCTGAACACAAATAATAAACAAAACATAGTAATAATCATACAAAACATCAAACATAAAAATAATGCTACCCCATTTATTAACGTTATGCATGCAATGACATCTACTTATCCTTATCACCACACGTCATAATACTGCATTCACTTGAGATGCATATCCATGGGAAACAGCGGTGACAGAACTCCTGACATACTTAGATGATTGTTTGATACGGTAGCCAATTTGGACAAACAAGAGAATGGTTAAGATTTTATCTTTAAAATGTTACAATGAATGGAATGATCAAGTTCCTATGTGCACAAATTAGGTACAAATGTCATTAACTAATACGACTATATTAAAAATCCTGCATCAATTAGCATTACAGTTTTCTTTTCCGTTCCTTTTCTGTAAAATTTCACCAAGCGCCGACAATCACAAGTATTCACTATATTTTCTGTAAAATAAATCATTTACCTCAGTGCGGTGAACCGAAATCTATTCAGGCAATGATTGCAAACCACCGAATCCCACAAGCAAGTTAAAAATCCACTTTTTACTTGTTTTCCACAAACTAGTGGAAGCAATTCATGCGGCTTAGCGCGTCTGTAGACAGCTTAGTGGAACCCCTCCCCCCCTTCCAACAGTAGAAAAGGGGGGGATTAGTGGGGGAATTAAATTAAAAAGTAGTAGAAGCGTAGAATGGGATGTGGCTTAGTTCCGAACTATTAAACTACTATTCGTTTTTAATGAGTGAAATTATTTTCGGAAAAGTTCCATGCACGTTATTAGACTATTAAAACATAGATGCTGTAGATAGGTATCTTTTATCTGATGATGTGGAAGAAAGAGTAGACAAATCGGTAAATATACGATACATTTTTTTCTCCATTCAGTCTTTTGAAGAAGCACTCCGAAACGTTTCAGACCATCAAAAAGAAGCGAAATTATCAGAGCCGTAATATATGGAAACGTAAGTGGAAAATTCATTTCATTACCCATAACGTGGTAATAAGACGCCCTGAAAGCTTTCCATTCCAGCATGTTTTATGCAACAATTTAGTCCATTATATTATTCTACATTCACCCTTTCACTTACTTAAATATTCATTGCGTCTTTTGATTGACAACAATCTTGCGTTGCGGCAGAGATGCAAGCTGTGTACAGCATAAAGACGGTTCAATTCATATAAATAAGAAGGCCTAGTCGTCAAAGAAATGGGTTCTTCCAAAGATTATTTCAACAGGAAAATACAATTCGTGTGTTTGATGAAATGATCACACAACCAGCTATTTCTAGTTGGTATGGTAGGTATGTTCCATGACAAAAGCCCCAGTATTTATCTTCCATTTGAAGAAATACCAAGCGTTTTCGAAACGTAATGTAAGTAATATATATTTTTTTTATTCTATTTATTTGGTTGTTGTTTGTAGCTAGAAAGTTGTAGCGTAGGCAGATATCAATATCAATACATAGGTAGTATTTAATGAATTTGCTATTTAATTACCGGTTGTCTGTCTGCCTGTCACGGAATTCGCTAACTCCTCCTAAAGCACGCAACGGATTTTTGTGCGGTTTTTTGTACCTAATAGATAGTGTTTCAAGAGGATGGTTTATATGTGTAAAACATCTCGGTAAAATGCTTTATTCCCGCGGGAAAACGAGTTGCAGCGGTTAACGGGCCCCTAGTTTGTAGGTTTAACCAATTATCAAAGCAGAACGTAGTATAAATATAGCTAGTTTTATGTTCGCCTATTAAAAATCCAAACGTTGCATCAATCACATAAATTTCAGCCGCCATTATCCTCCACGAACCCTTCAACGGTGAGTTAGTTGGAAATTACCAAGGGAATCATAATGAGGCCCTTTGATTCTGGGCCTTAAGGGCCCTATTGTTGGCAAACGGACAGGGAATCCCTAATGAAACAGGTTGTTTATGGGAGAAACACTTTAGACCGATCGGGCCCTTACTACGAACCTTGCGAATTCAATATTATCAGGCATACATTGCGGCTTTTGTTGATCGTAGTTTTAACCGTGTAGGTGCTACGCGGTAATGTAAAGCAAAACACATTTTGAAAGTTCAAATCAAGATTCACTTGATTCGGAGTCGTAATGTGACTTGATTTGGGAACGTTGGACTTTGCCAAAGTTGGTGTCTCCTGAGATTTGAAGAGTGTACGACGTTAGTTTCGGAAATAGTTCAAAACGTTCTGTATTTGTATAATCGGATCCTTGAAGGGCAAATGATAATCTAATTTCAACTTAGAAATTTCATATAGGTATTCTTTCGATTTTCTGCATTTCTCCAGGGCGAGGAACACACGCAACGTCGGTTTGTGCGTCGTTCATTCGATTTTCCACCCTACCTGCATATGAATACGGTTTGTGTCAAACGGCATCGCTCAACGCTGCGTTGTCTGTCAAATCGTTTGACATAAACCGTATTCGTATAAAAATAAGGTGGAAAATCGAACAAACGACGCACAAACCGACGTTGCGTGTGTTCCTCGCCTTAGTCTGAGTAATATGACATTTTGAAATTCAGTCTACTTTTCAGGCTTTCAGCTGACTGAATTTCACAATGTCATATTACATGCACTGTTCCGCCCTCAAACCATACTCAAACAGAAAAACCGAATTTTATAGAATTCTTGTAAAGCTTGTAAAACTAGACCATGATAGTACGACAGTTAGCCAGTAGTCAGTTAGGCAGTCATAATGTATCACTCTCACCGAACCCAATCGCTCTCACATATCGCGTTCTTACTGAATCGTGCGATACCGCGCCGCGCTCGCGATAAACAGGCGTTCCCGCGATTTACGAGGCGCCCTGCGATCCTATCACGTCTACATTAGGTGTTTACTTCACGTTTTAGGGCTCAGATTACATCTTAATGAAGTTTACATGGAAAAGAAAGGGCTAACTTACTTTATTACCTTCGTATTTACACCCATTTTTAGGTAATTCCGTCGGGAATTCGCGATAGTAACGAACGAATATTTAGGTTACTAGGTATGACAAATGTAGGTAATAAGGGAGTCATTAAGTCCCTTATAAAGCGGGCAGTGTATTCATAACAGTCGAGAAAGCGCTAATAAATCTTAGCAATTCTCTTGACCGGAGGCGCTGCGGCGTGCATTGCGGGTTTAGTCTGATGGTCATTGTTGTAGCTAAGTGCCGGGGCAGCAATGCAATCAGCAATCAAAGTGATGACGATGGCGATACGGCGCATAAATCTGCAGAATGGGTGCTGCCGGCTGAGCGATAGTTGCGATATTCTGTGTTGGCGCTTCGTGCTAGATGGAACGATTACTCTTTGTAATTGTGGCCGTTTTAGAAAAATGTTTTTATCACAGTAAATATCTCCTTCCTTTGGGGTACGTAAATATTAACTGTGTAGGATTTTCTAACTAAATGACTTGCACACATTACACCGTTAATTACGGGGAAGAGCGTCAACGCCTGTGAAAATACGGTCGTCAATCGTGACCTGATGAACCCTGATGTCAGAGTTTTTCAACAGCCTACTGTAAGTAGCAGGCCTCTGACATGGTACTTAGATACTAAGCGACCAGCGTAACGGCCTTCCGCTTCGGCTGGTCATGACACTATGATTTTAAATGAACTTTACTAAGGCTATACTATTGCGTATAGTCGAAGTACACGTTGGTCTTTCTAAACAAGTCAGCCATTACAGAATACCTCACTGGATACAGTTACAAGCAAATATTCAAATGCCGTTTCGCCGGATTCCTTGGTGGAAGGTTCCTGGAATAAGCCGTTGGGTAACCAAACATTGATGTAATGCTAATAGGCCTAGAATTTATAGTTTTGCAAATACGATCCGTGTGCTGAATTCTTAAGATGCCCGGTTTTTTACCGCGGCTGGGCTTGAAGCTGTTTTTAGAATTGTTTTGGCTTGAACGTAGGTATTTTTGTGGTTCTCTGTCTTGTGCAAACACCCGAGGAAGGGGTGGACTTTGCCCAGTATATTATAATAATAATAAGCCCGAGATTCGAAAAGAATACTAACACAATAATAATAAGGATGTTTCGTAAGAATGCATGCAGTATTTAACAATTAGCAAGTTCATATTGGATCATTTAAATTGACTTTAGACGTGAACTATTCATGTTTAATTTTGCACTTACCTACCTATAGCCACTTTGATAGGCTACCAACCGCTCATTAGCAGAAACACTGTGACATAGCACGTTGATTTGCTGGTAGCACAAAGGCTAGCGTTGCCACCTGTACCTCTACATGCAAGGTACAGTACACGCGCGAGTTCATGACCATCCTGAAATGTGCGCCTCCTTCCTCACCGTGGTATTGGCATGTGCGAAAAGGAGGCGTATATTCCAGAATAGTCATGATCTCGCACGCGTACTGTACCTTAGCTTCATACCAGCATTTTGCTTCATTGCACTTCATAATTAGCCAGTACAGGTGACATTTCACTGCAGCAATGCAATCGCAGGGCACTCCCATGAACAATGGTTTGCACGTGTTGATGTAGCTAGGAAATATTGCTCGTTTGTCAGTCGAATGCCATTTCCAAATGAACATTGAACAGGCATTTCTGTGAGTCTTGTTCCGAAAATTTTGTTTTGTTCTTTGTTTTATTGTTAGCAATCAATTTATTAATCAAAGTCTGGTCTGTTTTGCATAAAGGCTAATTGGTATAAAAGCCTTAATATTCTGAATGCTTTGACCATTTGCATCTACCATACATAGTTAGTACGACTGCCTGCGACGCAGAAAGTTCCAGGTTCAATTACCTACTAATTAGTGTCCCACTAGAAGAAGATGATCCATTGGATGATTCTGTGTCCCATACGAAAAGAAAAAGAAGGTAGTCAATAGTCGCCGACAGGGGAGATCTAAGTGAATGTAATAATATAATATGCTTATTGCATACATCAGTCAACAAGAATTATTTCATTAGTTACAAACGGAATTCAGGTTGTGAAATAACAGTCAGACACGGAATGCTTCAGCAGCAGTTCAAACAAGGCACCCACGTATCTCAGACCTCACTCAACACATAACATCACTAACAATAACACCCCAAGCACAAAGGTATTGTCGGTCGCCCAATACAGAGAGGCGGCTTCAAGGAAAAGTCAACGCCACACACACATCTACACGCCGTCGTTTACGCGCGATCTCGAACCGTTTCGAACCGGCTAGTAGCAAGTGTCAACAGCGTTCGGTGCAGGCGGATGGCAAAATAAGTGTGTTATAGTGTAACTAATGTTCCTGAGTATGTATAACCTAGGTACCGTGTTTCAAGAATTCAGAAATAAAAGGTGGCAAGCAACTCTAAAGTGTGGGTATAAATGGTCAGGAATAGGGGCTAACTGTCCTTCTGTAACTTCTCTATTTCGTGTCCCAAGTTTGTACACGTATCTCACAACCGCTTCTTCAGTGTTTACTGATGTTTACTGGTATGTTTATTGTGTGCCAGTCCCCACTGGCCCATCAGGACCCCAATAAAACACGTAGAGTTTACAGCTGCGAGTGGCCACAAATCTTACACCCCTTTACTTGGGCTTGGGCGTGCTCCTAGAGCTACTTACACGAGTTAGTGTTCGCTCGGTAATAGATGGAGCCACTTGGATTTAAGAATGCTACTACGAGCTGGAGCTAGTAGCTTGGAAGTTGAGAAAAACCGTTTAGTCTAAATTATTCTTCTGTTCCACGTTATGGCGGTGAGAAGTAATATGTTGGGTCACTTATTTTGCAGCTGTATTCATGAGTTAGGACCATGATAACCTGATGAACCCTGTAACAATTTGAGCAAATAAAAAATGAACCCGAATTTTTAACATTGTTGTTGACATCCTGCTCATATGGTCGTCATATAACATCATAAAGAGGCAAACAACAATGATGTCAATTTGAGTCTATTCTTTATCTGCGCAAGCTATATCCGTGTTTGGTTAGGTTTGTTTTTATTATCGACACATTACAAATGACTATACAAACAGTTTTAACATAAAAATACCATTTTCTTTATTTGCATTCCTTGTTTACCCAATATTTGTAACAGTTTATTTTTACCTCGATCTTTTTACCCTTTTCTTTTAACCGCTTTTCTTTCACCCCCGGGCGTATAAATTCGCCGAATGTATTGTAATGACTCTATGTCGGCTGATCAATGGGGAGGTCGGGGCAGCCTTATTTATGGTGTAGCATTTTTGTTAAACCTCCCCACGGAACAGATGTAAATCAACACCTCTCGAATTCGGCTCAGTCGGTTAGTTGTGTTTAGATCGGTTTATAGGTGTTCTTTGCAGGTACAGCTTCGTTTATTTATTTTATTTAGAGCATTTTCTTTGTAAACAGGAAAAAGAGTAAATTCTTCTTGACCTTTTCATTTGATTATAAACGGCCAACGGTCCTAACGGCCAAAAATACTTACTTGTATTTTTTTCAACGAAGCTCAACTTACTTTCTTATTTCATCAGGGTAGAACCCACTACTGTAAGAAAAAATAACTTGTCTTAACTACCCAACAAACACCAATTTTCTTCTACCCATAAACCAGAACTAACCGCATCAAACTATGAACTTGGCTCGGTTGAATTTTTCAGCGTCCAGTCGAGCAGTTTATCCCAACTTCCCCGGACTTAGCGCCCTGATTAAGTTTTAAGTGTACTTTGCGGCGTGTGGCCGGGAACTAGGAGTTTGGGAACCACTGGCCGAAGGTGATTCTGCTGAACTGCCTGCGAGGGGTCATTTGCGGCATTAGTTTGAGTAGCTCTGTTTAAATAGGTTTCTAAAGGAGCCTTTAAAGTTAATGAGTGATTCTGGAATCTCAAGAGCATGTTAAGGAACTTCAAAAGACTAAATCCAATGATGTGGCACAACATTTTACTTTTAAATTCAAAAATACTTCCAAGAAGTTTACTGAATGCAAAGTGTTTCCTAAAAATATTTTTTGTTTTATCATGACATGACTTCAACTTTAAAGTAGAAAAACGTATATAAGTAAAATGATACACTATGAGTAAAGATAAGTATGCTCTCGTTAAACAGATTGCTTATTTATTGAACGCGGACTAAAAGGGGTGAAGTAAGGGGTGGGGGTGAGTGGAGGGGGGTTTCCATGCGTGTAATTAGCGGTGTGGCAACTGAACCAGCCCTGATGAAGACCAGTGCATTCTACATGCTTGCAGCGGTTATCAGTAATCAAACCATTACAATGTTGATGCAAGTTTCGCGCTCAGAAACAAAATTTTAGAGTGTGTAAGATATAAAGTATGACTTTCGACAAATCTTTTTATCATATCTATGGCTAGCTGCAACTCCATTTCCCTCGGGAAAAATGGCCACACTGTGCACAGGAGTTTACTGCCAAAATCGGCTACAATAGCCACCTACGGGCGCATCAGCGCCGACATGATATTGGGAGTAGTAATAGTCGCCATGGCCGAAATCGGCCGGAGAGATTATCACTATCATGTTATACATATACCATATACCATACCAGCCACAACAGTCCACTGCTGGACATGGGCCTCCCCCTAACGGGTGGTATTGTCATACTCACCACGCTTGGCGGGCGGATTGGCGAGCGCAGTAAAAGATGTTGCATTTACAGGGAAAGCTGCTGCCCATTCCTTGGATGACTATCCCGTCGCTTTTTACGACACCCACTGATAGAATAGGGGTGATTGATGCTATTCTAAGCCGGCATCACACGGCATGTTCTACATATCAACCCTCCTATATAATATTATAAAAAGCCGTATTAAACATCCAAAGAAACGAAAATTGTATTGATACTTTTTAATACACGTTGTAATATATCTATCTATGGTATCAAAGATTTTCCATTCCATCCAATTTATCGTATTTCACACAGTAGAAAATTCCGCGAATTAATTAAACGCAGGAAAGTTCCGACAGCATATTACTTAAATATTTTTGAGTAAATCTGATTAATACAATGGTTTGACATTTCTGAAAAATTTCATAATTATTTTTGCGTATTATAGATTTTCTGCTTTCACTCTTGCAATTAATTGTAACTGGTGATACGTAATGAAATTTACGTGTTTTCTTCATTGTTCATCCTATAAAAGATATTTCTGTCCTTCTTCTTCTTCGAGTGGGATACCGAATCGTCCTCGATTCGTAATCGATTAACCCTGGTGTCAGTTTTCCAAACACCTCCTACAAGTAGCAGGCCTCTGACATGGTTATGTAACAACCGCTGCTGTCTAAGTAATCACAGAGAGCAACCAGGAACGTCGGCTTAACGTGCCCTCCGAAGCATGGAACCATCTTGCTTTTCGGAAAACCAAGTGGCTATCACTGGAAAAAAATCCCAAGTGATAATTATCAATTTGGGTGGCCCACCTAGAATCGAACCCGAAACCTTCTGCGTCGAGGCAGTGGCACTACCACTGCGCCACATCAGCTGTCAGCTTACCGACTCGCACGTAAAGTGGATTTAAACTTTCCCTTAGCAATTTAAAACACACGCTAACACTTTAAACCTGCCAGAAGTTGAACGCTGCACGCCTACCGTCTCTCAAATTGAAGTGATTAACTGGTACACAACTGCACAACAAACGGATCCAACTTTAAACATCCCACACGAACCGAAACTTCCGGATCCGCATCCGCATCCGCAAATCCGGCGAGAAACTTCGGACGGATCTCTTTTAGTGTTTAAAGTGAACTACAGAGAAGTTTTAATAGCCTGCAGTGTAAGTTACAGGTAAAAAAAGCTAAAAAAGACGCAGAGTTTTAGAAAATTAATGCACCACCCACACAAGAAATTAGTTAGTGACGAAAAAATAGTTAAGAATTTTACAAAAAACACAGATTTTCGTTGTACCGTATTAATTTGTCATCGGGACTATTCGGGACCAGCCAAACAGTAATGAAAATCAAATACTAAAAAAAGGGAAGAGCGACTAGTGTAAATCAATTCTTCTTCTTTATCAGTCAAAATCGTCCACTTCGCCCAATCGGTAAATCAAATAATTGATTGAAAAGTCAACTCAAATGTTTTACGAGAAGTTCAAAAGTTACAATGGCCAGAAACTGTATCGCACCTAGCTTCATTCCTCCTTATTGTAAAGAATACTCCAGCTTTGCAATGCAAAAGAATTTAATTTATTTTATTCAGTTGACGCCTGGACTGGACCGGCGGCCATTTTTCATCCTTTGTGTCACTCCTCAAGGGACAAACATCCTTTTGAATAAACGCGGGGAGAAATAGTTGTCCTCACCTATCGCATTGATATTGATAAATAGCCAAGTGATTCACATATTGCCATCATTTTGGAATTGTTATTAGCATATTTTTCATTACATATAACTGCGATATTTATCCACCTATCTTATTCTAAATTTGCTAGATTAGAAGGCATAAATTTTCAAACTGAAAATGTTGAAATTGCTTCCCTAAGACGACTTTTTCACAGAGGCGTCTCGTAGCCGCTAAGCGTAGAACGTCTACGACAGAAAAGCGTAGCCACGTCTACGGATTTAATACCGATCCAGCATTCCAGCTAGATTAATATTATACTGAAAACTTTATTCAGTTAAAAGAGTACAAATTAAAAGCTGTGTCTGTATTTTTATGTTTGTAATCCTCCTTTATTGAAACTTTAGAAAAACAAACAAGATAAAACCTTTACAGCAATCGTTACGAGAATCCACGTAAAAGTTTGTTGTTCTTTATGTTTTGGGTTGATTACTGAGGTCCCGTCAACGTTAACCTCGGGTGAAGGTGTCAGGTTACTTCTCTAGGGTTACATCAATCAATTATTCGATCATTTCGTCCAGAAGCCTCGCAAAGTAGGGTTTGAAGGGAAAACGTATAAATACAAACTGATTTTCAAAGTTAAAAGATCAAGGTTACCTATCTAAAGATTTATAACAAGACTGTTGTTATTATCTTTTAATTTATGCTCCTAAAATATTCTAATCTTATTTTTTACACTACGTCACCATATTTACATCACGTCTGACAAACGTTCGAGACATACAGAAGACTGTGTATCACCGTAGTGACAGGTTGTCAGCCTGTCGCCCGAAATTGCAATACACATCAACTCTTAAATCCCTGAGTCGCTTCTTACGTCACCACACGGCGGTTGTTCTATTTATTGTAATTTTTCCTTAAACTTTGATCCATAGTTTTAGTGTACCTGCACTGAGACTGAATATCTCACAAAGCCTGATATGTTCAGACTTCAGTGCACAAAGTCTGAATATATTATGTTATGCAGAATCGAAATGAACCATCAAATTGAGTATCGCATAAGAGGCTCGCTCGTCAGTTCGACCGCCGCTGATTGTCCACACTTTGAGCAATTTGCGGGGATCCCCCTTTACCCCTGCATCTGAGGTAAAGGGGGGATCATAGACCATACATAAGCAAGCTATAGAGTGCGCCTTACAGGGTATGAACGATTGGTACAGACGGGTACGAACACAGTCTCTCTGTCCATCATTAGCAAAACGGCAGTGATAACGCTATTATACATCTACATTTCTCGGGCATTTGGCGTAAGTATCTATAGAACTTTGGCTTACGCTCGGCACTATCTATAGCTTGCTTATGTGTACTCTAAGGCAAAGATCAAAGAAGACGCCGGCCCACGGGGATCAACTGGTGATCGCCTCCGGCCTCGCAAATTCATAGGGTATTATGATTTCGATGTTTCCGCTTCCATCTATGTAACTTTATCGTTTCACGTATCCTATAGGTTTTGATTGTTTTAGCCAGGTATTATGCTTTCAATGTTACCACTTACAGCTATGTAACTTTACCGTTTCACGTATCCTATAGGTTTTGAATGTTTTTATTTTTGATTGGATTACATACTTACTTAAGTTCAGATAAGCTATCGATTTGGAATTTATTTTCAGACACGTAATTTTAGAATGTGTCAGATACTTGTCAGATATAAAACGCGCAGAAAATCTTCCATTTCATATTCAAATAATCCGGAATCACGCAAATGAAATATACCTACATGACATATTTGTTGTTGACGACGCTTTCTTTGACGTGTTATTTTTGTAATACCTAGTAGTAGGCTAGAAGGCGCACCGCGTGCCTTTTTCCTAATTTGTGCTAATAGGTAGTAATTCATCACATCGTTGTAATTTTATCCTACTAATCCTATATTATAAAGGCGGATGTTTGTGTGTGTGTTTGTTACGACATCACGCTAAAACGGCTAATTAGATTGACATGAAATTTTGCACAAATATAGAAAGTATCTAGAATAACACCTAGGCTACTTTTTACCACGGGAAAATGTCTTATTCCTACGGGATCCCGCATATTCCAATATTTTTGCAACGGTGGCGTGACTGAGCCGATTCGCGTTTTAAACGTTTTCGCCGAAAACTAACAGCGACATCTCTTGGCGAGTAAAGCTTTTTTCCCGCGGATTAATAGATTGCAGCGGGTGAAACCGCTGACGGGCAGCTAGTTAAGTTATAATGCTGTCGTCAGAAGTACAAGTAGCAGTACTTGTTGTAGGCGGTTGCAAAACCCAGGGTTCATCGGTTCGACGTACCTACGACTCGGTGTCCCACAAGAAGATAGAAAGAGATATTAATGGCGTAGATTATCTACCTACATAAAAGCTCAATGGATTCAAAAATGTTTTAGAGCGCCCTAAACATTTTGTAGAACACCTAAACTTGAACTGATAAATTGATCGCCCAACCTACGTAGTGTGAAAATGAAATAGTGTTTGTTCGTGTGTAGTTAGAACGCGAAGTAATAGTTCTTTAGTAATTCCGCCGAATGGGGCCACGTAGGAGTTGCTCTTACAGAAATTAAAGACCCCTACGTGTCGGCCCTCTGAGGTTTCATCATAGAAATATGATATCAAAAGACGCTCTAGGAATATGTGAAAAGTGTCTTAAATATAACTTGTATTGTAACGCCACCAAATCGAATCAAAAGAAAATCAAAGTGTTTTTATTAGTTTTGGAGAATAGGTATCAGTAGAACTATATTTGCAAAACTTGTACTATAGCCAGCAAATTGAATCAAAAGGAAATCAAAGTGTGTATGCCTATTAGTTTATAATAACTGGTATCGGTAGAACTATACATACTTGCAAACAAATATCTTTTTTTAGAAATAGTGTGATAATAGGGGGATTTCGAGGAACGTAGCAATTTTGAAAAACGTTACCAAGTGAGAATGATTCCAAGAATTCTTTTTTGGTTTGGCTTTTGTAAGCTATAAATAGTTGATTTTAACATAACATACGAATAAGTACTAGACGCGTGGGTTTAGACTCGTGCCAATACATATTAGAAATTATAATACCTATATAAAATATAGGCAGTCGACAAATTACTAGGTCCATATCGAGTAAAAGTGAAGGTGCTGTGTGGTGCCGGCTTAGAATAGCATCACTCTATATCTTTCCTAAGGAGGTCGTAAGAACCGACCGACTATGGTGATACGAAGTCTTCTGAATGAATGGCCGTTTTATACATCCGTATACGCACAGCCTACTCCGGAAAGGATATAGGTGTGATATTATGTCTGTATGCATTTTTTATTTTTTTTTATGTAGCCTGTATAGTGTCCCACTGCTGGGCAAAGGCCTCCCCTCTTTTACGCCACTCATCCCGATCTTGGGCTTCCGATTGCCAGTTCTGGAGAAAGGCTTCTATATCATCGTGCCATCTTCTCCGAGGGCGCCCGCGACGTCTGTCTGCATGCATATATTGAGTAAAAAACTACTTATTCCATTATCATGAATGTGGAACGGAACAAGAGGCCAAGTTCTCTACACGTCTCGAGTCGCGTTTCCTCCGCGAGATAGTTTTATTAACGAACCCGTGTTGTGTGCCGCCAAGTTTAATGCTGTTACCTTCAACTTGTACGCCATGCAACAAGTTTATATTATGTGTTAATATAGCATTATTTTCGTCATTTCAGGTTCTTACCAGACTTCGACGACTGAGTATTTTCAAAGCCAGACTTCTTTCTTTTAAAGTGCTTTTTTGCCAGTTAGTCTGTCTTCTAAGGTCTACTTCGTTTCGTAAGACAAGAGAACTCACTAATATTACAAAGCAGCACTTACAGCGCAACCACCGTGCATAACATGCAAGTGTCAAAATGAGAGTTGAATGGAATTATGCAGAAGTTCCGATTTGGAGGCGACGAGTTGTGGCAAAGTTGTGGCCAAGTTGCAGCCGAATTGCGGTTGATATGCGGTCGAGATAGGAACTTGGCGGAAAGTTTACAAACTCCGTCCTTCGAAGATTTGACGTAACTATTGTTATGAAAAGATGGATCGAAATCTTCGTATGTATGATGCAAACGTAACAAATTGATAGGAGTTGCATGCATGCTAGCGCATATCGTACGATGGTACTTTGTTATGTCCTTTTAAGCCGACGAAAAAGCAAAAAAGGCGGGGTTCTCAATTTGTCCCGAACTTATTAGCCATGAAACTTGCATGAAACTTTCAAAATGGTACCACGTGCGGAAAGTATTAAATTGAATGAAACGTTTAGTCAAATCCTCACTGGAACGAGAATATAATCTCAAGGAGTTGAATTCGTCTTTTTCCTAGTACTTTATATTCTTCGAAAACGTACGTTGCATAGTTTCTTTGCCTTTTGAAATGTTGCTATGAAACTAAGGCAGCAATGGACGATCAACAGGTGCAATTTAGTATTTTTGTCGTATCTTGAGGTTGTGGTTTAATAAAATCATAGCGTTTTATAGCTAGAGTAAAGCGGTTTACGAGTGGCAGAAGGATTTTATTGCACTTTCGTTTGAGTTGAGCAGCTTTTCAACGAGACTAATATTTTGGGTAAGATAATTTATCTTCACCAATTAGGTAAGTTGAAAGATTTAAAATTAATTTAATTACCGCTGATTCGTGAAGTCTTTATCAGTCAGTATCAGTCTTTAAAAGGTATTACAAAATATATAATGTATCTCATTAACTCATAAGTTATAAATTAAGCAATATTATTGCAAGATTGGAAACTAATCTTACAATGAAAGAAAATAAGGAGACCAAGGGTTTGCCATACACTTTGTTTATGGTGACGTAAGAAAATTTAAAATAATCACAAAATTTTAAATAATCACAAAATTCGGATTCTTAAAATTTACTGAAATCGGGGGTTTCGAATGAGATAAACAGATTTCCATATTGATAAGACAGAGAAAAGAGTCCCTTCACATCCTCTTCTTTTTGAGAGCTAATTGAGTGGATTGCTTCGACATTTGCAAAATTACAACCTGATTTATTTAACATCAGTTAAATTCCCAACCTCGTTTTGTTTGGCATTATCATGATCAGCCTATCTCGGGCTTTTTCATTTAGCACAACTGTAACATTAAAGGTAGTATACACTTAAGGGCAGTTAGACCCCGAGGGTAGTAACGCCCGGGATGCTGTAAACACTCAGTTTAGTAAGGCCCTCGGTACAATAACGCCCACCCAGGGTGACTAACATCTCGTAATAACAATTTAGATTGTACACTGTCCATACATAGTTAATGTGTCTTTATAAGCAAGTATGTGATGTAGTGAGCTGGAAATGTTTAGCTATAAGTTACTTGGTACTAACTGAAATTAAAAAAAAAAACTTTACATAGGTTTTATTGAATTTTAGGTCAGTAACTCGTTATCAATGTAATCTCAAAACGAAAGGAGGGTTACATTAGCGAAAACATTCTCACAATTTTAGAGTAGGGTTTACCTTCTTCTTCTTCTTTTCGTGTCGATGGCAAAAGTTACTAGGGTTTCTTCTTCTTTGTCGTATCCTCATGACTGAGGGACGTGACCTCACTGGGCTATATTCGTCACCAGCTTCCTCCAAACTTCACGGTCCTGAGCCATGTGTATGGCCGCTTGTAAGGTGGTGTGTGTGGCCTCTTGTATGGTGTCACTCCAACGAGATGGCGCCCGTCCTCTGCTTCTTGTGCCTTCAACACGGCCAGTTATGAGAAGCCTCTCCAGACTATCTGGGGCTCGTCTGACTGTGTGCCCAAAGAATTTAAGGACGCGTTGGGTACAGATGGTGGAAAGCCTGGTCTTTATTTTCAGCTCTTCAAGGATGGACTCGTTGGTGCGGCGTTCCGTCCAGGATATTCGGAGCATCTTGCGCCAGCACCACATCTCAAACGAATCGATCTTCTTTCGGACGCAGGCTTTTAATGTCCAGGTTTCAGAGGCATACAGAAAAATAGAAAAGATAAGGGTCCTCATTAATTTAACTTTCGTTTTGCGATTAATTCCCGGTTGCGCCATATCTTCTCTAGCCTCTTCACAGCTGACTTAGCCATTTGGCCCCTCCTGACGATTTCTTGCTCACAGTCACCATCGTCGCTGATTTGCGAACCCAGGTAGACGAATTTCCTAACGGTGTTAAGGTCACACAGTTCATTGGTGCGCTGCGATGTTCCTTGCCTATCGATAAACATCAACTTCGTTTTACTTCTGTTAATGTGGAGCCCATATTCCTTGCTGATAGTGGCAATACGTTCCAGCAATAAGGCTAGTTCTGACTCAGAAGCACCAATGATGGTGGTGTCATCCGCAAACCGCAAGTTATTAATCAAGTGACCACCCACTCGGATTCCACCTTCCCAGTTGTCCAAGACCCTTCTCATAATATGTTCACCGATTAGATTGAACAATTGCGGTGAAAGAATGCAGCCTTGGCGTAGTCCACGCTCTGCCTGAAAGGGCTGTGATACGGCTTCCTCTATTCTTACCCTGGATTTGCTATTCATGTATAAATTCTGGACTAAGAAGACTAGATGTTGTGGTACTCCCATTTCGCGCATTACTCTGAACATTTTACTCCAATCAATACAGTCAAATGCTTTAGCATAGTCTATGAAACATAGTGCAGCGTTGATGTTATGTTCCTGCATTTCTCGATGAGCTGGCGAATGTTCATAATTTGCTCTCTAGTACCTTTGCCTCTTACAAATCCAGCTTGTTCTTGGGGTATCTGGCAACTTATGTATGGCTCCAGTCTCTTGTTTAAGATGTGCAACAGGACTTTACTGGCATGGGAGATGAGCGACAGAGTTCGATAGTTTTCGCATTTCCGGTAGAGCCTTTTTTGTAAAGGAACAACGACAGAGTCGGTCCAATCTTCAGGCCACTGTCCGTTCGCCAGATCTTTACACATATTTTGTGAAGTATGTTTAGGCCATCCTTTCCCATATTACGGAGCATTTGGGCGGAGATGCCATCATTGCCGCAAGCTTTGGGTTTCAATCTAGAGACTGCAGATTCCACTTCGCAAAGGAGAATATCGGGTTCTTTTTCATCGTAGTCCAACCGGTCAAGTTCTTCTCCTGTGTAGTTTTGGCTATATAGCTGCTGACAATATTGCCGCCATCGATCAAGGATCGCTTCCCTGTCCAAAAGTGTTGCACCAGTCTCGCTCTCGATCGTCCAGTGTTTGGGCTTGAATTCTTCTGAAAGTAATTTCACCTTCTGGAACATGTCGCGCGAGTGGGCAGTATCCGAACACTTCTGTAACTCCGAGCATATATTGTCAATGTAGGCCTCCTATCAGTTCTACACTGTTTCTGGATTGCGTGATGGAGATGCGCGTAGCGGCTATTTTTGTCAGAGTATGAGCCTTGCAATTTAAGGGCTTTCTCTCCTCGATTAATTTCCATGCCTCCACACTTATCCAATCGGCTTTAGGGACGGTGATTTTGTTCATGTCAGCAGCTGTTTTGGCTGTATCTGTAATGGTAGACTTCAGGTTTGACCAAGATGCCTCAGATGACTCAAACGGGTCTTGCTCAAAGATTTTAAGTTTTTCTTGGATCTCCGTTCTATAGCTCACGAGAGCAGCTTCATTGAGGACAATCGGTTTGTTCTTCCTCGGTTTGTTAGGTGCTTTTAACCGAATTTTAAACTTAGCTGTTAACAGTTGATGGTCGCTGCCGCAGTCGGCTCCTGGTTTTGTTTTCGCACAGTAGACAGCAGACCTCCATCTTTGGTTTACCAGTATGAAGTCGATCTGGTTTTTGTGTTGACCGTTTGGTGACGTCCAGGTGAATAAACGTCTCGGATGTTGCTGGAACCAAGTGTTCATGACCGACTGTTTATTCTCGACACAAAAGTCTAGAAGCATCTCACCGCGTTCGTTTCTCTCGCCTAGTCCGAACTTGCCAACAATATCCCTCAGGTGGTCATCATCGGTTGTGGCTCCAATTTTTGCATTGAAGTCACCCAAAGTTAACACAGGTTCTTTGTTGGGAATATTCTTTAAGGTCTTCTCTAGTAAGTTGTAGAAGGCAGAGATTTCATCGTCAGTAGAGCCTGATGTTGGTGCATAGACAATTATTATGTTGAACGGGTTTGGTTTTGCTTCAAACTTGACTTGGAGTATTCTATCATTGACACAGTCATATCCCAGCATTTTGTCTGCTAGAGGCTTAGAAATCATCGCAGCCACTCCACTGAAGCTGTTTTCCGGTACTCCTGATACTATGACCATTTTCCCTGTAGCACTAGTGTAATGACCTGTTTCTTTTATGTGGGTTTCTGTGATGCCAAGAACATCAATCTTGTACCTATCCATTTCTTTTTCCACCACTTCAGATGTTCCAGGTTTTGAGAGGCCACGGACGTTCCAAGTGGCTATCGTGAGTTTGGTAGTTGTGAGTCTGTCCCTTGGTGTGATTAGGAGGCGTTAAAGATGCAGCAGTCGCATAATTTCCACAAGGAGCCTGCTGCCGCACAGCCTTGAGGCCGGTAGCATATTTAACACCAGCTGTCCCGGACGCAGGCTGGCGCCGGGGGTCAGCCGGATCGCCCGACAGAATCTTACTTTTAACGTTCTTGCCCATGAAGTTTTCTTGGGATAAGTGTGAGCGGTAGTATCCCCTTCCTTTCCGCCTTAGTCTTTTAGGGCATTTAATCCTCAAGGCCACTGTAGCCTGCTGGTGAACCAGGGGTCGGGTTATCACGTCCGCCGCCCGATACTCGGCGTTGACTGTTTTACGATGGAAAATGTCACCCTCCATTCAACCCTCATCTTTTTATATCCGGGCTTGGGACCGGCATAGGCAGATTTAACTATTTTACTAGGGTTTACCGGGGTCTATTGTTTATCTTACATAGTTTCATTTACTGTAAACAGTTAGCAGATAGTTGTCACTACAACAAGATAATGCCTACAGTCTCACTGACAAGGTGATAACGCGCGAAGATTGTGTTTGAGGCAGTTTCATTTCATTTACGTACAAAGGTGGATTCTGTGCTGAACTGCTACTACGACTAGTAATGCTTATCGTCTCACTGCATCCCGGCGGCTTCAATGACATTGTGATTACGCGCCAAGCCGTGGAAGAGGTCGTGTAGATAGTTCCACCATTGCATTCCTTGAAGACAGTAGCAGTAGATAGATTATATGTAGAAGTGCCACTACGACTAGTAATTCCTACAGTGTCTTTGCATACCGGCGTTCCGTGACAAGTTGATTACGCGCCAAGGGTGTATGAGGTCGTGTAGATAGTTCCATTTGGATTATGTGTAGAAGTGCCACTACTAGTAGATAATGCATGTCTTTGCATCCCGGCGTTTCGTGACAAGGTGATTACGCGCCAAGAGCGTGGAAGAGGTCATGTGGATAGTTCCATCGCATTCCTTGAAGATAGTACCTTCAAAATTGGATTGTGTGTAGAAGTGCCACTACGACTAGATAATGCCTAAAGTGTCTCTGCATCCCGGCGGCTTTAATGACAGGGTCGTTACGCGTCAAGTGCGAAGTACGTCGTGTATATAGTCTCATTTCATTTTCACGCATTTTAAAGATGGTTCGTATGTAGAAGTGCCACTACGATTAGATAATGCCTACCTACAGTCTCGCTGACAGGGTGATTACGCGACAAGGAGCGTGTAGGAACTGTAGATTGTTTAATTCATTCTGAGACTCTTGAAATGATCCTATTGTAGCTTGAAGGCTGCTATAAGTTCATTCAGTTTTTTCTTTGTTAGTATAAACAGGCAGCACACTGTGGGCCTTACCACAAAAAAGTTAGATGCGTGTCTAGCGTTTTTTCGTATGAAGTTTTATTTTAAACACGCGTTCAACACGCGTCTAACTTTTTTGTGGTAAAGCCCTGTGATATGAGTTCCATCGCTGCTGTTGTTCAGATTAATATCAAATTCTGCGGCGTCCCTATTACACGAGTCGTTGTCTTGTACCATGAAACTATAGTGTAGTTTTAATAAAGTGTTAGTGATATTGCTAAGCTCCTACACCTTCGCATTAGTTCTAACTGCTAGACGTAGATACCGTCTTCCCGCGTCTCATAGACGTAGCAATCTTCGCAAAATTACTCGGAACAATTTAGTTTCATGATAGTGTGAATAACTCGGAACTGAAGATCACTAGTACTAAATTGTTTCTAAAGAAATAATAAGGAATAGTGGGTTTAAAAATGATTCTTCACATCATATCAGCATAAAACAGTCCACTGCTGGACGCAGACCTACCTTAGGGTACGCCATAAGGTCTTCTTCGTAAAATAAGATTTTCTGTTTTCGTCATCCAGTCTCTACCAGCCACCTTCTTCTCTTTAAAATCACTGGCCTAAAAGTAAAGCTACATGAACTCATGCATTCTACATTTTCCGTTGAAAGGTGTAATTAGTTTTTATGTTTTTCTCCTGTTGTTGCATAGAATAAGTACAGGCAGCGCGGGCGTTGGGTGCACTCTCATAAAAATGCAAATCTCTGTCCACTGTACCTACGTTTAGACGCCGGTGGTCTAATTGTTGTAGTTGTGCTGTGTAGCCTGATTTTATGATATTATTCGCAAAAAGCAGTTTTCTTTTTCGGGACATGAAAGTAGATATTTGATTGTACTGTCTAGCCAGACGGTAAAGGTGCAAGATCGTCAGGTGCGGCTATAAGGTTGACGCGTGCGGCCGATGCGACTATGATCGAAGTATGAAAGTGTATGGCGCACGGCCGCATGCGTCAGTCGCACTCCTCAAACTACGACTAATTTGTAGCCGCATCGGCCATAACCCGTAGCTGCGTGCGACTGCGATCTGTGCCCGATTTTTCGAAACTACAGGCTACAATTCTATAAGTTCGTCAGGTGCAGCAGTGGCCTATGCAACGAAACTACAGCTATAAATGCTACAGGCGAAATTCGATGTACATTGCGTAGCCGGTTTAATAACGGGATTATAATGGCTAACCGTCTACGCAATGTACATTGAATTTCACCTGTAGCATTTATAGCCTGTAGTTTCGTTGTATAGGCCACTGCTGCACCTGACGAACTTGCACCTTAACCCTACTAGATTAACAAAACCAAAGTAAGCAAGCTAAGAATCATAAGTCATGAATATTTTATCAAGGCCGCCAGAAAATCGTCGTCCATTATACAAAGCTTTCAACATAATATGGAATTAGCGTTCAGCGAGTGTGACGTGGCCAGGATGCATGTAATGACATCAGCGCCCGTGACGTCATAACACCACCTTCGGGATCGTCACGCCGGTAAACTTGAGTAGCTTATAGAGTGGGGTTTAAGAGGTTACACTTTGGAAGGTAACAAAGTGTTTTAAAAGCTACGGTGCCTACACGTGCTAAAGGTACTGTATGCGAGAGTTTAAGAAAACCCACACCCATATAGGCACATGTAAAAGATAGGTTATTTTGTCAAATAAATTGGTCACACGGTAAAGTAGAAATTCAAATGGGATCAATGGGATCAATGCAAATATGAGTAGGATGAAATATCAGTTATCAATTACTGATACCGAAAACTGACGGTTTTTGCTTGCACATTTTAGTACATAACAATTCTTTTTCTTGTATATTGTCTTAGGGAAAGATGGTTCTCTGTTTTGTAGTAGATACCTATTATGAAAACTTCTATTTCTTCATGTCCTACATGTAAGTGATTGCTGATTTTCCGTAGTTTGATTTTCGTCTTAAGTTCTGCTTTATTAAGAATTTTGACCTTTAAAAGATGAAGCCTTTAATTTGCAGCAATTAACTATCCTTTCGCGTGGTCAATCTCGGCTAGCGAAGCAATCAGAATCCTTTAGTCCGTTTCATTAAGTTATTCAAATGTGAACCGCGTCTTGCATTCTGAACAGATGGGGTCAAAGACGGTGTTACCAGCTGTAAAATGTAGAAATAAAATACTACCTATTACCATAAATGCAAGAAAATTTAAAACATTTATTAGCGTCATCGGCCGGGACTTGAACTCGGGACCGTGACTGTAACTGTAAGTGCATTGTAAAACCCAATACATTAGAATACTATTTTTCTTTCGTATGTCTCGCTGAATCATTCTTCGCAATGCCGGTAACCGCCTACAAGGCATGCTGCTAATATCTAATTTGCATTGGCAATTTTATTTTTTATCATTGCTCTATCTCTGTCTGTGCCCTCAGTCAATAATCGGCGGTAGGTTGTAGAGTAAAAATAAAATGAAGCTCAGCGGCAGCTTAGGACATTTTACTGCAGTCGTTTCTTGCATTCAGCCCAAACTCGTGGACTCGTGGTAAATAGAAGCGTCTTCTACTTTTTTTCGAGTGAGACATCGAGTTGACCAAAGACCCAATGAACCCTGGTGTCAGAGGCGCCTAGGAGAGGCATAGTCAACAATATTCCTCTCACCTCACCTCACTTGATGATGAGAAAATAATCTAAATACGAGTTTCTTAAATACAAATTACCGAGTTAGCTGGCAACACCGGGTAGGCGTGAGGAGTATGGCTGAGCAGACGGCTGGCTATGTAATTAATTACCCATGCTGAGCACTGATGACAACTAGATAGAGGGTTTTATGAGTTACAGAATGCTGTCAGGTTTTCAGGGATGTTGTTCTGGCAGCAAGGTATCTAAAACATACGGGATAGAGTGGCGCAAGGTCCACTAAGGAGACATGTCACGTGACGCGTAGATCATCACGCGGATGACATCAAATCATTCAAGTGATCGTCGGCCGTCATCGATGCGACGCGCGTCTCACGGGTGTGTCTTCTGTTTCATACATTTTATAGTGAAACCGTTTTAAGCATCGCGATGTCGCACGTCTCACGTCTCCGACGATCGCTTGTCTAACAGCTGATGTCATTTTGCGTCTCGCGTCTCGCGTCTCGCGTCTCATCTGTGAAGCTTGCCTCTATGAAACAAAATACTTATACCAGCTAAATAGCCAAAATGAATCCTTTAAATACGAACCTTATTCATTCATGCTGTAAAATGTAACTTGTTTGTTTGAAATCTAACATATTGCGACTCAGTGTCCCACACGACATGAAGATGACCACTGTTTGTTTTACAAGACATTTTTTGTGTCCCTTCCTTCATTGCTGCTTTTATATTCATCATAATGATTACCCTACAGGGTACTACAGTCCCTTACCATAGCTTTGCAAAGAAGCCCAGTGATTTGTCCGAGCAATCCCTTCAACTTATCACAGAAAACACTCATTTGTGTAGAATTACAGGCTGCGTTTCGTTTTCTTGTCACGTCACGTGCTTTTATTTTGAGTATTACGGGAGAAACACACGTAACGTCCTATTGTGCGTTTTTTTTTGCATGCGACTTTATTCTCATACATACAGATACGGTTTAAGTATGTCGAATGGTTTGATAAGCGCAGCGTTGTCCGAGCGGATGCGTCTGTCAAACACTTTAAACCGTTTTTTTATCATATTTGTTTCTCGCCGCGCCTAAAAGTTATTAACAAAGTGCTCGTTAAAACAAAAAAAAATAAAAAAGTTATTAACAAAATATTTTAGAATAAGAAAATATGCATCTTCATCATCGAGTGGGACACCAAACCGTCCAACGATCCGATGAACCCTGGTTTCAGAGTTTGAACCAACAGCTGTACGTAGCATGCTATTACAACCGACGTGGCGCAGTGGTTAGTATGCCTGCCTGCCACGCAAAGGTTCCGGGTTCAATTCCCGGTGGGGTCACTCACAAAGTTGATATTTATCACTTTGTGAATTGATTTCCAGTCTGGTTAGGACATTGCAGGCTGAACCACCTGATTGTCCGCAAGTAAGATGGTTCCGTGCTTCGGATGGGCACGTTAAGCAGTCGGTCCCGGTTGCTGTTTAAGATGGCGGTCGTACACAACCATGTCAGAGGCCTACTTTCAGTAGGCGGTTGAAAAACTCTGACACCAGGGTTCATCGGGTCATTGAACGACTCGGTGTCCCACACGAAAAAAAAAAAAAAAAATTACAACACATTTGACTCTAAAACTGTGTACTGCTACTAGCTACGCTTCTAACATGGTCCATACCGTGTCTCATCATTATTAATGTTTAGAGCTGTAGGTTACTGCTATTTGTGACCACAGATTATGGAAACTAGTGGTGATGTTGATGTGATATGTCCTGTCCCCATTTCAGTTAGTAATGGGTAAGCTCTGTGGGCATTATGCGGTATTATTCAAATCTCTATGTTACGAGTGATGAGAATACGAAGTAACATACTGTATTTATTATAAGTATCAAAATATGTTGTCTTCAACAGATCTTCCCTCAAGGTTTTTTCATTGGCGAATTAAAATAATATCTGCCCAGAAAGTGGCCACACGAACGGCATTTGATATGGCTGCCAATTTTCAAATTTTTTGTGAAGATACGAACTCCGAGATAGTTAAAAATCACTGAAGGAAGAAGAACGTTTTTTGTAGCACTTCGTAGACCTTTTGTAGACCTTCGCATAGTACGTACGATATAAGTACATGCTGGACGTTATTTTGTTTCAGCTGGCTGCTACGTCTGTTGCAAAAGGCAATATCTCAAACAGATTAGAATGTCCAGTGATGGCCGGCCGGCTATTATGTATCCCTCATGCAGCAGATGCGTCAGACAAGCTCTTCATCGAAACTAATGATACGTCAGCGGCAGCAGACCAGTATGCTCTCGGTCAATGTCCACTGCATCACCAATTTATTAGCTTCCGGCGGCAGTATTAGCTCTGTTTATGACTTGATGATGTTTCATATGGCCGTGGATTTGCATTTTAGTCGCTAGTTTATGAGGTTTCGACACATACTGTTATCTAGTTTTGATTGACTGACTGAGCTATTGTATTTCAAGCTAGACAGTATTTGGAAACTTTGTTTTACTGTTCAAAGTGCCGTACAATTCCCTTCGTAACTGTATTCAAAAAGAAGTATCAAACCTTTTCTGTACCTCTCAAGTCCTACCTTAAAAATTCACAAAAGAATTTGAAAGTTGTGTCTAGCCTTTCGTCCCAGCTTGAAACTGCCGACAACTTCACAAATTGCAACTACGCTTTGTTGTATTCAAGGATTGCAGCTCCCCCTGCCGGTGACCACTCGCAACTTCCAAAGAGCCATTCGACAATAGCTAGAAATCGAATTGAAACTTTTAATAGGCGGGCTCGGAACTGTGCAGCTGCATTGAAGCTTGAAGGAAGCAGATTGGGGGAATGATGTTTCGATCAGAAACTTGGCGAAAGCTCCGAGATGGTCTTTATAGTAACAACTTCGATTTCGAACCATTACTTGGTCTAGAGAAGGATTTAATAGCTTTGACCGTTTTCCAAATTAATGAGCTTTTCCTTCAATATTCTACCGCTCTTGCGGCATTATATGAACTAGCTAGATACCTAGAATGTTTCGATATTTTGAATATTATTCTGTGTTCAATCACCTACAGTGCACTACCCCTATTGAAATAATCCCGCTCTGTTTCCGTGAGACTGTTGAAGATCTTGAGCTGTTCGTGAAATTGCATTTTATGGTTGTGCTTTGGAGTGGCGACATTTTTGTGCAATCCCTCGGGCTTGGCCGGCTACAATACAGTCGGATATTTAGGCAAAACCACACATTCCGATCTACTGCGCGGTGCACAGTTGGACAGAGTAGAGATTCTTTTTGTGATAGCGTAAGTAGTTATCCGTCTTTTCATGCAAAATTTGACAAACTGCTATAGAATCTGCCTAACGACAAAAAGTTGATAGCGTGCGCTGTGTACTAGTTGGGCAATCAGTAGTGATTTAAGTACATACATACATATGTCACGCCTATATTGCTTGAGTGGTAGTGATATAGTATTGAGAATATGTAAAGTGTGCATGTGGTGCCAATTTTACAGCAAAACTGTCAGGCGATGTACATTGCGTGTGTACCAGGCTTTTATAGAAGAAGTCCAAGACAAGCTTCGTACCGCAAAACAGGCGACAAATGTGTTCTCCACCTTAGGGCATTCATGTCTCACTACCGCCGGACTTCTTTCCGCGTGACGTAAAGACGGCTTACCAAATAAAGCGGACATTCTGGACTCCGACCGATGGTAGTGGAAACAAATCTTCGTAGTGCTATTTATTTAATTTGCGAAACGATAAATTGTTTTATCTGTAGAAAAAATATGTACCTATTAGGTCAACTCACACTTGCGTTGTTTAATCCTGTTCTTCTTCCTTCGCAGTTTATGAGATTAAACAAATGTGATGTCATAGATTATCCATTCGAGTTGTCATATTTTTTTTATGTATTTTTATTCCTCATCAGACCCCTATTCGTAGGAATGCAAGTAAAGTTGCGCCTATCCTATGTGCTAACTGATGTTGAATCCTGTCCAGCAATATATACCAATTAAAAATATAGAAAGTATTCCATACTTTTAGAACACAAACAAAAGAACCCAGGTTAAGGGTGAGAATCCACCAGAGCTGTGCGAGGTAGCGAGGCGGTGAGCGAGGAAAAAATCCACCAATAGAATCACTTCATTTTCCTAGCCTCGCTCAGCTCAGCTCTGGTGGAATAGGATTGAGCGAAGCGAGGCCATTCTACATACAAAACAAGCGAGAAATGTGTGCGAGGAATGTGTTGCGAGGAATGTGTAGCGAGGAATGCGTTGCGAGGAATGCGTTGCGAGAAATGTGTTGCGAGGTTTCCACTACATCGCATTCCCCCCGCTCACACATTTCACAGCTTCGCAACGCATCCTCGCTCCGCACATTAATGCGCATTTTCACAGCTCCGCTATGCATCCTCGTACGGCACATTTTACTCGCACAGCTTTGGTGGAAACCCCTACACATTTCCACAGCACAGCTACGCATCCTCGTACGACACATTTTCCTCGCACAGCTCTGGTGGATTCTCACCCTAAACCAAATAAAGCTGACCTTTGCCTTTGTACGACAAACAGAAATGTCAATGTCGACTTTGCCACAGTAGAAAAAAGTTACAGTAATCAATCACGTAGATAGTAACATAATAAAACAAAAAAAACATCTTCAGTAGTTTGAAAAGCACAAAATATGTAACTAGAATATTTTTCCTGACTCTACATAAATCTTAGACTAGACAAAAATAAATAAACTACAGTACAATACCGATTTAGCATAAGGGATTTTCAGTCACCTCCTCCTTGTAAAAAGATGTTGTAAAGTAGATATTTACATACTGAAACGCAATTCCTACTGTGTGTTATCGCTGTTTGCGAAATTGTTCCAGCTCTTTGCGACTGTATTGTTGTAGTTTCTGTTTCAATTTTGTTCTGTGACCCGTGTAAAGGCAGCGTAGAGGTATGTACAGGTTCTGAGCAAACTAAAAGCTCGTTTTGTAAAAGTTTCATGTTGAATACTGTTTGCTAGGTGTCTATAATTCCCAGTTTTTACATCCTAGCCTAAGTATATTTATTTTGTCCTGTACTAATGTCAAATTATTGTTTGTTACAGGTAATTCACGTTCCAAAGAATGAACAAATTACATGAAATTATGAAAAGTGTAAGTATAAAGGAGCAGTCGCACTAGACGGCAGCAAAGAGACACAACGAACCACGACTATTGGCAAAATGTATGTAGGAGCTCCTTTACAAATATAATACGGATACCAACTTCAGTTCAGTTACAAAAAAGAAAATTATATAATCTTTCCTCCAATATTAATTCGTAAAATAGCATTAAGCTATAATTTAAAAACTGCACGAAATCCAAAGTGGTAATACATTTGCACCTCATTTTCTCCCACGACCCATGTAGCGCCCATTAATTCTGGCCGATAGATGGCGCGGCGGCAGATATGCAAAATTCCAGCGTTAAATATTCATTTTATTCATACATCTGAGTGCGGTCCTGCGAGCAAATGGATCCCCAAATTCGGCCACCTGATATCTGCTTTAAGTGACTATATTTCACCAAGCCTACTCCTTTTCCTTTGATAATTTAAATCTCATTAGAAATATATATTAGAATATGTAAGTGCCTATTTAACATAGGATTCATTACTGATATTCCAATTTCTTCTTACCACCTTAGAAAATTAGGCATCATGCAAGTTTGCATTTAACAGATCAGATAAAAGTAACTTTAAGAATATTTTTGGCAAAGTAGATAAATACCTATAACTTCTATACAATTATTTCCTAAAACAAAGTAAGGTTTTTTGTTTAACCGGTAATGGTAGGCTTAAAAATCAAGCGACAGCGACAACGACGCGCGTCGTTGTCGCTATCAAATGACTGGTTTGTATGGGGAACCAGAAAGACCGAGCGTCGGCGTCATTTTCGGCGTCATTCGTTGACAGCGCGCTGAGAAGCTCAGGGTTTGTATGGGATGCGGTCGGGTTTTTTTACAAGACCGCAGCGACAACGACTCCGTCAAAATTTGACGGCGTCGTTGAAGGGAGGGACGACGGGTGCCACACGCCATCTGCATAGTTCAACCAAAGAAAGAAAGAGAGAAATCATCTTTCACGAGTTAAAAAAAATCCAACTTTGGACTGTTGTGGTTAACATTAATGTTTATTTAGTTTTACAAATTAAAAACGTAGTGTCCTGCAGAGCTGACTCCAAAACAGGCGGACATTGAGAGTAAAAAGTGTGAAGTATGCAAAAATGCAAATCTCCGAGACCAATTAAATTATACGCGGGTGAAGTAGGGGGAGGGGGAAGTTAGTCAGGGGGGGAGGGGATTAAAACAACAACTTTCCAGCTTGGAGTGACAGATATGCCTGGTCTGGTATTATCTTTTTTATCTCAGTTAAACAGATTTTTACTGGACTGTGAATTTCCTTTAATTTCATTCCCAATGCGATGCTGTTTTCTACCAATTTACATAAGTTTTGAATGCATCATTATTGATACCTATGTAGCAGGTAAAAATTAAGGTATGAAACACACCTGCGTATAATTTGGTCGAACAATCCCAGGATTTTCGCACGAGTTGTCATATCGTAGCTTAAATCATACATACACATATCTAGCACGCCTATAATCCTGCAAGGTTAGGCAGAGCGTAAATGGCAGTGTAACAACCAGCCATTTATACAACCTCTGACAAAAGTCTGAGAGTCATTTAGAAGACTGAATCCAAAATCGGCTGCTGAAAAATACGCAAGAGTGTTCTTTCTTTCTTTCTAACCCTAAGTAGCTT
The DNA here is from genome assembly GCA_024500475.1 of Phthorimaea operculella. NCBI lineage: Eukaryota > Metazoa > Arthropoda > Insecta > Lepidoptera > Gelechiidae > Phthorimaea > Phthorimaea operculella. The sequence goes on from JANFCV010000234.1 coordinate 311,804, forward strand.
TTATAGTGATGTCTTAATTTCAGTGTAAAACATACTCACTTCCCACTTAGTCAACATAAGGCTGTATACACACTTACCGCCGCTTGCCAGCGTCTTGTTCAACACAGTCTCCAGTCCGCGTGGCGGCGTTTGACTAAAAGCCAAGAAGCCGCTTAAATATTAAACAGGATGATCGTCTATAAAACTAGGGCTTTAACGAGTGGCGTCGGGGCTACGGCTTAGTGCTGTCGGCGGCTTAGCTTAGATAGAAGGTGGAATGCAAAAGACTAATTCTGCGGTGCCTTGAACTTTATAAAATACTAGCTGCCCGTCAGCGGTTTCACCCGCTGCAACCTAATATTCCGCGGGAAAAAAGCATTATTCACCAAGAGATGATCGATAGCTCAGCGGCAGAGCGGTGGGGCGTTTACCCATGCGGCCCGGGTTCGATTTCCGGTCGATAGTATATGACATTTTTTCTATTTCTTATTTTCACTTGTGAGAAAAATATAGCACTGTGATGTGAGTGCTTTACAATCCCAATATAAAAGCAATTTCAAAAATGTCTGATTGCTCCTTTATTTACAAATTTGCAATGCTACTTAAGTAATGAAATGGAAGATGAGCAGTTCCGCTTTCTATTTATTACCTACGGAGCAATATTAAAGAAAGACTACCTTTCAAATTTGTTAGAGCGCCAGGAGTGTTTCGATGGAAAAAAAAATCCCGGAAAACAGTTAAACTAAAAACAAACAAAAACAAAACTTAACGCAAACAGTCCAAGAAACAAGCAGATGTATTATAAAACAAAAACCCGACTGCGGTCATTTCAAAATCATCTAGAATTAATTAATTTCGCGCTGCTCAGACGAATCTAACGATACCTTACATGTCATGACCCCCCCATCCAGCCGTTTAGGCTGTAGTCCGCGAAAACATACCCATACCATACATACTCGAAAAACATAACCCTTCTTTTGAGGCAGTCGGGTAAAAAGAACAGCCAATATTATTCAAGCAGCCTTTTTACCTGTTATTTTATTTCTAGCATAAAATTATAACTTCTTCCTCATCGTAAATACTTGCCGTGTGATATCGGCTTACAATAGCATCATCTTTATCTTTCCGTGGGTGTCGTAAGAAGTGACAAAGGGATTTGAGAGTTGATAAGTATTGCAATTATAGGCGATAGGCTGACGACCTGTCACTATGGTGATACAAATTACACAATCTTCTGAATGACTCTCAAACTTTTGTCAGATGTGGTGTAAACGGCCGCTTTCTACAGCTGCTTACACTTTGCCTTCTCCGCAAGGTATATAGGCGTGATATAATATATGTATGTAGTAGATACTTGTAGCTGATCCACTGATGTATTGCAGGCCGGAGTCGCGGAAAGACGCGCCTCGCTCCGAAGTCGTTCATAAAAAAGATACGCTACAAAGGTACGTCGTAGCGGGTGCTTCTAGATACGCTGCGTTTACGCTGCGTACATGTGCTCTTATGTGTGCTCTTCTTTATTTTCTAGATTGTTGTTTTTAGCGCTGTATGACAACGTACGTTGTAGTAAGTGCTTCTAGACTTGCTGCGTTTACGCTGCGTACGTGTGCTCTTGTGTGTGCTCTCGTTTATTTTGTAGTTATTTATTTATTTATTATATGGACTTTTAATTTAGCGCTGTCCGAGACAACATATTATGTCGTAGCGGGTGCTTCTAGACACGCTGCGTTTACGCTGCGTACGTGTGCTCTTGTGTGTTCTTCTTTATTTTGTAGGTTTTTATTTATAGCGCTCTCTGACAGCGTACATAGTAGCGGGTGTTTCTAGACACGCTGCGTTTGCGCTGCGTACGTGTGCTCTTGTGTGTTCTTCTTTATTTTCTAGATTGTTTTTTTAGCGCTGTCTGACAACGTATATCGTAGCGGGTGCTTCTAGACACGCTGCGTTTACGCTGCGTACGTGTGCTCTTGTGTGTTCTTCTTTATTTTGTAGGTTTTTATTTATAGCGCTCTCTGACAGCGTACATAGTAGCGGGTGTTTCTAGACACGCTGCGTTTGCGCTGCGTACGTGTGCTCTTGTGTGTTCTTCTTTATTTTCTAGATTGTTTTTTTAGCGCTGTCTGACAACGTACGCCGTAGTGGATGCTTCTAGATGCGCTGCGTTTACGCTGCGTACGTGTGCTCTTGTGTGTGTTTTTTTTATTTTGTAGATTGATATTTTTAGCGCTGTCTGTAAATTTTCGTCGTAGCGTGTGCTTCTAGACATGCTGCGTTTACGCTGCGTACGTGTGCTCTTTCTTGTGTGTGATCTCCTATACTTTGTTTTTTTTTCTCTTTCTGACAGTGTACAACGTAGCGGGTGCTTCAAGGCACGCTGCGTTTACGTTGCGTACGTGTGCTCTTGTGTGTGCTCTCCTTTAGTTTGTACCTAGTTTTGTAGCGCTGTTTGCTGACAAATGTCATTTCTTGCATTTCTTGTTTCCGTTTTTTTGTAGTGTTTTATTTTCAGCTAAGGTAAGCTAATTTATTGGATAAATTCTTATTTATGTAGCTGTCCTTAGAAGTTTATTTTTGTTTAATACTAAATTAAAATATTATGTCAGAAATGCTAAAACCCACAGCTCTATTCTCATCTTGATAAACAATGTACCGACTTTTATACATTCTTGAGCAAACTTATATTCTTTTAAATATTATATTATGTAAAAATCAAACCATTCAGAAACAAAACGCTCTGGCAATCCGCGTCTTTGTGGCGCGAAGTTTGTTCCGGCGACGCTCGTTCCCGATCATTCTCTGCTCGAAGGCAAATCTCGACTCAGCTCGGCTTTACTCCGCTATTGAAACTTGCCGAACTGAAAAAAAATTGAAACTTCCTGATAGATGCTCATTTCAATTCCTCTTCCGATCTTGCGGTATAGTTCTTGCTATACCTGAATGGCACAAGTAGCAAAATGTTGATGGAAATCAGTGGCTTTTGCATAAAGGCCTGAACAAACCGCCTCCGTATGCGTGACGTTCACGTCATCTCGCGCGTCACTATGAGGATTTGTATGGAACCGTATGAGACACGGCACACTGCGGTACGCGCGTGATGACTTGCACGCTTAAGCAGGAAGTGTGTCGCCTCTCATACAGTCCCATGCATTACAACCGGTACGCGCGTAAAAACGCGCACATGCACACATACGTCCTACAGGCTGTGTATTTAGTCCGGTACGGCTGGCATTATTTGAGGGTGTAACTTACAAAAATTCTAAAGTCGCTTATTTTTTGTACGATTGTGCAATTTGTGTCTACAAAGCACATATTTAATTTTGTGCCATTTTTTACACTCCCGTAAATTTTCGATTCAATGTATGGAAGGTCATTAATTAAATTATTTTTTAAGTATGTAGGTACCTACAGAAAAATATTGGAAAGTTCACCAGTATTTTCTCTGTGACAGTTAGCACCGCGTAAAAACCTTGTTTGAGTCGCTTTTCCACTGACAACGAAAGTATGTTTCCTTACACCTAAAATGGCACAAATTAATAAATTGGGATCAGTGAATGGTCCAGAAACTATGAGCAGAAAACCATCGACTTTAATATTTTTGAAACACGAAAAGCTAGCCGTACTGGGCTAATTCTACGTTTAAAGACTAATGTAGAATAGAAGCTAATTCATAAATAAAATTGAATGCAAGCTGTCGTAAAAAATAATTTAGCGACTAATATGATTTTATTACTTACAAAAATAACTTCTAACGATCCTCACTTTCAATTTATCTCAAATGTAATAAAAACCTTTTAGATAATAAAACCGTAAGATGATAAAATACAATATCAATCACCTTAAATAAATTGCCGAGACGCCATTCTTTACATTATCACATTTAAATAATTGATCAATAGGCCATTAGGAGCTGGTTCCATGAGTTGTTCACTTTTAAGGCCTACAGCGGAATGGACCCAGTATTTCACGAACTAATTTATTTTCGTGTGGGACACTAAGTCGTGCAACGGCACGGCGAAACCAGCCGCCATATCACCGCGACTTAGATTTTGTCTTCACATGATTGTCAAAAATCATCAGTTGTTTTTAAAAAATGCATACGATTTGACATGTCTGAAGTTTTCTCGCGCGCAAGATATGTCTCTCTACAGTGCGCTTAAACTGGTGACAGAGTGACTGCCGTCTAAGTACAACTGAACCAGCCACATTATGAGTAGACATACTGATCAAATCAGGTGAAGTTTTGAATATTCTGAACAGAAAAGTCTGTGTTTTACAGATTTAAATACAATTCTGTTAGGATGCATGAAACACTAAATCAATTTATAAATGATAATAGTGATGTAAAAAAATCTAAAGTAATTCAACAATTTTAACACTTAAATGTTGTATAAAAAATACTGTAGGCCGAAGTGACAGATTCAGCAGTTGGAAGCCCATGTCCAACAGAGGCATGTTGTTGCTGATAGAGAAGTCGCAAATTAGACCCACTGGGTTTAATCGGCAACAGGTCCAACAGGAGACTCGGTTCCATTAGAAATCACTTTCGTCCACAATGGGCCCTGAGCAATGGCTTCTCGAGTCTGCAGCGAATGAATCCCTTCCTTTGAAAACGCCATTCGTCTGCAAATGCAGTCTTAATTAGCTAAATTCTATGGAGATCCTCCTTCTTAGATGTTTTTCCTATTTTAGAGGCACCTTTGTGTAGAAAAACGCTCTTTAAACCGAATTTACTTTAAATAGGAGGAGTTTTCAATCCAATGTGTATTTCCTTTTTCAAAAACATACGCCCGAAATTCTAAAATACCAATCCGCAAAATTTTCAGCCCGCTACGACTCCGTAGAGTACTACGCGCGTAGCATACGTCTACGTACTCTACGGCGTAGCACTAACGTTTTAACCCCATTACCATTTAGGCAAACTTCGTAGGTGTACATTTTAACTGGATTCAGGCAAAACTAGAGGGTAAACACTGTGGGGGAAGACGGGAAAAGGGGAAAGGGGGGAAAGGGGAATATTTCCTGAACGTAAATACGAGTCGGGGCAAATAGAGCATAACAAACGCGGAGAGCCGGCACGCGTGCTGCGGAGTGATTTAATATGTGTTTAATTTATTGAAACGTGCTAAAATAAAGTCACTAGAATGAAAGAATTTTTAATTTAGGCTTCTTCTTCTTTTCGTGTGGGACACTGAGTCGTTCAACGACCCGATGAACCCTGGTGTCAGAGTTTTTCAACCGCCTACTGCAAGTAGCAGGCCTCTGACACGGTTGAGTAACGACCGCCATCATAGACAGCAACCGGGACCGACGGCTTAACGTGCCCATCCGAAGCACGGAACCATCTTACTTGCGGACAATCAGGTGGTTCAGCCTGCAATGTCCTAACCAGACTGGGAACATATTCACAAAGTGATAAATATCAACTTTGTGAGTGACCCCACCGGGAATTGAACCCGGAAGCTTTGCGTGGCAGGCAGGCATACTAACCACTGCGCCACATTGGCTGTCACCAATTTAGGCAAAAAGGTTAAAAAAACCGGATTCCTTTAGTTAATCAGTCAAGTTATCGAGTATTTTCTATGAGCAATGAATTCTTTCTTATGTCGTTTTTATTATTTTTCTTGGAGAAATGGACTAATTATGTTTGCAAAGTTTTAGGTAAAGCGTCGATTACACCATAGATAATATTATACTATGTCACTATACTATATCACAAGGTCCTTGCATACTTAACTTCTGCCAAACAATTACAAATATTATAGTGTCACGCTAAGTATTTTCTTAAAGATAGGTACCTATGTTTACACCACTATCATTCAACCGCTAATGCAGTCGGCAAAAATCGGTTAACGATCTAATAATTCATCCATTTACCCCTTACGGCTTCGTTTCCGGTTCCGGTCGGCCGGATATACGAGCCGATCAAACTACTTTTTATGGGCATTTTCATCCTCAAATGGGGGGCTTACTATCCGGCTGCAATAATAATACCAAAATGACTGTTGACACTTTTATTTCATGCTCAGCTACTTATGAATTTGAATAACAGCAAATTACCCATCTCCAATCTAATATTTACTTTAGGAAGTAACGTTGAAAATGTACCTACCTACAACATTCCCAAGTAAATGAGTGATAATCAAAATTTTCCCTGGAAAACACATCTACCCATTATAGGTAAGTTGTTACGATTACTTACAGAAATTAAAAAAATCAGAGAATCGTGGTTTATGATCCGCATATTTTGTTTCTATTGAAAACTTGTGCTTGAAAGGCCCATGTACCTACTTTTATATGAGTACTCGTATATTACATGTCTTCAATAACCTCAGCCTACTTACTCATCACACCAAAATTGAGAATGCTGACGAGCTCACACCGCTAAGTGTGCGTGGGTGTGTGTGTGTGTGTGTGTGTAAATGATGTGTGTGTTCGCGAATGGATGGAAATTGTCATCTCATTGATGGCGCCTTTCAATTTAACATCTCCTTCCCCTCGAATGTGTTTTAAGGGGTTTTATATTTTGCTCGGGAAGTGTTTTACGGAACTCAATTTCAAACGAATGTCGTATACCTCGATTTTATGTGTAGATTTTATTTGGTCGGAACTGCAATTCGTTCGATTTATGTTTGATTATTTTAAAAAGTGTTCAAAAACCACACAGTTTCGTTATTCATCCACAAACTTTTGCAGTCACATATAATGTATGAAATCGGGCAATAACAGTTTTTTAATCATTTCGGTATTCATATCTTGTCATGGTATTCTTGTCTTGTGATAGTTGATACTTTTCGCTGCAACCAAAATTGCCAATATGTGCTCGTCTTTAATGTTTCTATCTCTTACATATGTGTTACTTGAGTTGAGATGCTGGTTGCTGCTGACAGAGTAGGACAGAAGTAGATTACTCTCGAAGCTGTGAAGCAGAAAATTTAAATGAAAACACTGCGAAACCAGAACAATCCAAATTCATCCGAATGCAAAATAACTGCGGAAAATATGCATTGGCTTCGGAAGTTGGCGGAAATAGAACAAAAGCCAGGAACTATAAATCCCATGCGTCGTGCTGTAATGAAGCGTACACTCACAGTATACATACCGGCTAAAGCAGTAGTGAAACTTCACAGAAAATCTCAGAAACTCGCTCACGCAGAAACACACAACACCGCTACCGCATTCGTCAACACACCGATGGGCATGCGTCGTGGTATTTATATGGGATTTAGGTGGAAGATCGCATTTTCCTTATGCTGCGATAACGCAGCGCAAAAAAAACGGTATGTGTTTAAAGCGCCTAAATATGTTTAAGCCTAAATTATGCCTAAATATGTTTGTTATAAGTTTTCGAGTGGTAAATAATAGGTATCGTTGTAGGTTTATGATCTTAAAATTGTATTTGAAACACACTTCCATTTCACCATAACCGTGAGGCAACTACGCGTTGGAAAAAGATGGGGGTTGTACTTAAAAAGCCTACGCGCCTACCACGTGTTGTGTTATATTGCCTGCGCGCTCAGCTAGCGTGTAATTATCCCGAGCCATTAGCCGAGTTCCCCTACTGCTTCAACTTTCATACTGTGGTACAGTGCAGGCGCAAAGTTTGTTAATATCAGTTTGCGATCCCGACACGGCTTACAACATGTCGCGTCTGCTGTACATGAGGGAACTGCCTGATTTGACAGCAGTTAATTTCAACCCGTGTAATGCAGCTGGCACAGCAAACTGTACTGTACCTGGTTTGATTTATTGTGCAAATTAATTATTGCGACGTTCTTGACTTGTTCACCTATTTATATATTTGTAGGTTTAATCACAAATATCATTCCGTAGTAAAAAAAATAGGTATTACGAAAAAACATAGGTATGAACAGGCAATCTAGAATTCTAGACCCAATGTTCTTTCCTATATCCTGAACGGAAGCAATCAGCCTCCACGATACTAACTGATTTTTTATGCCGATTCCATTTCATTCTTCACCGGTTGTGTCCTATTCCTAGCAGTCATTTTGTGGCCGATCAGTACCAGTTACTAGCTTATTTTTTTACTACTTTCATCTTTAATTTTTACCCCACGTCTGATACCTACGATCAACGACAAAGCAAAACTTTGTTGATCGCATATTAAGCCCTGACAAAATTTGATCAATCTATTTCAACATTTCAACTTTCATTATTATTTGTTGAAAGCACTTTGAATAGAACTGTCACTGTCTAAACTTGTTTCTGATGAAGAGGTTTTTACTCGAAATCCCAGAGCAAATGCAATGTTTTGTGATTTCGTGAAAACTTTTCGCATTTGCCCCTCGTCACTATTCACCAATCAAATAGTGTCAAAGTAAACTTGTGATGACTTCTCTTTGAGGCGAGATTCAGAAAGACCAACTGAAACTCAATAAAAACGAGCCGAAACTCTGAAGCTGCGGTTCTTTGACTCTGTGGTTCGAAACTAGTCGAAACACGCAGATTAAGTTGTTTCAAGTTTCGTTCTTGCTTGATGACAACCGTGAGAGCCTTGTGCGCGCTTTGTTAGCTTTGACATCAGAAGGCAAACCGTGGTTTACCCACGTCTTATGCAGGGTTAAGGCTAGTTTCAATCAAACATTAATAAAGCCTTTTGAACCTCGCTCAAAGTCAATTTCTGAGAGAGCTCAAAGGTGACTAAAATCTCAACTGTTTTCAATACTTACCGACAGCCGATGTGACGCAGTGGTTAGTACGACAGCCTGCGACGCAGAAGGTTCTGGGTTCAATTCTCGGTCGGGTTATTCACAAAGTTGATATTTATCGCTTAGTGAATTTGTTCCCAGTCTAGTTAGGACATTGCGGGCTGAACCACCTGATTGTCCGAAAAGCAAGATGGTTCCATGTAGGGAATGCAATCTCGATCTCACGAGATCTCGAAATTACCGAGATCTCGAGCAATTTTTCGAGATCGAGATCTCGAAAAACGAAATCTCGTTTCAGAAAAATCCTTCGAGATCTCGACAGTATCCGTCGAGATTTTGAACGAGATTTCGAGATTGAACTTGAAGGCATTGTCGTATTTATTGATGTGCGTAGCTCAGTTTCCGGTATCTGCCGGTCTACCCCGAGCGCATTATTTATCAAGCAAGAGAACACTACTGTTGCAAGACATTTTAAAAGGGAAAACGAATGGAATGGACAGGGCCTCAAGTCTGCAATTTCTTAGCCATTGCCAGCGACACTCAACTCAAATTCTATTACCAATATAATTTTCCATACAAAAACTGTTAGCAGAATACGAAACTACCAAAACCATCTAACTGACATGCGATCAGCATCCGACTGAATCAATTTTCATTAAGCAGACTTCGGGCCCATAAGTTATGTTATAAGAGATGGGATAGGTATAGTACTGACTGGGGGTAGTAAGGCTAAGTAAGTCGAAGCTCGGTGAGCCGGGATCGCGTACCCTGGTAAAACACCGCAACTTTCGGCCTAAAAGCTGAGATGGATTCCCCGACATGATAAATATTTCAACATAACTTTGGCACTGAAAGAAAGTTCAATTTTGATGATTTTTATATGAGATAAACAAAATCTTGATCTCGATCTCGAAATTTCGAGATCTCGACCAATAATCCAACGAGATCTCGAGTTGGTCAATCTCGAACCCTAAGATCTCGACCGAGATCTCGAGTCGTCAATCTCGGCTCGAGATTGCATTCCCTAGTTCCATGCTTCGGATGAGCACGTTAAGCCGTCTGTCTATGATCATTTACACGTCGTCGGTCATTACACAACCATGTCAGAGGCCTGCTACTTGCAGTAGACGGTTGAAAAACTCTGAGACAGTCCCACTCGAAGAAGAAGAAGAAGACTATACTTACCTTCGATCTCAGCTCACATCTGTGTAATAACAAAAACTTGTGTATCTGTCGCTGTGAAGTTTGTGTAACGAAATTTAAAAACAATCCCCAGGGCGGCTGTCGGGGCGGGCGGGACGAAAGCGGCAATTCGTTTCGTCGTCTGCGAGATTGTCCGCCTCGGCGATACAGGCTGCGGACATAGTAACGTCATCGTTGATAGCTTTCCATTCAAGCTTCTATTTTTTTTCTTAGAGTTTTTAATAGGCAAGTTGCTTAAAAATATGCGACTGCGACTACAGACGGTACCAGTCTTTCAAAACTTTTCACTAACACCTTGATAACTTTATAGTACTTAAATACTCGACACATGCTTTCATACTGCAAGCTTTCCATGTCCAAAAATGCATTAGCATTTTGACATATATGATGAAACCTACCTATTCATTGGGTAAGAGCTTTTGGTGCCTTTGGCCGTCCCGATGAACTAAGTGGATCCTTAAAACTGAACTCCAAACCGCTTCCCGCTCGCTCATACACCTTATCCTCTTCATGTTATATCGCTGAACAATAGAATCATAGCGCCGTGAGCTCGGAATTGGAACCAGAGCGAGCGAAGCCGCGGCGCGACGCTAGTCTCGTGATGAGACGCTGTTCTGACGTGTAAGCAATTTATTTTTTATGTGAACAAATTTTGCTCTTGCCTGCCGGAACGTACATACCTATAGGTCGATTCTTAGTACTCAATTCTCCTCAATAAAAGTTTGTGGAAATAGGATACAATAGTGAATTCTGCGATGCTGTTGAAAAATCTGTTTTGTATGAAAGCAATATGAATGTGTCAAATTCCCTTCTGTTCTGATATGAGATGTTTGGTAGAGTAAGAAAGAAAAAAGGTTTCCTTAAAAAGCACTCTATCAGAGAACTTTTTGTCATTTTTCAGTGCATCATCTGCACCTACTAAGTATCTGTAGTATATCTGGCTACAGTAAACAAAATTTTCGTTTTTTCTAACTGTAAAGCACAAATTAAATATGCCTTCCCTGTATTTCAATTAGCAAAAGCCTTTACTTATTAGCTCTGAAAGTAAATTTAAGTTCAGTAAACGTCTGACTGAAAGGGTTCGTTCCCAGAAGTAATGTAACGGTTCGCCTGGTGACACTGTTTACTATTTACGGCATTTACGGCAGCTTCGCTGAGAACGGCCCGGAAATTAGATACACTATTTACCGGTTATCTAGGATTCAACAGGGACGATTCTAGATATTTTCTTGAGGTCGAGTTCAAAAATATTCCTGCAAAGTTCTTGAATATTTGCCAACTTTTGCAGACCGATGATGTATTGTAGTTTTGTAGTGTAGGATGAGAAACGTTTGATGCGAATTTGAAGTATTGACAAAAAATGTTGAAGATTGGGGCTGTTTCTCATTCCCCCTACATGCTATGTAGAGTACCTTTAATCATTGTTCCAGAAAATTTATATTAGTTTTATGTAACTAAGTTGTTTTTACAAAATCAACGTTGGAAGGAAACAAGCCTCGAACGACTTTATTTTATGTTTCAAAAATTACACTTCTCAAAATGTTCCCTGTAGAGTAAACCAAGCTTGGTTCTTAGAAATTTATCTTGTTCTGCGTTTAAAATGTACTTCCTTAATGGTAAAACAACAGACATTAACCACGGCAGTTGACACAGTGAATCACGTTGTTAATTCTTAAGTGTTGGTGGATTTTAAGTATAAAAAAGCTCTTTGTAGTTCTCATCGCAATCCAATACAATCAAATTAAGTTTAAGTTTGGTGGATAACGACCGCCAAAATTACACTGCAGGACTTAATCCAAAATCGTGCCATGGAATCGTATGCTGTAGAGAAGTTAAAATGTAAATACTGCTCTACGTTTTCAAACTATCAATTGACTTATTCTTGTTCTGCTATTTAAATTAAGATTTTTAATTCTACCTACAACCAATCCTACAACCGTTAGTACTTTTCAAGATGCGCTTTCAACGAAAGCACCATTGTCGTATCGATAGAAAGACTTCTGAGAAAGATCGTAATTGCTTTTTCAGGCTGTCTCAATACCTGTTCTGATTGAGTTTTCCGTTAAATAAAAGTTCTTAACTCTATTTAGTTGAAACCTTTCTGTCGAGAAGTTACTATTTTCTGTATAGCTCTATTTAAAGTTTTTATTGGCGTTGTGAACTTTTAAAAAGCATTTTCGCGCTGTTAAGTGTAGTTTCCGTTTCCCGCGGATCACCACAAGCGGCGGATGTGCTTGGAACGGAAGCCGCCATAGTTCCGCGCCTCGCAGCATCCGGCGACATGGCGGTGGATAAATCTTGTCTGTTAGGTTGCTGTGCATAGCATGGGAATGAACTACTGTGAGACAAAAAGGAGTCAAGTGGGGCTATTGTGGGATAGGCGTTTTGGCTGCAGTTACATTACAGACAAAACCGGAGGCGGTAAGAAATGTTTGCAAGGGGCTACTTACTTATGGTACTGGTTTGTTTAACTTTTGTTGTGATTTCAGACACTTTATTAAATTACAAAACCTGCTAATTTCCCATTTTTAGGAGCACCGATTTTCACTATTTTGTTGCTAAAATACGAGCATGAGTATTTTGATCGGTATTATCCCATATATGCCCACTACTGGGTCGAAAACGACCCAAAATTGGCTGGTGCATTTGGAAATTAGCAAAAAAAAGTAACACAAGTTTACTCATCTACAAAATTCAGATATAAAAATAGTTCTGGGCATATATGGGTTATGGGTTAATAACTTATGTGTTAAATAATAATTCTAATTTTCAATGTTTTTAAAAACTAATGGAGTTAATAGTGTTTTTTGGGCAAAAATATTTATTTTTTACCTCGCCTAGTACCGATTGCGTCGTATTTAAAAAGCGGCCAAGAGCGTGTCAGACACGCCCACAAATAGGGTTTCGTAGTCAACGTTTAAATATCAGGTTTTTCAGCATTACAAACTTAATTTTGTTGCTGGTTTGTTAGCAGCAGTATGATGACCAACCGCAAATAGTAAAACTCAATTTTTTCTGAAACCTTTAAGAGTACGATATCCATTATAGTTTTCATTGTAATTTCAAATTGTAAGCTATGTTCCATATTTATTTCAAATTGTTGGCGTTTATACTTTAGAGTATTTCTCCGGACCATGCAAATTCACGTGATTTCTCTGGCGAATTTGAATTTTGAGTTCATTGAAATAATACCAATGGATATTGAAAACATATCTCAAAAGATAAAATATTATACCTTTGGCCCTCGTTTATCACTTATAGTTCCAGAGAAAAACAAGTTTAAAAAAATCTCGCCAGAGAAATCAATGAAATAGGACAGAGAAATCAAACTCGAAACTTTAATTTCGTTATTTGTATCATTTACTAATGTCAGTCATTATTTATCGTGGCTGTTGTCTGCTCGCAGGCTTGCCACAGACCTAGCCACTGGGCAGGATAGCGTGGCTGTTGTCTGCTCGCAGCGCTATGAGCAGAAGCGGCCACAGACCTAGCCAACGGGCAAGCTAGCGTGGCTGTTGTCTATTTGCAGGCTCGCCACAGACCTAGCCACCGGGCAGGCTAGCGTTGCTGTTGACTTCTAGCAGTGCTGTGAGCAGAAGCGGCCATAGACCTAGCCACCGAGCAAGCTAGCATGGCTGTTGTCTGCTCGCAGGCTCGCCAAGGACCTAGCCCCCAGGCAGGCTAGCGTGGCTGTTGTCTGTTCGCAGCGCTGCGTGTAGAAGCGGCCACAGACCTAGCCACCGGGCAAGCTAGCGTGGCTGTTGTCTGTTCGCAGGCTCGCCACAGACCTAGCCACCGGGCAGGCTAGCATTGCTGTTGTCTGCTAGCAGTGCTGTGAGCAGAAGCGGCCACAGACCTAGCCACCGGGCAAGCTAGCGTGGCTGTTGTCTGTTCGCAGGCTCGCCACAGACCTAGCCACTGAGCAGGCTAGCGTGGCTGTTGTCTGTTCGCAGCGCTGCGTGTAGAAGCGGCCACAGACCTAGCCACCGAGCAGGCCAGCGTGGCTGTTGTCCGCTCGCAGCGCTGTGAGCAGAAGCGGCAACAGACTTAGCCACGGTGCAGACTAGCGTGGCTGCTGTCTGTTTGCAGCGTTGCGTGTAGAAGAGGCCACAGATCTAGCAACCTAGCAGGCTTGCGTGGTTGTTGTCTGCTCGCAGCGCTGTGAGCACAAGTGGCCACAGACCTAGCCACGGGGCAGGCTAGCGTGGCTGTTGTATGCTCGCAGGCTCGACACAGATCACAATTTGTACAACTACACCACATGTGGTAATTTTGTTAAATAAATTGAATTGAATTGACCTAGCCACTGGGCAGGATAGAGTGGCTGTTGTCTGCTCGCAGGCTCGTCACAGACCTGATTGCTTTTTCGGGCAATTTTTTTGACTTCTCTGGCATTTTTGCCAGAGAAATCAATGCCAGAGAAAGCAAAAAGTAGTGATTATTTAGAATAACCCTTAAACCGTAAAAGCGAATATAATGGTAATTACACAACCAGTTCACCACCCAAAAAGCTACGTTTCTTTAACAAAATCACAACATTATGACTGATCAATTAATTATTAACTTTACCAGAGAAATCAAATGTATAGGTGTACCAAAGCCAGAATAACACTTGATTACCTCGATGAATCCAAAATGTAACATCGAGTCACGAGTGCACACACCTCCGCTGCTGCGGCGTTACTGACTCTTTTGAGCAGCCGGGATGCCGACAGCGTACCTACAAAGACTAATGATGTGTGCGATATTTTTTACGTGCCAGAGAATCCCAGGATTTTACGCGGACAGAGACATTTTATTCTGTAACTCGCTAAACTGTTATAAGTATGGTTAAATATTAATTGTAGTTAAACTAGAACATATAAAAGGTCTGTGAACATCGTCACAAATTCGTATCATAAATAGTTATCGAAATATAAACCCATGAATGTAGCAAGTCAGCTTTCGGACACGCCAGAGAGGGTCAATTTGGGGGGCATATATATTTTTTATAAAAAAAGCGTAATATCCCTATAATTTTTTGTTGCTTCTCCAATCACAGTAATTGCCGTACTAACCATATAAAAAATACTGTTCCTCTATAATAGCAAGATGTGCAAATTTTGGGCCAAGACAGTGATTTCTCTGGTGCTAAAGAAAGACCCTTTAGAAGTTACAGCTGGAACAAATTATGGGTCAAAAACGCCCTATTTAAAAACAAATATCTCGTGACAGAAACATTTTAGTGACTTTGTTTCAAAGAAACCTCACCTTAGTTTTAAAAGACCTATTCAACGATACCCTACTCAATATTACAGAAGAAAAAAAAAATTGCCCCCCTTTCACTTGTATGGGAGGGGGTCCAAAAAACATTTTAAATATTTTTTTCTTAACATTTCTATATTTGGGTCAACACGATCTATCTTCTCACCAAATTTCATGTCGATAGCTCTAAAACTGACGAAGATATGAGGGCGCGGCATACAGACAGACAGACAGACAGACAGACAGTCAGACAGACAGACAGACAGACAGACATGACGAAACTATAAGGGTTTCTAGTAGACTACGAAACCCTAAAAATGGTAGTTTCTCTTAAAACAAATAACTTCCACAAAGGCAAAGCATGTCGTCAACATACAACTGTTGCAGCTGACAACACCGAAACCTAAAATATTTAAGGTTGCATTACATTTAATTAAGTAAAAATATTTTAATGGCTGTCTAATGACTGGGCTTCATTGAAATCTGAAAAAATAGATCTTTCATACTAAGTGACTCACTTTTTCAGCATGTTTGTAATTTTTTGTCATATTTCGATAAAAAGTTTCTTATATATAAAAGTTTCTCAGTTTTGTAAGTAGGATACGCCATCAAAATATTTGTACTTAAATATAAACCCTGTATGTTCACATAGTCTATATGTGTAGGTGTTTCAAACAAAAGTCCGAAACTCCACCTAATAAAAATAAATTATGATTACTTAACAATTTTAAAAATCAATTTGAATATTTAATTTCACGACCATCAGCTAATTGCAATAAAGGGGTTCATAAAAAGATCCCAATGTAGATAGAGTCGGTGCGGACCCCATTAAAACCAGAGGTAATTAGAAACCATTGGAGGAGCAGATTCCATCGCCAACCCTGAATTATGGAAATTGGTTGGAAAACTTATGAAAATGGAACTCTCAATATCCTTGCAAAGGTATTTTTTGCTACCAGGTTTTTGTCAACTTTGGACAATAGAAAGGAACTCTGAAAAACTTTTTCAACACAAAGATTGAACTTTAAATTTTGTATCTCACTAAAAATTTTACTATGTGAACATGTAGGGAGTAAAAAATTATAGTTTAAAAGTGACGTTGTGGAACAAAACCCACACACATACTACGAAAAGAGACGGAAAATAGGACCGGAAGTGTAATATCCAAGATCCGGAAATAGATATTGCCATTTGGAGCGCAGGAGATGACGACGATACTTCTCCGGGGATTTCCCGCGAGACGAGTATTGCTGACTGGACTGAGATGGGTAACACTAAGTGAGGGCAAGGAACTACCCTTATTTTCACTACAAACTAGAATATGTTGGGAATAAAAGTACCTATTTTAATTAGAACTACGTGGAAATAAAATTTCTGCTCTACACTGTTTCTGAAGGCCTAGAACTAGAACGGGCTGCTAGTCAACTATAAACTATCTTATCAACAAAACCAATAACTTTCAAGAAAATAGAAACTTAAGCTTATTATCACGAGGCAACATTGCTGGCCAGGCGAACGATGGTCTTGTTAGTGCAGCCACACGATTGTAGCCTTTATGACCTCGGTTTACGATACCATTACGCAGGGATCTTGAATGGGACATTACTCTTTTAAAACTATGTTTTAAAGCTTCAGTCTAATGGATGCACTTTCTTATCTATTTTTTTGATGGTTATAGGTTTTTAATATTTTCGAATAGATAAGGGTTATTTTACTAGATTTTATCTACCAGTAAAATACTACAGATAATACCCTTGTTGGGCGCCAAAACAGAAACATCAAAGTTACACAAAAAAACAAATGCATGAAAAACTAATTTCATCCGTCTGTAATGTGCAAAACATTACAAGTCCATCAGCAAACTCAATGCTTTTCTATGAAAACCGACACCGTCACAGGCTACACCTCGTTAAACCTTAGTGTAGTGTGTCCGTCTACGTATGCTGGTATAACATGATTATCTATAGAATAGGCTACACACTACCGCAATCATTTGTGTTTTTAAATAGTAAAAAGTTAACTTTCATTTTATTTCATTCACATATAATTAAGCTGCATATTGAGGGAGTTGTAATGAGTTTTTCCGTCAGTGATTTCTAAACAGAGCAATATCTGTTGTGGTCCCACGCCGGGCGCCAAAATTCAAACTGACCGTTGCTACACTAATATAATTCAAAACTTCACCCAATTTAGTAAATCAAGATATATCTCCCAAACCCCAGAATCCCACATTGGCCGTATTTCATCCGAATATCCCATGTTTTCATTTACTGACTACAGTAAACACATATTCAACTAATACGCTTTCGAGTCACGGTACAGAACTATAAGTAATACATTTTCCTGTTAGCGCTTCAGTGTTATTGCTCATAAAAACTGGCTTTGCAGGACAAAGGGGGGAAAGTGAGGGGGTCACCCTTGAGGGGGACGCTGGACAACACATTGTGCCGACGTTAAACGAGAAACGATATAAACAGCCAATAAAATTTGATGTCCGGCTGTAAACACCGACTGCTCCTTGGTAATATCATGCGAATTAGTTAAAAGTACTTTTTCATGGCTGTTCGAGAAAAGATCTTATTTTCACGCGATCTGTTTTATTTCACTTAGATAAAATTGTTTCGTTTCTTATTTGGCACCCGGAATGGGACTGTATTTTTATTTTGTATCGCGGTATATCATGTTACTGTACCATTTATATAATAAGGGTTCTTATGTCTATAAACAATGTAATCAAGAGCTTGTTATGGTTGTGCTCCTTAATTCAATAAGACTGGAGTATCCTCTCAGATGGCCACTATTTACGTTAATACGCGCCATTTTCCCGGCTCGTTAGGTCCGTGCGTCCGCGTGGGAACCGCCGCCATCTTTTATTCAACAGACCGATGAATGAATGAATGAACGAATGAACTGGCTCAGATTGACGAGCTTCAATCTCGCTCGTGCTATTAGGCGGTACTGTTTGAACTCGATTGTGAAAGTACATCAATGTCACCAGCAGAGCAGTGTTGTCTAGTTAAGGTCTAGTTAGTTAGTGAAGCTGTTTTCGAATTGACTGATTTTTTAAGCTAACTTTAAACATTGCTGGGTTCATTTCATTTACTATATTTTGAAGACTAATCAAACTCAAATTGTATTTATTTGTGGATCAATGAAACTCAATTAGGTATTTTAGTTTAGGTAGGTAAGATACCAACCGACATAATTCACTGAAATTGAATTAAAATGTATTATTGTGAGTTCGTAACATGTGGTAAAAACCTATTCTTAAGGCAACATACCTGTTTGATTCCGAAGCTGATCTTAGCGCAGTGGAAGCAAATTAAAGCTATCTTAAAATCTAAAACTAAATGGTCGATCAGCCTCGGAACAACATTTGACTACGATTCGTAGTGCTCTTTACTATAGCTAAATAAAATAAATTTAATGAGAGAATTTTGTTCCGGAAAGTTTCCGGCCGAGAAATTCTTGTTTCCAAAATCTACTTAAACAGGGCCCAGCAACGAATTGCTTACCGAGCGAACGATGACGCCGTTTCTTTGTGAGTTTAAGTATGACAGGAATCAGGTATTCAGGATATTTGAGGAGCACAGGAATAGGGAATAACCTAAACTCACGGCACTGGAACATCCGCTCGTTCTCGAACTCCTTTCTCCAATTTGCACTATAGTTCACAGTTCGACATCACGTAATGTTTTTAACACAAAATAACTAAAAGATTTCTCTCCGAATGAGAAATCGGCCCTGTTGGCCTCCAATCATTTATAATTAAAATACGTAGCTATCGGCAGCCACGACGCGAGCCAACGAAAAGTGAGGTTATATTTTGCCGGCGGTCGCGTGACTCTCAATCAAAGCGCCGGAACCAAAATCACTTGGTTCACTTCCCACCGAACAGGAAAACCACACGAGAAAACCGAAAGCACACTAAATTACACCATTTATAATTAAAATTCGCATCAACGATGCGGGCGACGGCAGAGGACGTGACAATGACAGAGCAGTGTTGCCAGCACCGCGCGCCCATTTTATACGAAAACTAAACATTCACCCGCCCCGGACCGACCCATCGGTCCGCTCTATGCATGGCAGGCGTGATAATGTAGCTACTGCTCGCTTAAGGACTGAATCCCCCACCTGAACTTCTGCAACTCGAGGAGTGCCATCACTACCCGGAAACAGGTTGAGAATGCGCCCCCGTCGCCAACGCAGTGGCGGTAGGTTGGCATCCTTAACCAGAACGAGATCCCCAATGCAGGGGGGTTCAGTCCTGTCCGTCCACTTAAGGCGTTGCTGCAGAATGTGCAAGTACTCAAGCGACCAACGCTTCCAAAAGTTTTGAGTCATTTGCTGCAACAACTGATAACGCGACAAACGATTGCTATTCACTTCCGTATAGGGATATTCCGGCAAGGCGTTAAGTGGGCGGCCAATTAAGAAATGCCCTGGCGTCAGGGCCTCTAAATCATTTGGGTCTGAGCTGAGCGGACACAAAGGACGCGAATTGAGTACAGCCTCAATTTTACAAAACACGGTCGCCAGCTCCTCGAAAGTCAAAATTGTTAACCCTACAACGCGCAACAAATGCGTCTTAGCGGACTTTACAACCGCTTCAAAAATACCACCCCAGTGAGGGCACGCTGGTGGATCGAACACCCAGGTAATGCCCTGACGGGAGAGGCCCGTGCTGATGGCTTCTTCGTTCTCCCTTAAGAACGTTACAATTTCCTTCATACACCGATCAGCACCCTTAAAGTTGGTACCACAATCCGACCTGATCAGCGCTGGTCGCCCTCGTCGCGACGTAAATCTCTCCAGCGCTGCCAACAAGGCCTCCGTAGATAGGTCGGCCACGAGCTCCAAGTGGACGGCCTTGGTGGCTAGGCACACGAACACGCACAAGTACGCCTTGATAGACTTTGCGTTCCGTAGGCGTGATGCCTTTACCATGAAAGGGCCTGCAAAATCCGTTCCCACACCTGCAAACGTCCAGGCCTCCGTCACCCGGTCCGGTGGGAGATCTCCCATCTGTGGCTGCATTGTGGCTGCCTTCAAGCGGTAACAAGGCAAGCACCTAAACACAACGCTACGTACCGTTCGTCGTCCCGATAAGATCCAGAACTCGCGCTGTAGGATGGCCAATAGCGCATTACAGCCCGCGTGCGAGTTTTTCTCATGACGATCCCTGACTAAGAGCTCAACTAAGGGTCCCCTTTTGGAAGTAACAGTGGATGCCGAGCCGAAAAGGGCAGGCTAGCGTTCCGAAGTCTGCCTCCAACCCTGAGCATACCTTGCTCATCCAGGAATGGGTTGAGGCGCACAATTCCTCCCTTCAGCTTTCCACGTCCATCCCTGAGCAGCCTGACCTCCTCTTCAAAATGTTCCGCCTGGACGACTCTAACCAATGAGCATAGAGCCGCATTCCGCTCCGCAGGCGAGAGGACAGGTGTAAAGTTCCGTTCTGCTTGAGGCTTCCTGCAGTTGTTCACGAACCGCTTGATCCAACCTGTCACCCAAGAAGTTTGTCGAGGGAGCTATACCGTTCCAGCAAGAAAGCTGGGTTAGGCTTCGGTACGAGTTGCCCCACGTTCACTCGCAAACCTCGATCAGGTGGCCCAAGCGGCGCCCTGCACTCGTTGAATGGCCATTCCTGCGGCGACTCAGTCAGCCATTGAGGTCCCCACCACAGTGGGTGACTCACCAAATCAGGTGCCCTGCATCCGCGCGAAGCGCAGTCCGCTGGGTTCCATTCTCCCGGTACGTGCCTCCACACTAACGGAGTTTCCGACCCCGTAATCTGTGACACCCGATTTGCCACGAAAACCTCAAGTGTATGTACCGACGTCTGCAACCAGCACAGAACTATCCGACTGTCAGTCCACGCGTACACCGTTTCATCCAAGTTGATGGTACCACGCAGATTGCAGGTTACATGATTTAGCAAGCGCGCTAGAAGAGCTGCCCCTGCCAATTCCAATTTGGGGATGGTCCATCTAGTTCTGACTGGTGCCACCTTACTTTTGGCCATAACCAGACGCACGTGCACAGTTCCCGTTGAACTTGCTGTCCGAAGGTATACAGCTGCCGCGTACCCTCGCTCGAGGCGTCACAAAACCCATGTAGGGTAGCCTTACATCCCACCGATGGGACTAACTTGCGGGGTATCGCGATGTGCACAATCCCTGGTAAGGTGGTCACAAACTTGAGCCAATCCTTCAACAACTCTCCGGAGAGTTGGTCGTCCCATCCTAAGTTGGCTAGCCACAACCTTTGTAAAAAGCACTTCGCCATGAACGTAACCGGGGCGATCCATCCGCTAGGATCGAACGTTCTAGCGATTGTCGACAGTACCGACCGCTTAGTCCACGTTTTCTCCAAAAGGTCGGGCTCGATCTTGTACGTGAATACGTCATGCGTTGGCCTATATTGCACCCCGAGGATGCCCAACGTGTTTGGATTGTCCGGGTTCTCAAAGAGGTGCGGGTCCTGATGGAACTCGCCTGGCAAACCGGCCAGGAGCTCTGGGCAACTGGACAACCATTTCCGCAACTCGTAACCTCCTGAACCCATGATCGCGATCAACTCGTCTCGTAGAATTAGCGCCTGCTCCACGCTATCAGCACCCGTGCAGATATCGTCCACGTAGACGTCGCGATCCAGTACTGCTGCGGCTCGAGGATATCTTACCCTTTCCTGTGCGGCCAACTCGCAGCGTACGTACTGCCAAATACGGACTTGGCTTAAGTCCATACGTCACCGTGTTAAGTTCGTATGTGACCATCGGCTCATCTGGGCTCTCACGCCACAAAATCAGCTGATACCGACGGTCATCCGGATGTATCATGGTTTGGCGAAACATCATTTTGACGTCTGCGACGAACGCTACCTGGTGTAACCGAAAGTCTGTGAGAATGTCCACAATGTCCCGGTTCAATTTAGGACCCGCGTGCAAACATTGGTTCACAGACACGCCATTCGAGGTAGGAGCAGAACCGTCAAACACCACCCGTATTTTCGCCTCAGGTGACTTCAAGACAGCCAGGTGTGGAATGTAATAATGCTCGACACACCTCCAATCCAGGCTGGACACCGACATGTGGCCCAATTGAATATATTCCCGCATGAATTCTATATACTTCTGCCGAAGTGCTGGGTCTCGCCTCATCTTCCGCTCCATTCCGAGTAGTCTCCGTTCCGCGAGCTGTCGCGAACTACCTAAAGCGGGGCGGTTTGGGAGAAAAGGTAGCCTGGTCACGAATCTGCCTGACGGGCATCTCGCAGTGTTGTATTGATAGAACAACTCGCACTCGTCATCCTCTGGCTTCCGTCTGTCCGCCGTGGGCGGCTCTTCAGACTCCCAAAACCTCTGCAGCACCTCTGACAGCACACTACCATAGAGGACCGGATCCCCTTCTGGTAGGTCCTGAGGTCTCCAAACTGGGCCGAAAACAACATACCCCCCTGTGGTATCTACGGCCACCAAACCAGTTTCCTGGAGTACCTTCTTCCTACCGCACCATAATCTCCCGAGGACGTCTGACCCGAGAAGTACGTCCACCGTACCAGGAGTATCAAAATCAGGATCAGCTAACTCCAACCCTGTGGTTAACCCTCGTACCGTTGGTGGTAACCTAACCTGAGGAGTTTCCAACCACTTCATCCAGCACCACGGCTGAGACTTGATAGCTGACCCCTGTACATGTGCTACCTAATGCGAACTCAAAGTTCGTCTGACCCCGAATGTCAGGCACATTTAGGCCCCTGATGCCTACAGCTTCATCCTCACTTGGCCGTACATTTAGGCCTAGCCTACTCACCAGCTTACTCGATACAATACATCCCTGAGCCCCTGTATCCAGTAGGGCTCTTACTTGAATGGTCCGGCCACCATATCCCCATACCCAAATCTTAGCCGTTGGCAAAAGTACCGTGATTGGACGGGGCCGAAGCTGATGAGTAGGCGGCGATTACCTAGCGGGAATCTAAACGCGGTGAGGCCGCGTCCCGCGGGGTATCCTCACTACCCAAACCTGTGTATGGGTCCCACTCCTGCTGGTAGGAGGTCTGCCCATAAAGGCCATGGCTGGAGTTCTATAGTACCCCGACGGCAAACGTCCGTACCGAGGTTGCGCCTGTAGCCGCGGGTACTCAGGCATAGGCGGGGCATGCGTGGGTCTTGAGACCCAACCAGGTGGCTCAAGCCCGCAGAATACTGCATGTACCCTGGTGGCTGCCTAGTGCTCCCCTGACACCCGCCCGTTGAATCCCGTACCTGGGATGGGTGTCCTTGGCCACGTTCCTGTGCCGCTCTTCCCCAATCCGGCACCTGCTGCCGTGGTGGGGATCGTCCCCACGTCCTTGGGTAAGTGGGCTCCGTCTGTTGACGTCCCCCTGCCTGTCCCTGTGACCGATGCGGAGGTGGGCTCCTCCTTGGAGGGGTGGGAGCGTTGCTCCTCCCTTGGTGGGCAGGCTCCTTCGCTGACCCGATCCAGCGCTGCCCCGGCGTCTCCGGAGCGATTCATGCAGAGCAGCGGATGGTGTGCACCCTGGCAGTACCTACAGTTGGTGTTGAAGGGCACTCGCACCTGATGCGGCCCCAGGCACCGATAACACCAACTCCTCTGCTGTGCCACACCCCGTCTCCTCTGAACCCGCTGCGCAGCAAACTCCTGACACGCTGTTACCCTGTGGCCTGTCTCCCTGCAGTAGGCACACCCTGATTCCAATGCGGTGTTGTACCGCCTGGGTTGCCTACTGTTGCCTCCTCGCGCCGGTGCACCCGGCCGTTCCGGGTGGCGAGGGCAGAGGTCTCCTTGCGTGGGGCTTCACCAGCCTGGACGTCCACTCGCCTGCTTTCGGCCTCGAGGAACGACTTCAGATCCTCGTAGGTCGGGAGGTGGTCCGAGGACTTGCCCCATGTAGCTGCTCGAATCGAGCGACCATTTCGCTCGGCAGGCGGCGAAGCACTGTGTGACCAAGATATAACCGTAGCCCGCCACTGGCAAACCCTGTCGCTCTAGTGCGCCGACCGCGACACTGACTGGGTGGAAGATTTTCTCGCGGAGGTCCGTACCTCGCGTTATGGTTGGTATTGACAGCCACTGGTCTAACAGCCTGTCTACAATCAGGCGCTTGTTTCGATACCGGTCGGTAAGGATCTTCCACGCCACCTCATAATTGCTATCCGAGACAACCAAATGCGTCAGCAATTCATGAGGCTCTCCATGTAGCCTGGACATCAGCTGAGCCATCTTGTACGCCGGCGCCATGTCCGTCCGTGTGTGGACCACACTGCTATACAGGTCCTCAAACGCCGGCCAGTCGGCGTAATCGCCTGCAAAGACTGGAACCGTAACAGGCGGAAGAGGCACCTGTAATCCTTGTCCCACTTTACCACGGAATGGCTTTTCCTTTCCGTCACGTCGCCTAGATATGTCCGCAGCTGCCTGCGCAATGTCCTGTGCCAGCTCCAAGCACTGGCTTACATCGCCCTCAACCAGCTCCTTATCTTCAGGGTTAGGAGCTTCCTCAAGGAGCATGAGGCACTCTGTGAGGTGTTCCGACACAACCCGAACCCGTTCATCTGCCTGTAGTGCAAAAAATGTTTGATTCCGAAGCTGATCTTAGCGCAGTGGAAGCAAATTAAAGCTATCTTAAAATCTAAAACTAAATGGTCGATCAGCCTCGGAACAACATTTGACTACGATTCGTAGTGCTCTTTACTATAGCTAAATAAAATAAATTTAATGAGAGAATTTTGTTCCGGAAAGTTTCCGGCCGAGAAATTCTTGTTTCCAAAATCTACTTAAACAGGGCCCAGCAACGAATTGCTTACCGAGCGAACGATGACGCCGTTTCTTTGTGAGTTTAAGTATGACAGGAATCAGGTATTCAGGATATTTGAGGAGCACAGGAATAGGAATAACCTAAACTCACGGCACTGGAACATCCGCTCGTTCTCGAACTCCTTTCCTCCAATTTGCACTATAGTTCACAGTTCGACATCACATAATGTTTTTTAACACAAAATAACTAAAAGATTTCTCTCCGAATGAGAAATCGGCCCCGTTGGCCTCCAATCATTTATAATTAAAATACGTAGCTATCGGCAGCCACGACGCGAGCCAACGAAAAGTGAGGTTATATTTTGCCGGCGGTCGCGTGACTCTCAATCAAAGCGCCGGAACAAAAATCACTTGGTTCACTTCCCCACCGAACAGGGAAAACCACACGAGAAAACCGAAAGCACACTAAATTACACCATTTATAATTAAAATTCGCATCAACGATGCGGGCGACGGCAGAGGACGTGACAATGACAGAGCAGTGTTGCCAGCACCGCGCGCCCATTTTATACGAAAACTAAACAATACCCATATTCGTCTTCATATCATAAGAAGATTTCGTTTTCTGTTTATTATCCGCTCCAGGTATCTCTCAGCCACAGGTTTGATAGATTGTTCATCCTCTTGACACTAAATCTAAAGGACTTTGTTGACTCTATCTAGCTCCGTGGATTTGTTACCGGGATATTTTTCTATCCCATTTATTTTATTATGGGCATAAATCAGAGACGAGTGGATAAAGAGACTCGATGGCAATATATTTGCCAATATCCCAATATTTACTGTTTATACGATCATGGGACTATAAGAATATCAAACATACTTTGTGATTCAGTTGGGAATGTGTTGATATAGAATTAGTTAACTTCGTTTGCGGTGCTCGCGCTGAACGAACTGTAATTTTGAATTTCGTACTCCAACTGATTGTGGTAACTGCCGTTGCTGTCACCTACATCACTGGCTGCTGGCAGGATGCCTTATAAATCAATCGGCATATCTGTGTTCCAAATTCAAACTGTCGAATTCGAGCTGGATTGGGCGCCATTTTTCAACGTTCGCGCCAAACAGCTGACTCACATACCCGCCTCGGGTTCACTGAACTAAGAGCCTGTTCGTTTCATGCATACAAACATAATCTTCTTAGTTGCAACAACCACGAAACGAATTTCTTTCACGTCAAGCTTTCAGTGAAATCCTAGAGCTGTGTGAAGAAAAGTGTGGAAAACTCGCTCTATTTGATATTGTTTGTTTGTTTTATTCTGTTCCATTATCTCCGATATACAGACTCTTTTGATCATCTGAAAATAAACACTTGGAAAATAATGGTTCAGTTTTCTTTGAGGCAAATAGAAAGTGGTCGTCAGTTTATCTGTGAAGTAATCGGTTTGTGTAACTGTAGCGGTCTGAAATCGTACACCTCTATAACAGGAAGTTGTTTGTTAGAGGGACTTTTAAGAAATGTTTCTCACTTCGTTGAACAAAACGTTTCACTGTTCTATGAGCAATTGAATTTCTTGCAAAATTTAATAGAGAGCTATCTCAAAGACTTACATTTTAATGAGGTGAAAATTGGATGAAAAATGTTGAATATTTTTGTATTTCGGAATATTATAAACAAGTAAGTGATGAGATAATGATGATAATGTTAGACTTGGTCTAGTACTGCTCAGATAGAGTTGACAATGGAGAAGGTTAAGGAAATATTGTTTGATTGATTGAGTTTAAATACCCATGCATAGGACGACACAGGTTCTTACCCTACATAACTACGAAAAGATGAACCTTAGCAGAACCGGCGCGTTACGTGGGTATGCGGTATTATGTTTGATACAAAATATTGTCAAGTGATTGAGTTCCACTACCCACGTACCAATAACGCTGTAGTTTGAATAGGGCTTTACACAACTATTATTATGATATTTTGTGACACGACCCGAAAACTACGCAATGAGGCGAAGAACTACGCATCACTTTGAGCAACGTTTCTCTGTTTCTCTTATTAGCTTCTTGTTCGATATGGAGGTCATATTTTAGTTTCCAACTCAATGGTTTGAGTGTTGACCGTTTCGCATTAAAATTAAAAAGCTTCATTGCCTATTAATGATCAACAAAGAGACTTTTTGAACTGCTCTGTTGAATCGGCTCCGTTTGTTCATTCGGCATTTGTTTAACGTTTAATATTCATTTAAAACTCGTTTGTTTTGAAAATGGACGAACCGTTAAGTATTTACCTGTGTAGATGGGATCGTTTACAATAACACTCAATTAGCTTTTCATTGTTCCTGTCTGAATTCACCTAAAATCATTTGTATATATTCTAGTTTGTATGCAACAAAATAGGTAGATACACGTTTGAAAAACTTTTACATTATGTAACAGGTAGGCTCTTTTTCGACACACTCATGCAATGCGCAATACAATTCAATTTCTTGTTTTGTGGCGTTTTCATTATGATTTCGCCCACCAGTATCTTGTTTTTTATACGAACTTATCACTTATCTGATATTTTTCTTCTTATTTTATATATGGCTTTTGTGATAAAGGTAACAATTTTGCCAGAGTCAAGATAAAACTAATAACATACTGAGTAGACAATGCCTCAATTTGAAACAAAATCAGCCGTCCTGACCGTACCGTCGACATTTAGTTAAATTCACTCGCAGTATGTAGTCATTAGAAGTTAAATGAGCGGTGGTCTGCACGTCTGCCTATAAACATGTCTGTTCGCTAATGAACTAATGGCAGACGATGCAGTTGCCTAGAACAATGTGTTTAGTTTCATTTATGTTGCATTGGGAGTAGATATTCAAATTGAAAATCATGAAATGAATTGGAAATGAAAGACGGGTTAAAATATCACGTTCATAGCCTGTTTGCCTAAGGGTATCGGATAAATTTCAGGGAAAGTTACACTACATTTTGCGGTCAATATCTAATTTTCAAATCCTTATATTCCAGCGTGTCTGTTATATACTTATATAGTATAGCCATGT
This sequence comes from Phthorimaea operculella, assembly GCA_024500475.1. Lineage (NCBI taxonomy): Eukaryota > Metazoa > Arthropoda > Insecta > Lepidoptera > Gelechiidae > Phthorimaea > Phthorimaea operculella. The sequence continues at coordinate 339,734 of JANFCV010000234.1, forward strand.
CTAGCAGCGTTTGTTGATGTACGAAACTGATTTAGGAGGACAACTTCAAGCTTTTTGCTGATGTAGTAACGTAGATACCAGTCTCAGAGAAGTGGCACAGTCGAAAGTGATGCCATTTTTAGTTCGTTTTTCTCTTCTTTACGCGTAGTCGAATGACTATACTAAGCTTTCCATCTGTTGCGGATACAACTAATCTTCTTCTTCTTCGAGTGGGGCACAAAGTCGTCTAACGACCCTATGAAACCTGGTGTCAGAGTTTTTCAACCGCTTACTGCAAGTAGAAGGCTTCTGACGTGGTTGTGAACGATGTTAACAACTAATATATAAAGATAATCCCTGGACAGGCTAGGCTCGCTAGGTGAGATGACAAAAGTCCCCCACACAATGCGTGGTGGATATTTTCCCGCGCAAGGCTATTGTACTCTGCGATTGTTCCACGTTCAAATCTACACGTTCTTTCTATGGGATTGTCGCCTGTCAGCCATCTTTTTTTGCGGCCAGTGTGTTCAATCACGAGTTTACTATTCTATTGTAGGTATTTCAATTTATTCTGGGAGCTCCGTGTCTTGTAATACATTCTATATTGTTATTTATTATTACCAATTGACTATTTTTATTATCATGTGCGTAACTATAATTGAAATATAACTAATTAATTAGATTTCTTGTTGTATACTCAAGTAGTTATTCGGGAATTAATTAAGACAACAAACAAACACATATACCTAATGTTATTTTATTATTGTGAAATATTAGTTGCACTGTAATAAGAGAATGTTTAATTATTAGTAAAATAATGAACGTTGCAGTATTTATCGTCTTACAAACTAAATATTCACCTGTGAGAGACTACATTGCTATTTCACAAATATTCATTTTTTTTTATAAAATAACTGATTTCGTAAATCTATGAAAAGTTCCATGACTGCTATTGTCATTGTCCATGTTGATTGTGTCAGAATACCAAAGAGGATTTAAAGCAAAAGTAAATCAAATGAGGTTCCACCTTATTTACACACATGTGTTTTTCGCTTGGGTTTTTCGCCTTAGTTAATATTAGCGTGAATGTTTCTTTGGTTCCCTTTATTCCTTCTCTACCGAATCTGTACTAAACATGTTTCTTTTCCGCAGGCGACACAATATGTCCGAGCGGCATGTTCCGGTGTCCGGAGGGCAAGTGCATCCCCGCGCTTTGGGTGTGCAACTACCAGCGGGACTGCGCCAAAGGGGAGGATGAGTTCCAGCAGTGCCGTGAGTATACCCCCTTATTTTGCTTACATATACTTTTATATTTATATGATGAGACGGAGTGACGATCGGCGGACAAAAGCGGTTACAGAGTGGTGGCCAAGAGGAGTGAAAAGGTCAGTGGGCAGACCACCTACTCGATGTTCCGACGATATCGTCAAGCTTACAGGACTTTACTAGACGAGGGTGGCACAGGACCGTAAGGATTGGCGCTGTAGAGAAGAGGCCTATACCCTGTGGATGGATGTGGGCTGAGAATGATGACGACGATGATGATAATATGAAAAACTAAGTCCCTTAATGGTGCGATGAATTCCGGTACTGGAGTACCGAAACGAGCTACTATTAGGCGGCTTGATGTGATGTGACACAAGCACAAAACGATTTTTCTTGCGGACAATAAAGTGATTCAGTCTTCAAGAGATGGAATAGATAGAAGTACAAAATCGTCCACTATCACGGACCAAAATAAATAGTTTATTTTCTCTTATTCTATCTAGTAGAAAAGCGACATTTGTAAGGATACGGTCAGGCAAGTACCCCCGTGGGGTCACTCAGATCACGTGCCTGTCTGCCGGCATTAAAACGCCCGCGGGACGACTTGATACGATCGTGCCTTTTACATGTCACACTGTATTTACTGGTAGTCTAGTAAACCGAATGAATTCTGTACTACTCTTTTTGTTGGCCAAATAGAAAAGCGACATTTGTAAGGACACGGTCAGGCGAGTGGTCCCGTGGAATCACTCAGATCACGTGCCTGTCTGCCGTCATTAAAACGCCCGCGGGACGACTTGATACGATCGTGCCTTTTTACAGGTCACACTGTATTTACCGGAAATCTAGTGAACCGAATGAATTCTGTATTTTTCTTTTTGTTGGTCTAGTAGAAAAGCGACATTTGTAAGGATCCGGTCAGGCGAGTGGTCCCGTGGGGTCACTCAGATCACGTGCCTTTCTGCCGGCATCAAGAGGCCCGCGGGACGACTTGATACGATCGTGCCTTTTACAGGTCACACTGTATTTAGCGGGGGTCCAGTAAAGTGAATGAATTCTGTACTACTCTTTTTATTGGTTAAGTAGAAAAGCGACATTTGTAAGGATACGGTCAGGCGAGTGGTCCCGTCGGGTCAGTCAAAAGGCCCGCGGGACGACTTGATACGATCATGCCTTTTACAGGTCACACTGTTTTACAGGAAGTCTATTGAACTGAATAAATTCTGAAGTACTCTTTATATTGGTTTAGCAGAAAAGCGACATTTGTAAGGATACGGTCAGGCTAGTGGCCCCGTGGGGTCACTCAGATCACGCGCCTGTCTGCCGGCATTAAAAGGCCCGCGGGACGACTTGATACGATCGTGCTTTTACAGGTCACATTGTATTTACCGGGAGTCTAGTGAACTGAATGAATTCTGTACTACTCTTTTTATTGGTCAAGTAGAAAAGCGACATTTGTAAGGATACGGTCAGGCGAGTGGTCCCGTGGGGCCACTCAGATCACGTGTCCGTCTGCCGGCATTAAAACGCCCGCGGGACGACTTGATACAATCGTGCCTTTTACAGGTCACAATGTATTTAAACCGTGTGGTAGCGGCTAAGAATACTGCCACCCCTAGTCCACTCAGGGTGTTTCGTAGAAGGCGACGTAGAGTTTTGACTTCGGTTGAATATCTGTCGACTATGGTCAACCGGTGATACCACCTTCAATTTAGCATTCCCAAGGAGGGTAGATAGGCAGGCGGCCGGTTATAAAAATTGCCGAATCCTTTTGCAACATAATTTTATACTCTAACAAAAGATGTTGCGCCGAGCCCAACTTGTTTGGGATAAGGGAAGATAAGATGATGACTGTATTTAGCGGGAGCTTTTTTATTGGTCAAGTAGGAGTGATCCCGTGGGGTCTGTCAGATCACGTCCCGTCTGCCGGCGTCAATACCCCTCGGGACGATTTGATACCACCGTGCTGTAAAACAGGTCACTTGGCGGGGGTTTTCTAGTGAACTGAATTCTATTTTGTAAGTTAATGTTCCTAGTTAAAATACTAGGAAATATTTTTTTGAATTGAAAATTGAATATACAGCTAGGTTATACCACGAATCGAAATATGAAATTCAATATTTGAAATTGAACTATCGGGGTTCTCTTTTGTAGTAAGCAAAGCTATCAAAAAGCTACAACAATCAAATCAAAAATCGCGTTCACATTTTATCGTAGCAAAATGCTACAAGCACTCGTAGCGTTACCTACGTCGTAGCAAAAGTCGTAGTCTGACTCAGCCAAACAGCGGTATACAGGGTGTAAAAAACAGCCCTCTGAATACTGATGGGTGTATTCAGACCATGAAACTGAACAACTTCGGTTTAGAATTCGTAATTTTTATACATTTTCCATGTTCAGTCAGATGAATCTGACTTCTTATTTTGCGCTGACTGATCATACCTGCACAGTTTCTCGCACACCTTCCCTTATACCCGGTATTTCCGATGCTGAATTGAAAAGTATCGCGAAATGGCTGCGATGCTATCGGCGCTCTCTCGAGACTTATTGACAGGTTGACAGGCGCTCCGTGACCGATACGATACCGCGGCAGGTACTTGCAGGTGGAAAATACTGGCGGGGAGATAAAACTGCAAATGAAGCTATTTGATCATTTAAAATGCATCTCTACTTGTTTTACCATGCCGACTCGTGCTTTTGATTTACTTACTTGTAATAATACCCACTGCAAATGAAGCATATTGATGATTTTAAAATGCATCTCTACTTGTTTTACCATGCCGAATCGTGCTTTTGATTTACTTTTTACGCAGTGGTAGGATTTAAAATGTTGAGATCATTTTCTAGGGCTAAATCTGGCCGTGAAACTGGTCAACTTTGCCAAAGAAAGATATTTGAACCTACTTAGATAATAATCTATGTCTGAGTGCTATGGGCTGTGCCGTGTGATGCCGGCTTAGAATAGCATCACCCCAATTCTACCCATGGGTGTCGTAAAGAGCGACTAAGGGATATTCATCCAGGGAATGGGCAGCAGCGTTCCCTGTAAATGTAACATCTTGGCACTGCGCTCGCCAATCCGCCTGCCAAGCGTGGTGAGTATGGCAATACCCCCCGATAGGGGAAGGCCCATGTCCAGCAGTGGACTATTGTGGCTGTTATGGTATGGTATGGAGTGCAAGCAAATTTTTTTATAATAGGCAGGTTTCTGCTTAGTTCGCAATACTTTTACGTAATTTACAAAACCTAGTCGTTAGTTTTACAGATTTTAACAATTTCCCAGATAGATTTTATTGAATTTCAGACAACGGTTGCTCCAATTTATCCTACAACGTAAATTCTATGGAATACATATTGAAATTATTGAACTAGAAACCTTGCTATACAGGATGGACCATAGAGTGACGTCAATAAAAAGAAATTAGATTCTTCACATCTTGAGGTATTCGAAAATACCCCATGTATGTTCCGCGATTATTTTTAGTTTCCGAGTTATTCAACTTTTAAAGTTGTATGGGAAAAACTCGAATGGCAGACATTTTTTCTTTTTTCGTACGCTAAAAAGTATAAATCATAAAGATTGTGCTATGAACTCAACCGCACAAAACGCCTGTATACGGAAGTAAAAACAGGAAAGGAAAAAATTACCATTTTTTTATTTTCCCGTACAACTTTAAAAGATGGATAATTCGGAAACTAAAAATAATCGCGGAACATACATGGGGTATTTTCGAATACCCAAGATGTGAGCCATCTAATTTCTTTTTTTTGACGTCACTCTATGGTCCACCCTGTATATAACTACATTTTAGAAAGGTACTCTGTTCTATGGTAGGTATACTCCAATTTCTTAGCCAGTGTTTGAAGAGCCAGAGTTACTGTAAACAACAGGTATCTCCAGTTTCTCAGTGCAGTGTAAAGTTTAGTTAGTGGACTCCGAATGACCATTTCAGAAATTTATGCACTGGCTTGGCAGTGGCTCCTTTATTAAGTACAGAGGATGATGCTCTATCTTACTAAAGATAGCTAAATGTAACTTAAGTTGTAGAAGAAAACGGTTTTATACCTAAAGTTTATTGTAAAATTTAAAATCTAAGTAAGTACCTAGTTTTAATAAATACGTACCTAAACTTAAAACCTTTATTTGTAAATACTTTTCCAAATAAAAATGTAGTATACAGAATTTATAATAACAGAATTTTCTGTGTAGTTTCTAGTGAGTACCTAAAGCGTTTCAAAGGCACCTTTTACACGCGTTGCGGTGTCTCAAGTAGTGCCACGAATAAAGGAATTGCACACTTGTGTTCTACATGCAAAAGGGGCTTGGAGATAATAGCTCTCACAACTTCACAAATAGATATAGACTAACTCTTCGCGGTTTACAATATATATTGTTCGGTAATTCAGACAGCAAATAATAAATTAGTAAACGAACAAGGATAACTCATATTTAGTAGGATAACTCATATGTTTGTACTAAAACGACTGACCTTGTTGTTGAGTCAAGGCTTATAGAGTCTCGACGTTTCGATGCAATAAGTGCACCATCATCGGGAGTCCGACAGGTCGCTCAGGCTCGGTAGTAGCGCCCGCCGGGAACTGACTCGGGACTCCCGATCATGGTGCACTTATTGCATCGAATCGAGGTCAGTCGTTTTACCACATGAAATATCAACAAAATATATTCTTAAACTTGCCACGTTATTAAACCTAATTAATCGTTTTAGAACTCATGTAGCAATTAATCAGGGCTTCATGAATACATAATTAGTTAGTTGCTACGAGCGCCTACATTAATCTAATTATCGACATGCAGAGGTATTGGATCGAACGCTATGTTCACGCGAACTTGTTAGTTTGAGAATAGTTTACACGTTCTATCGCTTACCTAATCAAAGCAATTTCGGCAAAGACTAGGATTTGAATCAAATTTTAAAACACTTCTCGTGTTAGGTAAACAATTTTTTGTAAAACTTGCAAAACTTTCCATTGCAGGCAGGATTTGAACCTGTGATCTTCGCATCTGTACTGCCGATGCCACTACCAACTGGGCTACCGCGGTTCTAATCGAACCTGTCCACTAACGCGCTTGCTTAATTCGCAGGCTCGATTAAAACCGCGGTAGCCCAAGTTTTCAAAAAAAAATTCTTCATCTGCTTTACTAACTTAGCTACAGGAGTTTTAGCCGTATTGATAAAACTATCGCATACTGCTCTAGGGAGAGGCGTGACAAAAATATGAAGTTTAGAATTCTGACATCAGGGTTCATCGGGTCGTTGGACGACTCGGTGTCCCACCCGAAGAAGAAGATGATGATGTCAGTGTTACTAACAAGCAGTTTTAGGAAAAGTACTTGTTTAAATAATAATGTTTGTATCAGTGAGTACCCGTGACGATACAGTGCTACAAAGACGGCTTAGTGGGTTGCGGGACGCTTCCTCAGCGCTGCGAAATCCCATTTACTTAAGCCCGCAGGAAGTGTGGAGCTGCCGACACTCTTGTTAAGATTACTCGTGCTTGGAGACGGTGTAGTTGGGGTGTTGTGGGAATAACACAAATTGAAATTGTACACAGACTCATAGATATAACGAATCACTGGCTCCTTTGACAGACCACCTGCGACTTTGAAAGGGTTGCGTTGCGGACAGCCATCGGATGCAGTCTGCTGAAAGTCAAGGTTTATCAAAGTGCCTTCATGTAATTCAAGGTTGCGTGTATCTATTGGATACAGTCGGCTCAAAGTCGCGTTTCGTTGAGGTGCCTTAGGAAGGATTATTTCCAGTGATCAAAAACTTTGATACCAGGGTTCATCGGGTCGTTGGACGGTTCGGTGTCCCACTCGAAGAAGAGCTTAAGGACAAAGTACTTGTTTAAAATAACAACGTTTGTATCAGTGAGTATCCGTGACGATACAGTGCTACAAAGACGGCTTAGTGGTTGCGGGACGCTTCCTCAGCTGCGAGATCCCATTTACTTAAGCCCGCAGGAAGTGCGGAGCTGCCGACACTCTTGTTAAGATTACTCGTGCTGGGGAGACGGTGTAGTTGGGGTCTTGCGGGAATAACACTAAATTGAAATTGTACACAGACTCATAGATATCTCACGAATAACTAAGGTGCGTGAGATGGCCTCCTTCTTGGCAGACCGAAGTCTTTGCAAAGGTTGCGTTGCGGTAAGCCATTGGATGCAGCCTACTGAAAGTCACTGTTTATCGAAGTGCCTAGATTTGACTCAAGGTTGTAAGAAACTATTGGATGCAGTCGGCTCAAAGTCACGTTTCGTCGAGGTGCCTTAGGAAGGCTTATTTCCAGTACCTAACTAAAGTGGCGACTGCTAATGAAAATTACAAATTATCATGGAATACAAAAGTCGCACCTACCTGCCAAAACTCCGCTTCAGTATAAATCGCGGACAGTTTTTACATCGCAGCTTTTGTCTTGAAAATGGATGGACGGTGTTGGCCTGTTGGCCTCTGTAAAATATTGGCGGCCATTTTTGAATGTTCCGACGAACAAGATCAATTGGGGGATTGAGTGACCTCCGTTTTAGAGAACTGCGTGGATCTGGGTGAAACAGGTTAAATCCGGAAAGAATCCGTTTTGGGTCAGCAGAAAGGACGTAATTGAATGGGTTTTTGTTTGCGAAAAGGATGCGTGAGATAAGTGAATTTGTACATCAATGAGATTAATTTACGTAAATATCTGTCTATAAATTGAAACAACATTTTCGTGCGTTTTCACAACCAGTCACAAGCAAAGATGCCGTCAGGAATTAGTTGCAAAACTATTCCGGTAGATCGAGCCCCGTCACGCGCTTGTGGCCAAGATACACTTGCTTAATTTCACAAGTACCTACAGATAGAGCTGTGGTCACCCAGATGGCAGATGGCATCTAATGGCGAAAGCCAAAGGTTCAAATCCTGCTTCCGGTGAAAATTCCGCAAGTTTTCCAAAAAATGGATACTTGCATTGGAAGTGTTTAATGTGTTCAATCTCGTTTACGCCTGATAAATATTATTTAGGTCCTTAACATGTTCCAATTGATTGCTTTTGGAATTTGAATTTGGAATTGGATTGCTTTAAGGGCAGTTCACATGTCATGTAGTGTTTCCTTCCGTCTGAACATACCCACACACTTGGGATAAAGACGTGTTATTTAACGGATGATTTTTTCTAGATTTTCAATTCATTTCGCATCCTACACATCTGTCCAGTTACATAGCTTACGTGCGTATGTGTTGAGTACAAAACTAACATCTTCTAGATTTCCCTGGAGTGGCTAGATACGTGTGGACAGAAGCTATCTAGAGATGAAAGCAACATAGTTATACTTACGTTAGTCGTTACCCGATTGCATCTGAAGGAGGGTTATGTTTTCATCCTGCAGAAATTCCTGTACAATATCCAATATCATATTTATTTTGCCACTCCAAGTAATAATTCTTTGAGTGGCAAAATAAATATGATATTTTTCTCTAGTCCTTTGCAAGTATGTTTCTCTAGCTTTAATCCTGCTCTTAACAACCAAATCCATCCATTTTTGCATGCACATTTCATTCCTACCGAAGCATATTTCTCAAAGCAGTTCGGACGGCAACAGGCGAAAAATACAAAGCATTTGGTAATCCTTGGATTTTGCCTTCGCATTTGGTCGCATGCATGAGTTATGCGCATTTAGTTATTGGTCTCTTCAAAGCTGTTGCCGCTACTGCTACTGTAACTGTAACTTGAAATCGAACGATTTCAAGAGGGTTTCTGTGTTGTGGTTTTTAACCGACACCGCTGCAGAAAGAAGGTTTAAATACGCGAATTTATTTGTGGTTGAAAACTAATTCGATATGGAGATATTCTCTCGTCAAGTAGATCATTGTGCTTGTAAATATTATCCTCCTGATCGTATTCTACTTCCACGGTACTTCCAATACAGACACAGGCTTCCCATGGCTTCCGCTTTTCACCTTGCTCGAAGTTTCAATATCGCCCTGAGGGTGTAAAGAGCATCTATAAAGCGTTTCTAAAGCAGGCAGCGCAAGCTACTTACAGTAACGAGGTGAAAGACGGGTCAGAAGCAAACATAGGCGCTTCACACACATAACGTCAGTTTCGAAGTTATTTTTGCGCTGCATATAACGTATGCGTTAGGACAATACGATTCGATATCGGCTGATATCAGTGAGACGATTCCAACGGCTTTTTTTATAGGGAAGTACTAAGTCTGCTAGAAGGACGATTTTTTGAAGCTTTTGCTTGAGTCTATCATAAATCACTACAAAGATACGTCCTGTATATTACGAATGTCTAATATCTAGCTAGTTCAAATTCAAGACTTTAAGTCCTGAACTTGTTCACTCTCTCTCTTTCTCTCCCACACTCTTGATGTGGGACAATGAGTTGTTAAACGATCCGATGTACCTTGGTATTAGAGTTTTACAGCCGCCTACTACAAATGATTTCGCCTCGACGCCGACCGACGCAACGGACGACCGGACAATACTTCACTCACTTGAATCACTCGGATAGACGCGTCTGATTGCGTCTGGCTGGCTCCCTCCTGCCGTATAAGATGTGTAAATAAATAGGGTCAAAACTCTTAGCCATGTATTTGCCTCTCCCTTTGGAGAGACGCCGCTGAACTCGATTTGCACTCGGTCGGCGTCGAGGCGACGGACGAACGGACAATACTTCAGTCACTTGAATCACTTGGATAGACGCATCTGATATCATCTGGCTGGATCCCTCCACTATAGGTACAGACGGTATAAGCTGTGTAAATAAAAAGGGTCAAAACCCTTAGCCAAGAATTTGCCTCTGCCCCTTTGAAGAGACGCCGCTGAACTCGATTTCTACTCGCCTCGACACCGACCGACGCGACGGACGACCGGACAATACTTCACTCACTTGAATCACTCGGATAGACGCATCTGATTGCGTCTGGCTGGCTCCCTCCACTATACAGGCCGTATAAGATGTGTAATAAATAGGGTCAAAACTCTTAGCCAAGAATTTGCCTCTCCCTTTGCAGAGACCATCCATACACCATAACAGCCACAACAGTCCACTGCTGGACATGGGCCTCCCCCTGTCGGGGGGATTGCCATACACACCACGCTTGGCAGGCGGTTTGGCGAGCACAGTGCAAGATGTTGCAGTGACAGGGAATGCTGCTGCCCATTCCCTGGATGATTATCCCTTAGTCGCTTTTTACGACACCCGCGGGTAGAATTGGGGTGATGCTATTCTAACTTGGCATCACACGGCAAATTTTGAGAGACACCGCCGCTGAACTCAATTTGCAGTCGCTCGCCCCGACGCCGACCGACTCCACTATGTCACTATTCGATTGCACCACCGAAATTGGACCTATTGCCTCTGGGGTTGACGGATCATTTTGAAGCGTTTGAGAAACATACCTATTGATAAATAGTTACGGAATTTCTTTGCCATTCACGATTAAAATAGGGCTGACGCACGGTCAATACTTCACTCACTTGAATCACTTGGATAGACGCATCTGATTGCGCCTGGCTCCCTCCACTATACAGGCCGTATATGTTTAAATAAATAGGGTCAAAACTCTTAGCCAAGAATTTGCCTCTTCCTTTGGAGAGACGCCGCTGAAGTCAATTTGCACACGCTCGCCTCGACGCCGACCGACGCGACGGACGAACGGACAATACTCCACTCACTTGAATCACTCGGATAGACGCATCTGATTGCGTCTGGCTGGTTCCCTCCACTATACAGTCCGTATAAGCTGTGTAAATAAATAGGGTCAAAACTCTTAGCCCAGGATTTGCCTCTCCCTTTGGAGAGACGCCGCTGAATTCGATTTGCACTCGCCTCGAATCCGACCGACGCGACGGACGACCGGACAATACTTCACTCACTTGAATCGCTTGGATAGACGCATCTGATTGCGTCTGGCTGGCTCCCTCCTTTATACAGTCCGTATAAGATGTGTAAATAAATAGGGTCAAAACTCTTAGCCAAGAATTTGCATCTCCCTTTGGAGAGACGCCGCTGAACTCAATTTGCAGTCGCCTCGACGCCGACCGACGCGACGGACGAACGGACAATACTTCACTCACTTGAATCACTCGGATAGACGCATTTGATTGCGTCTGGCTGACTCCTCTATGTCACTACTCGATTGAACCACGGAGATTGAACCACTTGGATAGTCGCGATTGAACCACTTGGATAGACGCGATTGCTTCTGGCTGGATCCCTCACTATACAGGCCGTATAAGATGTGAAAATAAATAGGGTCAAAACTCTTAGCCAAGAATTTGCCTCTCCCTTTGGAGAGACGCCGCTGAACTCGATTTGCAGTCGCCTCGACGCGACGGACGAACGGACAATACTTCACTCACTTGAATCACTTGGATAGACGCATCTGATTGCGTCTGGCTGGCTCCCTCCACTGTACAGGCCGTTTATGATGTGCAAATCAATAGGGTCAAAACTCTTAGCCAAGAATTTGCCTCTCCCTTTGGAGAGATGCCGCTGAACTCGATTTGCAGTCGCCTCGACGCCGACCGACGCGACGGACGAGCGGACAATACTTCACTCACTTGAATCACTCGGATAGACGCGTCTGATTGCATCTGGCTTGGCTCCCTTCTCTATGTCACTGTTCGATTGAACCACGGAGATTGAACCTATTGCCTTTGGGGGTTGTCGGATCATTTTGAAGCATTTGAGAAACATACGTACTGATTAAAAGTTATGGAGTTTTTTGCCAACCACAATGAAAATACGGCTGACTATGACCAAGAAATCTGTGTCACATTGATGTTTTTCACAGAGCAAAGAGGTCCTTGCGGGCTGCGTAGTAAGCAACACGCAAGACTCATTGTTCTGTGACTTCTTGTATCGTCTCATGTGGTCAACTTGTTTGTCTAACGAGCCCGTCGTGGATTTTGCTTTCTCTTATAATTATCCAGCAAACCCACCTTCTCATTTAAGGGGTCAACATATCCTGATTTTTTTCAGGATTTGTTCGTGAGTCTGGATTTTTTCATACAAACGATGTTACCGTATCCCTCAGCCAATTCGCAACCGATCAACACAATTTTTGGCACGATAACTCTTCTTGACTAGATCTATGCCTAATATTCATTTTCTGGTTGGAATAATGCATTTAAAAAAAGATATGACCGTCGCAAAATGTCTCAAAATAATCAGCAAGTTTAGGCCCTGTTATCTTCTTAATATGACGATAATTTCAGCAAAACAGATGATACGGGCATAGAATATTTTATTGGCAGCAAAATGATGCTACTTTTAACAAATTTGGTGGAGATTTCGAACGGGGAACCTAGTAAACCCAGAACGCAAATTTTATACACGTTTCCGGTACCGAGCTACAACTGTCTCTTTCATGGCTGCGGGGTGAGGGCAGGAAGGGGGTGGCGATACAGATTGACCCTCTGGCCCTCATTTAGCAAGTATACAAGGTCTCAATAATACCGGGTCTTTTATTTTTCACTTTGTTTTGATATGTTTTAAATTCAATAATTTATGTCCTCGTAGATATTTTCTACTTCTTGAACACTAGTCAAACTTTAATGTGTAGTTTATTTTTGTACAATTTACATATGTAAATTAACATAGGCACCAAACCGCCAGAAGATAGGCTAATTATTGGATCATAAAATAACTCGTAGTACTAATTAAGTAGCTTTACTTCAGTTACCTAATTATTTATTTGGACTTGAATGAAGGTAGGTACGTACATATGTAAGCACTACAACGACCAATACAATACAACATATTTGCAATATAAATCACAATTTAGCGGTAAAAGTTTTAATTGCACCATAGTAAAGAGCAATATAAATCAGAAATTTTACTGCATGGATAAAGAAAATAAACCAATGATTACCACAGAGGCGGTTTTATTGCTAAATGTAGTTATTTTTACCAGGTATAGTTAATTTACAAGGTACTGCTTACCCTATGTGGCGCTTTGCAATAAATTATAGCAGATATTGGTATGACATGCACATGCACATGCGATTTGATTTATATCAGCTATTTCGACTGAATATGGTATGACAAAATAGCTCACATGGTCAGATGCGAGACTTTGAAACAAAGAGAGTGGAGTTCAATTCCTGCTAATGCCAATACATATTTTGTTTTCTTTCAAAGTTTTGTATATTTTTTTCTTGCATCTTTTATAACCCTTATAAAATGTGTCATGATCATGAATGCACAAAATGTTTTATCAGTATTTGTAACAAAATAGGCAAGGGAGGAGTTTCAGATTTGTTTCAACAAGGAGTTTGGCCTTATCACACTAGCAGTTTGAGAGCGGATGCGGAGCGGAGCACGTGCGCAGCAAATTCGTGATTCGAAATTGAATGCGTGGCAGATGTGCAGCGAATTTGCACCACCGACGCGCGACGTAGCTGCGTAGGCGCGGCGGATGCGCAGTGAATTTCTCGCGGACGTGCGGCGGATACCGTCGGTATTTGTATCAAAACAATGCAAATCCATTCGCTACGCATCCGCCGCACGTCTGCTACGAATTTGGTGCGCATACGCTCCGCTCAGCATCCGCTCCGAAAACGCTAGTGTTATAGGCTCTTATGTCTTCGAAAGTGTCTTGGGTGGGTGGGTATTTTGTTTTGTTTCTTCGATCAAAAAATGACGGGAAATGTCAGATAGAAAAAACTATTTGATCCATTTTTTGTTTTTTCACAAGTTGGCAAAAGTATGGATAGGACTTTTTATTTGGGAAACCTATAAAAAAAAACAGACATTAATGGTGTAAAAAAATTAACAGGATATATTTGATGGGTTGAGTTCAGTTCATAAAACTGAGCTACTTTCCCCAAGAGACTCAGACCAAGAAAAGTAAAATGAAATACCTACTTTGGACCTCTCATGCTTACAATGGCATGTAATTAAATTAGTCGTAAGTATATGTATGCGATGCGTTCACCTTTTTTTCAGGGTTATGTTTTTCGAGAGTATGTATGTATGTTTGTATGTATGTATGTGGACAAGAAAATTCTTTTTTACGGGCTACAGCCCAATCGGATAGTTGGATTTTGACATATGAGTTGTCGTTATATTTGTCTTAGCAGAGCGAGTGACACTGGCTATATTAAAAAATTATAGATTTAAGATGGCGGATTTTATACAGCAAAATACTACTTTAAAATTACCCCAGTCGGGTTTTTGTTTTTTAACACATCTACATTAGATATTCATACCAAAATAAACATATGTTTCAGATAATGTGATCCGTACAAAACGTAAAGTTGCAAAGTTTTCGTTTAGTTTTGATTCGCTGGCAACATTGTCTGTCAGTCTGGACGCGTCTGAGTGGATCCAAATTTTATTTATTTATCCGCCTATGTTTCTTAGGGAAAGTTGTTTATTTTCGTGGACTGATTCACCGCTTAAAATATTTGTAGTTCATTTTAGACACCTTTTTACATCCTGAAAAATGCGGTAACTATAATCCAAAAATAAAGTCTTATCCATACTTTTCCAATAGCTGCACTAAGTCTAGTAGTTTTTTAGGGTGCCGTAACCAAAGGGTGGAAACGGATCCCTGTTACTGAGACTTCGCTGTCTGTCCGTCTGTTCGTCTGTCAGCAGGCACTATAGAATAAATGGTTATAGGTAGAGAGTCGCAAATTTCACAGACGATGAATTTCTGTTGCCGCTATACTACATGACAACAAATACTGAACATTTGATACAAATAAAAATACAGCCAGTCATACAAAAAACGTCATTTTAATGCTCGATTTTATCTATGATAGTTCAAATGCTGTATCTTATGAACAGTAACAGTTAGACAGTTGAAATTCTCACAACCATGTATTACTATTGCCCTATGACAGCAAAACTAAAAATATAGGAGCTCCCATACAACAAATGTGATATAAATGCTATTTTTAAACACAATGGTACGGGACCCTTCGTTTACGAGTCCGACTCGCACTTGTCCGATTTTTGAGAATCTGAAACGTCATCCATCAGAGTGATTAGTTTAGATAACACAGGCCTACAAATTTCAAGTCATAACTTCCCCTTTTCGATCTGATGACTGATTCTAGGTAAATTTGACACGCTGATCACGAATATGTAATTAGTTTTTCGCCATCACGTCCAGGTTTTTCATAATCGACAAAGAAATAAAATTGCAAAAATAAATACCCTTATATACAAAAAAAGATATTTATTTGAAAGTACTTAGTAATAAAATAAATAAATATCAAAATATGATTTATAAATAAGTGCTAATTTCGAAAACATGTTATTCATCTTTGTGAAATCTTGTCCTTTTTTCTGTGAAGCTTCTATTTTGCGATTTTCTCTTAAATTTTCGGTTTGGCTCATCTCGCTTCAGGAGCCAAAAGTAGTCCGCCAACATGCTAGTATTCCATCTTTCCTGATTCCTCTTTTCCATGTCTTTCAAGTCCCGATGAAATCTTTCACCATGTTCTTCGCTAACGGCTCCTGAATTTTCTGGGAAGTAGTCAATGTGCGAATTCAGAAAATGAAGTTTAATGCTCATAGAACAGCCTATCAAGCCGAAATTTGTAATCATTTTGGCCACTAGGTATGTCTTTATAGTCAGGGCTTTTTCTGTTTTCTAAGAAATTTTTCACCTCCTTAAAGATTCCCGTGCTACAAGCTCAATGTGTGAAGGTTTTTCATCGAATCTTTCATCCTTCATTAATTTTCTTATATCAGGGTCAACAAAATTCCTTGTTTCAGTTTACGAAGTCTGATATGCTTTCTCTTTGTTTTATCGGCATAAATTTACCACACATACCTATAACAAAAACTATTGGGAGAATTTAAACAATTTCGTGAAGACATTTTTAAGTTTACGTTGTCTAGTGCGTAAAGCAACTGTAATATTTTTAAAATGTTGTGGGTATTTATACTAAAAATCATTATAATCACCTTCATTTACCCTCTTCTAATGACTGATACAAAAAGGGTACTAAACAACCTATTTATCTCTTAAAAATAGGACTCTTTGTAAACGAGCCCAAAATTACCCATTTTTGGCGTAACAAAGACATATTTCTCATACTAATCATGTAGTAAATAACACATTATGAATTGAAATTATATTAATTATACTAATAGATTAATTAAATGTAGTAACATTTAGATTTAACTCGTTGTTTTTTTTTAAATTATTTTTTTACTGTCCTCTCCGGGCGATTTTAAGCAAAATCTAAGTCATGGAATTTAAAAAAAAACTGACGTGATGGATTTTTTTTACTATTTTTCCCATAATCAGTGTATCATAATCTATCGGAAACGCTATTTAGATATTAAAGGGGAAAACCATTGTAGGCCTGTGTAATAATTGTACCCATTAGGATTTCCAATATTGCAAATATAATCAAGAAATATCTCACACTCTGCCTACCCTGTAAGAGATGTAGGCGTGATGTGTGTAAAAAAAAGGCAAAGAAAAAACTGATTTTTGTATAAAACGACCCGTCGTCGTCTTGACTCGAAACCTGTACTCCTAATAAACCGTTGATCCCAGGGGGAGCGGCTTACATTTTACGACACGTAGTTACTTGCACTTGGTGGTCAATTTTGTGAATGGTTGCAAAACGTAAATGTCATTGATCATACACAATGAGGGCAAGGGGGTAGCGGGAGGGTCCACAGCGGGGCGGGAGGCGGCAGGGATGCATAAATGAAATAGAAATATTTTTATCAACTGACAGTTCGCGAACTTTCAGGGCACTATTGTAAAGTCTTAAATGGGTGCCTGGCGGTAGAACCTACCAAGTACCTACACAGAGAATAAACAGAAAAGGTTTACTGGACCCCATTAGCGCTACCCAATACCTACTTTCTTTGTGACCATTGTGACCCCATTTAGGGTTTTCGTGACTGTCAATTGTTACATAGTCAAAGCTGTGTCAATATCTAACCAATGTTTTTACATAATTAACGAACGCTGTGTCCATTTCTAACCAATGTTTTTCTTTTTTCCAGCGCCCCCAGAATGCGAGGCAGGCCAGCTGACATGTGGACAGTACGTTTTCAACAAGACGTACTGTATACCGCCACACTACAGGTGTGACATGCATGTGGACTGTGTGGACGGCACAGATGAAGCAGACTGCAGTAAGTATCCTTAGATACCTATTTATTTACCTAAATCACATTACTAGAGTGGAGGCTTGTAGTGGCAGGATCTTCCCATCTGTAGGTACACAGAAAGAAAGAAAAGAGTATAATGGTTGCGGTCTTATAGCTAGATAGCTATTTTTATCAGACAACCTTAGGTTATAAAGAAAAAATTTAGATAGTGCTACTGCGTGTCAAGAACCTACCTAGAAATTATGTAAAGAAAGGTATCTTGCATGCAAACAACAAAGTTGTTGTTGTAGCTTCAAACTACATTGTCCTGGATTTCGCTAGGTAAAAAAACCACTAATGGATGCCCGAGCTAATTGCCTTGCAATACCGTATGCGAGCTAATTATAAAATAACTTCCGCTTTACACACGTGAAAGCTTATCAACTGCTGTTCCGCTCACGGAAGTTACGCTTTAATCCAATTAATTACACTCGGCTGGATATTACACCCGTATTTGCCAGTGCATTTTCACAAACAAAATTTCGTTCCAGCTCCACATTTGACAGCCGATGTGGCGCAGTGGTTAGTATGCCTGCCTGCCACGCAAAGGTTCCGGGTTCAATTCCCGGTGGGGTCAGTCACAAAGTTGATATTTATCACTTTGTGTATTAAATACTGGGAAATAAATTTTATTCCCAGTCTGGTTAGGACATTGCAGGCTGAACCACCTGATTGTCCGCAAGTAAGATGGTTCCGTGCTTCGGATGGGCACGTTAAGCCGTCGGTCTCGGTTGCTGTCTATGATGGCGGTCGTTACACAACCATGTCAGAGGCCTGCTACTTACAGTAGGCGGTTGAAAAACTCTGACACTAGGGTTCATCGGGTCGTTGAACGATTCGGTGTCCCACACGAAAAGAAGAAGAAGCTCACAAACAAGGATCTCGCGTTACCTACTTGTCTGATTTGCAATTCGTCGACCCTTAATTGTGATATCATAATTTTGCTCAGGTGAATCGCGCTCTACAGACGATATATTGCGGTTCGTGATACCCATCATACAAAGTATAACTCGTGAAAGGCGCAATTCGATACAGCAAGTGCCACGTTATCCGTTCTGTGTGGGGTTTTAGCAATACATCGGAAAACCATGTTACGCGCGTGAAATGAGAACGGCCATAGTGAGTTGAAGATTGATTGCGATTGAGGCAAGCTGTTGGTTGTTGGCGCTGAAATCAAATTAATAGTCGTTAGTAGCTTTAATAAAGATTGACTCTATGACTCTCTCTCTCTCTCTTCATGTGGAACACCACCCAGTCGTCTAACGACCCGATGAATCCTGGTGTAAGAATCTTGCTATCGCCTACAACAAGCAGTAGTTTGACATAGTTATGTAACGATCGCCGCCGTCTCAGTAATCATAGACAGCAACCGGAACCATCGGACGAACACTCATGTGGTTCGGCCTGCAATGCCCTACCCAGCCAGACCGAGAACAAACTCACAAAGTGATATGATAAATATCCACTTTGTAAGTGACCCATCGAGAATCGAACCCGGAATCTTCTGCGTAACAGGCAGCCGCACTACCACTGCATCCAAAGTGGCTGTCAATTTTTATTATAGAGATTGACAACTCTTCTTGATTAATTATCTTCCTTTGATTTCTATGAGTAGTGGAACGAGGTATGAACGACTAGTGGAGCCATCTCTGTGCACTAGTCCACTAATTCAAATGAGCTCATATCACAACCCACAACTCTGGTGCATTTGTGTTGAGAAACCGCATTAAAAGTTCAACCAGTTCACGTCAAACTTCCTATAACTGGTTCCGCTGGGAATTGAACCCGCTACCTCAGATCCGCTGCCGCCGATACCAAACTTATATTGCCTTCTAGTATATTCACGCTGCGTTCCATTTAGATCTTCTAGTAAGTTGATTGCTTATTTAGTAGTGGGTATCAAGGTTGTTATAGAACTTGGACATGACGTGGTCTCGGGTTTTCCAAGAAACATCGATTCTGAATATAATTAATTTTGTTTCCCCGAATCTACCGACTTAGACGATCCAGGCAAAGCGTGAGGGCACTACCTACCTTTTCTCGAAGTGTGTCGTCTATTTTTGGTTTGGTTTATGATGTAATGGATTGATGAACTTCTCGGAATATGTCGTCAATGTAAGTGTAATCAATTTGCAATAAGCTGGCGATAAAGTTTTTTACATAATCACCTACAGCTTTTACTCTACTTGAAGCTGATTTTAACCGAATCAGTATTCAATGAGCCTCCCCGTGTCCCGTGAAAATGTGAAACTCATTTGCATGTTTTACCATGATGCATATTCGCTGTTACATATTCCTTTTTAAACTCGGCCGTAATACATGCAGTCTTTCAGAGCCACTCGGGCCAGATTAAATGCAAATTTAGACCAAACATCATCCGACCTGGTATTTTTAAGCCAACTTTTGTCCGAAACCAAAGAAAGAGATCTGCGAGGGTTCCTACTTGTAGGGGAGGTTTGAGATGAGTTTAGAGGTCTAGTGTGGGTGGTTGTGTTGGGGGATGGGTGGCCGCGAAATTGAGGCAATCCGGCGGAATCGTCTGCCGCCTCGATGTAGTGCGAAGGCTTTGTGCTCCGTGTCGAGGATTACGCCTCTATCCGACCACTTCGCTTCTATACACATTGTGTAGGTAATGCAGTCAAATCCCCGTTGTGATCGCGTTGTTTACTGTGAAAACATGATACGCGGGAAATCTTCTAAGTTTCTTGAGTGGGTTTCATGATTGGCCCGCCTAGAGGCTTTGGCCGGGCAGTATCGCCGGAGATATAGTTAATTGAATGTCTGTTGGAAGCGATCGCGGTCTATTTCCTGCTTCGCCGTAAGTACAGCATTCGGGGTTTTTTTTTTTTTTTTTATCTATGATGGGCTTACTCTTGACTCCAATCTTACCCTAGAGCAGAGATGGGATCTACGGTGGAGCGAGCTTGCCCAGAAGATGCCTATTCACTCTAGACTTAAAGAGATTCAGGTTATATGCACTCGGAAATACAGACGCAGGCAGGGAATTCCATTCTTTAGCAGTGCGCATAATGAAAGATGATTTGAAGCGCTTAGTGCGTAATGTGGGTATATCAACTAAGAACGGATGGTAGCCGGCCGTGCGTCTGGATGTCCGATGGAAGAAAGGAGACGGTGGTATGAGCTCATGCAGCTCACGCGCACACTCTCCGAAGTACAATCTGTAGAAGACCGATAGGCAAGCAACCTTGCGGCGGTGAGCCAGGCTGTGAAGCTTGGTCGCCACCAGTTTTTTATCACCTATTAATCTCTGCATCGTTCGCTTTACTCCCTAGAGTTCTGAGCAGGGGTATTCTTTGAGAATTCTTCTTGGTATAGATGATACGTCTATTATTTTTTGAGAATTTCACTATGCCAACAATGGACTATACCTTGACGACTTTATAAACTTCAACTGTTTTCTGTCATTTGTAGGTTTAAAAAGTCGTCAAGGCCCTTGTTGGCTTCGACCAATATAAGTGTTGGCATAGTGATTTCAAATTACAAATGGGACCGAAATCGGTCTTTCTTGATGAATAAATCAAGATTAGAGGTTAGAAAACTGTCGCATCATTTACTTATGCTATGACTCACTTGGCAATCGAACCTATGCCTTGTGAACCGGGAGTTCAAGCCACAACACTAGACCACGGAAGTTCCTAGTGTTGTAGCTTTCAGTTGCCCTCACAATGAGGTCAAGATCCTCACGTATCACCTCAAGACTGGAGAGTGCTTTACGAGACGGCTGTCACTTGCAGCTGCAGACAATTTGTTACAAGGCGGGAAGTTTGTTTTGTTCTTCAACAAGGCTATTTGTTACAATCAATAGAAAAGACTTATAGGGAAGTTTGTAGTTTATAATTGCGTTCAAAAAAGGAGGTTGTTTTCAAATGGAGAGCATATCTTTGTTTTTTAAGTCGGTAACCATCCCCACTAATAACCTACTCAAAGACGACTAAGTCACAGCGACATCACATCTGATGATGGGATCCTGAGGAAATCTACGGCAATATTCAAGCAACTTGAAGTCGGTTCAAAAAGTTAACTTTCAATAATATATTCTACAAGGTTATTCACCAAAATGTCCCTCCCAGGGGTAAAAGAATGTAATAATTGCGCTCTATTAAAACTTGGTCATGTGGCGCACTCTCGTGGCTCCTTTGGGAACTCACGTTCAATGCAGATGAAAGCTTTTTATTGGACAAAGTTCTTCGTTTACAGGTAGGTGAAATGTACCCGCGGGACTCGAATGAAACTCGCATTTTTAAAAGTCTGAGCAATTTGCTCAACAAAGGGATGCTATTTTTTGTGTTTATTAGTAAATGGTCTATGTAAGTTGCATAAACTTGTATACAATGCTTTAACAAGTAAGGAAATTCCTGTTATGTCCCGTAATATAAAAAGGGTGGGTCCTCCTGCATCTAAAAACAACAGCTTCCATGCAACAATTTCCTGACGCGCGTAAAATTATTTCCAAAACGCGCACGAAAATGTAGAAGCTGTGTGAAGGCAAACCACAGGCAAACGGTTTAACATAATGGTTCTTTTTAGTAAAACCCCAATGAAACTTTGGCACAGTCTCTAACAAAAAAAATAATATTAAAATTGGGCCAACGTGGAACATTCTCTGTTGTCTCTATCTCGCTAGATGAAGGCTTAACACCGCTACAGCCGCGAAGATCCGGATAAAAACAAACAAGGCGAAAATTTCCACCGCATCAAAACTTGTCCACTCGTCGCGAGCAGTTCATCATCCACCAGATTAACCTGATCCTCCTGTTTGGAAGTTTTACACGCTTCTGTGTTTATACAAGTACCTACCTATTTAAACGGTTAAGAACGTGTATTTTTTCTTGTGAAGTGATAGCGTCTGATGGTGATGTTATAAATAGGTAAATGATCTATCGGTAGATCTCGCTGATATGTACACACCTATTGCAGACATCAGATTTTCAAGATCCCATACAAAGTGTATTGCCGACCGATTATTCTTTCATACCTCAATGATTCTTGGAGAAAGTTCTTCAGTTTCGTGGGCTAGATTTGACCAAACCTGCTACTTGTAGGTTTGATCTGTTTTATAAAATAGGTGATAGCTAAGATTTGTTGGATAAATAAGGTAAATTGCTTATTCACCCTAATCAAACCCTTGAACACCTTTGGAATTGCATCTACAAGGATCCCTATTTTCGGGTCACTGACTCCAAAGTACCTCCATATCACACATACCTTCCTACTCTATTATATCTAACTTTGATCCTGTTTCATTGAACACTATACTAAAGTGGGCATCTAATCTCGTTGTTTGTAAGCAGTAATTCAATCAAGATTATCGTTGGATCACGTAAATCTCGCCACTTACAGGGTGTTACATAATCAAATGATGTGTTTAATCACACGTCTGAGCGCTACTCGCTTGTTTACAACCGATTACCTTGTGAACTGGTAATTACAGGCTGTTACAATAACGTGATGTTGTTTTATCTGCCTTCCTTAAACTGTTGTATTAAATCAATGACAAACTTACGTGCACACACTGTGTACGGGAGGTTTATGCCAAAATCGGCTAAAATAGACACCTATGGGTGCATCAGCGCCGACTTGATCAGGAGTAAAAGTGCGCCATGGCCGAAATCTGTCGGAGAGATCATCATCATCATTAGGAAACCTACAACTTACGAGTTTACGAAGAATTAACTACTTTAACTATTTCGCACGTCGCATTGTAAGAATAGGCACTATAAATGCTAGAAATTCTCCAAGTAAAGAAATACCGGAACTAAAACTGTTTTTCAAGGAATCGGGAGATGACAATATCAACTTACACTGCGTTGCAAAATTTTTATTCTTTACCAAGAAAAACTGTTTTCCTCAAGAATGTAGTGTAGCTTTACAACGCGGTCAAGCTACAATTTGTTAGCATTCAAGTTTCCTACACAGTTTAAAAGCGCGCGAGCACCAAGAATGCTAAAACAAGCAAACTGAGGTTTTAGAAGAATTTGCGCTGCAGCCTGTGGATTTCCAGCGCAGCCTGTGTAAGCCTTTACAAAGGCCCCCTCTATAGGTCGGCGTATAAACGTAGGTATGCCAAGGATCGTGCATAGCCGTCGAGACGATATCGTCCATATACCCTGTGCTAGAATTGTGAACTTTTAGTTGTGATGCTAATTTGAAGTAGGTACTGAATTTGTTTGAAAGCTTTGATAAAGTCAATGTTACGTACTTAAGTATGTACTTAGACACAGTACTTAATCAAGTTAACGCGTACGAGATCCAAAGAAATAACAAAGTTAGGCGGATTACACGCCCTGTTTCACTTCAGTTCAAATAGTACGCTATGTAAATATTCGATGTGATGAACATTTTGAACCGAAAACTGTGAAACACTCTTTTGTTTGAAGTTTTAGTTTCAGTTTTTGGAGTATTTCTAGATTCAAGATTCAAAAGATTCAAATCTTTTATTTCCAAGTAGATTCACAAAGAATACTTTTAGAAAGTCAATTAATTAGTCTAATTACATGTTCTTCATCCTATGCCCCACTTTCACATAAGCCATATATTCGCTTGTCCTAACCATATGCCTGTTTGTTCCAGCATATCAGAAGTGCCAGCCGGAAGACTTCCACTGCATGGAGCCTCCAGCGCCCGGCGGCTCCGGCAAGTCAGCCCCCCACACAATGCAGGGGCCTTGTATACCTAAGGAGAAGCGGTGTGATGGGTACGATATACTTTCTATATTAATTTCCTATAGAAGCACAGTCCCAAACCATCCATCGATGTGACGTACTGAAGACGAGTCGAACTCAGCTTTGCTAGAAACTTACGTTACATGGGTAAATGATAGACCTCAGAAAATATTGCATCTAGCAAGAATGATCCAAGCATTAGCCGAGTGGTAGCGGCTAAGAATTCTGCCACCCCTATTCTACTTAAGGTGTTTCGTAAAAGGCGACGTAGAGTTTATGACCTTGGCTACAATATCTGCCGATGCCGACCATGGTCAACCGCACGGTGGCGGTGATACCACCTACGATAGCATTCCCAAAGAGGGTTGACGTCAGGCAGACGGCCGGTCGTTAAATTAGGCCAAATCCTTTTGCAACATGATTTCATGTTCATATAAAACATGTTGCGCCGACCCCAAGTAATTGGGATAAGGGCAGAAAGGTGATGAAGACTGATCCAAGCAAAATATTTTAACGAATGCGCATGTCACCAAAATAGATTACGGTGGCAACTGTTTCTACCCCAGTCTGTCTACCTCTCAATAGTTAAGTTTGATCCGTCTTAGACCATTCATAAAACTTCTCTTAGTACAAGTGACGAGCAGAAAAACGAAGAAGATAAGGGTGAGAATCCACCAGAGCTGTGCGAGGTAGCGAGGCGGTGAGCGAGGAAAAAATCCACCAATAGAATCACTTCATTTTCCTAGCCTCGCTCAGCTCAGCTCTGGTGGAATAGGGTTGAGCGAAGCGAGGCCATTCTACATACAAAACAAGCGAGAAATGTGTGCGAGGAATGTGTTGCGAGGAATGTGTAGCGAGGAATGCGTTGCGAGGAATGCGTTGCGAGAAATGTGTTGCGAGGTTTCCACTACATCGCATTCCCCCCGCTCACACATTTCACAGCTCCGCTACGCATCCTCGTACGACACATTTTACTCGCACAGCTCTGGTGGATTCTTACCCTAAGTAGGCACAATCTTTAACTCAAAGTCGTTTACTATTCCAGGTACTTAGACTGTAGGACAGGCAAAGACGAACAAGACTGCCCGGGAGATCCGCTGGCCTGCAGACTGGACCAGTTCAGGTGTTCTTCCGGAGACAAGTGTATAGACGCGACCGCCAAGTGCGACCACAAGGATGACTGCGGAGACAACTCGGATGAAGCGCATTGTAGTGAGTACAAATAAAGTTCTGTGTACTAAATCACTAAACGCAATCTTTGAGAGAGACCCAGATCTCGAGACATGCCATGCTAACCTTGTCCAGTCAAAAAACCTCCCGGATCATCTGCATTACCGTCTCCTTACAAAGTTATATATGACTGAGTTTTGCCACAGATCGATTCCGTGTTTTGTGGCCTTCACTAGGTGTTCAAACCGAACCGTGTCACAATCCCAGTGATTGATGGACTGATAAAAACCAACCCCTGTTCACAAATATTTGTTTACAACTTCATCGTACCTTCCAGATTTCCCGCCCTGCCACATCGGCCAGTTCCGCTGCAGCAACGCCCTCTGCATCCCTGCTACGTACCACTGCGACGGGTACAAGGACTGCGCGGACGGCTCCGACGAGGCCAACTGCACCGCCATCGCCTGCCCCGACAACAAGTACCTCTGCCCCAAGGGAGCGCCCGGAGGCACGCACAAGTGTATCGCGAGGAGTCAGCTCTGTGACGGGAAGAAGGACTGTGAGGATAATGCGGATGAAGAGGCTGCGTGTTGTAAGTATTTGTTGTGTTTTACACATTACTTTCCCGAAGTGCGAAAAGTTTGTGTATCTAGATGATATTTTGGTAAAAACTAACACTTTTATTCCACTCTTCCAGCAACGGCAGTGTGTCCTATCATGGAGTGTTCCTACAAATGCGTGGCGTCGCCTTCCGGAGGAGCCTGCGCGTGTGCTGCCGGTCTCACTCTAGCGGCAGACAACAAGACCTGCGAAGACAGAGACGAATGCAAAGAGTGGGGCTACTGCCACCAACTCTGCGTGAACACCCCAGGGTCTTACAAATGCGCCTGCGCTCCGGGATACTCTCTAGTCGATGGGAAACGATGTGTCGCAAACGCGGATTACGCCCCAGCGCTACTTCTTGCGTACGAAAAGGCGGTTCTTCGAATGGATTTACACGGACGCGTTCCGACGCCTTTAGCTAATGCAACCGCTGCAGCCGGTTTAGATTACCACTTCAAGAGGAATATGCTCTTCTGGTCTGATCTTAAAACGAGAAAGGTTGGTTGGTGCATTTCTTTCCTTTCTGAAACAAAACAGTGTTTTATTTTTTAAGGTATAATCCATGCTAATAAATACTTCTTTCATTCACAGATTCATTCGCAACAGCTAAGCGTACCAGCAGGTTTAACGAGTTACCCCGGCATTGACATAACGGTCCCAGGTTCATGGGCCCCAGTAGCGCTCGCAGTCGACTGGGTGGGCGACAAGCTTTACGTAGCAGATGCTATTGGACAGAAAATTGACGTGTTTGAACTGGACGGCAGATGGCATGCTGTGGTACTGGGATCCAACCTAACCAACCCGGCCGATTTGGCTCTGGATCCCACGCTAGGACTCATGTTCGTTGCTGATAGCAGTCAGGTCTGTATGACAAAATAATCAATTTCCACGTTCAGTTATTTTTTCTGAAGGTTTTGTATAACTAACGGATAATTTGTTGCAGATTATTCGAGCAAACATGGATGGAACCCACGCCAGATCAATAGTATCAGAAGCAGCATACAAAGCATCAGGTATCGCAGTCGACATCATCGCACGAAGAGTGTTCTGGTGCGACTCGCTCCTCGACTACATCGAAACAGTCGACTATGATGGAAACCATCGCTTCTTGGTCCTCAGAGGACAACAGGTCCCCGGCCCGTCGAGATTAGCGCTATACGAAGATAGAGTCTACTGGTCTGATCACACCAAACAGGGCATCAGTTCCGTCAACAAGTATGAAGGTTCTTCCAGCATTCAAGCGATTTACAAGACAAAAGACATCCGCGACCCTAAAGCGATCACAGTCATACACTCTTTGAAACAGACGTCTGTGAACAACCCTTGCGGGAACAACAACGGTGGATGCGCACAGATGTGCATCGTCACAGCGTTGCAGAATGGCGGCCTCGGCTACCGGTGCGCGTGTAACATCGGCTTCAAACTAGAAAAGGACCTCCGAAACTGCGTCATCATCGACGACTTCCTCATGTACTCGCAGCAGAGGTTCATCAAGGGAAAAGTTATAGACCCGTACATTGAAGGATTCAGCGATGCCATATTGCCCGTAGTATCGAGACGAGCGCGATTCGTCGGTCTCGACTTTGATGCTAGAGACGAACACATTTACTATTCAGATGTGCTCCAAGACGTCATTTACAGGGTACATAGAAATGGAACAACAAAGGAAATTGTTTTGGCTTCTCAAAACGAAGGCGTGGAAGGTCTTGCAGTAGACTGGGCTTCCAAGAACTTATACTACATAGACTCAAGGAAAGGAACACTCAACGTTTTATCCACAAGGAACGTAGCTTACAAGAGAACGCTACTAAAGGACTTGAAGCGACCACGTGCGATTGTAGTCCATCCCAACAAAGGTTACATTTTCTTCTCGGAATGGGACCGACCTGCTAACATCAGCAGAGCTAACAGCGACGGTACCGGTCTACTTGTATTCGAAAATGTCACATTAGGATGGCCTAACGGTCTTTCCATAGATTTCCTATCTGACCGAGTCTACTGGTGTGACGCTTTACTTGACCACGTCCAGCACGCCAAACTCGATGGAACAGACGTCAAGACGGTCAATTCAAGACTAATAAGACATCCGTTCTCCATCGTCATTTACAAGGAATTCATGTACATCACCGACTGGAGATTAGACGCTATAGTGCGACTGAACAAACTGACTGGTGAACAGGAAGACATCATGATCAGAGAACCACAAACGAACAGACTGTACGGTGTGAAAGTTTACTCAAAGGCGGTACAAACTATCAACCCGGAGCAGCCTTGCGCGATGAACAACGGTAACTGTCAGAAGCTTTGTTTCGCTATTCCAAGGAACAATACAGAGGGGTTGACAGTGAAATGTGGTTGTCCGTATGGAGAGAAATTAGGTCCAGATGGAACAAGTTGTATCGCCGATCCAAGTTCTGAGCCGCCGGTGCAGGCTTGCCCTAACTCCTGGGACTTCACTTGCCACAACCAGCGTTGTATCCCCAAGAGCTGGGTATGCGATGGCGATGACGATTGTTTGGACAACAGTGATGAAGAACAGAACTGTACAAGTAAGTTTCAAAGCCTGATACATGTATAAAAATTTTACTCAGTGAAGTTGTATAAGTCAGTTCCTTAAACCTACATCTTCCCTTGCAGAAACAACATGCAGCGCAACAGAATTCATGTGCAAATCCGGCCGCTGTATCCCGGCTACCTTCAAATGTGACTCTGAGAACGATTGCGGCGACTTTTCCGACGAGACCGGCTGCGTCAACGTCACCTGCAGCTCCTCGCAGTTCCAGTGCGATAACGGCAGATGTGTGCCCAACACGTGGAAGTGTGACTCAGAAAACGACTGTGGAGATGGGTCCGATGAAGGCTCGCATTGTGCGGAGAAGACTTGCGCTTACTTCCAGGTATGTTATATTCAACCACTGCCTCCTGTACCACGTCTTTTTTCTTTATTCGTATACTGATTGCATACCATGACCATAATGATAACGGTCTGATTGTCTAAATCATAATCATTCAATACGAATATTTAAAATATGCTCAGTTTTAACTTTACTTTACATCACCCTTTCACGCTTATACTTCGCGTGCTACTTCCTGGCCGGACCACCATTTAGTACCTACTCACTTAATATTATCGTAATCATATATGCTACCTGATGTCTACCTTAATCTCATTAGCATGAAATAAATAGTACCTCAAACTTTAATTTCTTTATTTTCACCTTTTGCATTTGACATTGCCATATCTTCCGCAGTTCACATGTCCTCGAACGGGCCACTGCATTCCCGCGTCATGGGTTTGCGACGGAGACGACGACTGCTTCGACAAGCAAGACGAAGCCGACTGTCCGCCGGTGTCCTGTCTCGCCAGCCAGTTCAAGTGTGCGGACCTCAAGCAGTGCGTTCAGGAAGCTTACAAGGTAAATCTTCCGGATGACTTGAACCAGAAGCCTATTCGATCACCATCTTGGTCGTTAAAACAGATGAAGCCGACTGTCCGCCGGTGTCCTGTCTCGCCAGCCAGTTCAAGTGCGCAGACCTCAAGCAATGTGTCCAGGAAGCTTATAAAGTAAATTTTCCGGTTGACTTGATCCAGAAGCCTTTTTACCGACATCTTAGTGCCTCGTCACACTATGACCGAAATTACGCGACGAAATTGGGTCCGAAGTAATTCGGCGTGATTTATACGTAATTTTGGCGCTTATAGTATCTCATCCATCCTTAACCGAAAACGCTGAATACTGACAAAACGGAAATCAGCCGCCGAATTTCGGTCGCGTAATTTCAGTCGTAGTATGACGAGGCACTTAGCCGTTAGAACGTTAGAACCATATCAGACCGCAACAAACAGTAGTGCCACAGTCAACTTCAAAACCTAAATAGATTTATGTTGGTTCCAATATGGCACAGAGAACCAAAACGTCATTCGCGGCTGCGCGAAAAAGGTTTCATTTGTCTGTGCAATATGGCCTAAATTGCCTACCTGGCGACGAAACTAAGCGTTCTTTCGTGTCGCTTCCAAACTTTCGGTTGGATTATTTTATCATAATACATTGTGCCAATGTCCAGAAAAAAGCAATCTTTCTTCATTGTTTATTTTCTGATTCCAGTGTGACGGAATACCAGACTGCAACGACGGCAGCGACGAAGCGGGCTGCCCGAGCCTCGCGCCGCACCAGTGCCAGCCAGACAAGCAGTTCCAGTGCAAGTCCTCTGGCATCTGCATCCCCAAGACTTGGTATTGCGACGGTAAGTTCTTCTGACTCAGCAATGCTGACTGTAATGACGGCAGTGACGAAGCGGGCTGCCCGAGCCTCGCGCCGCACCAGTGCCAGCCAGACAAGCAGTTCCAGTGCAAGTCCTCTGGCATCTGCATCCCCAAGACTTGGTATTGCGACGGTAAGTTCTTCTGACTCAGCAATGCTGACTGTAATGACGGCAGTGACGAAGCGGGCTGCCCGAGCCTCGCGCCGCACCAGTGCCAGCCAGACAAGCAGTTCCAGTGCAAGTCCTCCGGCATCTGCATCCCCAAGACCTGGTATTGCGACGGTAAGTTTGGCGTCGGGACTTCTGACTCAGCAATGCTGACTGCAACGACGGTAGTGATGAAGCGGGCTGCCCGAGCCTCGCGCCGCACCAGTGCCAGCCAGACAAGCAGTTCCAGTGCAAGTCCTCCGGCATCTGCATCCCCAAGACTTGGTATTGCGACGGTAAGTGTGGCACTTCTGACTCAGCAATGCTGACTGCAGTGATGAAGCGGGCTGCCCGAGCCTCGCGCCGCACCAGTGCCAGCCAGACAAGCAGTTCCAGTGCAAGTCCTCCGGCATCTGCATCCCCAAGACCTGGTATTGCGACGGTAAGTGTGGCAATGACTTCTGACTCAGCAATGCTGACTGCAACGACGGCAGTGATGAAGCGGGCTGCCGGGTTCTGACTTCTGACTCAGCAATGCTGACTGCAACGACGGCAGTGATGAAGCGGGCTGCCGGGTTCTGACTTCTGACTCAGCAATGCTGACTGCAACGACGGCAGTGATGAAGCGGGCTGCCCGAGCCTCGCGCCGCACCAGTGCCAGCCAGACAAGCAGTTCCAGTGCAAGTCCTCCGGCATCTGCATCCCCAAGACTTGGTATTGCGACGGTAAGTGTGGCACCAGGTCTTCTGACTCAGCAATGCTGACAGCAATGACGGTAGTGATGAAGCGGGCTGCCCGAGCCTCGCGCCGCACCAGTGCCAGCCAGACAAGCAGTTCCAGTGCAAGTCCTCCGGCATCTGCATCCCCA
This sequence comes from Phthorimaea operculella, assembly GCA_024500475.1. Classification (NCBI taxonomy): domain Eukaryota; kingdom Metazoa; phylum Arthropoda; class Insecta; order Lepidoptera; family Gelechiidae; genus Phthorimaea; species Phthorimaea operculella. Next base: position 370,858 of record JANFCV010000234.1, read on the forward strand.
AGACTTGGTATTGCGACGGTAAGTGAGGCGCATCGTAATGAGCAAAGTGAGTTCATCGACTTACGTAACAATTGAAAGAGGTGATGTGATGCAGTGCACCAAAGACTAAGTATTGGAAGCGAAACGATTTCATTGTTTTACGTTAAAATTATTTAGAATGGTAAGTATTATGCTGACACGCTGCTACATACCAAACAAGATTCTGAACTACCAGACAACCAAGACATTATTTTGCACTGTAACGAAATAAGTAATTCCGGACTCAGATATTATAAAATTGGTTTCGTAACCAACTTCCCTTATCTGATTAAAGTCAAAGTGTCTTTTGAAAGTTATAAGGGTAATGCTGTTCCAATTTTCCATCACAGAACGTTCTTCTTACAGGTACTCCCGACTGCGAGGACTTGTCGGACGAACCCGCGACCTGCGGCACAGTGCAGTGCGCGCCCAACTTCTACCGCTGCGGCAACGGGCGCTGTGTGTTCAAAGCTTACGTGTGCGATGGAAACGATGACTGCGGAGACGGGTCGGACGAGGGCTTAGAGCATGCGTGCAAACCTCCGCCGTTCAGGTTCGTTGGTTTTTAAGCTGTGTGGGTTTGGTCTTCTCGCCGACGCCTGTTAAAGACGCTAGCGTTACATCACAACGACGAAACATAGGCAGCTGTTTGACGAAGATTTCGCCGGTCGACGTGTGTTCAAAGCTTACGTTTGCGATGGGAACGATGACTGCGGGGACGGGTCGGATGAAGGCTTGGAGCATGCGTGCAAACCTCCGCCGTTCAGGTTCGTTGACTTTTAAGCTGGAAGGAATTTGGTCTTGACTCTTGTCTAGGCTAGATACGTCTTACTCAGACGTCTGCAAAAGCGCTACGAGCGTTACTTCAAAACGACGAAACATAGGCAGCTGTCTGATAAAGGTTTCAACAATGGCGAAAATGGCGGATAGCTTTATCCTGGCATGAATAGCCGCAAAAACACCATTGCCCACCCATAAAACTATTATAGTGGCAGATTATTTCAACGGTTTGTTTTTATTCGCAGATGTCCATCAGGCTTCTGGCAATGTCCTGGAGTGGCCGGCCGCTGTGTCAATCTGACTCAAGTCTGTGATAACAACTTCGACTGTCCCAACGGCGCTGACGAAGGTATGTTTCTTTCTTGTGAAATCTCTTCAGCTGTACAATATCTTTAACCTGCATTTTACTTGCAACATTTATGACTATGTGTGTTTTCCAGGATCGTACTGTGATTCAGCGGAATGCGAGCACCAAACTGGTCTGTGTTCGAACACGTGCAAACAGACACCAGCCGGTCCGCTGTGCCTCTGCCCCTCCGGCGAAGAATTGCAACCTGATGGATTCACTTGCAAAGACATCGATGAGTGCAACCCACCTGGAGTTTGCTCACAAACCTGTACAAATGTTAAAAGATCGTACTTCTGTGGTTGCGTAGACGGTTATCAATTAGCGGGAGACAAACACTCTTGCAAAGCCAATAACCATTCTAGTGCCTTCCTCATCATCTCTAACCGACATTCCATATTGGTTGCCGACCTCAACGAACAAGGATTAGAACGAGTTCCTATCAACGTAGAAAATGTCGTCGCTACAGCCTCTAACATGCACACCGGAACTATCTTCTGGTCGGACATGAAACTAAAGAAGATCTCGCGGTTAGATCGCGGCGGCGAACCGCAGGTTGTCGTATCCTCTGGATTAGATTTGGTAGAAGGTTTAGCGTACGATTGGGTCGGAGGAAACATCTACTGGCTCGACAGTAAATTAAACACGATTGAAGTGGCAAGCGAGGACGGCAAAGCGAGAACGACTTTATTATCTGGCAACATAACTCAGCCTCGTGGAATGTGCTTAGACCCGGCACCGAACGCTCGTTGGCTATTCTGGACCGACTGGGGAGAGAACCCACGCATCGAAAGAGTCGGTATGGACGGAACCCAACGCATGGCTATAATCACCACCAAAATCTACTGGCCGAACGGTCTGACCCTCGACACGGCAACCCAAAGAGTCTACTTCGCGGATTCCAAACTAGACTTCATTGACTTCTGCAACTACAACGGTTCAGGCCGACAGCAAGTGCTCGCCGGAAGCCACTACCTGTTACATCCGCACTCTTTGACACTCTTCGAAGACACTTTATACTGGACTGACAGACAACTAAACAGAGTATTATCAGCGCACAAATTTAAGGGATCGAACCAGACAGTAGTTTCTCATCTGATCTCCCAGCCACTGTCTATCCACGTTCACCATCCGTCATTGCAACCTCAGTACCCGTCGCCGTGCAAACCGGGATCTTGCGAACACATCTGCTTGCTCAGCCCCAACAAGACTACGCAGTACACTTGCATCTGCAAACCTGGATTCAAGCTGCTGCCTGATGGAAAATGTATCGAAGGTATGCCGTTCTAAAGTTCTTTAATTTTTTGGTGATTTTGTCGAAATTGAAGACGTGTACTAAAATATTTACTTTCTTTTACAGAGGACACATCATATTTGATGGTGCTAAAGGGATCGCAAATCATCGATTTGGCTCCAGATGGTTCTGGTAGAGCTGGGCAGTTGGCTTCTATTGTTGGCGTTCAAGGTATGTGTTTCTCAAATAATTTATGATCTTGGGAAACTCTTGCCCTTTCGTCTTTTGTATTGACAATGGGATTGTTTTCAGGAGCAGTCCAATTGGACTACGACCGTGCTGGGCATATGTTGTACTGGTTACAATCCATCTCTGGGGACAGCGAAGACGACGAAAACTGTACCGTATACAGCATGCCTTACGGCGGCGGTATGAAGGCTGAACTCTTCGGCCAAGACACGGGCATCGTTGGAGCACCATCAGCTTTGGCTTTCGATTGGCTCGGAAAGAACCTCTACTTTGGAAACCGTGCTGCTTCCAATATTGAAGTAGTGAGGGTCGGTGGAAAAGTCAAGTACCGGACCATTGTGCTCGCTAATGATGGTAGCAAGACTTCCGTGGCAAGACCTAAGGCTCTGGCTTTGGATCCTACCGATGGGTAAGTTAAGCGAATAATTAAATTCAATTTTGAAACTGAAACTTGGCTATGGAATACTTATGAATGCATTTGTTACAGAAAACTCTACTGGTCAGACGAAGGAGGCTACGGTGTACCATCGAAGATCGGCAAAGCCAACATGGATGGTACAAAACCTGTAATACTGGTTGACGCGATCGAACGCCCTGAAGGAATCGCAGTCGATGTCGATAAGAAAATCATCTACTTCAGCAGCCAGTACCCCGCTAGTGTAAGCAGCGTGGACGCCGACGGAAACAACCGCAAAACTATCCTGTCTGAAGCCAACGACATTTCCTACCCTAAAGTTGTCGCCGTTCTTGATTCGAGACTGTTCGTCCTGGACCCTCGGCATGAGAAGATCATCAAGGCCGACCTGCCAAACGGTGACAACATCAAGGTTATAATCGATAACGAAAGCGACTTGAAATCTCTGACAGTCTTCCAGAAGAGAAAGATGATGCATCACGCGTGCGGAACCAACAACGGTGGTTGCGACCAGATCTGTATTCCAAGTGACAGTGGATCGCGTGTCTGCGCTTGCTCTGTAGGATACCGCAAGGAGAATGAGAACGAATGTGTTCCATACAAGACGTTCGCTGTCGTATCACAACTCGACCTCATCCGAGGCTACAGTCTCGACAGCAGCGCCGAAGCCATGGTTCCCGTCACCGGACAAGGACACCACATTCTACACGTCGACGTCCATTTCGCTGAAAACTACATCTACTGGGTGGAATTCAACAGAGGACAATGGAACGGCATATTCCGCATCAGACCAAACGGCACCGAACTGCAACACATCGTCCGAGACGGTATCGGGTCTAACGGTATCCGAGGGCTCGCGATCGACTGGGTCGCCGGTAATTTGTACTTCACGAACGTGTTCCCGCACGAAAACTACGTAGAAATGTGCTGGCTCGACGGATCGCACAGGAAAGTTCTTGTAAAGACCACGATGGATGCGCCGCGTGAACTCGCCGTCAACCCTCTCAAGCGACTCATGTATTGGATCGACTACGGACAATACCCAAGGATCGGAAAGGCCCTGCTTGATGGCAGCGAATGGACAACCCTTATCACTTCCGGAATCTCAAACCCGAGAGATCTAACCATCGATATGCTCACGCATGACGTCTATTGGGTTGACTCCAAACTTGACCAGATCCAAAAGATCTCATACAACGGCGGTAACAGACAGCTCATCAGATCTAATCTGCCAAATCCTATGGGTATCGCTATCCATACCACTAGCGTTTACTGGGTTGACAGGAACCTGCAAACTATCTACAAGGCCTCCAAGTTGCCCGGTAACACATCGCTACCCGAGAAAGTCAGAACCAATTTGCCGAAACTTAGAGATATCGTTATTTTCGATGTGAACAACCAACCGACTGACGAAAGCAACCCTTGCAGAAAACTCGGCAACGGCGGCTGCGACCAGCTTTGCTACAGTTACCCGCCTGAATCCAACAAAGGTCACACGTACAAGTGTGATTGTGCCACAGGTCAGGTCTCCTTGTTCAATCCGAAGAAGTGTGACGTTCAATTCGACGAGTACCTCGTTTTCACAACCAGAACCGAAATTCGTGCTATCAACTTGGATCCGAAATCAACAAACGTTCCATTCAAGCCAATCAGTAACTTGACTAACGTCGTGGGAGTGGAATTTGATCACGCAGATAACAGATTATTCTTCACGCAAATTCGACCATGGGCTAAGATTGCATGGCTCCCATCCAACAATCCCACAAACGCTAACATTCAAAACATAATCAACAAAGGAATCAACCCAGAAGGCATTTCTTACGATTGGACTCAGAAGAAGATCTACTGGACCGATAGCTCTAACAACTCTATCTATGCTATGAATCTCGATGGAACCGAATTAGTTATGATAGCGCGAGTAGAAAGACCTAGAGCTATCGTGGTCGACCCTTGCAATGGGACATTGTATTACACCGACTGGGGCCGCTTCGGCACTTCAGGGAAGATCTACAGAACCACAATGGCAGGATCATTGAAAAAAGCTATTATTGACAAGGACTTATCACAGCCTAGTGGACTAACGATAGACTTCGATGAAAACATGTTATACTGGACTGATGCAGTACGAGAAAAGATTGAACGATCAAAACTTGACGGATCAGACAGAGAAGTCCTCATTTCTGCGACAATCTATCCTTTCGCTATAACAGTCTATAAAAACTATATTTACTGGACCGATCTACAACTCCGAGGTGTCTACCGAGCTGAGAAACACACCGGCGCGAACATGGTAGAAATGGTTAAACGACTTGACGATTCACCCAGAGACATACACATTTACAGTATCGCCAGACAGAAATGTACAGTGAACCCATGTTCAATTAGCAACGGAGGTTGTGCCCAGAGTTGTCATCCAGCGCCTAACAACACAGTCGAATGCAGATGCGACGAGCACACGAAACTTGTCAACGAAGGGAGGATGTGCGTCGCTAAGAACATCACTTGCGACTCGAGCAAATTCTTCTGCGCCAACGGAAAATGCATCAGCCGCATGTGGTCTTGCGACGGTGACGACGATTGCGGTGATAACTCTGACGAGGACAAGAACTACTGCGCCTACCACTCCTGCTCACCGAACGAATTTCGCTGCAACAACGGTCGTTGTATATTCAAGTCATGGAAATGTGATCATGAAAACGACTGCAAAGACGGCTCCGATGAAGAAGGTTGTGTTTACCCACCTTGTGCCGATGGAGAGTTCACTTGCCTAAACTCACGCTGTATACCAATGTCACAAGTATGTAACGGTATTAACGAGTGCAAAGACAATATAACATCCGACGAAACCCACGAGCGCTGTCCGAGAAACACGACATGTCCAATGAACCATCTCAAATGCGAGAAAACTAACATCTGTGTAGAACCTTACTGGTTATGCGATGGAGACAACGATTGTGGCGACAACTCTGATGAAGATCCGCTACATTGCGCGCAACGTACATGCCCACAAAACAGCTTCCGCTGCCCCAACCACCGCTGCATCCCCGCCACATGGTACTGCGACGGCGACGACGACTGCGGAGACGGTGCTGATGAACCACCAGAATACTGCAAGTCTGAAGGACGTACTTGTTTCGGCGACCTGTTCACTTGCGACAATGGTAACTGCATTCCAAGAATTTACATTTGCGATGGCGACAACGATTGTCTGGATAACAGTGACGAAGACGAACGGCACCAATGTAACGAGCGCAAGTGTGATGCTGAAACCGAGTACACTTGCCAAGAGAACAAGTTGTGGGGCCGTGCGCAATGTATCCCGCGTAAATGGCTCTGCGACGGGGATCCAGACTGTATCGATGGAGCTGACGAAAACACCACCATCCATCACTGCTCCACACCAACACCTTGCTCCGAAGACCAATTCCAGTGCAACAACGGACGCTGCATCAACCAGGGATGGGTATGCGACCACGACAACGACTGCGGTGACGGTTCCGACGAAGGCAAACACTGTAACACGCAATACAAACAATGCACAGACCAGGAATTCAAATGCCAAAACTTTAAATGTATCCGTAACCACTTCAGATGTGACGGCGAAGATGATTGCGGTGACCACTCGGACGAAGTCGGCTGTGTCAAAGAGAATAAAACATGTCCGGCAGGCCAGTTCAAATGTAACAACGATCAATGTATTGACAATAGACTTGTGTGCAACAAAGTATCAGACTGTGCTGACGATTCCGACGAACCAGCGCACTGTAATGTAGACGAATGCGCTAAGTTAGAGATCAACCAGTGCGGTCACAAGTGTATCGACACCCTTACTGGTTACTACTGTGACTGCAACCAGGGGTACAAACTTTTAGCAGACGGAAAAGCTTGCGCGGATATAAACGAATGTGTTGAAACTCCAGGCGTTTGTTCACAATACTGCTCTAACACACCAGGGTCGTACTACTGTAAATGTAATGAACAGTACTACGAAAGAGAAGCCGATGAACACACCTGTAAGAGAAAAGACAACATAACTGCATGGATTATCTTTACTAACAAATACTACGTAAGAAACATGTCTACAGATGCCACTTTATACAATCTAGTCCACCAAGATCTCATGAATGTAGTTGCCATTGACTTTGACTTCAAAGAACAAAAGATGTACTTTGCCGATGTATCAGCTAAGACTATTTACAGGTCGGATTACACCGATCCCAACCCTACCAAAGAAGTTGTTATCAGACATGACTCTCACGGTCTTGAAGGCATTGCCATAGATTGGATTGGTAGAAAGCTATATTGGCTCGACAGACACTCTAAGAATTTAGACGTATCGGAATTGGACGGCACAAGAAGAAAAACATTGAAAACGGCAATCGCTGATCCTAGAGCGATTGTTGTTCACCCTGGAACGGGCTACCTATACTACACATCATGGCACTTGCAAGCCTACATCGGCAAATTAGGTATGGACGGTTCAAACTTCACCATCATCTTGAACTGGGAGGATGAGATCGCCTGGCCGAATGCTCTGACGATTGACTATTTCACCGACAGAATATACTGGGCAGATGCTCACTTGGATTACATTGGCTCAGCTGACTTGGAAGGACGTCATAGGCATGTCGTTTTACATGGTGCTAAAGTTCCTCACGTCTTTGCTCTCAGTCTGTTTGATGACGAAATATACTGGACCGACTGGAACCTAAAGGCTATAAGCAAGGCGCATAAACATTCAGGAGAAAACTTGAAGATTCTTAGAAACACCACTCATCGGCCCTACGATATCCACGTCGTCCACCCGCTAAGACAGCTTACGTACCCCAACCCTTGCGGAACCAACAACGGAGGCTGTTCGCATCTCTGTTTGATAGCACCACCTCATGAATCCAGCTACTTAAACATCGAAGGGTACGGTGAAGAGGGAGCTACTACATACAAATGCGCGTGTCCAAACCAATTCTATCTAGCAAGAGATATGAAAACTTGTATCGCGAACTGTACGAACGGGCAGCACAGATGTAATGGCCGCGACGAGAAATGTATTCCGTGGTTCTGGAAGTGTGACGGTGAGAAGGACTGCATGGACGGTTCCGATGAGCCCGACACGTGTCCTGTGCGTCACTGCAGAGCTGGTTCCTTCCAGTGCAAGAACACTAACTGCACGCCTGCGGCTACTATTTGTGACGGCGCTGATGACTGCGGCGATGGAAGCGATGAAGCTGAGTGCGCTCATGAATGTCCTGCGCTCGAGTTCAAATGTAAATCCAGTGGCCGATGCATCCTCGATAGCTGGAAGTGCGATGGCGATACTGACTGTAAAGACAACAGTGACGAAGACCCGGTTATGTGTCACAATAGGCCTTGTAACCCTGATACGGAATTCGCCTGCAAAAACGGCCGTTGCATTCCAAAACTATGGATGTGCGACTTTGACAACGACTGCGGTGACGACTCAGACGAACCCGCCTACATGTGCCGACAGAAGAACTGCACGACAGGCTGGCGTAGATGTCCTGGCCAGTCCAACTACAGATGCATTCCGAAATGGCTGTTCTGCGACGGTAAAGACGACTGTAGAGACGGGTCCGATGAACGTCCAGAGAACTGTCCGTCATGTAATTCAGAAACTGACTTTACTTGCGAGAACAAACGCTGCATACCACGCCAATGGCTCTGCGACTTCACCGACGACTGCGGTGACGGCAGCGACGAAGCAGAAGCGACCTGCCAACACAACTACAGGGAATGCTCCGAGTCTGAGTTCAAGTGCGGCAACGGCAAATGCATCTCATCGCGCTGGCGCTGCGACCACGAAGACGACTGTGGCGACAATTCTGACGAGATGGAGTGCGGAGGGTTCCAGTGCAAGAACGGAACTTTCCAATGTAAATCTGGTCACTGCATTGCTGCTTACTTCCGTTGCGACGGTGACAGAGATTGCCGGGACTTGTCTGACGAAATCGGATGTCCGCCACGCTTCCCTGGAAACAGATACTGCCCGGAAAGCAGGTTGGTTACCTTTACCGTTTGATTCAAAATTTTAATTTTCCCGTATTTCAAATTTTCTCAATCATGGTTTGTTTCTTCAGATTCCAATGCGCCAACAACCTCTGCGTGTCTCAATCAGACCTCTGCGACGGAACAGACGACTGCGGCGACGGCTCCGATGAAGCGCCAGCTCTCTGCACTAACTTCAACTGTGATACACTACGAAGATTCCATTGTGATAACCACAGATGTGTGCCAAGGTAATATCTCCTTCCATCACCAAGTAAGATAACATACTTGAATACCAAAAGTTTGCAAAATTTCCCACCTCAGGCAGGATTTCAACCTGCGACCATAGTTACTTATTTGCAAATACATCTTACCAAAACCGTATTTTCCAGGTACCAAGTCTGCGACAGCGTAGACAACTGCGGTGACGGTTCAGACGAGAACAACATGACCCTCTGCGCGGCGCGCGTCAAGCCCTGCGACCCCTACACGCAGTTCCAGTGCGCGAACAGACACTGTGTGGACCGCACGCAGCTCTGCGACTTCGCCGACGACTGTGGAGACGCCTCCGACGAACTTGGGTGCCATCACACGCACACCTGCTCTCATATGGATAAAGGTTTGTAACACGCAGTTCCAATGCGCGAACAGGCACTGCGTCGACCGCACGCAGCTCTGCGACTTCGCCGACGACTTCGCCGACGCGTCCGATGAACTCGGGTGCCATCACACGCACACCTGCTCTCATATGGATAAAGGTTTGTTACACGCAGTTCCAATGCGCGAACAGGCACTGCGTCGACCGCACGCAGCTCTGCGACTTCGCCGACGACTGTGGAGATGCCTCCGATGAACTTGGGTGCCATCACACGCACACCTGCTCTCATATGGACAAAGGTTTGTACCTTTAGAGTATATATAAGCAAGCTATAGAGTGCGCGTTAAAAGTAGGAACTGGTGGCAGTAGTCTGGGCGCACCCTCTCCGTCTTTCAGTAGCAAAACGACAGTGACAGCAGTACTTAACCTCTATAACTTCTCATACATTTGACGTGTGCAACTGCTTACGCTTTGACAGTACGCCGCAGGGCCTAAAGCGCACTCTATAGCTTGCTGATATATACTCTAAGTCTGTACCCCTACACGCAGTTCCAGTGCGCGAACAGGCACTGCGTCGACCGCACGCAGCTCTGCGACTTCGCCGACGACTGCGGGGACGCGTCCGATGAACTGGGGTGCCATCACACGCACACCTGCTCTCATATGGATAAAGGTTTGTACCCCTACACGCAGTTCCAGTGCGCGAACAGACACTGCGTGGACCGCACGCAGCTCTGCGACTTCGCCGACGACTGTGGGGACGCGTCCGATGAACTTGGGTGCCATCACACGCACACTTGCTCTCATATGGATAAAGGTTTGTACCCCTACAGCAGTTCCAATGCGCGAACAGACACTGCGTGGACCGCACGCAGCTCTGCGACTTCGCCGACGACTGTGGGGACGCGTCCGATGAACTGGGGTGCCATCACACGCACACTTGCTCTCATATGGATAAAGGTTTGTACCCCTACAGCAGTTCCAATGCGCGAACAGACACTGCGTGGACCGCACGCAGCTCTGCGACTTCGCCGACGACTGTGGGGACGCGTCCGATGAACTGGGGTGCCATCACACGCACACTTGCTCTCATATGGATAAAGGTTTGTAGGATAAAGACCTGAGATTGTCATACTTAGCTGGTGACTGTAGTGCCTTTCCACCGATCACGCAGAGCCATACCAATTTTACTATAATTATACCTACTTACACAGATATATCACGCCTATATCCCTTGAGGGGTAGGCAGAGCGTAAAAGGCTGTAAAAAACGGCCATTTACACCATGTCTGACAAAAGTTTGAGAGTCATTCAGAAGACTTTGTATCACCATAATGACATATCGACTCTCAAATCCCATAGTCGCTTCTGACGACACCCACGGGAAAGATATAGGATGATGCTATTCTCAGCCGGCACCACACGACAATCTAAGCCCGCACCGCACGGCAAACTACAATTCATTCTCAATTCGCTATGAATAACAGTTCCTGATACCTTACCTTGTTTCTTCAGGAGGCTGCGAGCACTTCTGCACCAACCTGACTCTGGGCGGCCCCGGCTCCCTGACCGCCCTGGCGGAAGGAGGGTACATCTGCACGTGCTTCCAAGGATGGATCATCGCGCCCGACGACAAGAAGAAGTGCATCGATGTGGATGAGTGTGCAACAGGGGCTCATCACTGCAGCCAGCTGTGTACGAACATCAACGGTAGCTACTCTTGCTCCTGCAGAGAAGGATTCAAGTGAGTAAATGGTTTACATACTTACCTACTCATAACCAGAAAATACAGTCAAAGAAAGTAGATCACGGTTGACTATTCAGTTGATGATCGACTAGATTATGTAGACCCGTCAATTTAAACCAGAAAATGCTTTTAAAAAAATCCGGATAGAATAACTCAAGCCAAAGGATGTAATTACTCTGGTAAAATATCATGCGCATAATGACTTTCGCCTCTTAGACACTTAACCAAGGCTTATTTTTTCAGATTGGCAGACAGCTTATCCGGAGTATGCAAGGTGATCGAAAACGAGGTCGTTCTGATGTTTGCAAACGGACCCGAAATCCGCGCATTCGTACAGGACAAGAACGAGGAGTTCGATGTAATCACCTCCGAGAAGAGGATCGAGGCGATCGACTACGACCCCGTACACGAGATGGTCTTCTGGGCCGACAGCTACGACAAGACCATCAAACGATCCTACATGATCAACGCCAAAGCGGGAGAAGTCAAGAGCGGGTTCGCTCAGGACTTGAACATGAAAGGAAACGCGAAACCCACAGCGCTCGCTATCGATTACGTTGGAGACAATCTCTACTGGACAGAAGTGGACAGAACCGGTTCTAAACCGCGCGGACGCGTGATGGTTGCCAGGACTGACGGGCGGTACAGACGCGCTATCGTATCAGCAGGATTGGAAAGTCCCACATCTTTAGTACTTGACCCACAAATGGGTAGAATGATCTGGGCAGACGCCGGTTCAGCGCCTAAGATCGAAATCGCATGGATGGACGGCTCCAAACGACGCCCTGTAATCAGAGAATCAATCAGACATCCAACCGGTTTAGCCATCGACCATTCCATGGACCACGCTATCTACTGGGCGGATACTAAATTGAACACTATTGAGATGATGCGTCACGACGGTTCCGGACGCAAGGTCATTCTCAAAGGAGACTTACTCAAACACCCGATTTCCCTAGATGTATTCGAGTCGTCGTTATACTGGGTGACGCGCGACACAGGAGAGTTAGTGCGACAGGACAAGTTCGGCCGAGGAGTGCCTTTCGTCATCTCCAAGGATCTAGTCAACCCGTCGGCTGTGAAAGGTGAGTTCAGTATCTTTCGGATGGGGTCATAAAGTGTTTCTGTCTTTCTGTCTGTCTGAGATGAGCAACAAACTGAGATGAAGTTGCATAGTGCTTAAACGTACATGCAAATGATTACACATGAAAATTAGAAAACCTAATCACTTTTACGTGATTTTAATTATATTGTAATTAAATGACTCCTCGAAAGCTTTCTTGCTATACGTGTTGACCTACATGGATGATTTACTGACCTACCATCTCCATGTTTATTTAATCTCCAACTTATCTCGTTTCAGTATATCACCCTCTACGTTACAACGCGTCGGGCGTGACCGGCTCCCGAAGCCCGTGCAAAGAGAACTCCTGCTCGCATCTCTGTCTCTTAGTACCTGCTGGTAGAAGATGCGCGTGTCCTGACCAGCAGCCGCCGCCCAAGCGAGCCACGCAGGAGCTGAACTGTGACGCTGGTGAGTACCAGGAGATCAGCAGTGCAAGGAGACCTACTGTAACCATCTGTGTCTCTTAGTTCCTGCTGGTAGAAGATGTGCGTGTCCCGACCAGCAGCCACCGCCCAAGCGAGCCACTCAGGAGCTCAACTGCGACGCTGGTGAGTACCAGGAGCTCAGCAGTGCAAGGAGCACTCCTGTTCTCATCTCTGTCTCTTAGTACCTGCTGGTAGAAGATGCGCGTGTCCTGACCAGCAGCCGCCGCCCAAGCGAGCCACGCAGGAGCTGAACTGTGACGCTGGTGAGTACCAGGAGCTCAGCAGTGCAAAGAGAATTCCTGCTCGCATCTCTGTCTCTTAGTTCCTGCTGGGAGAAGATGCGCGTGTCCTGACCAGCAGCCGCCGCCCAAGCGAGCCACGCAGGAGCTGAACTGTGACGCTGGTGAGTACCAGGAGCTCAGCAGTGCAAAGAGAATTCCTGCTCGCATCTCTGTCTCTTAGTTCCTGCTGGGAGAAGATGCGCGTGTCCTGACCAGCAGCCGCCGCCCAAGCGAGCCACGCAGGAGCTGAACTGCGACGCTGGTGAGTACCAGGATTTCAGCAGAACAAGGAGATAAAGGAGAACACATAAGAGTTGAAGAATAAATTGATATCATGCATAGCTCTGCAGGAAAAAATTATGATGTTTCCTGTAAAAAAATTAAGCTAAGTACATGGCACAGTATTAACAGTAAAATATGACTCCTGCACTCTAGACTACAGGTTTTGGGTTATTGTCTGCACTTTTACAACAAGCTGGCCACTGAGTAGGAGAAGCCAATGTTTGAATCTCAAATACAAAACTGCGACTTGTTTCTTACGTAATTGTTCTGAAATCCAAAAACGTTACAAGTTAGAAGATATAAATCCTTCACACTAACCTTCGTCATTCTCTTTCCAGCTGTGGAAATCGAGCGACCACTACCAAGAATCTGCCCGTGCCAGAACGGAGGCACCTGCCAGGAAGCTGCCGACGGTTCGTTGGAGTGCGTGTGTCGAGCTGGATTAGCACCACCATACTGCGCCACTGCAGCAGCTTCCACTGGATCCAGGGCTGCTGGATCTGCAGCGGTCTTAGTACCAGTTCTGCTAATACTAGTGCTGGGATTGGGAGCGGCTGCCGCCTGGTTCGTCATAAGGAAGAGGCCATTGTAAGTATACTTGGATTCTTCTAGACTAAAGAGACACATTTAGCGATCTCTCTCTTCGTGTGGGACACCGAGTCGTTCGACGACCCGATGAATCCTGTTGTCAGAGTTTTTCAACCGCCTACTGCAAGTAGCAGGCCAAGGCGTTAGTGATGTGAACCCGCTTAGGTTGCCAGCTCCAACACTAGCAGTTTCCATGGTCAACTACCTTTACAGGCCAAAAAATGAACTCACTTACCATGTCTGGCTACTAAATGATATTAGTATAGGTCGATAGCCCTAGGAATGCCATTGATGAATACATAAGGTATTTCTGCATCAATAGACATAGCCACAATATTCTACTGATGGATATTTGTCTCCTCTATTACATTTTCACCTATTGAAGGGTGTGCAGTTCCTTTATACTTGGCGTGTCCCAGCTCTCTTGACGTTGTGATATTACAGCGCCATACTATATACTCTACTCAAACTTCATGTTTTCTCTTCCAGCGGCAAAGGCGGAGGCCTGGGCAGCCTCGCTTCATCACAGAGCGTGTCCTTCAGACAGGGCTCCAACGTGGAATTCGGCGGAGTAGCAGCCCCTGGTGAACCAGCTTACACACTGGAAGAAACCGCACCGAGGAAAGGACGGGACTTCAGCAATCCCATGTATGAAGCCGTCACCAGAGCAACCGCCGCTGGCGAGCCTGAGCCGCCATTGCGTGAGTATCTGAGGATATTGGAGCTCTAAGTATAGTAGTTTCATAAAAACCAGCTGACACATTGGAGGGAACAGCGCCGAGGAAAAGACGGGACTTCAGCAATCCCATGTACGAAGCCGTCACGAGGGCTACGGCGGCCGGAGAGCCTGAGCCGCCATTGCGTGAGTATCTGAAGATATTGGAGCTCTAAGTATAGTAGTTATTGAGAATAGGTTTATAAAGGAGGAGGCGATGCAATGCAACTCTAACAGAACTATAAAGATTTGACCTGCTTCTGGTTTACACTGCTGACTTTTTGAACCTCGAATATGAAATGCCCTGCGTAGCCTCGATTTCAGAAACCATTTCCTTGGAACATGGAATGCTCCGGGCAGCCTCGATTTTAGAAACCATTTTTTTCACATTCTGAAGATTATACGCCAACATGATTTGTCTTTGTTCCAGCGGGCATCTACGAAGTGCCAGACGAGTTGAAAGACAAGGTCGTCTCCGCCGTCATTTCCCCCTCGTCCACGGAAACACGAGGCGCGGGGGCGGGCGGCGGCGCGGGGAAGCGGCCCCGGGCCTTGGACCCTGCTGCGGACACCGGCAACGACACCGCGCAGCTGGTGAAGGAGGACCGGGACTGCTAGCGACCACCCCGCGGGGGGCCCCCCGCCCCCCGAAGGTTCAAGTTCAGACCACGCCTATACAACTTCCATAAGGTGACCCCCACCCGGCTCGCGGTCGAGAGGCCTTTCCGAAGGTTCTGGATATCGAAACTCATGGAATTGAACATTTAAAGTCCCGTTTCTGATTCGATGGAAATATGATGCCATTGATTTTCCTAAGCGTGACAAGGATACAACTAGACGTTGTTCTGTTCTTGTTACACTCAGGCAAATATGTCTGTCTAGCTATCATGACGTCATAGATCCATTGAATTACGAATCTCACTTTAGAGGTGTTAGTTTAAGTCCCGCGAACTGTCCCAATTAGATGCGGGTAGTTTAACTTTATCGAGATCTGTTTTTTTTATTATTTCTTGATCTCGATTGTTTCTTGTGTCTTTTTCTTTCTGTTTTTTTATATTTACTAACTGTTCTCATTTTATGCGTAATTTAACTCTATATTTTGTTATTTTGTTGTCTTTCTTGACTCTAGTATTATGTTTTATCGCTCAGACTAACTCTGATAGTACTTATGCGTCAGTATTTTTCGTACGTACTTGTGCTCTGTCTGTTTTTAAGTTTAAATCTGATTATATGAAATGTTATTTATTGTTCCAATCGAATTCAATCATATCATTGAGTGATATAAGGTTTTATAATAAAATTAAGTTGTGTGGGCGTACGATGGGAGAATGTTGAAGTACATCTGTGAATCACAAGATTTTAAATTTTATATATCACAAAAACTGGTTCTTAAACATCACAATCTACTTTTGTCTCATGCCCACCTTCTAAGAGATTTGTAAAAAAATATAGTGTAAACGTAGTTAAACATATTTTGTTTTATCGAACGGCAAACGCCCGCTCGGTGTGCCAGCGCCTTCACGTACACGATGTAACTTATAGGGCGCAACCAAGGCGCAACACGCTACCTTGCGGCACTCTCATTGATTTGACAATAAGCAATACTATGCTATGCTAGAGAATAATTTATTTATTTTGATTTAAGACTATGTAAAATATAGCTACGTTGTGTTTTATAATTGTCTATTAAATGGTAAAAAAATATTACGATTTTTGTGGGATTCAATGACAAATTGCCATAAATGTGTGAGATAATGTTTCTGTTGTTTAATGTTTAAATAATTAATGATACCGACCGTTGTTGAGATACAAGCCTATTAATGTAAATATGTACTATGTGCTCGGACATGTGATGTACATAACTTTGGTAAGTCCAGTATAGAAGTGGCGCGTTTAGAACATTCGAGTCAGACTGCGAATGCGCTAGACGCACCGGAGTGTCGAATGATCCAAAAATCACATCACATTAATCTTATGCTTTATTATACACGACTAAAGCTTATGTTCTTGAAGAATTGAATTTACCTACATAAAATGTAAAAAGTATAAATCTGTCAATATTATGAATAAGGAGATGAAATATTTTTGTATTGGGATTATTATAGTTGTTAGAAGTCCTCTGACTTTAGGTTGAAAATATTGTAAAAATAAAATAATGAAACAATAAATCTGTCTTATTAGTACTAGACATTATGAAAAAAAAGCTGCATTTTTGTCTAAAAGCAAACCGCTTGGTACAGTTATAGTAGGGACCAAAATAAGCAATTTCAGTCGCAGCAGTCGAAGTTTGCTCCATTGGGAACAGAGATGGCGCCACTTTTACATAAAAAGCTTTAGAAAATTCTACAAGTCCAACGGGTTAACCGATTTTGATGTTTAGTATGTCAAATGAAAGCTAATTACATGAAGCAATATAAAAAAAATAAGAGTTACGGAAAATTATTACAAATGTGCACAAATTCGATTTTTTTATATATCTTTTTAACTTTTTTTAGGTTTTTGCTGAAAAATAATGATAAATCATATGAAAAGGGTATGTTTTTATAATATAAAAATATAAAAGATTTGACTACGCGTTTTATAAAAAAAATTATAAGTCAATATCTTTATTACTTTCCGAAATATATAAGTTTAAAGATGGCGGCGGACGTAAGATTAATGAGTGGCACTTGTAAGCCTAACGTGTGGGGTATCAAATTAAAGAGCTCCGCACGACGGTTTCAAAAATATACTGCTTTACACTTTTTTGTCCACATATTAAAAAATTAATGAGGAAAAGAGATGGCACCACTCTTATTTAATTTAAAAAAAAAATTAAATGTAGGAATTTAACCACACAACCACAGATTTTAACATTATTATTTAATTAATAACACAATTGATATGAAAAGTCGGCCAAGAGCGAGTCGGACTCGCGCGTACGTTATCAATACAAACGTACATACAAAACACATTTATTGTATGGGAGCCCGCTCTTAATTTTAATTCTATTCTGTATTTAGATTTTATCGTTGTAGTAGAAATAGTATAATCTAACTTAATAGTTAGATAGTTGAAATAAGCAGTAAATTTAACTTTATTTTCACAGAACGGTATACAGCTGCTTAAAGATAGCAAAATTTATGAAATTACATGACAAAACTCGACAAGCAGAGCAACAGCTTTACCTCGACTCCCCCTAGCCACCGAGCTGGACGAGCCCCTGTCGCGTGAGGAAGACCAGACCGCCAGCATAATAAGCGAGTGGTTGGCATTGATCTTATACCAGATGAAATACTTAAATATGGTGGTGCGGAGCTGCACTTGTAGGTATGGAAACTTTTTGTTCGAATATGGAAGGAGGAGCGAGTCCCGGTTTATTTTAAAGTGTCTCTCATTAGTGCCCTCTACAAGAACAAAGGCGAACGTTCTTACTATAACTCATACCGCGGTATGTTATTATCGGTCCCCGGAAAGGCCTTTGCAAGAGTCCTATTAAACCGCTTGAAGGACTTATCAGGAAAGATTCTGCTCGAAACCCAGTTTGGCTTTCAATCTGACACAGTCACTTGTGAAGCTATTTTCTCGGTACGTCTACTGCAGGAAAAAGCTGAGAACAAGGTCGTCAGTTGTAACTTTGCTTTGTTGACCTAGAGAAAGCGTTCGGCAGTCTACCTCGTGAAGCTCTCTGGATAGTCCTAGGAAAACTAGGGTACACGGAGAAGTTTGTGCGCCTCCTGAGACTCCTGCATGACAAGCATTTTCAGTGCTGCGTCTAACGATGATCAGTCTGGTTTCTTCCCCGTCACCTGTGGAGTGAAACAAGGGTGCGTTTTAGCACCCAAACTGTTCACGTTACACTGTCTCCGAAGGAGTCCGCATGTTTTCAATTTGGCTAGATTTAAGGCGCGTATCAAAGTCTCGCATGCACTTATTACCGAAACTATGTATGCCGATGACCTGTGCTTCTTTGCAGAATCCCCAAAAGGCCTGCAACAACTGACGACCGTTTTTCACCATGCATGCTGCATATTCCGCCTAGAAATCAGTGTTAAAAGACGTAAATACACCAGATCGTGGGACACTGACAATTAAGCTTGGTAAAGATATGTTGAAACAGGTTGACAAGTTTCGATATCTGGGGAACACTTTAACAGCTAAGTGTGACCTTGATGCTGAGATCAATTACACAATCAGTGCTGCAGCATTTAGGAAGCTACATTCCAAGGTTTTCTGCTCGCTCGACTTTAAACTAGCCACGAAAATATCCGTATATATGGCGATTGTGCTGCCAAACCCTCTGTACTCTTCCGAAACCTGGTGTGTGTATCGTCACCACATACGCACGTTGGATTTTCCAACTTAAAAGCCTTCGCACCATCATGAAGATTAGATGGTCCGACCGAGTTTGCAACACCGAAGTTCTAAGACGAGCCAATATTGGTGGCATTGAAGCCTACTTAATGCGTCCATAAGCTCAGTGATGCGGTCACTTATCCCGGATGGCAGATAAGCGAGTGGTGAAGTGCATCTTCTATTCTGAGCTAGAGGAGGGCAAGCGAAAGCATGGCGGTCAACTCCTTAGATTTAAAGATGTTCAGATGGGACACATGAAAAGATGCAACATCGAGCCCTCTCAATTTGAGTTTTTGGCAGCAAAACGGGCAGAATGGCGCGGTCTTGTAAAGAGGTGACTCCGCGACTATGAGGAGCAGCGTAAAGCGTTGACACTAAATGCGATGCATTGAAGGCCCGTACTGCCGCCTCCATCAAAAACAATTATATCAATGGCAATCTCACGAAATACCATAATGAAATGAAACTTTCATGAAATACCGTCTACTATTTAGGGCTTCCATACAATAAACGTGTTTTGTATGTACGTTTGTATTGATAACGTACGCGCGAGTCCGACTCGCTCTTTTGGGCGATTTTTCATATCAATTGTGTTATTAATTAAATAATAATGTTAAAATCTGTGGTTGTGTGGTTAAATTTTTACTTTTAAAACTTTTTAAAAAATTTAATAAGAGTGGTGCCATCTCTTTTCCTCATGTTTTTTTTTATAATATTTGGCCAAAAAAGTGTAAAGCGGTATATTTTTGAAACCATCGCGTGGAGCTCTTTAATTTGATACCCCACACGTTAGGTTTCAGAAAAATATCTTACAAGTGCCACTCATTAATCTTAAGTCCGCCGCCATCTTCAAACTTATATATTGCGGAAAGTAATAAAGATATTGACTTACAATTTTTTTTGTAAAACGCAAAGTCAAATTTTTTATATTGTTATATCATAAAAACATACCCTTTCCATATGATTTATCATTATTTTTCAGCAAAAACTTAAAAAAAGTTAAAAATATATATTAAAAAATCGATTTTGTGCACATTTGTAATAATTTTTCGTAACTCTTATATTTTTTTATATTGCTTCATGTAATTAGCTTTCATTTGACATACTAAACATCAAAATCGGTTAACCCGTTGGACTTGTAGAATTTTTTAAAGCTTTTTATGTAAAAGTGGCGCCATCTCTGTTCCCAATGGAGCAAACTTCGACTGCTGCGACTGAAATTGCTTATTTTGGTCCCTACTATAACTGTACCAAGCGGTTTGCTTTTAGACAAAAATGCAGCTTTTTGGCCAAATATCGCCATAAGGCCTAAGGCTATATTTATTAACATCATTCCCAAATTATATCAAAGTACCTACCTAGTACCTAGTAAATAAAATAATATAAACCAAAAGAATCACAAAAGTATCTAATGAGTACCGACATAATAATACCAAAATTCTACACTTACCTTTGGCAAAGACCGGTGAGCCGCAGTTGCTTAGTAGATAGAGGCTACTTCTTCACTAATGTTTGAGTACTGATATCGAAAAATGCTTCGAATCCTGTCTGCTGCTGAGATTATTTCACACTGAATTTGCGTAGGTAGTCCAACTGAAATCTTCATCATCCATTCATCTCATCGAGATGCAGTGGAAATCCCACTAAAACTTCTTTGACAATATTTTTTTTGTTAAAATTTGGAGTCAGTTTTTTGACACACCAAAGACGTGACATGACCATGACATAAAATGACATTTAAAACTTGTGGCATTGTGACGCAAACTTGTGACATTTTTGTTAATTCACAAATATTTATATTCGAACGAAATCATACCCAAATAAATCACAAAATAAAGTTATATAATGAACAAAGATTACAAGCTACTTAAGTTTCTACCAAGTTTATAATATTTGCGTAAGTATTCACATGTTATACACCTTCGCAACCTCGCAACGAAAGAAAATTACAAAAAGTTATTCGATGCCAGATGCTAGCTGACTTTTGGCAGACCTCAGCGCCGCCGTCAAAGGTGCCACAACAGCTGGTAGGCTGGTAACCCAGCTTTTGGTTCATCTGGAAATAAGAAAGTAAATTGGATGCCGTTACACGCAGTCGAACCGCTAGGCCTAACTTTTAACTCACTATTTTCCTTCACAGTGCGAAGAGACAAACGCCTGATTGTAAAGTATAAGCAATGTCATCTCGCCACGCGTTGCGAGTCGGATTCCTCGGTAGGTTTCGCGCTCTCTGCGAAGTGTTACTCACTGGCGCTTCCTATACGAAGGTCTGCAGACGAAGCATGAGCAAGGCGATTACCATGGACACCATAAATCCGAATATCGTGAAGCTGCAGTACGCTGTGCGAGGACCGCTCGTGGTGCGCGCTGCGGAGCTCGAAAAGGAACTCAAAGAGGCAATTAGCTTAGTTTCTTACTACCTACTTACATCAATCCCGGTTACACAAGCGACTTTGTTGTTCGACTCACGTATCTCGTTCTTTTCCACGTGTGAAAGCTTGTGGAAGGGAAAGAAGTTAAGATGCCGACAAAAGTCACCTCAGTGTGCACGCCACGCCTAAAGTAGGCCCAGAGCCGCCCGCGCATAGGAGCTAAATGTTCAAAAGGTACCTATGCAAACGGAAAAGTTGGCAAACAGTCCACATTAGTCGAACTTACCTAGGTATTTGAGCTTCGCAGGGTTCGCAGGCTGAATGTAGGTAGGTAGGTATCTATGAAGACAAAATTCGGCGCCCGCCAGCCCGCCAATACTTACTTAGTGGTCAGTATAAATCCTGCTGCCATATAGGTACAGAAGAAGTGTGAAGTAAAACTCAATAATCCAATTTTCCAAGTCGATTTATTCACACACGTATTATATACCACTTCACTTATTCACACACTATATTTTCCAGACGTCTTATCACTTCAACCCGCAAAGTCAGACTGCGCTCCCCGTTGGTTGATTCAGCCCCACCTCACTGGTGTCACCGCCCGGACGAAGTAGGGGGTGGTCGGGCGTGAGGGCTGGATCAACCAATCACAATCGAACGTCACCCGGATACACTTTTTAATCAAAACAACTTCTTTTAGTTATATTTAAATTCAGATATTTTACAAAAAATATAAGTAATAGTAATGAGAATAATTTAATTAATTCTAATCTAATTATTATTCATATATTTAGGCCCTGAATCTAACAGCTCGGCCATCCACGAAATAGTACGTCCTCGTACTTCTAGGTCTATGTACAGTTTTATACAAATAAATTGCTTCATGCAATTGAATAATTACGGAAATTCAGTTTAAGTTTTTATATCTAAATTTGAATAATTGTATGTAAAACATGCAAGATTAACAATTCATATATTTTAATATGGTACTTAATATTCATTAAACATACTTAACTATTTTAGTAACTTAACTATTTTTCATAAGATTTATCTATCTATATGAATTTTTACAAATCATTTTATTCTTAGCGACTTAAATGACTTAAAAATAGTTACCAATATCTACTCATTGTCCAAATTGTTGTTACTTTGTGTTTCACTGTCATCTCCTGAATCATTTGAACTACTGTCATAATTGGTTGTAAAGTTAAGCCAAGGACGAATCTTGTCCCCTGCTACTATTGCCTCATATCTTCGATTGTTTTTACGTGATATTGGTGTATCTTCAATGATGTACCTATCATTAGGAAGTAATTTTACTATTCTGTAGGGACCCTGAAATTTTGAAACTAACTTCTTAGACTTGCCATCATTAATATTTACGCTACGTTCAACTCGTACTAATTCACCCTCTTTGTAAATTCTACCCTGTTTTCTTTTAGCATCAAATCGTACTTTGTCTTTAGTTTGTTGTTCTTTGATAAGTTCTCCTGTTTTTTGACGTAAATCTACTAATTCCGACGACGAAATTACATTACTTGTATCATTTATGACTTCGTTTAATATTCCTTCAGTAGTGTTTGTTAACCTATAGCCAAAAAGTAACTCCGACGGACTCTTTTTCGTTGTGCTGTGTACCGTGCTATTGATACCTATTTGTACATCAGCTACATGTTCGTCCCACGTCCGTTCATCCTTACCGTGAGTTTTGGCTGAAAGTGAATCGAGTATTGTACGATTAAATCGCTCTACTTGCCCGTTTGCTCGCGGAGTTGAGACGGCGTTCAATATATGTTTAATTCCTGTAGATTTGGTAAAGTCTTTAAAGCATTTACTCGTAAATGACGACCCTTGGTCTGTAATTAACCTTGTGGGTGTACCAAAATAGCTTATATGTTCTTTGAAAACTCGGATGGTTGTTGTTGATTTTGTATTACGTACTGGTGTGATATTAATAAATTTTGTGAAGGCATCTATTATAACTAGAATATAACAGTTGCCTCTTTTGCTACGCACGAAAGGGCCCAAATGATCGGCGTGGATCGTATGAAAAGGAATCTCTGGCTTTGGTATAGGATATAATTCACCAGATTGCGGTCCTCCTTGCTTTTTGTGATGAGCGCATTCAAGACATGCACTCACATATTTCTTCACAAAACGTCTCATTTTGGGGAACCAGTAGGTGCTTTTAATTCTGTCCAAAGTTTTTTGAAATCCGAAATGGCCAACATCATCGTGATTCCTTTTCAATATTTGCCATCTTACGCCCTTAGGTACTAGCCAACGAAGATGACCGTCTATTTTTCTGTACACTCTACCGTTCTTTACACAGTAGTTGTTGTGTATTTCAACTACTTTTTCAGTTCCAGAATTATCGAGGGTCTCTTTTATGCGCTTGACGTCATCATCCGCCATTTGTACTGTACTTATCCAATTATCTTCATCAATTGTCAATACATCTAATACGTGGGGCTCAGCTGCAGGAGGTTCGACTGGACATCTACTTAAAGCATCCACATGGGCCATACGATTGCCTGGTCTATATTCCACAGTGCAGTCAAACTCCTGCATCTGAACCCACCATCGTGCTATACGAGGTATTACATCTCGTTTCGTCAACGTTGTGCGTATAGCGTTACAATCAGTATATATTTTAAAAGGTATACCGATAAGGTACACGCGGAACCTGTGTAAGGAAGCTATCACAGCGAGAGTCTCAAGCTCAAAGGAATGCATCTTTTGTTCGTCAACTGATGTCTTGCGGCTGTAGTATGAAACTGGCAAAAGATTTCCGTCTTTGTTTCGCTGCAAAAGTATTCCGGCTATTCCAACTTTACTTGCGTCGGTATGTAGTTCTGTGTGTGCGTGAGGATTATATAATGCAAGAACAGGTCTTTCGACAAGTGCTTGTTTAAGTTGCAAGAAAGCGGATTCTTGACTGTCTGACCATTTCCATGTAGCATCCTTTTTAAGAAGATCTGTCATAGGTCGAGCTATGGTTGCAAAATTCTTAACGAATCTTCGAAAGAAACTCGCAAGACCAATGAAACGACGGATTTCATGCTGATTTTTAGGGGTGGGAAACTTGTTAATAGCTTCCGTTTTACGACTTCCAGGTCGAACACCATCTTCTCCTATTTCAAATCCAAGAAATTCGATAGTGTTAAAGAAAAAGTGACATTTTTCTAGTTTAAGGGTAAGACCACCTTTGCGCAGTAAGGATAGTACTTCTCTTAAACGATCGAGGCCCTCATCAAAATTGTGAGCTGGTATCAAAATGTCGTCCATATAAACTACTGCAAATTTGGTTTTAGCGTCAGCTAAAATTTTGTGAATAGTTCGTTGGAACACCGATGGAGCATTTACGAGGCCAAAAGGCATGCGTAAATATTCAAATTGCCCGTCAGGTGTGACAAATGATGTCTTATGGACAGAGTCTTCCGCGATAGGAATTTGATAATATCCTGATGCAAGGTCTAGCGTGATAAATAGAGAATGACCGGAAAGCAAATCAATTTGATCCTCTACCAGAGGTAGAGGATAATGTTCCTTTATAGTTCGTTGATTTAAAGCTCTATAGTCAACGCAGAGACGCTTTTTTCCGGTCTTCTTCTGTACCAAAACTATTGGACTCGCGTATGGTGAGTTAGATTCACGAACTATGTTGGCATCAAGCATTTCAGAAACCATATCTTTAACCAAAGACCTCTCTGCATGTGACATTCTGTAGGGTCGGTAAACCACTGGCTCGGAATCTTTTAATTTAATGTTCATCTCTCCTTGTGTTGTAAACCCCAAGTCTTTTAAGTTTTTTGAGAAGCAGTCCTTATATTCGGTTAGTAAATCTTCTAATTTACCCTTTTGTTCATCTGTGATAGAGCTTCCACAGTTTATATGACTATCGTTATCATTATTGTCGGATAGTTCAAGTTCACAAACATTTTTAACATTATCTACCCTTAGTGCTCGAGTCAACAACGAATTTTTCATAAATGTTATTGGTTGTGTAGAGACATTTTGAATTAACAAATGACCGATCCCATTTTGAAGTTTGTATTCTCCGGGAAGTAAATAATGTTCACGACCTACTTTACCTCTCAATGCACCATGAACATAAATTTGGCCTGTGTATCCAGTATCCGTTGAAACTGGAACTGCTTTGATATCATCGAAATCGACGGTGATCTCATCTTGTACAGTTAGAAACAATTTTTCCTTATCATCGCATGTTTCGAAGCTAAGTTCCGTCCATGTCTTAGTGACGACAAGTTTTGGATCCTCTGTGTAATTTTGGCCTAATAAAACAGGTTGTTTTAAGACGTAGTCTTCAACCACGTAGAGTTCTATGGGCAACTCGATATTTTGTACTGCAACTTTAGCCTCAATGCGGGCTATTGCCGGTACAAGACCTTTCGCTAAACCCCGCAATAACGGTAAATTGTTTTCACAAAAACTAACTCCAAGAGCCTTAGCATCAGTATAACGGATAAGGGAACACTCGCTCCCAAAATCCATAAAGCATGCAAGACTGGTGTCATTTACTTTTACATTCATATAAAATTTGTCTTTTCCTATCTTGGATGAATCTTGTTTTGGATTACAGGATATGTCGTTTGTCTGTCTGTCAACTGTGTCATAAACATTGATTTTCATAACAGTTTTTTCGTTTTTATCTGAGTTTTTATCATTTTTATCATTTCTAACATCACTAGTTTGAGCGGAGCTTTTAGAAGAACCTAAGTAAGGGCAAGAGGTAACAATATGGCCTAGCCTTCGACAATTGTTGCACCTTAAGATTGGTTTGGGGCATTGAAAACTTGCATGACCTTCGGTTCTACAGTTAAAGCACGTAATGTGTCCTTTATTGGGTTTGGCACCAATATTGTTACTAACATCTCGAGACGTTTGTGGTTTTTTATCGGATTTGTTTCTATTAGCACTTGATGAAGTGTCTCTGGGGTTGGCTATTTTAACAGTTTTTAAATATTTTAAAACTTCTTCGGGTGAACTGAATTGACCTGCTTGAGCTCCTAACTTTATGCCCCGATCTTCAATACCTTGTATGATGCAATCTACTACTTTACTATCTTTGATAGCGCACCTATTAAGTAAATTTTACTTTGTATAGAAGTATGGCTCAAGTGGTTCGCCATAACGCGCCTTGACAGCAAGCATTTCTATTAAAAGATCCGCATAATTTTCTTTACATGGAAAAGATTCCAATAATTTAATTTTCCACTCTTTCCAAGTAAAACGCACGGTTGGGAGGCTTTGGTACCATGTTTTAGCTACCCCTGATAATTTTGGCAAAGCATAATGTATCATTTCCCTTTCATCCCAATCGTAAATATCAGCGCACTCTTCAACCTTTTTTAGCCAACTGGACATAGTTTGAGTTTTGGACAATGGGTCGAATTCAGGTATTACATTATTGAGTGATGTAAGTCTATGACTGTTAGTTTTATTAGCATCTTTAAACGCTTTGATAAACTGTACAAACATGTTGTTATTGAAATTATCACGATCCTCATAACAGTTGGAATGACACGGTCTGTTTCTACGATTTTTAATTTCGGATCTTGAAGGAGAACGATGCAAAGGACTCCTTGATCTATTGCGGTTATAATGCGGGTCATTCCAACCGTTATACGGCCGTGTTTTTATTTTATAAATATTATCATCATAATCGTCATCACTTGATACGCTACGATGATTTTCTCGCAACCTCGAATGTCTAGGTTCCTGTCCTCCGAAACGATTACAAGGCCCAGAAGGCATATCAAAATCATTGCGCTTAGATGCTCGCAGAGCCTCCCTCACAGAGGTACTACGAGCTCTAGACCCAGAGGGTATATCAATATCATTGCAAGCAGGTGTCCTTATACACCTTTTAGACGTAGTAGGTATATCAAAATCAATATCGTTGCCAGCGGGTGACTGTACACGCCTTCCAGATGATGTAGGTACATCCATATCAATATTGTCGCGAGTAGATGACCGTACACACCTTCTAGATGGCGTATGTACATCAACACCAATATCATTGCGAGTAGGTGATCGCACACGCCCTCTAGATGGTGTGGGTATATCAACATTATTATTATCGCGAGTAGGCGATCGTACACACCTTCTAGATGGCGTAGGTACATCAATATTAATGTCGTTGCGATTAGGTGACCGTACACGCCTTCTAGATGGTGTGGGTATATCAACATTATTATTATCGCGAGTAGGTGATCGTACACACCTTCTAGATGGCGTAGGTACATCAACAGTAATATCATTGCGATTAGGTGTCCGTACACGCCTTCCAGATGGACCAGGTTTATCATCATAAACGGCATTGCGTGTTGGTGTACGAGAATTTTCGGTCGCAGTACGTTTTTCTACGTCATTATTTGACAGTGGTTTCCTAAAATTATTATTACGATATCGCTCACCCAGGATTATGCTCCGGCTCCGAGATCGTGGACGTGAACGAACATCATATGTCTTAGAACGCCGTGTGTTTGTCCCAGACTTTTCACTTCTACTAAGACTTTCATCATTATTATTACGGCTCCTTGGTCTTGAACGTCTCTCTACAGTTGCCCGATCATAATCATTGTCGTTGTTCATCATTACAGGATAATCTGAAACTCAAAACGATTAGCTTTAATCTATTTCAAAGCATGAAACTTCCTAATTTATACTATATATTGTCATTATGAAAATGTATTCTATATATTTCAGAATCTTTAATAATATTATCTGAAAACGTCAGCTAATAAAAGGTATCTACTCGTAATATGAGAATAAATTAAAGCAGTCAGGCAATAAGCGACAACTGTAGTTATATAGTTGTTTGAATACATATACAATTTTCTCTATATCTGGCAATTGTTTGTTCGATAAATTCAATAAATCATTCGTATATCATGTAAATATGTGAATAAGTACGTAAATAATTCTCAATATTAATAAATATTTAAAATAAAATTCAGAAATCAGTTACTGATAAAGAAAAACCAATAAAAAAAAAGAAAACGTCTCGAATTCTCAATACGCTAATAAAATTTTAATTATTAAATAAGAATGAGATATTCCAAAACGAAAAAAAAAATTGAAACGACAGGCCATCATTTCTTGATAATTGATTATTAAACTGCTTTTTCATTCCTTTGTAATATCAAGTAAAGATATTGTTTCTAAATTTCTATTGTACAGTTGTAAGTTTAAAGTTAAAATTTATTGAAACCTGAATTTACATACCAGTTACACTTCAAATCAAGCACAAAGAAACGCAAAGAAAAAAAAATCAGCCGAGGTTTTATCCAAAAAGAAATAAGAAATCTAATTTTCACTTTACTTACGTTTTTCTTTCCTGTAGGCGTAGTATCTCACTTCTGAAGATGTGAAGTAAAACTCAATAATCCAATTTTCCAAGTCGATTTATTCACACACGTATTATATACCACTTCACTTATTCACACACTATATTTTCCAGACGTCTTATCACTTCAACCCGCAAAGTCAGACTGCGCTCCCCGTTGGTTGATTCAGCCCCACCTCACTGGTGTCACCGCCCGGACGAAGTAGGGGGTGGTCGGGCGTGAGGGCTGGATCAACCAATCACAATCGAACGTCACCCGGAAACACTTTTTAATCAAAACAACTTCTTTTAGTTATATTTAAATTCAGATATTTTACAAAAAATATAAGTAATAGTAATGAGAATAATTTAATTAATTCTAATCTAATTATTATTCATATATTTAGGCCCTGAATCTAACAGAAGGTCTTTACCTTCTTCTGTATATATTAGCAGGATTACAGGGTAGGTATACATACCTGGTAAAATCTGCTTTCACGGTGGTCTAGTAATGGTCTAGTAGTGGTCTGAACAATCCGGACCCTCAGTCCGGACCCTAGGATCCGCGGAGGTCCAATCCAAGGCTCGATTACCGATTAGGTACCTACATACAACTGATAGAAATGATAATAAAATCTCTGTTTTGGTTTTATATTCCGACATGATTCCAGGGTGCAAAGAAACCATTCACGAAGGTGATCAGAGCGAACCTGGGCGACGCGCAAGCGATGGGGCAGAAGCCGATCACGTGGATCAGACAGGTCAGTGGGTCAGCGGCTCTCAAACTATTACAGGAATGACCCCTCACCTCACATGAATGTGTTTTTACTGTTTTTCTCACATGAAGTCAATAATAGTTACAGATAAATTAATCCGGTAGTGCCTTATGATGTCAAATGCAAGTTCATTTGTGATTATTAAATTAAATTTGAGTCAACTCACTTACACAACAACTTAAATTAATAATCGCTTTAAAAAAGATGAGTAACACGGCTGTTGTCTTTGGTTGTGCAATTTGACAGAGGAAAAAATAGAACAAGTGCAAGTGGGACTCCCGCGCGTTTTTATAACGATAATATTGTTTGGTACCTGTTGGTACCTAAGTACATGTTCTGTGAATGTTTTAACTGTCTTATTACTACCGTTTGAGATACAACCTCCGAACCATCATCATAAGTTAAAATCGAGAAAAAGAACATGTTTGGGCTACGACCTAACACGCGTATTGCAAAAAGGTAATTCTATAAAACGGTACAACACATTAATGCTTTTCATTCGTAGTAGTCCAGTAATAGTTCCTATCACTCATTACAACTTTTAAATGGATTTAATACGTTCGGGTGCTAACGGATGTTACACAATTTCACGGAAATACCCAAAAGATTCAAAGTAGGGTCAAAGTTAATATCCACATATACCTAGGTATGTCAGAAAAAGAAAGGGAGCATGACATTAGCTTTATATCTATTCGTTTTTATTTTTTTACATTGACATTGGTATTTTATTGTGATTTGTTTAATGAATTTATTTTGTATGTTACTTTTTGAATTGCTGATTTTAATGGATTTTGCATGTTGTTGTTACTGTTTTTTTATAATTTTTGAAATTTATATGGACATTTGAAATTTTTATTAATTAATTTTTTAATGCTGTAAAATATTTGCATGCTTGTACACAAGCAGAATACTGTTCACGTCATGAAATGTAAATGATATCCTATTCGACTTGTATTCTGGCAAATAAATGATTAACTTACTTACTTATGAATACAAATTGCAGGTTCTGGCGTGCTGCGTCGACCCGACGCTGATCTCCAAAGGAGGTTACCCGGAAGACGTGCAGCAGCGAGCCAAAGAGCTTCTGGGTGTTTGTGGGTATGTTAACGTTCAACATTATGCATATGTATTGTGATTGTAATGCACTCACAGTGCTATACAAGTGAAAATAAGAAATAGAAAAAATGTCATACATCGACCGGGAATCGAACCCGGGCCGCATGGGTAAACGCCCCACCGCTCTGCCACTGAGCTATCGATGCACCGGTTGATGGATGCCGAATTTTCTATCTCTTGATGCTCGTCTCCAAGCGACGATCCAGCGACATCTGTAGAAAGTATTTAGAACTTACTACATGGTTAGTCCACATTATGAGTGGAATTCAAACCATATGATGAAGCTTGCTTAATCAATCTATTGGGATTGTAATGCATATGCATAATATGCCATACGTCGGGAACATGTACATTTTTTAACTTGTATCTCTTCTATACAGAATTGGTTTCTAAGTACTAAGGAGTCTCATCTTCCAAGAATCCGAATACTCATGACTCGCTCTGACTTGTTAGGTTAGTGTAAACGGTAGTAAAAACGGCCATTTACACCAAGTCTGACAAAAGTTTGAGAGTCATGTAGAAGACAGTGTGTGTGACAGGTAGTCATCCTTTCGCCTAAAATTGTATACACATCAACTCTTAATTCCCTTAGTCGCTTTTTACTACACCCACGAGAAAGATGTGGGGTGATGCTATTCTAAGCCGGCACCACACGGCAATCTTGACTTTCTATCTATTGAACTGACATGACACACATCTAGTGAAAATAATTTAAAACTGATTTGGTCTAATAAAAATAAATAGAAATGTATTGCATAATTCAAATAACAGATTCTATATTACAGTGGTGGATCCGTCGGCGCGTATTCGGCATCAACCGGCATCGAAAGGATACTAAAGAACACGGCGAAATTCATTGAAGATAGAGACGGTTATCCGTCTATTTACCAGGACATCGTTATTACTGCTGGAGCTTCTCTTGCGATCAAGAATGTTCTTGCACTTCTCATCAATGAAATCAATGGGAAGCAAACGGGTAAAATGAAAATGTCTCTTAACTTTAATATCTGATTTATTTCTTTTTTGTGGGTAAATCCATTCATTCTTAGGTAAACACTGATCAACCCTTAGGATCTACCTGTAGGGTTTGCAATCCGGATATTCGGATATCCGTTTTATCCGGATATCCGCCAAATTTTAAATCCGGATAGTTGGCACTTAATTATTCGGATATCCGGATAATTCAGTTATTACTTTGGAGGAGTTATTTTAACCAAATAATGCCAGATAATTAATAATATTTCCTCAATTTATTCGTACTATATTTAATTGCATTGAAAATATTGTAAAAACCTCAAAAAAAAACTAAGAGAATGTCTGAGAAATATTTTTTAATGAAGGGGGGATATTCGGCTTTTCGGGCATTGTATGGATCTACTCATTTTCACGTTGTTCCTGATTCCCACTCGTATGTACCATTTTTTATAGTTTATTTCCGTTTCCAATATGTTTAGCTTCATTTCGTGTTCAATATCAGGTACTACAGACGCTCAACGTTTATGTGCCACAAGAAGCAGCTTCTCATGATTAAAAATAATTGCAATTGAGCTTGTATTTCCTTATCTCTAATAGTTAAGCCACTAATTAACCAGATGGCTTACTCAGTACTAGCGACGCTTTTGACGCTTTCTGACTTTAACTGGAAATAACTGAAATCTCAAGGGAAGTAAAGGTAACTAAGAAGGTGGTTGTTATATTTCTAACTATAACACGAACGTTATATTTCTTGGATTTGAAATTGGCTCAGAATCATATTACGTTCTTTATCAGATTTTGCTGTTTTGATATTTTTATACTTTAAGATTTTTGAAGCTACCCTGGGTATTCAACAAGTGCCAATCGCGGAAATCCGAAATAGGGCTGAGAGAACCTTCTGCAAACTCTCTATTTTGTGTTTGAGCTGTTTTTTCACATCAAGTACTTCGGCTCTCGTTGCCTTTTCTATAGGCCAGCAGAAGGGGACCATAATTCAGAACAACATATCGGCATCTTTTAAAGATCTAGGTAAGCTCCTGAAGATCTGTATCAAGAACTTAAAACTCTCAACTTCAACGGCTGAAAAATAAAGGACTTCTCCAATTCGGTAGCGATCTCTGTGCGAAATTCAATGAATATCATTCTTGCTGATTAGCCATAAAAGAGTAATATTTTTGGTTATAATATTTTATAACTTTTTTATACGCATTTTTGTTATAAGAATATGTTTCAATAAAAAAATCAATTAATTTAACATTTTTTGAAAAATATTAATTTTATCCGAATATTCGGATATCCGCATATTTGAAAATAAATTATCCGAATTATCCGGATAGTAAAAATTAACGGATAATGCAAACCCTGTCTACCTGCCTTAAACTGTTCACCAGCGCTCTACAGTACGCGCATGAGTTCTTGGCCATCGGGGAATGAGGAAGCGCGCGGGGGCGGCGCGCCCCGCGGTTACCCAACTACCCGCATTCGCCCGCAGTCGAGTGATGGGAAAAAAGTGTGTCACAAGGTTGTCGATATTTTGTCGTTGTGTTGTGTTTTGTGTAGAAACCATAAATACTTCTTTAATATTATTCACAAACAGTGAAGTTACAGTTCGAACAAACTATGGCTAAAAAGGCCCCTTTAATAAGCAAATGTCTCGAGACATATACATTTTAGTTACTTTGTTTTAAAGAAACCTGCCCTTAGTTTATAAAGACCTATTCAACGATACCCTACCTACTCAATATTGTAGGAAAAACAACCCATTAACTAATAACTATGAATAGTCTGAACTGAACTGTTCGGCAATAATTCTTGATATCGACATCAACATGAATTAGTCACAGCACTACCGCATTCCTCAACATGGTCATGAACTCATTCGCGTACTGTAGATACCTTTCAGAGAGTTGTAATGGCAAATCAGATTTTTAGATCTTCGACCGTTTCCGAAGAGTTACCCGCTATGTAAGATTAATGTGTGCTATGCTAGCTAGCTTACATGTTGCTTATTACCTAATACTAATATTACAGGGGTAATGGTGCCAATTCCTCAGTATCCACTCTATTCAGCGTCAATAGCTGAGTTCGGAATGGTATTAGTGGGATACTACCTCGACGAGGATAATAACTGGGGTCTGGATCTAAAAGAGCTTGAACGCGCTTATGACAAGATGAGCTCCAAGTGTGCCATACGTGCTATTGTAGTCATCAACCCCGGCAATCCTACTGGACAGGTACCTAATTGATCAAATTACTCTATATTATGTGGTAAGCGTTTTTTGAATATGAAAAAGTCATGGTCAAGAAAAAAAAGGACCGGTTGTTACTAATGCAGGCAGGTAGGTGGGTAACCAATTAACCATTGACGGCGGGCCACAAAACAAAAAAATAAACCACTAAAAGTAAAAAAAAAATGCTGCAAATTTTTGTATCTTGCCCATCACCAGCTAATGTCTGTAGTAATAAAACCCAGTTTTTTCTTTTGTGTATAATCTCTACCTACTGTTCCAGGTCCTTTCACGTCAAAACATTGAAGATGTAATAAAGTTTGCTCGTGAACGAAAGCTGTTATTATTTGCTGACGAGGTCTACCAGCATAACATATACGTCGGAGAGTTTCACTCTTTCAAAAAGGCAAGTATTTTATTTTAGGCCATTCTGTGGGGAACCTATAGCAAATATTGATTCGCAAAAGGTGGGGCGGATTATGTTTTTGCATAATCTTGTAAAGGTATCAAGGACAAATAAAACCCCAAGTTTTCGACCTCGAGACTCCCAGGCTCCAGCCGCCATCTTGAATTGAAAGTTCTAAAAACAGGTTTTTTGCGAATAACTTGTTAACAATTGATTTAATGACAAAAGTATGTATGAAAAGAATAAAGAAAATATTATTTCCCAAATTTCATTCATACATGTATACTAGCTAAGTCTAACAGGTAAAAAGATATAGGCAAAAACATATTTTTATTAAAAAGTTAAGTACACCGCACAAAATGGGGGTAGAAAAAATATGCGTGAATTTCTCTTTTTTATATGTTCTCTCTCCCGCCACTGTACAGAAGATCTCCCGGACGTAGATATAGACGAAATCGGGGCGGCTCTCAGACAGCTTAAGAATGGGAAGGCTCCCGGGGAAGACGGAGTGGCCTCTGAGCTACTTAAGGCCGGTAGAAAACCTGTCCCTGAGGAGCTGAAAAGGCTTTTCAACTCTGTAATAGCCAATGGGACAACCCCGAAGGCGTGGAGCAGAGGTGTAGTGGCATTGTTTTCCAAAAAAGGAGACAAAACGCTTCTCAAAAACTATAGGCCGATCACACTTCTGAGCCACGTCTATAAGCTGTTCTCGAGAGTCGTCTCGAATCGTCTGGCATCAAGATTTGACGCCTTTCAGCCACCGGAACAGGTCGGGTTTCGTAAGGGCTTCAGTACCGTGGACCACCATCCATACTGCAGGTTATACAGAAGACAGAGGAGTACAACCAACCACTGTGTATGGCTTTTGTGGACTACGAAAAAGCCTACGACTCTATCGAAACCTGGGCTGTTTTGGAGTCCTTGCAGCGCTGTCAAGTTAACTGGCGGTATGTGGAGGCGCTGAGAAGCCTTTATCTAATGGCTACGATGTCCGTTGAAGTACAAAACCATAATACAAGACCCATCCAACTGCTCCGTGGTGTAAGACAGGGTGACGTTATATCCCCAAAACTCTTCACCAACGCATTGGAGAATGTCTTCAAAACGCTACAGTGGGATGGACTGGGCGTCAACGTCAACGGCAAAAATCTCACGCATCTCCGCTTTGCCGACGACATAGTCATAATGACCGAATCGCTGCAGGACCTGCAAAAAATGCTATCTAGTCTCAATCATGTTCAATCAACACATAATCCCCGAGCCCGTCTCCGTCGAAGGTTCAGAAATATGTGTACCTTGGGCAAACTTTGCAGATGGGAAGAGACAACTTTGAGGCTGAAATCACCAGAAGAGTGCAGCTTGGCTGGGTAGCATTTGGAAAGCTGCGTCACATCCTCGAATCATCTTTGCCACTATGCCTCAAGACCAAGGTGTTCGATGAATGCGTCCTACCAGTCATGACCTACGGAGCTAAAACGGAAGTAAAACTGGCCCACCGGCTACATGTCACTCAGAGAGCTATGGAAAGGTCTATGCTTGGTATCTCTATAATGGATAAAGTCCGGAATGAGGCCATCCGAAAGAAGACCAAAGTGACGGACATAGTCTGGAAGTGTAGCAAGCTGAAGTGGCTGTGGGCTGGCCACATTTGTCGTAGAACCGACGGACGGTGGAGTAAGCGAGTTCTCGAGTGGAGGCCACGCCTCGGCAAACGTAGCGTTGGACACCCTCCGGTCAGATGGACCGATGACTTAAAAAAGGCGGCTGGTAGCGACTGGATGGCAAAAACGGGAGATCGTGCCTTATGGCGTTCCCTGGGGGAGGCCTACGTCCAGCAGTGGACTGCAATAGGCTGAAATATAATAGATAGAATAGTTACGTATTATGGTGTATTTAAAAAAATATGTGACGGGTGAACATTTTCTATGTCTAGTTTCGGAGATAATGGCGTTTATGATAAACGACATGACAAGTCAATAAAAAATAATGAAAAAAAACATTGTATATCTAGTTTTTATGGTATATGAGTTTGAATGTATGTATAGACGACTAGCAAAATATACTTTTAATTTGAATAACAAAAACACTAGACATAGAATGCTTTTTTATTTCATATTTTTTTTGTTACTGTCATGTCGTTTATCGAATGAAAAAATAAAAAAATAAATCTCGACTCATTTCAAATATAACTCAGGTTAACCAATTTTTTTCCCCAAAAATATTGACGTTGTGCGAAATATCATAGAAACCATAAGCCAGCCAGGATATCTTTGTATAGAAAAATGACGCAAAATAATCTGTTTATAAGTTTCAAAAGTAAAATTAACAGTTTTGATGAATGAATGACTTAACATTTGTATGATGGGAAGTCGTCCACATAAACGCCATAATCTCCAAAACCAGACATAGAAAGCAAAGTGTTCACACGTCACATATTTTTTTAAATACACCTTAATACGTAACATATCAAAAAAATAGAAAAATTCACTCATATTTCTTTCTACCCCCATTTCGTGCGGTGTACTTAACTTTTTAATAAAAATATGTTTGTTTTTGCCTATATCTTTTTATCTGTTAGACTTAGCTAGTATATTTGTATGAATGAAATTTAGGAAATAATATTTTCTTTATTCTTTTCATACATACTTTTGTCATAAAATCAATTGTTAACAAGTTATTCGCAAAAAACCTGTTTTTAGACCTTTCAATTCAAGATGGCGGCTGGAGCCTGGGAGTCTCGAGGTCGAAAACTTGGGGTTTTATTTGTCCTTGATACCTTTACAAGATTATGCAAAAACATAATCCGCCCCACCTTTTGTAGGCGAAATATCCCTACAGATTGTACTATTTATTTATTATAAAGTATCAGGAATTAATAAACCCTTTTATACGACGTTGGAAGTCAATATTAAAGTAGTTCTAAGCATGTTATATTATGTATTCATTGTGTGTTGGTATAACTAACAGGTTATGATGGACTTGGGCGGAGAGTATGCCAAGAAGCAGGAGCTTGCATCTTTTCTGAGCTGCTCAAAGGGGTATATGGGCGAGTGCGGTCTACGAGGTGGCTACGTCGAGCTAGTCAACTTCGACAAAGATGTGCAGGTAAATTACAAGGGCTTGAGGTGCTTATTTGTTTAGATACTCTACAGGCTGGACTACATGCTTGGCGGATGAAACAGAGAGGGTAGTGCACAAGAGCGTTATCAATTCACAGAGAACCCCGTTTTGCCCGTTTCCTGGAGAATAATATCTATCAGTAATATTCTTTGGTAATATTCTACAAAACACAAAATTAAATTGAGGTGCATTTAGCCGGGTAGACTATGTTATGTGATCTGATCGCTGTTTTTGAGATTCGACATATTTTTTTGCAAAGACACTAATTTTAAACTAAAACTAACGTTTTTTTTTCATTTTCAGGCGAATCTTTACAAAGCAATTAGTGCTACCTTGTGCCCCACCGTGCTTGGCCAAATAACCCTCGACTGCGTAGTCAAGCCGCCCTCGCAAGGTGACCCGTCATACGATCTCTGGGCTAAAGAGAAGGAAAAGGTTCTGAGCGATCTAGAGACCCGATCCAAGATTATTGTCGAGAACTTTAACAAAATGGATGGCTTCAAGTGTAATGTGCTACAGGTAGCTAATATTATATTCATGCAGGGATTAGGTACTTTGCTTTAAACGGTTAGCTTCGGTTAGTTAGTTTTGTTGGGTTACACTTCCTTCCATGCTTTATTACTCTGTCTCGTATGACGTAAGTATAGGTATTTTATACGTTTGAGGAAATGTAGTATGGTCTTAGGTCTTGGTTGTTTTAAAATTATGGCCTGTTTTAGGGTGCAATGTATGCATTTCCGCGGATCGATATGCCGCAGAAGGCCATTGAAGCAGCAAAGAAAGACGGAAAGGCACCAGATGTCTTTTATTCCTTCAGGCTACTAGAAGAAACTGGTAATTTTTATTTATACAACGTGTTACAAAACAACCCATAAAAACTCCCATACAAATGGAGTTCATTTTGTATGGGAGGTCCAAATTTTTTTCATATTTCGACCCATGTTCCATAGGGAAAGTTGTTCAGTTTTACGAGTACCTTGACCTCCTTTCAGCTTTATTGGTTGTTTTGTAACACCCAGTATAGGCACCTACATTTTAGGTTGCTCTACATTTTTCTTAAGAACCTAGTAGCAAAGACTGTAATGCCTTTATTAGTCAAATCGTTCGTTACAATACTCCACCACCATTCGCAAACACTTGTTTGTAATCATTATAATGATGATTAATAATAATAAAAAAATAAAAATTATAATGATGATGCCGTGTGATGCCGGCTTCGAATAGCATCACCCCATTTCTTTCCTGTGGGTGTCGTAAGAAGCGACTAAAGGACTCGAGGGTATCATGTGTATTGCAATTTTAGGCGACAGGCTGACAACCTGTCACTATAGCGATACACGACAATAGCTAAAACGGCCCTCAAATATGTGTCAGATGTGGCGATAACGACCGTACTTTTACGGTCGTTGACGCTCTACCTACCCCGCAAGGGATAAAGGCGTGATGTATGTATGTATGTATAATGATGATAAACTGAACGATATTTACCTACATCTCCGAAAAGGGGGCACAAAAGGGTAATTCTGTGAAAGAGACATTGTAAGATTGTGAAATAGAGACAATCTGCCATAAGTAGGTGCACATTTTGCAAATTGTTGTTATTTATAGGTACAGTTCAGCAAAAAAGAGTAGACAAAAAATGAGGGCGCCACTCTGTATGAAATTTCAAAATTAAATGGCTACATTGACTATGAATGGCAACAATTTAGTATGAAATGTTTTTAGTTCCATTTTATTTAATTTCTACTCTTTTTTTCTGGACTGTAGGTACTAAGCGCCTGAATCAAATACATTGGTCTCTAATTTTCAGGTATATGCATCGTACCCGGTTCAGGGTTTGAACAAAAGCCCGGCACACACCACTTTCGAACCACGATCTTGCCTCAAACTCCGCTTTTAAAAGAAATGTGCGATATATTTCAAAAGTTCCATCAAAAGTTTGTAAGTGATTTCTCGTAGTTGGCTCTACGCTTATGAAGTTGTATTGTGATAATGAAGAAATATTATTTGATAAGATGTTTAGTTTAGTATGCTTAGCTGTATTTATTTGATATATTTTAATCGGTAGTTACAATATAAAAAAAAACTGAAAAATAACCTGTTGTATGAATTTTTTTGTCCGTAGCGCGGCCACACAAATAGTACGGGTACTTGAGTACGGGTATGTGAGTGAGAGATGATAGCTGGCATCTTAGAGTGTATATAGGGTTAAATTTAGTTAGGCACAAATAATTTAAGGGTGTGTTCTACTCACTGAACAACTTTTGTTAGAACCTTTTTTCGAATTATGTAAAAAAATTGGAAATCCCATTAAAAAATATTAAAAGTGTGCCACTCAGCATTTATGGGTTGGCTACTCATAGTTTTTTTCACAAAATTTACCTACCGTAAAAAACAACAATAAAATTGGTATAGTTTAGTGAGTAGATAGAACACACCCTTGATATACAGGGCGTTTGTTTAATTGTGTATGATAGCTTTAGGGCAGGTGTAATATTGATAAAGGATGCCGTAAAAAATATTAAAAAAATATAACCGAAAATGTTTTTTAAGACTGTCGAAATTTAGGGAAAATCATTATTTCTGTGAAAATACAATTTTGTCGTTCAGAAAGTGCCAATAGAAGTACTTTCGTGCACCTAATTAACTTTGAGTTTGCACGGATCTTGGAAAAGTGTAAAAAAAATGTTGCTCAATTTTTTTATTTTTTTACGGCTTCCTTTATCGATACTTAACCTACCCTCAAGGCCTCAAGCTATGGCACGCATTTAAATTAAGAGCGCATTCAATTTTTTCTAGCAAATTTGCAAATATTGGCTTTATAAACAAGCGAGTTTCTCGAAAACCGTTATATAAAAATAATATGTTACTTGAACATTTAATCAAGCATATCTTCATCTAAAAAATGTACAATGTAAATATTAACATTTTAGTTTTAAACCTGTTACAAACAGCGATATCTAAAGCGACAAAACCAAAATTCAGGAAAAGACCTCAAATCAAGCGTGAGTTTTAGAGTTTTGGTTCACTGTAAAAAAATATCAATTATACAACAAAATAGAGTATATGTTTGAGAACAAAGTCTACAGTGAACATTTTACAATTTTATTCAGAAATATAGAATAATACCACGTTTTTATATACGATTTTTTGCAAAATAATGCGCCATTATAACGGCTTCTGTATGAAAAAATAACAGTAGTAAAGATTTAAATAAAATATATGTTATTTAAGAAGATGTACTTAATCTAATTGCAGAAAAATATATTTATTTTTATTCATAATATCACTGTAAAAAATATTCAAACATCCCCATGTTTTTCGCAAAATGACGCTCCGAGAGGTCTGGCAGGGAAAATTGTATGGGCTTCGTGAAAAGCTCTATAGCGGCCTTAACACCCTGTATTAAAATTAAACTGTAACCACAAGCTTTACAGAGTGCGTAGGGGTACAACTTTAGGAACCACTGGTCAGCTGCTCCGGTCATTTTGATATT
The DNA here is from genome assembly GCA_024500475.1 of Phthorimaea operculella. Taxonomy (NCBI): domain Eukaryota; kingdom Metazoa; phylum Arthropoda; class Insecta; order Lepidoptera; family Gelechiidae; genus Phthorimaea; species Phthorimaea operculella. The sequence goes on from JANFCV010000234.1 coordinate 411,839, forward strand.
ATGCTCTTGCAGGCCGCATAAGCCTGTAATTTTATTTAATGAATTAATTAAAATATTCTTACAATTAATGTCTATTATACGAACGATATTATTCACAAATAACGAACCAAAACATTTTAATTATTTATCAGTGTTTCAATACATTCCTAACTCTGAATACGTAACTTCCGCCAGCTGTTTTTTCGTGGAATGTTGGTTATCTTGCGTGCCAAAATGTCATCGGCGTTGAACAAAAACATTGTATTGTATTATTCCAAGAATTTTCACTATTTTACGTAACTTGTAGTCTTGGATCTAAGTTTTGCTCGGGTGCCTGCGTGCATATTAGCTTAGTTAGCATTTTGTTTTCTTCGGTAAGTACTCACGACGAGTATTTTGCTCTACCAATATCAATACCGACTGATTGTGTAACACCCCAGATAACCTTAGGCCAAATAATTATCATTATCGTTTAATATAACATAAACTCTTGATAATAAAATAGAGTCCGTTTAGTGCGCACAGTAGTAAGACGTCGAGCTTTGTTTACAAATTCACAAGTGAAAGAATCGATCAATATCGGGGCGACAAGGTTTCGCGTCGCTTTCGCCGTTCCGCCTATTTGAATGTGCATTGAAATCGTGAAGTGATCAAATCCAAACAGTGTGGTATAATTACCGGTGAATTATTAACAGCTTAGCCGCGTGCTGCGAGGGGCGAGTATTCGGTGACGTGTGAAGAGGAGTGCGGTTGATTTCATCATGTCACAGAACATGATAAGAGCCGCCACGGCGGCCAGTCGTTTGGTGAACAGCGGCGCGTCGAGGTCAGCCGCGGCCGGCGATTTGTTGCTCACGAACTACTGCAGACTGCAAGCGAGGACCATGGCGGCGAAGGCGGTCACGTTAGAAAACATCAACCCCAACATCGTGCGGCTGGAATACGCCGTCCGCGGGCCCCTTGTCATACGAGCCACAGAAATCGAAAAGGAACTCGAAAAGGCAAGTGTAGTTTTAGATAATTCATCCTAGTTTCACTAAAAACAAAACCTTCCAGTTCATTTCTAAAGATACAACCATATCCCTCAGCAATAGTCTTGAGTTTTGTGTACAAATGACTAACCATCTGGTTCATTGAGTAAGGTTAGGTCACCGCTGATAGCAGTGTTTTGTTTCAAGGTCACCCAGTGTGTCAAATCTCTACTTTACACAATGTCTACAATTTCAGAATACTATTTTTATGTACAATCATTCATACCTGGATATGTGAAGCTGGCAGAGTGACAAGTAAACTCAAATTCACACAGTTTTGGAATTGTGACAATGCTTCGACCGCAGACTCTGAGTCTACCTATTCAATCGGCACTTAAAGAACTCATATACTAGCCAAACTTTTATTTATACTAATGTGCATAACTTACTGTCATATTAATTTTAACATGTCTGCGCTAAGTGTGCAACATACTACTGTTAATAATTAAAATACTTAGTAATATTTACCAAGTTGACCACAACAACATGATGTAAACAGTATGTTTCATAACATTCCATGTTGTAATTGATGATACAGTTAACTGTTAACTGGTTGATGTCGACATCCAGGATTTTAATTAGGAAATGAAATTAACTCTCTGACTTTATAAAAAATTTCCTAACACATGTTTTGTAATGAGAATACAAAACTGGACTAATTTTGTGTTAAAAACTTGTAGAATACATTGTGGGATTCTTTAAAAAGTACACAGGTAAACTTAATTAATAAATTATGAATTTAATACCTTCAGGAAAAATGTGGTTTAATACCATTGTGTGGTTCAAAATCATGATGAATGGAAACTAGCGGCCCAATACCGGTTTCACCCGCTGCAAGTCATTTTCCTAATTTTCTCGCGAGAAAAAGGCTTTTTTCCGGAATGTGTTTACCTATAAACCTTCCTATTGAATCACTATCTAGACACACGGCAGTGTGTCCGCCAAGTTCGAGCAAAAAAAGCGACACACCGGCCGTGGGTTATATTACACGAACCATTTCGGGCCAAGTTCGACCCACCTATAACTCAAAATCTATTTTATCTACGCATATGAAATTTCTAGTATCTGTCGAGATCTACTTACTTATCTAAAATACAAAATTTCATTAATGTACCTATTGTAGGTCTTGAGATATTGACGTCAGAAAATCGCTATTTTTACTATACACTCACTGACTCACTCACTCACTCATCAAAAACCTAGACCACTTCCAATGGTCGTATTGACTTGAAATTTGGCATGGAGGTAGGTCTTCAGGTTAAGGTAAAGGAAAAAATCTGAAAATGGCCAAGTGTGAGTCGGTTTTAAAAATAATGAAGCTGTAAATTCATACCCCTAAGGAACTAAAACAAAAAATTTATCTATATCTTCCAATCGTCGTAACGACTTAAAATTCGTTACGAAGGTTTGTATTCAGTCAAAGTAAAGTATATAAATGAGATATTTCCTTACCTAACTTAATCATAAGAAAAAAAGAAAATAAACCTTACAAAAATAAATGAAAACCCCATAAATGTGAAAACGATAATATTGGAATGCTTCGCCTATAAAAGAAGTGAGATCTAAATAAGTACCAAGTTCCATACACAGACCTCATTTAAAAATAGTTACAGGAATGCACACTTGATCTTTCGCAGTTTGGAAATAAGAATCTACTTTCCAAACTGCGGAAAATCAAGTGTGCATTCCTGTAACTATTTTTAAATGAGGTCTGTGTATGGAACTTGGTACTTATTTAGATCTCACTTCTTTTATAGGCGAAGCATTCCAATATTATCGAAGTTGGCAGCCTTTCACATTTATGTTTTGGGTGGGATATCTATTACAAAAACCACACAATTCGTTGCATGGTGTAGGAAGAGTTAGCGAATTTCTTGACAGACAAACAGAGAAACACAAAAAGCGGCTTTATTTTACACTATGCCTGCAATGATGAGTTTATAGTACTTGGGTGTGTACTTACAAAATTAAGAGGCACTGGATTGTAATATTTCTTGTTGCGGGATACCACGTCGTAGATGAAATATTGATGGAAAATTATTAACAAAATTCAAATTGCTTCTAACACATCAAAATTTCCACACAAAGCCTGTGCAATGACTAATTACTTGTTTGCAATAGATTAGCTGTTGGGTAATCTCACTCAGTCCAAAGCATTACATAATCCTTCTTAGACTTCAGCCATGGAATGTAAACCCAGATGCCTAGGCAGTAGGTAGGTACATACTTATTGTAATTATATGCATAATATACACATGTGATATTTTTGGCTCAAGTTCAGTACTGTTTAGGTTAATGATACCTATATTCAAGGTTGAAGACTTGAAAGTGAGTGCCTATGTTTTATGCTGTTCTTGTATATGATTTCTGATTTATTAACAACTATGAACAATTACTAGACATCCAAAGAATGATTTATACAGTACAAAATTAGCTAAAGAAAATAAATCCAAAGTCATTTAAATTCTTTTGTAAATTTTGTAAGAATTATGATGTTTTGTTTGAATTGCAGAGTACGGCTAATGCAATTACTGATTACAACTTGCATAATGCATTGTTGATCTTATCTACCTTATTGATGTCAAGTAAGTAGGTACTTAAGGTATCTTGAAACAATACTTATGTTGTTATCATAAATGTGAATAGGAAGGTGTAATGTCTCTATCAAACTAGGTAAACACTTGAAATAAATAACATCATTTGTCCATTATCTCTCTTATGTTATTTTAAACTCATGCTTGGTTGATACTTTTATCATAGTCCAACAATTGATGTCCTTTTTGTCAAATATTTACGAAAAAGAGAAAAGTTGCCTTGTCTCACATTTAGAAAGAAGTTGCAAATTAGCATCACACCACACCTCATGCCATAATTTTGTGCGGCCTTAGTAGGTATAAGTCTTGTCCAGGGAATAGACAGCAGCTATCCCTGTGTAAATCAATCTCTACTGTTTAGCCATACCTTATCAATGAAATAGGAGTAGGCCGGGGCATTCCACAACAACATTAACTATTTGTCGCTTACATGACACAATGGTGGTACCTTCTTATACTAATGATGTATGATACAAAGCCACTGGATGTCTAAAGCTTTTAATTGTGTAACAATTCTGTATTTACGAAATCTTTGTGTCCTACGCGGAAAGAATATAAATCAGGGCGTAACGTAAGCGGCATTTCCGTGAAATACCCCATCAACTGCAGGCTTTACAGTGGTCGTATGGTTGGTTTTATAACATTAGTTTAAATAACATCTGTATTGCAGGGTGCGCAAAAGCCATTCAAGCAAGTGATTAAGGCTAACATCGGAGATGCACACGCCATGGGACAGAAGCCTATCACCTTCATCAGACAGGTACGACTACCTAGTTATTTGAAACAATATGAAACTAGGTAACCAGATGCCCAAACTAGGAGATCTTATTTCTCAGGAATTCTCTGGATCTTGTAATGCCAGAGTACGTACTGATTATACTGGGAGTAACGGAAAGGGTATAACAAGCCGAAAGGAGGTCAAGGTACTCTTGAAACTGAACAACTTTCCCTATGGAACATGGGTCGAAATATGAAAAAAAAATTGGACCTCCCATAGTAAATCAATTAGCTGATCGGCGATTTTATATGGGAGGGGAGGTCTAATTTTTTTTTTCATATTTCGACCCATTTCCATGGGGAAAGTTGTTCAGTTTCAGAAGTATCTTGACCTCCTTTCGGCTTGTTATACCCTTTCTGTTACTCCCTGTATTACCAATAACATATCAACTATATGCATTAATTTAAAAGTTTGAAGTTTCGCAACTATGATAAGTTGCAACTTAATAGAGAATGTTCATAGAAACTTCTCTGTTCAGTCAGACGAATTGTTTCGGAGACTTGAGTTGACCAATTCATTTTGTTAGGACAAGCAATTCTTCTATTAATTAATGAAGAAAGTGGTCCAGTTTGATAAGCTGGTTCTTATTTTTTTCACATCATGTAAAAAAAAGTTATTTAATAGTAATCTGAATAGTAAATGCGAAACTGCTAAGTTACTACAACTTATTGATAAATATTATTGTGACGTATTGAATTCATTATCAAGAAGGTAATTACAAGACTAATTATTGCAGATAATTTTGCTCTAATGACGTTAATTATTGTTTACTGCAGTTTTGCTTCGTAATTTACTACTATCGACGAGTACGTACTTCCAGGTTTAGGTACTAAAAGAATTTAGGTACCTATTTTGTTTAGTAGGTCACCTGTCCAACGCTGAAACACTATATTTTTGAACCCTCATAACTCTGCTGTTTCTGAAGATACAAAAAAGTAATTACGCCTGGTAGTCGGGGAATTCTGGAAATTCAATGCGCCAGTTGAGCACACAGCAATTTTTTGCGATTAGATACCTTTAAGCATGTTGTTTGAAACCTGCGGAGACCCTCCGCATCACCCCATTTTCTTTGAAATGTGTCAAAATTATAAACTTTCCGGATTTATGAGTTAACTATAATAGTTACAAAAAAAGTGTCAAAGGACAAAATATTTCGTATTAAATTTGCTACTTAAATGTAATAATTTTTTTTATTGTAACTCTTACGGTTTTCAATATAAAACGATTTATATAAAAAACAAACCTTTTCCTGGAAAATCTATGAGTGGCGCCAATTGAAGCACGCCTTTACAGCAATTTTTTTTTGCGATTAGGTACCTATAAGCCTGTTGTTTGAAACGATCCGACTGTCGCATCACCCCGATTTTCTTTGAAATGTGTCAAAAATTATAAACTTTACGGATTTATGAGTTAACTATAATAGTTACAATAAAAAAATGTATTACATTTAAGTAGCAAATTTAATACGGAATATTTTGTCTTTTGACACTTTTTTCGTAACTATTATAGTTAACTCATAAATCCGCAAAGTTTATAAGTTTTGACACATTTCAAAGAAAATGGGGGTGATGCGGACAGTCGGAGGGTCTCCGCTTTTAAGGTTTCAAACAACAGGCTTATAGGTACCTAATCGCAAAATAAAATTGCTGTAAAGGCGTGCTTCAACTGGCGCCATTCATAGATTTTCCAGGAAAAGGTTTATTTTTATATAAATCGTTTTATCTTGAAAACCGTAAGAGATACAATAAAAAAATGTATTACATATAAGTAGCAAATTTAATACGAAATATTTTGTCCTTTGACACTTTTTTTGTAACTATTATAGTTACCTCATAAATCCGGAAAGTTTATAATTTTTGACACATTTCAAAGAAAATGGGGGTGATGCGGACGGGCGGAGGGTCTCCGCTTTTAAGGTTTCAAACAACATGCTTAAAGGTATCTAATTGCAAAAAAAAATTGCTGTAAAGGCGTGCTTCAACTGGCGCCATACATTGAATTTCCAGAATTCCCCGACTATGGGGATAGTTAATTTAATTGGGAACATTATTTTGTTATCGATTTTATATATGAATATGTAGAGAAATATTCCTATTTCCCTATTCCTACCGGTGTTATAAAAGCGACAATGAAAGAGGCGATATATGTAGGCAAAGTTATAACAATCTCTGTGTAAACAATAGCACTTTACTCGCAAACCTACCTGTCTATTGAGTTGAGTGTGGCAAATATGGGAGAGGCCTGTGTACAACAGTGGACTACTTTAGCTAATAAAGATGATGGCATGTCTGTTTGTCTGTAGGTGCGGCAAACTTCCTAGTATAATTAATGTGGGAGAGGTCTATGTCCAGCTGTGGACTGCTGTAGCTGATAAAGATGATGGCATGTCTGTTTGTCTGTAGGTGCTGGCGTGCGTGGCAGACCCACAGCTTATCGACTCGGCCAACTTCCCAGTATAATTAATATGGGATAGGTCTATGTCCAGCGGTGGACTACTTTAGCTAATAAAGATGATGGCATGTCTGTTGGTCTGTAGGTGCTGGCGTGCGTGGCAGACCCACAACTTATCGACTCGGCCAACTTCCCAGTATAACAAATATGGGAGAGGGCTATGTCCAGCAGTGGACTACTTTAGCTAATAAAGATGATGGCATGTCTGTTTGTCTGTAGGTGCTGGCCTGCGTGGCGGACCCACAGCTTATTGACTCAGCCAACTTCCCAGTATGATAAATATGGGAGAGGGCTATGTCCAGCAGTGGACTACTGTACTGTAGCTGATAAAGATGATGGCACGTACCTCGATCAAATCGGGGACGTCTTAAAGAAAGGTCAGGTCAAGAGCACCCTAAACCGACAAGCATGTATGAAAAGATTAATGAATGTGGAGGAAGCGAAACAGGTGTGTCAGGATCGTAGCAAGTGGAAGGAAGTAGTCTCTGCCTACCCCTATGGGAAAGAGGCGTGATTATATGTATGTATGCATGTCTGTTTGTCTGTAGGTGCTGGCGTGCGTGGCAGACCCACAGCTTATCGACTCGGCCAACTTCCCAGCGGATGTCAAGCAACGCGCCAGAGACCTGCTCGCTGCTTGCGGGTAAGATCATTAATCTTCTTTCTAATCATATTTCTTGGTTGTGCGTTTGAGTCAGTAACAGCTAACTAGCTAGTTAGTATTAAAGTGGCTATTTGACTACCTGGAAGGCTGATGCCCGATTTGGTGCAAATTGCTGGTTTTCGTATGGGCGTCATTATCATTACAATAAGTGAACTAGTGGGGTAAGTGAAATAGTGGGACGGTACCCCACGGTCCCGGGTTTAAGGCAAGAATAGAGAATCACTTTTATTACTGTGACACTACCATTAAAAAGTGCTATTCAGGTTATTTATGTGATATAACGCCGATGACCGGCTCAAGGTTGATGGATGGATTTCTGTATGGATATGACGTAAACTACAAAGTTTCCATAACAATTTATTGGCATAACAGAAGAAATTGGACAAAAGCCAAAATAGCCGCCTACGCTTTACTATTTACCAGTTTAGTCTGGTTTTGTGCATAAATATTTAAAATACCATATAATATACCCCTGGCGAATTTCAGAAAGAAGTACAAATTCGCATCTTGAAATAATAGCATTGTTGTAGTCTGCGGTTGTAAAAATTCTGACATAAGGGTCCACCGGGTCGTTGGACGACTCGGTATCACACGAAAGAGAGAAAGGGGTCTTTTTCTAACACTATGTATGTAAGGTCCATTAGCAATCATAGTGTCCTGAATAACCAGCCTAAGCGGGACCTTCGCTGGTCGCATAGTACTTGGATACTACGCGACCAGCGTAACTTGGCTTCCTGCATAGACTAGTCATTCATAACACTATGATTGCGAATAAACTAAAGCAAGGCCAACCAGACGAGATAAAAAGTGTAAACAAATCTAAAAGAGACAGCTGACATTATACCATATGACAGATAAGGACAGATTGTAATAACTGTCACAGAGTCATACAAAAGTTGTTTACATTAATTATCTCGTTTCGTTGTTCGTTGGCCATACTTTATGCCTACACCTATCCTCCACTAAACATTTCCTTCCAGCGGCGGTTCAATGGGCTCGTACTCAGCCTCTCACGGTATCGAGATGATCCGTCGCCACGCGGCCGAGTACATCGAGCGGCGAGATGGCCACCCAGCCAACTGGGCCGACATCTGCCTGTCATCCGGCGCTTCCAACGCCATCAAGAACGTTCTACAGCTGTTCTGCAACAACCTGGGCGGGAAACCCTCGGGTGAGTAGAGATGGCCGCCATCCAGTAGAAGATGGCCGACATCTGCCTGTCATCCGGCGCCTCCAACGCCATCAAGAACGTGCTACAGCTGTTCTGCAACAACCTGGGCGGGAAACCCTCTGGTGAGTAGAGATGGCCGCCATCCTGCTAAATGGCTGACATCTGCCTGTCATCCGGCGCCTCCAACGCCATCAAGAACGTTCTACAGCTGTTCTGCAACAACCTGGGCGGGAAACCCTCTGGTGAGTAGAGATGGCCGACATCCAGTAGAAGATGGCCGACATCTGCCTGTCATCCGGCGCCTCCAACGCCATCAAGAACGTTCTACAGCTGTTCTGCAACAACCTGGGCGGGAAACCCTCTGGTGAGTAGAGATGGCCGACATCCAGTAGAAGATGGCCGACATCTGCCTGTCATCCGGCGCCTCCAACGCCATCAAGAACGTTCTTGATATGACAGCCTATGTGGCGCAGTGGTTAGTATGCCTGCCTGCCACGCAAAGGTTCCGGGTTCAATTCCCGGTGGGGTCACTCACAAAGTTGATATTTATCACTTTGTGAATTTGTTCCCAGTCTGGTGAGGACATTGCAGGCTGAACCACCTGATTGTCCGCAAGTAAGATGGTTCCGTGCTTCGGAAGGGCACGTTAAGCCGTCGGTCCCGGTTGCTGTGTATGATGGCGGTCGTTACACAACCATGTCAGAGGCCTGCTACTTGCAGTAGGCGGTTGAAAAACTCTGACACCAGGGTTCATCGGGTCGTTGAACGACACGGTGTCCCACACGAAAAGAAGAAGAAGAAGAACGTTCTACAGCTGTTCTGCAATAACTTAGGCGGGAAGCCCTCGGGTGAGTAGAGATGCCCGCCATCCAGCCAACTGGGCCGACATCTACCTGTCTGCCTGAGTGTGACAGAAATAGGCTTACTAAAAAAGTGCAATAGTGCGAGTGAGAGATATTTCTATAGGTTTAGCTAGCTAGTTTTCTAGTTAGTGAGAAATACTTATTTCCTAGTTAGTGAGAAATACTTATTTCGTGCATAAAAGCATTCCCAAGGAGGGTTGACGTCTGATAGGCGGCCGGTCGTAAAATTCAGGCAAATCCTTTTGCAACACGATTTTGTGTTCAACGAAACGTGTTGCGCCGACCCCATGTAATTGGGATAAGGGCAGGTAGATGATGATGACTTATTAAGTGCTATCACGCTACGGCACACTTTGTTTAAAAAATGCCTAATCATGCTGTAGTAGTCTAGCTTGTAAAGCGCAGAAGTATGCGAAATCAGATCCATTAAATCCCAAATGTCGGACTTGAGATCAAAAATCCCAAAGAGTGATATTATTATTTGAGCGAAAGGGGTTCGTCCTGGTCAGACCAACAGCTAATGCAACCTTTGCGGATCTATCGTGGCTGAATACAAAGAGTATAAGATTTGAACTTCATTCATACCGAAATCAGGTGCACGTTAGACCTGAATTCAATCGGTCACTGATGTTTTGCTTTTTCCACTTCTATTATCTGATAACACTTATCATAATTTGTTGCTAAATCTTCATATGGGGCAATTTATTTGCAATTTGTCTTGATAAACATTCGGTACAAGAAGATAAATAAATATCGTATTATTGGTGCAGTGGTTTTGATATCTTATCAATTTAAAGTCTGTTACCAAGTTATCAACTTCAAGGCAATTTGTGTTTGTAATTTGAACATTGTTCATTTTATTATCAGCTTACCGGTATCTTGATTGATAATAATGCTTTTAGTATGTTTTGTGTTATGTATGTTATGCTTAGTTATATTGTAGGGATATGAATATGCAAAGAGCTGCATATTGTATCACGTAGATTTGATAGAAGACTAAAACTATAAGACATTATAAACGGGTTGAATTTGAAATTGAAATTAAAATCAAGTGTTCATAAACGACTGTCCAACCAAAAATAATAATAATAAACTACAACTCTACTCCTAAGATCTTATTTTATAAACGCTTTCTATCATTGTTTTGATAGTCATTATTAATAAATAGACCGACACGTGCATATACCATTAACAGATTATGAAATGTCCTCGCATGTAACAGTATATCTATTAACCAGGCCGGTTTGAGGCTGTGGCCATAGAGCGTTCGTTTAGAGATAGTTATTGTAGTGACGACCTTGAAGGACCTTTAGCTAGTATTTTCGTTCGGTTCCGAAGTAAACGAAATGCACGTTATGAGCCCTTGTTTGTATTTCTATCAATTTCAATTTATTTATTCAGTTTGCATCATCGTCATCTGCCTCCCCTTATCCTAAATCAGTCGCAAGATGTTTTGTTAGAATAGAATACAAAATCATGTGGCAAAAGTCTATGTTATATGACCGGCCGCCTGCCTGACATAAACTCCCTTTGGAAATGCTATTGTAGGTATCACCGCCACCATGCGGTCGACCATAGTCGACAGATATTCAGCCGACGTCAAAAACTCTACATCGCCTTTTACGATACACCTTGAGTGGACTATTGATGGCAGTATTCTAGCACACAGTATAATTTATTCAATTTGCAATAGCATAACAGTCTATCTATTAACTAGGCCGGTTAGCTGTGGCTATAATGCGTTCGTTTAGCGATGGTTATTGTAGTGGCGACCTTGAAGGACCTTGCGTTAGTCGATCTCGTGCGCTGGTTGAATGATCGATTCTAGCCGCGACACACTTCATGGAAAATTGTACAACAAACACTAATACGAGTAAACATGGTGTAAGGAACACACTTCATGGAAAATTATTGAACAAACACTAATATACAGGGTTTAAGGAACATCTCCGAATACTAATAGGGTGCATTCAGACTATGCAAATGAACAACTTATGCAGAAAAATATTTCAGGAGACGTAAAAATAATGACTTCCTATAGTAAATACAGTGAGCTGATCGTGATTTTGAATGGAACAACATATTTTTCGTATGAGAAGTTGTTTAGTTTCATGGTCTGGATGCACCCTATCAGTGTTTGAAGAGCAGCTGTCCCTTACACTCCGTATAGGATGTAAAGAAGGCTGATAGGCAAAAAAGAATTATCAAGGACTAAAGCAGCGTTGCAGCTCATGAAACTGAACATTTTTATATACGAAAAGCTAAAGTGGCATGGGCCACAGATTATTTTTTACAGAAGGCTTAAAACGTTATTTTATCTATCAATAAAATATTTTGACTTGATTCTTTACACCTTGTATATTAATCCATATAAAGTTAGTGACTTCAGACAAATTTTTCACGTGTCGATTTAGTCATGTTTGTGAATAAACATTCACTTAGCGTTGGCATCCCGCGTGCGGATCATGCCACGAGGATTTTAATTAGCTCTGTTGATTCTAATCTACAGTTGGATTGCGATGATAAAAACATACTATTTCAAAGTAGCTACGATAAACTTTCAAAGTAGCGAAGAACAATGAAGACTATGAAACAATTTGTGGTATTCTATAGACTCCAGTCCAGACCGATACTTGTGTAAATAAACGGCAATAAATTATATTCACATAATTAGTCTCGGTTGTTACTATGGTGATCTCAGCTGTTACAATAGTGATATGAAAGGTACACAGTTTACTGAAATAAGCCCCAAATATTTGTCATTCGTGGCGATAACGACCTCTATTTTATTTGAAAAAATAAAACAAGTGGTTTTATCCATCGACGATCTAGATATAAGTTTTTGCGTAAGACGTAATCCTTATCTACGATATTATCAAATACACAAGCTTATCAAACATTTTTGATAATATTTCACAAGATGTTGTAATATAGAGGTAAAACCGGCATTCACTAAGGTCAAGGTCCCATGTAATATCGTGGAAAGTATTGTCACGAACATAACTGGTTTGCAATATAAATGGTCACTGATTTAACTGGTCCTATTGCTAGAACCTAAGTGGGCCAATTCTAACTACTAAAATCGCCTAGTAACTTTTAATTCTAGTTATTTCAAAATTACCTAAGGTACTGAGGTGCAATTTCAACTGCGAGGTTATACAAACTGGGGGAGGCTTGGCTGTAGTTTGATTTTTAAATGCCAGTTTAGTTAAGAATACATAAAATCAAAGTAGATATTTTAAGTATTCTGCTGTTGAAATTGCCGCTGCGGATAATAAACAGACTTAACACAAACAAATATTTTCTTGATACTGTCATTAGTTTGTTACTGTTTCAAGTAGTCACGCACTTAGTAGACTTTGTGGAAGACATCTTATTACATTGTCTTTAGCAAGCTCGTAAAGTATAGCTCATCAAAGCTAGTCATGTGTACCTAAAATAAAATTAAATATGGGTATAAAATCAATCATCTAACATATTTTCCTCTCCCCATTGCAGGCGTGATGATCCCGATCCCGCAATACCCTCTCTACTCCGCATCGCTCGCAGAGTACGGTCTCGAGCAAGTCGGGTACTACTTGGATGAGGACCACCAATGGGGACTGGACCCTAACGAGCTCGAGAGGTCGCTTAAAGAGGCTCAGAAGAACTGCAATGTCAGAGCGCTGGTGGTCATCAACCCTGGCAACCCTACTGGACAGGTAAGCCCACTGCTGGACAAGTCTTGTCTACTTGGACGAGGACCACCAATGGGGACTGGACCCTAACGAGCTCGAGAGGTCGCTTAAAGAGGCTCAGAAGAACTGCAATGTCAGAGCACTTGTAGTTATCAATCCGGGAAACCCTACTGGACAGGTACACCACTATTATAGAGACTATGGTTTAGGTCATTGACTATAATTACCCTATAATTGCGAAATAAGCAACTTTGGCACCATTTTATCAACAATGGCCCTAAAATTTTATACCGTTCTATGCGGGAAGGTCTCAAAATGGCAATATAGTAGTTTTGACACCATTTTATAAACGTTATGTGGGTTTTCTGTCTCTACTCTATATTTCTATTATGAAGAAATATGACAGGTATGTCTAAATTACCAATTATAGTACCGTCATTCGAATAGGCCATATTTGACACCTGTCAAACCCGTGCTAGGAAACATGTCAACAGTGATAATAAAGACCTTATGTCTTAGCATTAACATGATTTTGACAGCTATAAATATGGCCTATTTGAATGACCGTACTATAGCTAAGGAAGTGTCTATAGCGTCTCTATAGAATGTAGTCTCGAACAAGTCTTGTCTACTTGGACGAGGACCACCAATGGGGACTGGACCCTAACGAGCTCGAGAGGTCGCTTAAAGAGGCTCAGAAGAACTGCAATGTCAGAGCGCTGGTGGTCATCAACCCTGGAAACCCTACTGGACAGGTACTATTATAGAGACTAGATTTTAGAAAATTTACCGTAATGTAATGACCCTAAAATTGTGTTTCATCTTAACTTCCTATGGCGTCATGTTGGTAGTATTGACATTTTATACGGCGGCCATAATATTACATCCAATGCTACCAACATGACGCCATAGGAACTATATGATTAAACGCACTCTATCCTTAGGTAGATTTTCTGTCTCTACTTTTGTTTATGAAGAAATATGTCAGGTATGCCTAAATTACCTACGGAAGTGTCTATAGCGTCTGTATAGAATGTTGTCTCGAACAAGTCTTGTCTACTTGGACGAGGAGCACCAATGGGGACTGGACCCTAACGAGCTCGAGAGGTCGCTTAAAGAGGCTCAGAAGAACTGCAATGTCAGAGCGTTGGTGGTCATCAACCCGGGAAACCCTACTGGACAGGTACTGTACTATTGTAGAGACTAGGTTATAGGTCATTGACTGTAATAACCCTAAATTTTCGACATAATTAACTATGCCACCACCATTTTATCTTCAATGGCCCTAAATGGTAAACCTTTGATACCATTCTATGAGCAAAGGTCTCAAAATGGCAATATAGTACTTTTGACACCATTTTATTATTATAGTGCGTTTCATCTTAAGTTCCTATGGCGTCATGTTGGTAGCATTGGAAATTTATACGGTGGCCATAATATTGCGGCTTTCCAATGCTGCCAACATGACGCCATACGAACTATATGATGAAACGCACTCTATCCTTAGGTTGATTTTCTGTCTCTACTTTTGTTTATGAAGAAAAATGACAGGTATGCCTAAATTACCAATTATAGTACGGTCATTCGAATAGGCCGTATTTGACACCTGTCAAACCTATACTAGGATCATGTCAACAAAGAAAAATAGACTTTATGTCGTAACATTTAATTTTGCCAGCAGTCAAATATCCTTATGTCATAGCATTAACATGATTTTGGCAGCTGTCAAATATGGCCTATTTAAATGACCGTACTATAGCTAAGGAAGTGTCTATAGCGTGTCTATAGAATGTTGTCTCGAACAAGTCTTGTCTACTTGGACGAGGACCACCAATGGGGACTGGACCCTAACGAGCTCGAGAGGTCGCTTAAAGAGGCTCAGAAGAACTGCAATGTCAGAGCACTGGTGGTCATCAACCCCGGCAACCCTACTGGACAGGTACTGTAGCATTATAGATACTAGATTTTAGGTCATTGACCGTAATGACCCTAAAATTGCGAAATAAAGAACTACACCATTGTATCAGCAAAGGCCCTAAAATGGTAATATAAGCCCTAAGAAGGTCTCAAAATGGCAATATAGTAGTTTTGACACTATTTTGTTAGCCCAAGGTGGGGTGTTTTGTCTCTACTCTATACTTTTTTATGAAGAATAATAACAGGTATGCCTAAATTACCAATTATAGTACGGCCATTCGAATAGCCCATATTTGACAACTGTCAAACCCATACTAGGAAACATGTCAGTAAAGATAAATAGACCATATGTCTTAGCATTAACATGATTTTTACAGCTGTCAAATATGGCCTATTCGAATGACCGTACTATAGCTAAGTGTCCATAGCGTCTGTATAGAATGTTGTCTCGAACAAGTCTTGTCTACTTGGACGAGGACCACCAATGGGGACTGGACCCTAATGAGTTGGAGAGGTCTTTGAAGGAGGCTCAGAAGAACTGCAATGTCAGAGCGCTGGTGGTCATCAACCCCGGCAACCCTACTGGACAGGTAAGCCCACTGCTGGACAAGTCTGGTTCTATCTTGACTACAGTACTGTCATTCGAATAGGCCATATTTGATACCTGTCAAAATCATGTTAACGCTATAATTTAAGGTCTATTTTTCTTTGTTGACATGTTTCCTAGTATGGGTTTGACAGTTGTCAATTAAGGCATATTCGAATGACCGTACTATAATTTGTAATTTAGGCATACCTATCATATTTCTTCATAAAAAAGTATAGAGTAGAGACAGAAGACCCACTTCAGGGTCATTAATGGTGTCAAAGTTGCTTATATCACTATTGAAAAGGCCATTTTTGACAGCTGTCAAACCCGTACTAGGCACAAGCCAACAAAGAAAAATAGACCCTATGTCATAGCATTAACATGATTTTGACAACTGTCAAATATGGCCTAATCGATTGACCGTACTATAGCTAAGTGTCTATAGCGTGTCTATAGAATGTTGTCTCGAACAAGTCTTGTCTACTTGGACGAGGACCACCAATGGGGACTGGACCCTAACGAGCTCGAGAGGTCGCTTAAAGAGGCTCAGAAGAACTGCAATGTCAGAGCGTTGGTGGTCATCAACCCCGGCAATCCTACTGGACAGGTACTGTACCATTATAGAGACTAGGTTTTAGGTCATTGACCATAATGACACTACAATTGCGACCTAAGTAACTATGACACCATTTTGACAACAATGACGCAATTCTATGAGCGAAGGTCTCAAAATAGCAATATAGTAGTATTGACACCATTTTATTAGCCTTAGGTGGAATTTTCTGTCTCTACTCTACACTTTTGTTTACGAAGAAAAATTACAGGTATGCCTAAATTACTAATTATAGTACGGTCATTCGAATAGGCCATATTTGACAGCTGTCTAACCCGTACTAGGAACATGTCAACAAAGAAAAGTAGCCCTTATGTCCTAGCATTAACATGATTTTGATTGTCAAATATGGCCTATTCAAATGACCGTACTATAGCTAAGGAAGTGTCTATAGTGTCTCTATAGAATGTTGTCTCGAACAAGTCTTGTCTACTTGGACGAGGACCACCAATGGGGACTGGACCCTAACGAGCTCGAGAGGTCGCTTAAAGAGGCTCAGAAGAACTGCAATGTCAGAGCACTTGTAGTCATCAATCCGGGAAATCCTACTGGACAGGTACTGTACCATTATAGAGACTAGGTTTTAGGTCATTGACCATAATGACACTACAATTGCGACCTAAGTAACTATGACACCATTTTGACAACAATGACGCAATTCTATGAGCGAAGGTCTCAAAATAGCAATATAGTAGTATTGACACCATTTTATTAGCCTTAGGTGGAATTTTCTGTCTCTACTCTACACTTTTGTTTACGAAGAAAAATTACAGGTATGCCTAAATTACTAATTATAGTACGGTCATTCGAATAGGCCATATTTGACAGCTGTCTAACCCGTACTAGGAACATGTCAACAAAGAAAAGTAGCCCTTATGTCCTAGCATTAACATGATTTTGATTGTCAAATATGGCCTATTCAAATGACCGTACTATAGCTAAGGAAGTGTCTATAGTGTCTCTATAGAATGTTGTCTCGAACAAGTCTTGTCTACTTGGACGAGGACCACCAATGGGGACTGGACCCTAACGAGCTCGAGAGGTCGCTTAAAGAGGCTCAGAAGAACTGCAATGTCAGAGCACTTGTAGTCATCAATCCGGGAAACCCTACTGGACAGGTACTGTACTATTATAGAGACTAGGTTTTAGGTCATTGACCGTAATGACCCTAAAATTGCGACGTAATTAACTAGGACACCGTTTATCAACAATGGCCCTAAAATTGTGATATAAGCAACTTTGACACCATTTATGGGCCTCAAGTGAGTCTTCTGTCTCTACTCTATACTTCTATTATGAAAAAATATGACAGGTATGTCTAAATTACCAATTATGGTACAGTCATTCTAATAGGCCATATTTGACAGCTTACTAGAAACATTCATCAAAGATAAATAGACCTTATGTCTTAGCATTAACATGACTTTGACAGCAGTCAAATACGGCCTACTAGAATGACGGTACTATAATAACTTATTAGCTAAGGAAGTGTCTATAGCGTGTCTATAGAATGTGGTCTCGAACAAGTCTTGTCTACTTGGACGAGGACCACCAATGGGGACTGGACCCTAACGAGCTCGAGAGGTCGCTTAAAGAGGCTCAGAAGAACTGCAATGTCAGAGCACTTGTAGTCATCAACCCCGGCAACCCTACTGGACAGGTAAGCCCACTGCTGGACAAGTCGGGTGCTATCTTGACTATAGTACCGTCATTCGAATAGTCCATAATGACATCTGTTAAAATCATGTTAATGCTATAACATAAGAGGTTTAAGGAATAATTGACCCTATAATAGTGAAATAAGTAACTATGACACTATTTTATCAACAATGGCACTAAAATGGTAATACAAAGTACTTTTGACACCATTCTATGAGCGAAGGTCTCAAAATGCCAATATAGTAGTTTTGACACCATTTTATTAGCCGTAGGTAGGGTTTTCTGTATCTACTCTTTACTTTTGTTTATGAAGAAATATGACAGATATGCCTAAATTACCAATTATAGTACCGTCATTCGAATAGGCCAGATTTGACAGCTGTCAAACCTATTCTAGGAACATGTCAACAAAGAAAAATATCCCTTATGTCATAGCATTAACATGATTTCGACAGCAATAAATATGGCCTATTCGAATGACGGTACTATAGCTAAGGAAGTGTCTATAGCGTGTCTATAGAATGTAGTCTCGAACAAGTCTTGTCTACTTGGATGAGGACCACCAATGGGGTTTGGACCCTAACGAGCTCGAGAGGTCGCTTAAAGAGGCTCAGAAGAACTGCAATGTCAGAGCACTGGTGGTCATCAACCCCGGCAACCCTACTGGACAGGTACTGTACTATTGTAGACTAGATTTTAGGACATCATAATGACCCTAAAATAGCGATATAAGTAACTATAACAACATTTTATCAAAAATGGCCCTAAAATGGTAATATAGGTAAGTATCTTTGACACCATTCTATGAGCGAAGGCCTAAAAATGGCAATATAGTAGTTTTGACACCATTTTATGAGCCTTAGGTGAGGTTTTTCTGTCTCTACTCTACACTTTTGTTTATGAAGAAAAGTGACAGGTAAGCCTAAATAACCAATTACAGTACGGTCATTCTAATAGGTCATATTTGACAGCTGTCACACTCATAGTAGGAACATGTCAACAAAGAAAAATAGACCTTAAGTCATAGCATTAACATGATTTTGTTAGCTGTCCAATATGGTCTGTTCGAATGACCGTAAGCTAAGGAAGTATCTATAGCGTGTCTATAGAATGTAGTCTCGAACAAGTCTTGTCTACTTGGACGACGACCACCAATGGGGACTGGACCCTAACGAGCTCGAGAGGTCGCTTAAAGAGGCTCAGAAGAACTGCAATGTCAGAACACTTGTAGTTATCAATCCGGGAAATCCTACTGGACAGGTAAGACCACTGCTGGACATATGTGTCTATAACAAGTCTTGTCTACTTGGACGAGGAGCACCAATGGGGACTGGACCCTAACGAGCTCGAGAGGTCGCTTAAAGAGGCTCAGAAGAACTGCAATGTCAGAACACTTGTAGTTATCAATCCGGGAAATCCTACTGGACAGGTACTGTACTGTTATGGAGACTAGATTTTAGGAAATAATGTTCCTATACTAGCTAAAAAGGTTACTATGACACCATTTTATCAACAGTGACCCTAAAATGAAAGTAAAAGCAATTTTGACACCATTTTTTGGCGTTTTGAAACTTATTTTCTTTAAATACTCTGCGTACGTGACATTTTACGTAAGAAATTCTGTTTTTTTTTTTTAAATAGTGGTCATTTTGATACAGTGGACAATTTGATACTGTAGTCATTTATTTAAGCATAGTAGGCATTCTGATACTATGGTATTTTAACATAATTAACTATGACATCATTTTGTCAACAATGACACCATTTTATGAGCGAAGGTCTCAAAATGGCAATATAGTAGTTTTGACACCATTTTATTAGCTTTTCTGTCTCTACTGTATACTTTTGTTTATGAACAAAAATGACTATGGTATGCCTAAACAACCTATTAGCTAAGGAAGTGTCTATCTATAGCGTGTCTATAGAATGTTGTCTCGAGCAAGTCTTGTCTACTTGGACGAGGACCACCAATGGGGACTGGACCCTAACGAGCTCGAGAGGTCGCTTAAAGAGGCTCAGAAGAACTGCAATGTCAGAGCGCTGGTGGTCATCAACCCCGGCAACCCTACTGGACAGGTACTGTACTAATAAAGAGACTAGGTTATAGGTCATTGACCGTAATGACCCTAAAATTGCGACATAATTAACTATGCCACCACCATTTTATCAACAATGGCCCTAAAATGGTAAACCTTTGATACCATTCTATGAGCGAAGGTCTCAAAATGGCAATATGGTAGTTTCGACACCATTTTATTATTATAATGCGTTTCATCTTAAGTTCCTATGGCGTCATGTTGGTAGCATTGAAATTTTATACGGCGGCCATAATATTGCGACTTTCCAATGCTACTAACATGACCCCATAGGAACTATATGATAAAACGCACTCTAGCCATAGGTGGGTTTTCTGTCTCTACTACATATATACTTTTGTATACGAAAAAAAAATGACTATGGTATGCTAAGGAAGTGTCTATAGCGTCTGTATAGAATGTAGTCTCGAGCAAGTCGGGTACTACTTGGATGAGGACCACCAATGGGGACTGGACCCTAACGAGCTCGAGAGGTCGCTTAAAGAGGCTCAGAAGAACTGCAAAGTCAGAGCGCTGGTGGTCATCAACCCCGGCAACCCTACTGGACAGGTACTGTACTATTATAGAGACTAGGTTTTAGGATGTAATGACCCTATAATATCGAAATAAGTAACTATGACAGTAATTTATCAACAATGGCCCTAAAATGGTAAAAAAAGTACCTTTGAAACTATTCTATGAGCGAAAGTCTCAAAATGGCAATATAGTACTTTTGACACCATTTTATTATTATAGTGCGTTTTATCTTAAGTTCCTATGGCGTCATGTTGGTAGCATTGAAATTTTATACGGCGGCCATAATATTGCGGCTTTCCAATGCTACCAACATGACGCCATAGGAACTATATTATGATGAAACGCACTCTATCCTGAGGTAGATTTTCTGTCTCTACTTTTGTTTATGAAGAAAAATGACAGGGCATGCCTAAATTACCTATTAGCTAAGTAAGTGTCTATAGCGTGTCTATAGAATGTAGTCTCGAACAAGTCTTGTCTACTTGGACGAGGACCACCAATGGGGACTGGACCCTAACGAGCTCGAGAGGTCGCTTAAAGAGGCTCAGAAGAACTGCAATGTCAGAGCGCTGGTGGTCATCAACCCCGGCAACCCTACTGGACAGGTACTGTACTATTATAGAGACTAGGTTTTAGGACATAATGCCCCTAAAATTACAACATAATTAACTATGACATCATTCTATGAGCGAAGGTCTCAAAATGGCAATATAGTAGTTTTGACACCATTTTATGAGCTCTCTATTTTTCTATCTCTACTCAATACTTTAGTTTATGAAGAAAAATAACAGGTATGCCTAAGTTACCAATAATAGAACGGTTATTCGAATAGGGCATATTTGACAGCTTTCTAGAAACATTCAACAAAGATAAATAGACCTTATGTCATAGCATTAGCCTTATGGTGCTATCATTCGAATAGGCCATATTTGACAGCTAGGAACATGTCAACAAAGAAAAATAGGCCTTATGTCTTAGCATTAACATGATTTTGATTGTCAAATATGGCCTGTTCGATTGACCGTACTATAGCTAAGGAAGTGTGTATAGCGTCCCTATAGAATGTAGTCTCGAACAAGTCTTGTCTACTTGGACGAGGACCACCAATGGGGACTGGACCCTAACGAGCTCGAGAGGTCGCTTAAAGAGGCTCAGAAGAACTGCAATGTCAGAGCACTTGTTGTCATCAACCCCGGCAATCCTACTGGACAGGTAAAGTACTGCTTATTGTGCAGGGTAGGATTGAGCCGGGGTTGCCCAGTTTGTGTTTAATTCGCAGGCTAGAATTGCTGTCGGCAGTACTGATGCCAAAAGTCCCAGGTTCAAATCCAGCCTGCGGTGAAAATTTTGCAAGTTTGCCAAAACTTCGATATGTATTTTGAAACATTGCTAGGTGGTCCTATTTCATTTTCGGACTACAAAAACGCAGGCAGTTTTGAAAATAGTGTGCTGGTAATACAATAGTGATTCTGCTTGCATGTAAATTTATGATATTCTATGTATAAAAATCGTGCGCGAGCGACCTGTCGGACTCCCGATGAAGATGCACGTATAGCATCGAAACGTCGATACTCTATAAGCCTCGACTTAAATTAACAAGGTTAGTCGTTAGAATAATAAATATGATATTTTATGTGTTTCTATTCCAGGTGCTGACCCGTCAGAACATCGAAGACGTGATCAAGTTCGCGCACAAACACAACCTCTTCATCTTCGCGGACGAGGTTTACCAGGACAATGTCTACGCCAAAGGCAGCAAGTTCCACTCCTTCAAGAAGGTAACTGTACATCTGAATCTTTTTCGTGTGGCAAACTCATATAATACCGGCTTTCAAACCACTAAGTTTGTTTTAGTGCACTCTGAGTGCTATTTATAAGGTGTAAAAAATCAACTACAGATATTTTAAAGGTTGAACTAGCCCATGAAACTGAACAACTTTCCGCAAGAAACGCAGGTCCTATTTCTTTTTCGTATTTCGACCTATGTTTTTTGGGGAAATCTGTTCAGTTTCATGGGCTGGTTAACTACTTAAAATAATTGCAGTTGATTTTTATACACTTTGTATTTTAAAAACTTACAAGAATTTTATCTTTTTCAGGTCCTCCGTGAAATGGGCTCCCCCTACACCGACTCACAAGAGCTGGCTTCATTCATGTCCGTATCTAAGGGTTACATGGGAGAGTGCGGTCTCAGAGGTGGCTGGATGGAACTAGTCAACTTGGACCCCCAAGTGCAAGCTAACCTATACAAGGTAGGGGTCTAGATATGTTGGTTATGAAGTGGCTTCATTCATGTCCGTATCTAAGGGATACATGGGAGAGTGCGGTCTGAGAGGAGGCTGGATGGAACTAGTCAATCTAGACCCCCAAGTGCAGGCTAACCTATACATATACAAGGTAGGGGTCTAGATATGTTGGTTATGAACTAGCTTCAATATCTATGTGGGCTCAGAGGCGGCTGGATGGAACTAGTCAACTTGGACCCCCAAGTGCAGGCTAACCTATACAAGGTAGGGGTCTAGATATGTTGGTTATGAACTAGCTTCAATATCTATGTGGGCTCAGAGGCGGCTGGATGGAACTAGTCAACTTGGACCCCCAAGTGCAGGCTAACCTATACAAGGTAGGGGTCTAGATATGTTGGTATTGAACTAGCTTCAATATCTATGTGGGCTCAGAGGCGGCTGGATGGAACTAGTCAACTTGGACCCTCAAGTGCAGGCTAACTTATACAAGGTAGGGGTCTAGATATATTGGCTAGTTTCTCTTTACAGATCTCGTAAAATTAATTATGTTTTGTAATTTAGTCTTTGGTTTTTATGTAGGTATCTGATTTAGTATCGGCAGTGTTTTTCCTTTGCCATTTGATTTACTAAACTACAACGATGACGTAGTGTATTTAACGATTTTGTAACTTTAAACATTTTGCAAGTATAGACATTTGATGTCCTTAGACATTTCACGACTTCATTTTTGTATTTTTTTCAATTCCAGGCGATCAGTGCTATGCTCTGCCCCACGACCCTCGGTCAGGCGGCCGTGGACTGCGTGGCGCGACCCCCCATGCCGGGGGAACCCTCATACGACATCTGGGTGCAGGAGAAGGCTTCTGTATTGGAGTCACTGAACATGAGAGCTAAAATGATCGTGGAAACTTTCAATAGTATGGAAGGATTCACTTGCAATACTGTGCAGGTGAGATTATATATTATACGTCACTTAAGTAACTTCTAAGATCATTTAAGTTACTTAAGAAACACTTAAGTGACTTTAAAACAATTCAAGTTACTTTTAAATCACTCAAACCACTTAAATCACTTCAGAATCACTTAAAGTCACATGAAAACCACTTAAAATAACTTGAAAAGCACTTAAAGTAGCTTGAAAGCCTCTTAAAGTCACATGAAAACCACTTAAAGTCACTTGAAAACCACTTTAATCACTTTAGAACTACTTAAGTCACTTTAGGACCACTTAAGTTACTTTTTGAGACCACGTAAGTGACTTTTGGCCACCAGTTAAGCTGCCTTCAGTCTACATTAGTAACTTGAAGCCTACTCAGATAAATGAGTAAGTATATCGACCCCACAACCCTCGGTCAGGCGGCCGTGGACTGCGTGGCGCGACCCCCCATGCCGGGGGAACCCTCATACGACCTCTGGGCACAGGAGAAGACTGCTGTGTTGGAGTCGCTGAATATGAGAGCTAAAATGATCGTGGAGACTTTCAACAGTATGGAGGGATTCACTTGCAATACTGTGCAGGTGAGATTCTATATTATACGTCACTTAAGTCACTTTTAAGATCATATAAGTTACTTAAGAACCACTTAAGTGACTTTAAAACCATTCAAGTTACTTTTAAATCATTCAAACCACTTTAGAACCCCTTAAATCACTTTAGAACCACTTAAAGTAACTTGAAAACCACTTTAAAGTACCTTGAAAATCACTTAAAATCACTTGAAAACCACTTAAATCACTTTAAAACTACTTAAGTCACTTTTGGATCATTTAAGTTACTTTTAAGACCACGTAAGTCACTTTTGGGGATTAATTAAACTGCCTTCAGTCTACATTAGTAACTTGAAGCCTACTGAGATAAATAAGTAAGTATATCGCCCCACGACCCTCGGTCAGGCGGCCGTGGACTGCGTGGCGCGACCCCCCATGCCGGGGGAACCTTCATACGACCTCTGGGCACAGGAGAAGGCTGCTGTGCTGGAGTCACTGAACATGAGAGCTAAGATGATCGTGGAAACCTTCAACAGTATGGAGGGATTTACCTGTAACACTGTGCAGGTGAGATTCTAAAATATAAGTCTTTTAAGAACACTTATGTCACATTAGAATCCCTTGGAGTAACTTTTAGGATCACTTAAGTTACTTTAGAACCACTTAAGTCACTTAACAACCACTTAAATCACTTTAGAATTACTTAAGTCTCTTTGAAACTACTTAAGTCACTTGAAACCACTTACATCACTTTAGAACCACTTAAGTCACTTTAGGACCACCTAAGTTACTTTTTGAGACCAATTAAGTCACTTTTGGCTAGCTGCTTTCAGTCTACATTAGTAACGTGAACCCTACTGAGATAAATAAGTAAGTATATCGGCCCACGACCCTCGGTCAGGCGGCCGTGGACTGCGTGGCGCGACCCCCCATGCCGGGGGAACCCTCATACGACCTCTGGGCACAGGAGAAGACTGCTGTACTGGAGTCACTGAACATGAGAGCTAAAATGATCGTAGAAACGTTTAACAGTATGGAGGGATTCACTTGCAACACTGTGCAGGTGAGATTGGTACCTTTTAGGTCATTTTAGGGCAAATTAAGTCACTTCAGAGCAATTTCAGTCACTTTTTGGGACCACGTAAATCCCTTTTTCGACCAATTAAGCAGTTTTCAGACTACATTAGTAACTTAAAGCCTACCAAAATAAACTAAAATAAGTAAGTAAGTAATATCGACCCCCCATGCCGGGGGAACCCTCATACGACCTCTGGGCACAGGAGAAGACTGCTGTGTTGGAGTCGCTGAATATGAGAGCTAAAATGATCGTGGAGACTTTCAACAGTATGGAGGGATTCACTTGCAATACAGTGCAGGTGAGATTCTATATTATACGTCACTTAAGTCACTTTTAAGATCATATAAGTTACTTAAGAACCACTTAAGTGACTTTAAAACCATTCAAGTTACTTTTAAATCATTCAAACCACTTTAGAACCCCTTAAATCACTTTAGAACCACTTAAAGTAACTTGAAAACCACTTTAAAGTACCTTGAAAATCACTTAAAATCACTTGAAAACCACTTAAATCACTTTAAAACTACTTAAGTCACTTTTGGATCATTTAAGTTACTTTTAAGACCACGTAAGTCACTTTTGGGGATTAATTAAACTGCCTTCAGTCTACATTAGTAACTTGAAGCCTACTGAGATAAATAAGTAAGTATATCGCCCCACGACCCTCGGTCAGGCGGCCGTGGACTGCGTGGCGCGACCCCCCATGCCGGGGGAACCCTCATACGACCTCTGGGCACAGGAGAAGGCTTCTGTACTGGAGTCACTGAATATGAGAGCTAAAATGATTGTGGAAACGTTTAACAGTATGGAAGGATTTACCTGTAACACTGTGCAGGTGAGATTCTATATTATACGTCACTTAAGAACACTTATGTCACATTAGAATCCCTTGGAGTAACTTTTAGGATCACTTAAGTTACTTTAGAACCACTTAAGTGGTTTCAAAACCGCTCAAGTCACTTATGAACCATTTAAGTCACTTTTGCGTACCATATCAAGACAAATTATGTCAAATCTACTAGTATTAGTAAGTATACTTTATATAAGTAAGTATATGGACTGCGTGGCGCGACCCCCCATGCCGGGGGAACCCTCATACGACCTCTGGGCACAAGAGAAGACTGCTGTACTGGAGTCACTGAATATGTGAGCTAAGATGATTGTGGAAACGTTTAATAGCATGGAAGGCTTTACCTGTAACACTGTGCAGGTATGTTTGTCAATACTTAAGTCACTTTTAGGTTAATTTAAGTTGCTATAGAACGAGTTAAGTCACTTTAAGACCACTTATGCAACTTTGAGAGTCATTTAAGTCACTTTAAAACCATTTAAGTCACTTTATAAACACTTAAAACTACTCTAGAACTACTTAAGTCACTTTTGGATCACTTAAGTTACTTTTTGAGACCACGTAAGTGACTTTTGGCCACCATAAGCTGCTCTCAGTCTACATTAGTAACTTGAAGCCTACTGAGATAAGTAAGTATATCGCCCCCACAACCCTCGGTCAGGCGGCCGTGGACTGCGTGGCGCGACCCCCCATGCCGGGGGAACCCTCATACGACCTCTGGGCACAGGAGAAGACTGCTGTGCTGGAGTCACTGAACATGAGAGCTAAGATGATCGTGGAAACCTTCAACAGTATGGAGGGATTCACTTGCAACACTGTGCAGGTGAGATTGTATTTATACGTCACTTAATAGCGCTTAAGTCACATTAGAATCACTTGAGTCACTTTTAGGATCACTTAAGTTATTTTAGAACCACTTAAGTGACTTTAAAAGCATTCAAGTCACTTTAGAACCACTTAAGTAACTTGATAACCACATAAAGTCACTTGAAAACCACATAAGTCACTTTAGAACCACTTAAGTCACTTTAGAACTACTTAAGTCACTTTTGGACAATTTAAGTTACTTTTAATACCACGTACGAGTAAGTGACTTTTGGCCACCAGTTTTAGAACCACTTAAGTCACTTTAGGATCACTTAAGTCACTTTTTCAGACTACGTAAGTGACTTTTGGTTACCAGTTAAGCGGCTTTCAGTCTACATTAGTAACTTGAAGCCTGAGATAAATGAGTAAGTATATCGCCCCACAACCCTCGGTCAGGCGGCCGTGGACTGCGTGGCGCGACCCCCCATGCCGGGGGAACCCTCATACGACCTCTGGGCACAAGAGAAGGCTTCTGTACTGGAGTCGCTGAATGTGAAGGCCAAGATGATCGTGGAGACGTTTAATAGTATGGAAGGCTTTACCTGTAACACTGTGCAGGTGAGATTCTATATTATACGTCACTTAAAAGCACTTAAGCCACTTTTAAGATCACTTAAGTTACTTAAGAACCACTTAAGTGACTTTAAAACCATTCAAGTTACCTTTAAATCACTCAAACCACTTTAGAACCACTTAAATCACTTTAGACCCACTAAAGTCACTTGAAAACCACCTAAAGTCACTTGAAAACCACTTAAATCACTTTAGAACCACTTAAGTCACTTTTGGACCAGTTAAGTTACTTTTAAGACAAGGTAAGTCACTTTTGGGGATCAATTAAGCTGCTTTCAGTCTACATTAGTAACGTGAAGCCTACTGAGATAAATAAGTAAGTATATCGACCCACGACCCTCGGTCAGGCGGCCGTGGACTGCGTGGCGCGACCCCCCATGCCGGGGGAACCTTCATACGACCTCTGGGCACAGGAGAAGACTTCTGTACTGGAGTCACTGAACATGAGAGCTAAAATGATCGTGGAAACTTTCAACAGTATGGAGGGATTCACTTGTAATACTGTGCAGGTAAGAACAAGAAATACTTTGGTCAGTTTAGGTCCACTTAAGATATTTTAGGACCACTTTAGAGGCTTTAGAACCACTTTTGGACCATTTGATTCACTATACTCACTTAGGTCACTTATTCTTCTTCCTAGAACTACTGGAGTCACTTTAGGGCCATTTAAGTTACTTTTTCGGACCATATCAAGACGAGTCATGTTAAATCTACTAGCATAAGTGAGTATAGCGACCCCCATGCCGGGGAAACCTTCATACGACCTCTGGGCGCAAGAGAAGGCTTCTGTACTGGAGTCACTCAACATGAGAGCTAAAATGATTGTGGAGACTTTCAACAGTATGGAAGGATTCACTTGCAATACTGTGCAGGTGAGATTCTATAATATACGTCACTTAAAAGCATTTTAGTCGCATTAGGATCACTTCAGTCACTTTTAAGATCACTTAAGTTACTTCACAACCACTAAAGTGACTTTAAAACCACCTAAATCACTTTTGAACTACTTAAGTCACTTTTGAACTACTACTACTACTTAAGTTACTTTTTAAGATCACGTAAGCTACTTTTGGCGACCGGTTAAGCAACATAAGTAACTTGAAGCCCACTGAGATAAATAAGTAAGTATATCGACCACAACCCTCGGTCAGGCGGCCGTGGACTGCGTGGCGCGACCCCCCATGCCGGGGGAACCCTCATACGACCTCTGGGCAAAGGAGAAGGCTTCTGTATTGGAGTCACTGAATATGAGGGCCAAGATGATTGTCGAGACTTTTAACAGTATGGAGGGATTCACTTGCAATACTGTGCAGGTAATTTTTAGTACCATATAAGTCACTTTAAGACCATTTAAGTTACTTTAGGACCCTGCTTTCAGACTACGAACTTAAGCCTACAAAAGTAAGTAAGAATACCGACCCCCCATGCCGGGGGAACCCTCATACGACCTCTGGGCACAGGAGAAGGCTTCTGTATTGGAGTCACTGAATATGAGGGCCAAGATGATGGTAAACGTTCAATAGTATGGAGGGCTTCACTTGCAATACTGTGCAGGTAAGATGCTTAGAACCACTTACATCAATTTAGAATCACGTCACTTTAAATAGCACTTAAGTAACTTTAGAGTTACTCTGCCCCACAATCCTCGTTCAGGCGGTCGTGGACTGCGTGGCTGAGGGCCAAAGTGATTGTGGAAACGTTCAATAGTATGGAGGGTTTTACCTGTAATACTATTCAGGTGAGATTTATACTAACATCACTCTAGAATCACCAATTTATGACCAGACCCAATTATACCAGTTTATAACCAACCACGGTAAAACAAGCCACCTAAATGGGGTCTAAAGGATGCAACTGCGGATCACCTGACCAAATCTTAGCCCATGTTGTGAACGAATGTCGACTGCCTCTTTATCCCAGTGGTAATCAGTCTAATCTTCAGACTCAGAGAGCTGATCAAAATTTACCTTTGTGTTTATTTTATTTTTCTCTTCCTTTTATTGATTGTAATATGACACTGTCACTTGCTTACACTAAATTGCGTTTCCACACACACGCATAAACTCGTACTATTTTATATTACATTACCACTACACACTACATTTACACATTTACACCTATCACAACACGAACACTCGCAACGTTCACTCTGGGGTAATGGCTGAAAACCAGTGCTGCCCTCTTTTGGGTGTTTTATGCACTGAGCCTTGGCCCTTTGCATCGATGCAGCACACATGTGCCTTTAACTATGTATAAGTTTTATTGTAATTAAAATGTATCTTTTATTTTATTGCTAAATGTATGTGTGTGTTGTATTATTATGCAATAAACGTATTATCTATACCCCAGGTCATAATTCCTGCGAGTAGTTTGACAGTTGGTGACACTTGGGTGATACCATATTACGACCAGTGCTGTATGTATCGATAAAATAAATATTTTCATTTTTGGAATCTAGGCTTTTTCTCCCAGTAAAGTGCGCTGCTCAAAATAGATGGTATTGCGTACTTTTGGCGATGTACCTACCAGTTTTCAAAAATTATGTGTATTTTGCATATGAAATGGATTGTACGACGTTCTCTACAATCGGGATTTCAAATAAAACTACATTTTTCTTGCCATCGATATCAAATGGAACCTTCTTATATGATGGCATTTGTATCTATGAAATCTTCATGAATTATGGCATAAGTATCAATGTTAAAAAGTAAACTGTCATTCATATCCGTCATAAAACCAAAACAAACTACAAAAAACATAAACATTGTATTTCTTTGTATCTAAATGGGTATATATTTGATTCCCTAGAATATTTTACACTTATCTTTGCATTGAATTACATTTAGAACCTCAATTTTATTAAAAAAGAACTTCATTTGCACATGTTGTATACTGTATTGTACTGATTTAGACGCAAAAAACACATACACCATTTTCTTCGATAAGAAACTCAAAAAATCACATAAAACTAACTGTTGTAGTTATCGCAAACATTGTTCACGAATTCACGATCCTTTGTTCTGGTAAAATATGTAACAACCAATAAAAATCGAAAAATATCGGTAAAATAATTTAGAAAGCGTAAAGTAAACAAATCAAATTGTCAAACATAATACTTGACAGACATATTTTTATTGCATCTAAAGAGTTTTTTCCTGAGGTTGCATTTATAGATTAGGTAGAGTAGGTAGAGGTTGGTAGAAAAAGTATTTGAAAAGTGTGAATTTAAAGGCTCCCGTAGACAGGACGTAACACGTTGCGTGTATGTCTACGCAAGTCCAAGTTCTGTAGCGGCCCAGTAGCGGTAAAACCCAGAATCTCAGGCTATGGGAAACGGTCCCAGTTAATTTTCACTTGATAATTTACGAAATAAAAGAAGTTTAAAGGATATTGGCCAAAGTGGACCAAATAGCGACCAGTATTGAGACATAGTGCATAATGTTCCTAAGGCTAATACTACTCTAAAACCCAAACCACATCAAAATCCGTCGCTGGAGTCTTGAGAAAAATGACATTATATTTCAGGTTTCCCATCAACGAAAAATCATAGCCAACAGCTTATTTCTAGAATAAAATACAGTAAACATTGAATCAATCAACCACTTTAATCAGTCTATTACTTCCTGAATAGCTATTACCCGGGTGTTACTCAGGGTGTTGTTTTATTTACCAATCCAAAATATTTTGACCTCCCGTAGTAACTCAAATCAGCTGATCGGCAATTTTGTATGGGAGGTCCAAATTTTTTATTCATATTTCGACCTATGTTCCTTGGGGAAAGTTGTTCCTTATCACACGCCGGTTCTGAGTTTTCGCTATCGGTCACTAGTAAAATTTCACCCTATATAATGACACCGCAATGTATATGTCGCAGTACGATGGCAGAATTAGGTTTTTGGATAAAAATCCTAGGATTTTGGCCGAAATCCTAGATTTACTTAGTATTATGGCTTTTTTGCATTTTGGGGGAACTTCTTCTTCTTCGAGTGGTACGCCAAGTCGCCCAACGACCCGATGAACCCTGGTGTCGGAGTTTTTAAACCGCCTACTGCAAGCAGCATGCCTCTGACATGGTTGTGTAACGACTGCCGTCTAAGTGATCATAGAGAGCAATCGGTACCGACGGCTTAACATGCCCGTGTAGTTTGGGCATACACCTCGAAAGGCAAGAGGTAGTATTGAACGTTCTGGATGGTGGTAAATAGCGTCAGATGCACTGGAGGGCGTGAGTAGCGTCGGACACTCTGGAGGATGAAAGATAACGGGCATTAGATTTTCTGGGGTTCCGACACTACCCCCTGTCCTCCAGGGTGTCCAATGCTACCACCAATCTATCTCTCTCTACGCTCTACTGACGCTCCCTCCTGCCCTCCCGGGCATCCGAGGCAATCCTGCTGTTCAGGCTGTCCGATGTTACGCTCCGTCCTTCAGTGTGTCAAATGCCTTCATGGTGTCTAAGTCTACCCTCAAAAGATCAGAGGGAGTCGCATAAAGTACCTCTCCACTTCTCGTTTCCCCGAACCACATGCGCACGGTAAGACGTCTCGGTCCCGATTGCTTTCTATGATCACGGTCGTTACACAACCATGTCAGAGGCCTGCTACTTGCAGTAGGCGGTTTAAAAACTTTCATACCAGGGTTCATCGGGTCGTTGGGCGACTTGGTGTACCACTCGAAGACAAAGAAGTTCCAACGAAATGCAAAACAAGCCATAATACTAAACAAATCTAGGATTTCGGCCAAAATCCTAGTTTTTTGGTCAAAATCCTAGGTTTTTGGCCAAAAACCTGGATCAGCTAAATACGATGGCCGAAGGAAGTCTACGATTTTGCCATATGCCGGCTTTTGGCCAAAAACCATTCTGCCATCGTACTGCGTGCGACATATATATCGATGTTTAGTCTTTTGTTTGGGAAATCATCCGCAAGAGACCTGGCCTTATAGATCCTAACAACAAAATAAATTGAACACTACACTCATATCGATAGTAAAATATCGACATTTACCCCAACACTATTTTTTTTCTCTTTGAGGTGGCATCACTCCAAATGTCAAACTTGTGTCAAACTACTCGCAGGAATTATGGCCGGGACTATATCTATCTATCTATCAAAAAGCCTTGACATAGACGTTTGATCTAAACAGGGATTGGCATACGATATGATATGAATAATAATTGTTTATCTTATTTCCAGGGAGCTATGTACGCGTTCCCGCGGATCGACCTGCCCCCCAAGGCCATCGAGGCGGCCAAGCAGGCGGGGCAGGCGCCCGACGTGTTCTACGCGTTCAGACTGCTTGAGGAGACCGGTGAGATATTGTTACAGGGAGCTATGTAGGATCGACCTGCCTCCTAAAGCTATAGAGAGCCAAGCAGGCGGGGCAGGCGCCCGACGTGTTCTACGCGTTCAGACTGCTTGAGGAGACCGGTGAGATATTGTTACAGGGAGCTATGTAGGATCGACCTGCCTCTTACAGCTATAGAGAGCCAAGCAGGCGGGGCAGGCGCCCGACGTGTTCTACGCGTTCAGACTGCTTGAGGAGACCGGTGAGATATTGTTACAGGGAGCTATGTAGGATCGACCTGCCTCCTAAAGCTATAGAGAGCCAAGCAGGCGGGGCAGGCGCCCGATGTGTTCTACGCGTTCAGACTGCTTGAGGAGACCGGTGAGATATTGTTACAGGGAGCTATGTAGGATCGACCTGCCTCCTAAAGCTATAGAGAGCCAAGCAGGCGGGGCAGGCGCCCGACGTGTTCTACGCGTTCAGGCTGCTTGAGGAGACCGGTGAGATATTGTTACAGGGAGCTATGCAACGAATCTACAAGCCACAATTCTACAGGCGTTATTCGATGTACATTGCGTAGTCGGTTATAGTCCGACAACTTCGTGCGCGACCTTCCTGCGGGGTACAGACGGTAGGGGGGCGAGGAAGTCATTTTAATAAAACGTGCGGCGCGGATGCGCGCGTCTCCCTTCCCCGCTACACCTCCCGCTACCCGCTGCCATCTCTCCCCCCAACGTCTGTCACCCCTAGGGAAGGTCGCGCACGAAGTTGTCGGACTATAGCCATTATGATCTGATTATTAAACCAGCTACGCAGTGTACATCGAAATTGAATTAGAATAGAATTGTAGCCTGTAGTTTCATAACATCGGGTACAGGGAGCTATGTACGCGTTCCCGCGGATCGACCTGCCCCCCAAGGCCATCGAGGCGGCCAAGCAGGCGGGGCAGGCGCCCGACGTGTTCTACGCGTTCAGACTGCTTGAGGAGACCGGTGAGATATTGTTACAGGGAGCTATGTAGGATCGACCTGCCTCTTACAGCTATAGAGAGCCAAGCAGGCGGGGCAGGCGCCCGACGTGTTCTACGCGTTCAGACTGCTTGAGGAGACCGGTGAGATATTGTTACAGGGAGCTATGTAGGATCGACCTGCCTCTTACAGCTATAGAGAGCCAAGCAGGCGGGGCAGGCGCCCGACGTGTTCTACGCGTTCAGACTGCTTGAGGAGACCGGTGAGATATTGTTACAGGGAGCTATGTAGGATCGACCTGCCTCCTAAAGCTATAGAGAGCCAAGCAGGCGGGGCAGGCGCCCGACGTGTTCTACGCGTTCAGACTGCTTGAGGAGACCGGTGAGATATTGTTACAGGGAGCTATGTAGGATCGACCTGCCTCTTACAGCTATAGAGAGCCAAGCAGGCGGGGCAGGCGCCCGACGTGTTCTACGCGTTCAGACTGCTTGAGGAGACCGGTGAGATATTGTTACAGGGAGCTATGTAGGATCGACCTGCCTCTTACAGCTATAGAGAGCCAAGCAGGCGGGGCAGGCGCCCGACGTGTTCTACGCGTTCAGACTGCTTGAGGAGACCGGTGAGATATTGTTACAGGGAGCTATGTAGGATCGACCTGCCTCTTACAGCTATAGAGAGCCAAGCAGGCGGGGCAGGCGCCCGACGTGTTCTACGCGTTCAGACTGCTTGAGGAGACCGGTGAGATATTGTTACAGGGAGCTATGTAGGATCGACCTGCCTCTTACAGCTATAGAGAGCCAAGCAGGCGGGGCAGGCGCCCGACGTGTTCTACGCGTTCAGACTGCTTGAGGAGACCGGTGAGATATTGTTACAGGGAGCTATGTAGGATCGACCTGCCTCCTAAAGCTATAGAGAGCCAAGCAGGCGGGGCAGGCGCCCGACGTGTTCTACGCGTTCAGACTGCTTGAGGAGACCGGTGAGATATTGTTACAGGGAGCTATGTAGGATCGACCTGCCTCTTACAGCTATAGAGAGCCAAGCAGGCGGGGCAGGCGCCCGACGTGTTCTACGCGTTCAGACTGCTTGAGGAGACCGGTGAGATATTGTTACAGGGAGCTATGTAGGATCGACCTGCCTCTTACAGCTATAGAGAGCCAAGCAGGCGGGGCAGGCGCCCGACGTGTTCTACGCGTTCAGACTGCTTGAGGAGACCGGTGAGATATTGTTACAGGGAGCTATGTAGGATCGACCTGCCTCCTAAAGCTATAGAGAGCCAAGCAGGCGGGGCAGGCGCCCGACGTGTTCTACGCGTTCAGACTGCTTGAGGAGACCGGTGAGATATTGTTACAGGGAGCTATGTAGGATCGACCTGCCTCCTAAAGCTATAGAGAGCCAAGCAGGCGGGGCAGGCGCCCGACGTGTTCTACGCGTTCAGACTGCTTGAGGAGACCGGTGAGATATAATAAGTTTTTTTCTCCAATTTGCTCAGAAATGGCTTCATTACTTTAAAAAAAGAATACGTCAATGGGCTCATTTATGTTGTCAAGGCGCAGAGGACTGTAATAGAAATTGCCGGACTAGGCCGGTAAAGAAAAGGTTCTTTAACTTCACACTTTCGTGATAAGGTGTTTTATAGATCACAATTTGTTTGAAGTTTGAAGGCTGAATGTGAATTTCCCGCGCATTCTTTATGAAACGGAACGTAAGCAAAACTAGCGCATGCGCTTTGCGAACTTTAGAAGTTGTGAAGTGTCAATTTTGTCACGATTTAAATGTTTATTATTTATGTTTCCTTGCAAATTGGAGAAAAGCACTATACAATCCGCGGCCGAAATAACAATTTCTGGTCTCGTTTACTTTAGAAAGCCTCGACTTCGTCTCGGCCTTCCAATGCCACTCGACCGGAAATTGCTATATACTCGGCCTGTGACGTAATGTACTATTACTGCTTCTAGTGACAGCCGATGTGGCGCAATGGTTAGTACGACTGCCTGCAACTGCAATTCCCGGTGGGGTCACTCATAAAGTTAACATTTATCACTTTCTGAATTTGTTCCTAGTCTGGTTAGGACATTGCAGGCAGAACTACCTGATTGTCCGAAAAGCAAGATGGTTTCGTGCTTCGATGCCAGCTGCTGTCTATGATCTTGATAATTTAAACGGCGGTCGTTACGCAAAACCATGTCAGACTTGCAGTAGGCGGTTAAAGAACTAACACCAGGGTTCATCGGGTCATTAGACAATTTGGTGTCCCATTCGAAGAAGAAGACTGCTTCTAGTTCCGGTGTTGACAAATCCACTGGGTTTTTTAATCCAGACGCTGGCTGGCTAAATGATGATGATTTCTCCAACTGATTTTGGCAAAGCGAAACCTTGTTCTTTTTCTACTCCTGCTCTGGCTAAATATGAATACTTATGACGGCGTAACCCCTCGAAAAAGATTGTTGTTGAAAAACTAGCTAGTTGTATTTAGGAATAGGAATAGGATATAGGCGATCCAAAATGTCCGGCGCTACCATTTACCCTCTAGAGCTACGTCACTGCCGCCTTAAACATTTTTGACTTTGCCAAACCAGTTTATCCTAAAGTGTACTTATTCATTTTAGGCTCAACTATTTCAGCCTAGGACTAACTAGTTAAGCCCTTATTACACCTTCCTAAATTCAGTCGCCTAAATGATTCAGTCACTAAATTCAGAAAAGTGCAATAGCATTTAGAAAGGTAGGTGTCTAAATTTAGGAAAAAGTACGGCTACTGACTCACTAAATTAATTAGGAACCTAATTAGAATCGAATTTAGGAAGGTGTGATCGCGTTTAGTCATTTCAGTCGGTGTCCAGCACTTCCCGAGAGTGGATGTGTCGCTCGTTTTCTCTGCGAGTGTTCGAGATGGCGACGAAGGAAAAAGAAATTTTAGGCTCTAAAAATATGCTATAAAGATATGCCATATCTTTGGAATAAAAGTGATAAAAATAACATGAATAACCGGTTCTAAAACAGATATTATATTCATACTTGATAACTTTTCGCGAAGTAGAAAAATTCCTTGATTTACGTCTTTCTTTTTCTTTTCTTTATTTTGATTGACCCAATGGCCAGGGTCACAGCGAGGCCAATTTTTTGGTGTTTGGACAATGCTGGTGCCATTTTAGTAAACATCCGCCTTCGTTGCGTTTCAGCAGGCAAATGATTTAGTAACTAAATTTAGAACAGTGTGATTAGAAGCTTCTAATTTCGTTCCTTTTCTGAATCCTAATTTAGGCGACTGAATTTAGGCAGGTGTAATAAGCACTTTAGTCTAAACCGGTTTATCCAATCACATTTAGGATAAAACTACTTTGGCCTAGAAAGAACTAGTTTATCCGAAAATCGGGTTTGGTTTATAATTAAATTCTAAACTGTATTCCAGGTATCTGCGTGGTGCCTGGTTCCGGGTTCGGGCAGCGCCCCGGCACGCACCACTTCCGCACCACCATCCTCCCGCAACCTGCATTACTGAAAGAAATGCTGGAGATATTCCAGAAGTTCCACACCAAGTTCGCCAAGGAGTTCTCCTAAACTACACTAAGTAGAATAATTGCCCTTCGATAGACTATCGCTAAAGTTCACGCTATCGATGGTATCGATAGTTCAAATGCAATAATAGTTTCTCAAGATTGAAAAACTGTCTGACATTGGCTCAACGCCATCTATCGATGATTTTACTACTATAGTTTTATTTTAATTTGCTATAAAAAAGGCCTCATTCTATCGATTGTTTTTAAATCAATACTATCGATAGAATTGCAACTTTTCGATAATATTGCTACAGTTTGAACTATCGATAGCATTGATACTATCTATAGATTTATCGATTGGTTTTTCGAATGACAATCGATAGCAAAACTAACGATGGTTCGACAACACTAATACCAAGTATGAAACAAGGAAATACAGTGCACACTCCACATTATCATATAAAATACACGGTGAAAATTGACGATACATTATGAGATTAACGGAAACACAGATGTGGTCGGTAAAGTACCAGCAGCGGAACGACCTACACATTGCTACAGTATAAAAACCTGCCTAGTGAATAAGATATATTATGAATATTGTATACTACGTGCGCGATCTGATTTCAGCCGCTGTCATACAATTTTCGCATTCGAATGCAATCAGATCACGCGCACTTAAAAATCAGTAATCACACTGCGTTTTGTAAGGATCGCTACACTGCTGCCATTTTATATGATTTTCAAAATGTTTGCGATACACGATAAAAAGTCAACTTTTTGCAACAAACTTCTTTAAATCCAAAGGTATTACAGTACATAATATTTTGTCCTGTGATGTGAACTGAACTGTGGTTTAATTTCTTTGTGAAATCGTCTTCGGCATGAATCGAAAACTTTCAGAAAGAAATTCATGTTAATTTATCATATCGATTGATAAATTATAGGTATGATTTAAAAAATATGATTGTACCTACTGTCAAAATTCACAGGCAAAATAGGCAGCTATTCGGTTTTTCAGTGTTGTGAAATCACTCAAAATCTACACATAATAGTCCACTACGCAAAGCGTTTGCACACAGAACTGTTCAATAGATTACAATTTTAATTAAGTGCCATATTACTCATATTAAACAGAAATTACTTAAATATAAGTCGAGTCGGAGTTATTATTGTAAGAATAATTATAGTTATCACAAGAAATCGAGAAAAGACCATTGATTGTAAAATACTAGTGTGAATTAGGTAACAATCGAAGTACCTTTAAATGATAAATTGGCTGTTAATCTGACATTGTTGTAGATGTAGTTTGTTTTCGTTTGACGATTATTTGAATTTATCGAAGTTTCGGTTTTGAATTGGCGTTGGATTCGAAATCTACGTCGGGAATCTAGTCCCTTTGAGAAGCACACGCCCAGTTATCTTGACCTTTATTTAGTCTTGTTTGGCCTTATTTAGTTTTATTTGGTTCTGTTTGGCCTTATTCTATTTTATCTAATTTGGTTACGCCTTAGTTTAGTAGCCAGCATAGTCACCGTTATTGATTTTTATAATAATAATAATAATAAAATATTTTCCCCGAAAGGGTGAATAAAATTTCATACAATAACTACTATAATAATAATAATTTATTTTCAGACACAAGATCCACAAGAAACAGTACATACTATGGAAATAAAATATCTTATATACTAAAAAAACATACATTTTATGACCTATTTCCAAATAAGTGGTCACATTTTTTGTCATAATGAGACAAATTTTGTCACACGTAAATTCTAGTCTCTTTGGGCCTAGTCTTGGTCAGAAATAACTGAACATTTTTTTTTATCGGAGTACTTTTAGTGACGGGTGTGTGCTTCTACGACAAATAAATCATAAAAAATATTGCCCTATTGTGTAATAATCAAACAATCAACTTACTTCTAAGCCTACCCTTAGTTGTAAGATCAATATTATATCGCTATGTAAGATCAACATTTAAACTTGCATTTGAAATTACTTTGATATTATTTTACTTAGAAAATGGCCTCAATTCCGGCAAACATTTGTTATTGTTTCTATCATCATCGGAAAAAATCATTTAAGACCGCAAAGTAGCGTCACTTTGACTAACTTTCTCTTAATTTGAGTAAGTGTTTCGTCAGAATTGCGGCCAATACACCAGCATAAGTAGTTTTAAACAGACATTTAGCGATGATTTTGGTAGGAATGTAAAGCAATAGGGATTGTTGTAGTTGAGTTTTGTTGAGAACAGTTGTGTAGTGCGCGACATTCCTGTAGGGCACCTGTAGTGGCTAAGCTAAGGATTTTGTTATACTGTTATGTATTGTTACATTTAATAAACTTATGAAATTATAAACGTTTCTTTTTATTAAGGAGGATACCCACGTATTTTCATACAAACGTATTCCCTTATTTTCTTCCCAAATAATGCAAACCATGCTCCTATTTTTTTTATGGAAAAGAAAATTGCTCATACTTTCTTCTCGTAATTATACCGGGAGTAACGGAAAGGGTATTACAAGCCGAAAGGAGGTCAAGGTACTCATGAAACTGAACAACTTTCCCCATGGAACATGGGTCGAAATATGAAAAAAAATTTGGGCCTCCCATATAGTAAATCAATTAGCTGATCGGCAATTTTGTATGGGAGGTCCAAATTTTTTTTTCATATTTCGACCCATGTTCCATGAGGAAAGTTGTTCAGTTTCATGAGTACCTTGACCTCCTTTCGGCTTGTAATACCCTTTCTGTTACTCCCGGTATTTAAAAAAAATATGCCTGAATGTAATAAAAAGAATTAAGATAGGCTTAAAAACCAAGCGACGCGACAACGACGCGCGTCGTTGTCGCCGTCAAATTTTGACGGCGTCGTTGTCGCTGCGGTCTTGTAGAAAAACCCGACCGCATCCCATACA
Organism: Phthorimaea operculella; assembly: GCA_024500475.1. Lineage (NCBI taxonomy): Eukaryota > Metazoa > Arthropoda > Insecta > Lepidoptera > Gelechiidae > Phthorimaea > Phthorimaea operculella. The sequence goes on from JANFCV010000234.1 coordinate 452,210, forward strand.
AACTCTAAGCTTCTCAGCGCGCTGTCAACGTGACGGCGTCGTGGCGCGCCGCAACGACGCCGTCGCTCGGTTTTTCTGGTTCCCCATACAAACCAGTCATTTGACAGCGGCAACGACGCGCGTCGTTGTCGCTGTCGCTTGGTTTTTAAGCCCACCTTTATAGCATTTATAGCTCTACATTATTCCGAAAGTAAATAGGGGAATAGGAATACATTTGTATGACAACTTGACTTGCCCCCCAGCCAGACATAGCAATCGCAATACGCAATACTCTCTGGATATTATTATTATCTGTGTCTCTGGTAGGTACCTATTCACAGAACAACGATGAACCATGAACCATCAAACTATCCGCACAAGATCCGCACCTTCAGTCACAAATTAGGAAAACGGCGGTGCTTCAGTGGTGTTTAGTTTCTTAATAATCCACTAGAGGTCGGCTTTTACTAACAGGGAAGTTATAAAGCAACGTTCAGTCAGCTATTTTTGCAACAAACGGAGCACATACTTTATTTTACACTATGTGTGTTGGAGATTACCCACGATAGGTTTTAATTTATGCTCTATTTACTTATTAAATATGTTTTGCAGATGAGACTGAAGAGACTCATTTAATGATGTTTTGAACGGGGAGTCCCGTGCTACGTCTGACCTTTTACTTCACCCCATAGATGCCGAAAGGTCAAAACCTACGGTCAAAACAGATAGCTTGGGTTGTGAAGGGATTCACCGGCAGAGGGAGTTACCTTCCTATCATCTCATGAAATGGCAAGTGTTATACCCACGAAGTAAATAAAAGCGTGCATCTGATCGCGTAAATAACCATAACAGTACTTAGTTTACATCTACTAAGTCACGCTTCTTCTTGTTTATCTTTAAGACACTGATACAGTTCTAATTGTCGCATTGGAAAACTGCATTTACATGCAAATAATCATAGCAATTTCCAAACAAAACAACTTCCTACTCCTTACTCTATTCTAGTCTAAGCGGGTGATGAAGATCGTCGCCTAAACAGAACTCTTGTCTTAGTAGAGAACTAGAGATAGCCGTTTTCTAGTTTCACACGTGACTGGATCTTTTGTAACTGAGAAAAATACCTACCTAAGTAACTAAACTAGAGTCAGTTAAGATAAAAATTCGGGACAAATTGAGAACCTCGCCCTGTGTTTTTTCGTCGATTAAAAACTATTCCTCAAGAAAGTGTTGAAAATGAAGTTGGAAGGAGCACTGACAGAAAAGACGGTGAACCAGCGCATGTTAAGCATCGACTACGCCTGCCGGGGACCGATCCTCGAACGCACTGAGCAAATCGAAAGGGAGATTGAAAAGGTATTGTTTTTGATTTGTTGGTTTCATTTGTTGAACAAAATATGAACAGTCTTTTAACGAGTCTCCTATGTCTGGATGCCTTCTCAACGTGCATAGAATCCCCATGCCCGAAACTAAAGATACATTTAAAATCTTCATCTGATTTTAATAATATGTTGTTTGCGTTCTATCGTTATTCTGTTGCGTAGCCGTCCCGAAGCTTCTGCGTAGCTATCTCGTAGCTTCTGCGTAGCCATCCCGTAGCTTCTGCGCAGCCATCCCGTAGCTTTTGCGTAGCCATCCTGTAGCTTGGGACGGAACGGGAAAGTAAATCGTGTTACTCGAAGCCCGTATCTGTCGGTGTATCCAAATATTTTTTTGTTTCGTTGTCATAAAGGTCACTAATTTTGAATTGCAACAAATGGATATGAATTATTTTGTGCAGTTGTGGATTCGCTCTGGTGGTTGAAATACCAATGTAAAATGTTACAACAAGCAAAGTTAGTGAGGTTATTTAAAGCATGAATGCAAATGTAATCAAAACTTTGTTAATGTTCTATCAAATTAATACATAGAGTTGTAAATTACGGTTGGAATCAAATTTATGAGGTCAAACTAGTTTTGGGGGTGTTTAGTTCCAAACTTTTGCGGTCAGTGAATATTTTGAATCAATATTTTGTTTTCCATTTAAGTTCCATTTTGGGTAGGTACATTCAAGTTAATAGAGTCCAAAGTGTTTAACACAGCCTGAGATTAAAAATTATTTTAAAAATGAATTTGCATCATTGCTACAAGGAGTTGTATCAGTAGGTATACCCATTCAAATATCAATTCAACTGTACCAACACTCAGAATAACTGCTAGCATAGCAGGTGCTATAAATGGAAAGTGAAGTGCTGCTAATAGTCTCTAACTACTTACCCAAAACTTAAAGCGCAAAATAATTCCACACAGAGGAATCATCGACATTTACATTATACAGGATGTTAGGAAAAGTAGTACGTTTCTTCAAACCACACGTTCTATAGGTATAATTTAGTGTGTTAAGGGTGTTCAACGATTTGTAAAAAATATAGAAGATATTAAATATTTTTCAAAAGCACCATTCCTTAGCCGCCGCTTTTATATCGGTAAAAGGATAGACAGACAATAATGTAAACTTTAAACCAAAGGTAGTACAACCACTTGACCATCTCACAGTCATAATACCACGTAATATACGACATCAAAGCGCCGTCCTTGATAACTGCTTAAAAATTTACCGTGTTTTCCGACGCACAGAGCTCGTCCCGGCTCCCGGGCACCCGCCAGTAATATTTAAACGGCTCATACGAACCTTTTACATTACCTACACCAAATGAAATGGAAACTCTGCTTTATGAGATGATAACTTACATTTCGAGAGGCTATGTTCCCGTTTTATTGCGTAATAAGATGGCGGATTATTTTTTCTCATGTCGAATGGCGGGTAGGAGCAATAAAAACATATTTTCGTGCGTCGGTCTCGCCCCGGGCTGGGGGCTGAGTTATGTGGGGCCAGGACCGGAGCGCACATCTCGACATATTCGAGTTTGCGATTCGGAGACGAATAGGAGGTCACTTGTCTTCATTTGTAAGGCCTTGAGGCGACCCTGTCCCTTCTAGCTAGGTTGATAGTGTTGCCATGTATGCAATCTACTAGTTTCACAAACATTGGCTGATTGGGTAAATCAAATAATAGACATCTGGCCACGAAAGAAAGCCAGGCTGATAGCTTTACGAAATCTGTTTCGTAGCAGTTCGTAGCAGTGACGTAGCTAATGTGACTCCAATGGCTCTACGTACTCTCCGAGTCTTGACGAATCCTTGAAGATACCTGCCTTATGCCTCGCGAAGATTTGATCCAGCTCGTCTTGCATTATAGTAGCGTCGTCGACTTTTCAACAGTTTTTTGGTAGAAGACCACAGAACTAAGTTCTTTCCACTATAAGTACCTATAACAAGAAAGAGCTTAGAAAGTGGTACTATACATTGTTTTAAAAATGTGTGAGGGGAACGTACTTGTTCAAAATAATACAAAAGATACTTCTGAACCCAAAAGTTCAGGTCACGAGAGACTGAATTTTAGATTGCGACCTGGCAATACCAACCAGGGGTGGGGGTGTAAGTTATGTGTAGTTCGACGCAATAAGGGAGATTTATCTTCGTGTTTGTGTTTGTTCGTAGTTGTTCGGTTTGCTCCCGACCGCCGTCAGCGCCGTCGCCCGCATCTGACGCCGCGACCACCGCCAAATAACTTACTAACTTAACTACCAACCTTCTTTACATTGTATTAGTTACAGCTTATACTGTGGTAGGTGCATTGCTGTATGTGATTGTAAAACTGTGATAAACGAGCCAAGCAGAAGCGTCATTGGATATCAGATGCCGCGACCGCCGTCGCCCGCATCTGACGCCGCGACCGCAAAATAACTTACTAACTACCTACCAGCACAAATTAGGGAAACTGCGGGCGGGGCGCCCTTACAGATGGCTCACTCAGCACTTGTGACGATTTTGACGCTTACTGACTTTAATTGGAAATAACTGGAAACTCGGGGGAACTCAACATAATTTTAAGAAGACGTCATATTTCTTGTATTAAAATTGGCTCAGAATCATATCAGATTTTGCTTATGTTACGAATGATACTCTTTTACTTTGAGATTTTTGACAGTAGCAACCCTGGCTATACCGGGAGTAACAGAAAGGGTATTACAAGTCGAAAGGAGGTGAAGGTACTCATAAAACTGAACAACTTTTCCCATGGAACATGGGTCGAAATATAAAAAAAAATTTGGACCTCCCATAGTAAATTAGTCAGCTGATCGGTGATTTTGTATGGAAGGTCCAAATTTTTTTTTCATATTTCGTCCCATGTTCCATGGGGAAAGTTGTTCAGTTTCATGAGTACCTTCACCTCCTTTCGGCTTGTAATACCCTTTCTGTTACTCCCTGTATATCAATAAGCGATGACAAGTTCGCGGAAATCCTCAGTAGGGTCGAGTGAACCTTCTGTAAACTCTCTATCTACCAACCTTCTTCTCATTGTAGTGGTTACAAAATTGTGGTTGTTGTACGTAGCTGTATTCGTTTCGAAGGCTGTGATAATACGTGAAACAGAAGCATCAATAGATATCTTATGCCTGCGGCCAATGCTTTACTAACTACCGACTTTCTCTCCCTAGTTGAGCCTACTGCATACGTCTCGTGTTTTGCTCTACATTGCTGTATTTGCTGCTAAGGGTAAAAAACGCTTCATACAGGAGCATCAGTGGACGTCTCTAATGAAACATTAGCTTGAAATCACACTTTGAGGTAGTTATGAGTAGAGGCATCGGTCCTCAGAAAGGTCCTCAGGCTTACAACTGAGGCATACATAACCTGCTTACAAATTACTTATTCCTGTTTTGATGAAGGTAGCTTTAGGGCTAGTTTGTGTTTTGTAAGTCGAAGTAACGTTTACTCTATAGGTTGTTGAGGAAAGGGGGTATATATCAAATTATAACAACGAATAAGGCAATGCAAAAGGGCAAAAATATGTTTACGACACTACATCATGCTATGAATAGATAAAAGTTTTTTTTTTTCAGAGAAAAACGTAGCTATCGGGGCTCTGTGGCGATGGTCAATATTTGTCTACGAGTTATTTTTCGGGCTTTTAGTGGAATACTTAATTCGAAATTGCTTTTAGTTTTAGCAAAGCCACCACCGCTGTAGTCGTTCAATGGATTAAATAAATAAAAACGTACAAATCGGATTTAATACTTTCAAAGCTAACAAATTCGCACCTAAAAATAAGCGCCTGCCTACCAACCTAATACGTCTGGAGCACTAGAAAACATCTGATTGCACGTAATTTTCAGTAGGTAACCAGTCACAAACTTCCAGAAGTTTTCCCTAAAGACCTGCTGCTGCAGCTTGCAGGTCATCAGTCGCCCCGCCATCGCCCCCGGGGGCTTATCCAGCTGGAGGGAACTTTAAACACTTCTCATTATAACTCCGTCTTGGGTTGCATATAGGGTGTTATGGGAATAATTTTAATGCACAATTTTAAATAAGAAAGAGGTATATTGAAACTGGAATATGCCTCTAATTGCCTAAGTAGGTTTTCGTTCATTGTTTCGTTCACTGCTGGACATCTGCCTCTCGTTGGCACCTCCATGGCAAGTCCATAGCCCACGATTTTGAGCTGACTGTATGTACCTAATCAAAAGCTGCGCTTATTCCTTGCATACTTGCTCTATTGTAAACAGCGAGCTATGTGTCCCATACATTGTTGTTTAACTTCAGAAAGTTGAAGCTGTCTGGAACATTGCAAAAGGATAACTGACTAAACTAACTCCACTGACTCAGCGACCCAAAGAGGATCTTGGCCTCCGAAACAAGCTCTCTCCACAAAAAGATAAAAACTACTATTCCAGGAAAAAATACAAAGTGAATTGCATCGAGCTACATTCTGTATGTCCCCAAACCCCGGCGGTATTTCCGGTAAAACCTCAACCAGGTCGGCTCGGTGGATGCTCCGTCATCGTTCCCTAGGGAGCAATCGCTCCATTGCCGTCTCCCGGTCTTAATTACACCCGCCCCCCCTTTTCCCCTGTCGGGTAGGTACCTTCCCTCACGTACTCACGTGAATTTTGTAGGAAAGTTTATTAAGTAGGTTGGGTTTATCGGGCAGGTACTTTATCCAACCATTACTTAAGGCAATTCCAGACATACAAATCACGCATATAGTCCTTGCGGGGTAGGCAGAGTGTAAACGGCTGTAAAAAACGGCCATTTACATAACTTCTGACATAAGTTTGAGAGTCATTCAGAAGTCAGAAGTGTATCACCATAGTCACAGGTTGTAAGTCTTACGACACCCACCGGAAAAATATGGGGTGATGCTATTCTAAGCCGCACCTACACACAATTCCAAAACCAAAAATAAATCACTCAATTTAGCTTCTTGTTTGATACATTACTTCCATTCATTGCTTTTAACTAATTTCATTACCAATTATGAATTGCCACCTTTAATTCAATTCGACGAAAACGCTTCTCAATCAGAATATTTGCGCAAACAATTATACAGAAATGGATTTCCAAATTGATTCCTGGAAAAGCTATTTCTGCTTATCCTTATAAAGCTTAGGTTCGGTTTGGGTTAAGTAAGTTGCTTAGCAAATCAATCTCTGTTCCAATTTATTGGAAGAAATTACTGCCTACTCACTACTTATCTTTTGTATTGTGATTGTAGAGTAGGTACGAGAAACGTTTTTGTCCCGAAGAAAACTGAATTCATAGAAATCTATTTAGCAGGAAACCAATTTTATTTGCATGTCTGAAATAGGCACACGGTTATTTTATTCAACGGAGGGCAGAAAGATTACAGTCGACGCGAAACGAATTATAGATTTCGAGTTTTGCTAAAGGGCGCCATACACCGGGTCCGTAGTCACGACGTCATCACGCGCGTAAACATGACATTGTATCGTATGGGATTGTATGAGAGGCCGCATACCGTGTGCTACGCGCGTGATTATGCGCACGCATACGTAGGCAGTGTCTGACCGCTCATACAATCCCATACGATACAACATCATCATTTCTACGCGCCATAGACGTCGTAACTACGTGCATGTCACGCATACGGGTCCGGTGTGTGGCGCCCTAAAATTAATAAAGCAATCAAAACACAGAATAAGAAATTAGAAATAGATGTACGGAGTAGGTAAGTAGGTACTTACATTTAACTTAAAATCTCGTACTCGCAAGTTAACTGCTGTTCAACAAACTGAGTTGTGCAGCTTCGTCATTGGTCCCTAGGGAGCCATTCTTCTTTCCTCCCGCTTCTAATTCTAATAGAGAGCAGAGACTTGATCTGTTTTATTACTGGCTGTGCTTTACGAGAGAGTTTTCAGTTTGACTACGGAAGATAGCAATCGTCTGTTCAGATAGACTTCTTAAATTAGTTTTTTGGTTGTTTTTCTTTTCTCTTTCATATTATTAAACAAAAACCCGACTGCGGTTAGTTCAAACTTATACTTTGTGTTTAAAATCCGCAATTTTCAATATATAAATTTTTAAACCCAACCAATTTATGTATTTGGGGTACATAATCAATAGTAATCATATAAGACCAATTAGATTATTAAATTTGAAATTAAGACGAAACAACGTGGACCTTTCATCTTTCGTATCATAAGTATTTTAATGATATGATAATGATTGAAAGGGAAAGGATGGAATAAATAAAAACTTCCAATTTCCTTCTTCCTATTACCTGCAGAAGTCGAAGCAGTACCTACCTACCTTATTATTCATATCCTGACTTATTAAAAGTTAGCTGGAGTTTTATTTCGAAGCTTCCTTTTTCATCGCTCCTTAGAGAGCCATCTCTACATCTAGGGTCTAGGGCTGCCAATAAGTAGTGCATTATTGGTCTGTTTAGATTAGACTTAAAATGCTACTGTAATTCTTATAACGTGTGAAATAAGAAGAATAAACTGCGAAACATAAGTTGAGATTTACTACGAACCATAGAATAGTATTTTTGAATCAGTAGTTTGACATTCGCCAATTTGCTTATACGCTCGAACCATTCTACTACCTACCTACTCAGGTCCATTCATGACAATGGGACATGTGAATGGATTCGAGTAGTAGATCGAACGTGTAATATGGATAACACTGATTCAAAAATACGCCTGCTGGTCATATTTGCCCTTCATTTTGTTCACATAAGCTTTTCAAGCACCTGACCCACTCCGGCTTTATCCGGACGTCCGGCAACCCTATCTCCATCCCGCTCTAATCCACCTTGCACAGTTTAAATGCTGGCTATAAAGTTTACACAGCCCTGGGACTTGTTTTGCCATACATTGCTGGTTAACCTGATTGTATTTTGATGACGGCCGTAGAATAGCCAGCAATGTATGCTAAATCGGACTCTGTTACAGCGTAGCCTAAAAGAGACTTAAATGCTTTATATCCCTCTCTTCAGTGGGATAAAAGGATCCCAGGAAGTTATAATGTCTCAGGAACCGTTTCGTTTCGCTTATATTTGCATAATTTTGTCAGTTAGTCAACAAAAATAAGAAGTATTTTCCTTTGAAGAAATATTTTTGAAAATCTGAATTTTCACTCGTATATAGCGAGATTTTCTGTTTTCACTGTTTCTGGAAAAACTTCAAGCGTATCGAAAAATGTAAGACGTTATTTATTTAAAGATAAAGAAAGTTAGGGGGGAAACACACGTAATTTTCGTTAGTGCGTTAGTTTTGCTCAGAGCTATCGACTGGGTCAGGAAAATGCGCATTTTCCGTCTTAAAGTGCAAATATTAAGACGGAAAATGCGCAGTTTTGACGGATCCCTCTGTCGAACCGTTTAACTGCATGTATGAAAATAAGGTCGACCGAAAAAATGTTGTTCTAACGCATGCGTGACGCATAGCAAAAATAACGCACAAACGGATGGTTCTCGCCTTAATCGTTATTTTATGGCCAATTTTTATTTTTTTAGTACAGTAGCTGTAGTTCTAACATTGTTCCTCGCTTTTCAGTTAAAACAATAACCACAAAAGTACCTTGGACACAGGACAAACGTAAACACATAATATTATTACTCCATCTGACCAAATCCAGTTTACATTGCTGTGTCACAAAATATGCTCTTTTTAACCAGCAATTTTTTAGCTGATATGATGTAGATTTAGTGCGACTGCCAGCAGCGATGCAGTAGGTCCCGGATTCAATTCTCGGTGGGTTACTCATAAAGTTGATATTAATTAATTACCTACATTCCATAATAAATAAAAAAATAAAATAAAAATAAAAATTGTTTATTATCAGACAATTACAGTCCATAGCTTATTAGTAAAGGTACATGACTTATGAAACTATGTTAAGGAAGTTATGTATGTGACTTAATTTTATTATTAACATGTAAAAGAGCATATTGGTGGAACACAGCTGCATCCATTCTGACAATTATAGCACCTACACAGCTTATTAGTGAAACATGTCTTATAATAATATAATAATAAGTGGATTGAAGAGGATAAAGAGAGGCTGAAAGATTTACCTGAAATGGAATTCGATGACATTAGTTTGGACCTGTTGAAAAAAGTTATTGCTAGAACTCATAACTGGAAAGCTACTGGATCTGATAAAATACACAACTACTGGTACAAGAAATTCTCAAGCACACATTCACTCCTTCTCTCACACATCAACACATTTATACAATCACCACAAACTCTCCCAGACTATATTACGCAAGGTGTTACATACATGCTACCTAAAGACGAAACTGACACTGCTAACCCAGCCAAATATAGACCTATAACTTGCCTGCAAAACATCTACAAAATAATCACATCTTGTATTAGCGAAATATTATACCGGCACATTGATGAAAATAACATAATGGCAGAAGAGCAAAAGGGATGTAGAAGACACAGCCAGGGTTGTAAAGAACAACTAACTATTGACGCAGTAGTTTCTCAGCAAGCAAAACTTAGGAAAAGAAATATTTACACTATGTACATCGACTATAAGAAGGCCTATGACTCCGTACCACACTCTTGGCTAATCTACATATTAGAGCACTATAAAATTCACAAAACACTAATACAATTCCTACAAACTACAATGAACAAATGGAAGACAGAACTAAAACTTAAAATCTGTAACGAATCTGTTGAGACAGGACCAATTAATATTAAGAGGGGGATATTCCAGGGAGATGCCTTAAGCCCTCTCTGGTTTTGTCTTGCCCTTAACCCTCTCTCTAAATTACTCAACAATACCAGCAAAGGTTTTAAAATAAAGTTTGACAATGAGCACCAAATCATCTCGCACTTGATGTACATGGACGATATAAAGTTGTTTGGATCCTCACTCTCAGAAATCAATACACTTACAGAAGTTACACAATCCTTCTCGACAGACATCCAAATGCAATTTGGCATTGATAAATGCAAAATGCAATCCGTACGTAAAGGGAAAATAGAAGAAAACTACTATGACCTACAGACGGGAGAAACAATAGACGCTCTTGACCAAACAGAAGGATACAAATACCTAGGATACCAGCAAACGCAGCAAATACAGCAGAAAGAAACTAAGAACTCACTAATCAAAAGATTTAAAGCTAGACTACATAAAATACTACACACCCACCTAAATTCTCGAAACACAGTCAAGGCCATCAATTCGTACGCCGTTCCTATCTTAACATATTCCTTTGGAATTATCCGATGGTCAAAATCTGATCTGATCAAACTTCAAAGATCGATCAATACCCACATGACTCAGCATAGGAAACACCACCCTAGAGCATGCGTACAGAGACAAACCTTACCGAGAATCGAAGGAGGACGCGGATTAATCGACATACAAAACTTGCACAATAGACAAATTAAATCACTCCGTTCATACTTTCACTCCAAAACACAACAATCGTCCATACATCACGCAGTAGTACAAGCCGACGACAAATTAACTCCACTAAACCTAAGAAATAGTACGCTAAACCTGACTGAAATAACCAAAGAACATAAAATTGATACCTGGAAGCAAAAGTCCCTCCACGGCAGACATCGCCTTGATTTGACCAACTCAATTGTTGACAAAGCAGCGTCAAACGCGTGGCTCAAACAAGGCGAACTGTTTCCAGAAACGGAGGGCTTTATGATTGCTATCCAGGATCAAACAATAGACACCAAGAACTATAGAAAACATATAATTCGAGACCCCACTATGCAAAACGACCTCTGCCGACTAGGGATTGCAATCCCGCAGTGCGGGATCCGCAATCCCGCGGGATCCCGCGCCATTTTTGGCCTTGCGGGATCCCGCAACTTCATAACGCGGATCCGCGGACCCCGCATATTGAAAACTAATAGCAAAAATTCAACGTTTATTTCCTAAAAATATGTCCTAACTATCAATACATTCTAAAATATTAGCGTAGAAGCTGAAAGAGCATTTCTTACTTGTATTTCTTTGAGGCGCAGGCTGGGTGATACTCGTAAAACCATTAATACTCTTTGATTAAGAGCATTGTTCTATAACTTATCAGTTATCTAGACATTAGACTGAAAGCGCTCTGACACCAGGGTTTTTGTGTCGTGGAACGACTCGGTGTCCCACATGAAATTAAGAAGTTATCTTCTTCTCACCATGTAGTAAATTGAAAATTTGTTATTTGATAAGTCTAATGAAAGTTAAGTGACTAGAGTGACTAATTTGCCCCCTTATTTTTATTTTTAGGCATTACAATATTAGAATTCATTCATATTATTAAAACAAACTGGCTTAGGGTGTGTCAGATACGCTCACAAATAGGGTTTTCTGGTTTTAATTTTAAGTTTTTCAGCATTACAAAGTTAATTTTAACAGCAGGTAGAAAACCTTTTATATTTTTCTTTAAACTTGATTGATATTTTTCAATATCCGTTAATCGTTATATATATTTTTCATGATTACTTCAGATTGAGACCTATATTATTATTTTTTTCAAATTTATTATAGCCCCCATGTTTTAGTACTTACAGCTGGAACAAATTATGACTCTAAAACGCCCCGTTTAAAATAAATATCTTGAGATAGTAATATTTTCTCCCGAAGGTTTAAAATACCTACGTATTCAACGATACCCTGCTCAATATTGCACACAATAAAAACATATCTTGCCTGTCACATGTATGAGAGAGGGTTTAACAAATTAATATTAGCAGTAGTAAGAATAAAGGGTAAAATTGAACACCCACCACTCTATACACGATATAAATGTAATTTGATTACACTTATCTCAATTTATATTTAGTTATTGTAGCTCCACATGATAGGCATGTTAATTTTTATTATTTTAAAGTCGATTTTTGAAGAAAAATCTGTATTTCAAATAAGGTTTTTAACATGATTACAAAGATGCGGGATCCCGCGGGATCCGCGCGGGATTGGCCCAATCCCGCAATTGAATCCCGCGGGATTCAACCAGGTGCGGGATCGCAATCCCTACTGCCGACACTGCCACAGTAGCCCCGAAACGATCCAACATATAACGGGAGCATGCAAGTCCATTACCCAAACGGACTACAAGCACAGGCATGATCAGGTCGCTGCAATCATTCACCAGTATCTAGCCTTTAAATACAAACTTATAACTGAAACCGTTCCTTACTATAAATACACCCCACAAATAATTCTTGACTCTGATGACTATAAACTTTACTGGGACCGAACCATCATGACTGACAAAACCATACATTGCAATAGACCAGATATCACACTGCACGATAAGAAGAACAAGACTGTATACCTCATTGACATAGCCGTTCCAAATACTCACAATCTTCAAGCAACACACACAGAAAAAGTAACAAAATATGCTGACTTGTCAATTGAGATAAAAACGCAGTGGAGGGTTGAAAGCGTCAAAACAATCCCTGTTGTAATATCTTCGACTGGAGTGATACCACACACATTACACACCAGTTTAAGATCCCTAGACATAAACCCTAAAACCTATATCCAGATGCAAAAAGCTGTTGTGTTGAACACGTGTAGAATCGTGCGCAAGTTTCTATCAGCATCTACACAATAGGGCTTCTTCTTCCTTCATAACAACCTTCATTTTCACTTTGGTCACAAAACCCGTGAAAATGTCGTATCTCCTCCGAAAGGGGTGAATAAAATTTCAAACAATATATAATAATAATAATAAATCCTTTTATTTCAGGCAACGAGGCCCATATAAAATAAAATAAAACTATACAATATGACTTACAATCTAACATAAATACTATAAATAAACTACAATCACATGACTTAAGCTACGTAGGCACTTTACGTGACGGCGGCGACTCACGCTCACGTTGCACGGGGGGTCGATAGCGCCTGAATACGACACCCTGTGGCCAGAAATCTTCTCGCATGAACCCGCACACATATTTCTGGGGAACCGACAGAACAAACGACCTAAAATTAGTTGTTACTTTAGAGTCCAGCTGTCGGATTTCCAAGGTCAATCCGGCGGGAATCCGCTGAAGATCCTGGCGAAGCTTGAACGTCTTATTCACGTGCTGCATGATGTCCTCCGGTGTCGTGTTACAGTCCAGCCGGGACACATACAGCTGCGCGATCGGTTCGGCAGCCTTCAGCGATGTTGAGGCTGCAGTAGCGGTGCCGCGTTTATTACGGTGAAACTATGTTATAAGGAAGCTATGTATGTGCCCCAATATTAACATGTAAAAGAGCAAATCTATGGAACACAGCCGCATCCATTCTATCAGCTATGAGTTTCAGGATCTTGTTGTTGCTACCCCTCACCCTTCGCACTAAGGAGGTTGATTTTTTCCTCATAATTGCATAGAAGTCGTCTACATGTGCATCTGCAAACATAGCTGAAGCGCTACAGTATCGGGGTAACCTCAACAAGGCCCTGAAGGCATTATTATATTGCACACGTATTGCACTATAAGCCCTTAGTGTATAGTTGGTCCACAGAGCACACGTGTAAAAACTTTGACAGAACGCTTTGAACAAGGTCAGTTTAACACCGGCTGTACAACGCATGAATCTGCGGGCCAACATATTTCCTCGGACTGACAGTGCCCTACGCTCCCTTCCATAGTCTAATAAGGACATTGCAGGTGGTACCACCTGATTATTCGAAATAAAAGATGGTTCGGTGTTTCGGAGGTTACGTGAAACCGTTGGTCACGGTTGCTGTCTATGATCGATCATTTAGACGGTGGTCGTTACACAACCATGTCAGACGCCTGCTACTAGTAGTAATCGGTTGTAGAACTCTGACACTACATTTCATCAGGTAATTGGACGACTCGGTGTCCCACACGACGAGAGAATAACCAGCAATGTATACTGAACCTCGCCCTATTGTCTGGTATGTGTAATAGATAAGTGTTAGCTACTTTGTAGTTCAGCTGTGGTTCAACTGGCAATAAACTGCTCTTTGAACTCACACGCCCCGAGGCGCCTCGTGGCAAGTGGTACTCGCTCGTACGCGTTCAACTCTGACACTACTACAGTTCATCGGGTCGTTAGATGACTCGGTGTCCCGCACGAGGAGAAAATAACCAGCAATGTATACTGAACCGCGCCCTATAGTTTGGTATGTTTAACAAGTGTTAGCTACTTTGTAGTTCAGTTGTGGTTCAACTGGCAATAAACTGCTCTTTGAACTCGCACGCCCCGAAGCGCTTCGTGGCAAGTGGTACTCGCTCGCACGCGTACCGCTTGCCCCTTTTATTACCCGACTGGTCCAGAAGGAGGGTTATGTTTTTCGAGAGTATATGTATGTATGTTAGAATGTATATGTCATCATCATCTGCCTACCCTTATTCCAAATTGAGAGTCACATGTTTTGTTATAGAGCACAAAATCATGTAGCAAAAGGATTTGGCAATATTTTATGACCCGCCGCCTGCCTGACGTCAACCCCTTTGGAAATATGTATCACAGATTACTTCTAAATATGTCCCTATATGTATGTAAACAAGAAAGTTCTTTTTCTGTGCTAGGCGAAACAGCTATGCGGATTTTGACATGTGAGATCACGTTAGATTTGTCTCTGCACCACGTGTGTCACTGGCTTTAATAAAATAAAACATTAATCCAAAATGGTGGATTAAAACACACGAATATTTCTTTGAAATTAACGCAGTCAGGTTTCGTTTTGTAATAAATTATATTATTATCGTCCAACTGCCTTCAGTGAATAAATAGTATTTCATTGTATTTTCCTCTCCTTTGTACCAAGTTGGTATTGCCTGTGAACGGGAATGGAAATAAACAGGATATGAATAAGGGCAGTAAAATTATTGATGGTATTGGATGAACATAAAAAGTGGCATAAAATATTATACGAAGATATTGAGAAGAGAAAGTGGAAAAGTTGTCTTTACGAGTAAGTATTGTAAGCTCCCTAGGTAAATAAATACATACTTATATTCCGCAGGCTTGTACCACTTTTTTTTTTTTTTTTTTTTATTTATGATGGGCTTACTCTTGACCCCAATCTTACCCTAGAGCAGAGATGGGATCTACGGTGGAGCGAGCTTGCCCAGAAGATGCCTATTCACTCTAGACTTAAAGAGATTCAGGTTATATGCACTCGGAAATACAGACGCAGGCAGGGAATTCCATTCTTTAGCCGTGCGCATAATGAAAGATGATTTGAAGCGCTTAGTGCGTAATGTGGGTATATCAACTAAGAACGGATGGTAGCCGGCCGTGCGTCTGGATGTCCGATAGAAGAAAGGAGACGGTGGTATGAGCTCATGCAGCTCACGCGCACACTCTCCGAAGTACAATCTGTAGAAGACCGATAGGCAAGCAACCTTGCGGCGGTGAGCCAGGCTGTGAAGCTTGGTCGCCACCAGTTTTTTATCGCCTATTAATCTCTTGGCTCTGCGTTCCACCGAATCCAGTGCAGCAAGTTGGTATTTAGCCGAGCCATCCCAAAGGTGACAGCAGTACTCCATGCAAGATCGGACTTGAGCTTTATAAAGAGTTAGAAGCTGTTCAGGCGTGAAGTACCGCTTGACTTTATTCAGGACGCCCAACTTTCTAGCTGCAATTTGAGCCTTGGACTCGATGGTGGTGCCGAAGTTGAGGTCAGAGGACAACTCCATGCCAAGGAGTTGAAGAGTGTTGGTCACTGGAACAGATGTACCCCGAAAAGTAGGAGAAAAGGTGAAAGGACTCCTTTTGCGGAGAAAAGACACGCCTGCGTTTTTGAAGCATTGAAGCTGACGAGATTGTCTTCGCCCCACTGGGAGACGTTACTTAACGTCAGGCTCGTACGCTCAATCATAGCCTTTCTCAATCTTTGGATTTCATCACCACTGGCTCCTGCGCCGGACAGATATTTCTCGGTGACAGTACTGTCATCTGCGTACCCAACAATTCCTGAAGATAGAAGGTCATTGATGTGCAGCAGGAAAAGCGTCGCGGAGAGTACAGACCCTGAGGAACTCCGGCGTCAATAGCCTTGAGGTCAGAGGAGCAGCCGTCTATGACCACTCGGATCGACCGTTCACTCAGGAAGTCAGCCACCCAGCTACAGAAGCCAGTGGGTATGCCGTACGCTGGAAGCTTGCTCAACAGACTCGCATGCCACACCCTATCGAAGGCCTTTGAAATGTCCAGCGACACTGCTATTGCTTCGCCGTGGTTTTCAATGGCCTCGCCCCAGCAATGCGTTACGTACACTAGAAGATCTCCCGTGGAACGCCCTCGGCGGAAGCCATATTGACAATCACTGAGAAGATCATTGTCTTCGAGGTACGAAAGCAGTTTGCAGTTCAGAACTCTTTCCATAACCTTACAGAGTACGGAAGTGATGGCGATCGGTCGATAGTTGCTAGGGTCGGCACGGCTACCCTTCTTGGGCACAGGTTGCACATTGGCAAGCTTCCAAGATTTTGGTACAATTTTGACACGAGAGAGAGGCGGTACAAGCGTGTCAGTACAGGAGACAACTCAGGCGCACAATACCTCAACAATCTTGCTGGTATGCCATCAGGACCACTGGCCTTGTTCACGTCCAGACTGCGAAGGGCTCTACGGACCTCTTTATTGTGCACTGTGATCTCAGACATCAAAGAATCACAGTGAGGTAAGGTGGGTGGATATTTCGAGCCAGCGTCTATACGAGAGTTGCTCGCAAACAGATCGGCAAATAAATTTGCTTTCTCTGCCGCGGTGTGGGCAAGCGACCCATCAGGTTTCTGCATTGGAGGTAGTGAGGGACGGCAGAAGTTGGATTCGACTGATTTCGAAAGGGACCAGAACTGCTTACTACCCGGTGGGTGTGATGCAAGCTTTGCCCCAATACGGCTAATATGGTCGAACCTAGCTTTTCGTAGCACCCGTTTGCAATACCTGGCGGCGGCATTATATGCTCTCTTCTTTGCTCGCACTCTTCTCGCTCGCACTTTTCGATCACGAGCTTTTACCCAAGCTTGGTAAGCGGACTGTTTACGAGCCTCAGCTCGAGCACAGTCCGCATTGAACCAAGGTTGGGCTTTATAACCGAGCAGGATATCGGAGAAAGGAATGAAATATTCCATTCCCTGCCGGATTACAGCTGTGATCGCATCAGCGACGTATGAGGTCTTCCGAAGAGAAACACATTTGCCGCCACGGGTATGAAGCAAAGAAAGCACGCATCTCGTTCCAGTCTGCTGACTCGTATCGCCATACTCTCCTCGTGCCCTAGGGTGTAATCCGGAGGAGAGCAGATGGACACGGATTTCACCACACAGTGGTCGGATGATCCCAGCGGAGCCGAGACCGAAACCGAATGTCTGTGCGGATCAGTTGTCAGCAGAAGGTCCAGGCAATTGGGTGTGTGGTCTGTGATATCTGGTATTCGCGTCGCTTGTTCCACCAGCTGGGTGAGATCTAGCGCCAATGCTAGTTTACGCGCCTCTCGCCCAGCATGGTCAGTTTTCTGGTATGGGAACAGCCACTCTTTATGGTGAGCATTGAAGTCCCCCAGAAAAACAAGCTCTGCTGTTGGATATCGCTGAATTGCTGTATCTGCCGACTCAGAGAGGTACCCCATGAGTCTAGTCGTCTCCTGATCTCCGCTGTGCGAACGATAAACACTGGCGTAGAGAGTTTTCTCTACTCCAGTGTCAACCAAAAGCCACAGCACGGGAAACCCTGAATTCTCAAAGCCACGGAGACGCTTACAGCAAACGTCATCGCGAACATACACACAGACCCCTGCACGCTTCTTAAACTTGTGCTCAAGAGTGTAACCAGGGTAGTTGAGGTATGCCACGTCCAACGGTGTTGCTATCTGCGTCTCCGTTAAGAAGAATAAGTGCGTCACCACCCGTCAGCAATGCAGTATGACAGGCTGACATAACTTGGTCACTTTCTTGCACGGCATAAATTATGTAGGAGGCTTTGCGAAAGCAGGAAAAGTCACCGTATAAGGCAATGATATTATATGTAGGTTCTAGTATAAGGGCGCTAATTATCCCTTCTTCTTCTTCGAGTGGGACACCAATTCGTCCAACGACCCGATGAACGCTGGTGTCAGAGCTTTTCAACCACCAATTGCAAGTAGCAGGCCTCTGACATGGTTGTGTAACGACCGCCATCATAGACAGCAACCTTAAAAAAGGAAAATACCGGGACCGCCATCCGATGCTCGGAACTATCTTCCTTTTCCTTGAATGTACAAAACCTTTTTGCCAGCTGTCAAACTCATACTACAAGAAATGTCAGCCTATGCTTATGTCATAGCATTAACATGAGTTTGATAGTAGGTAAGTTTAAAAAATGGCATATTCATACAGCCCGGTAGTTGGCAAAGCCATGGCGAGTTCACTGAAGAACCGGAAGTTTTCCGGCAAGATGGCGTCGTTAATCCTCCTTCTTCCCGCCAGAGGTCGCCATTCGCTGGCGGAGACATTCGCAACGTCCTTTTAACTGCCACATCAATCTCACCAAAGACAGTAAACGTGAAAGCCGACTGCGGGCCAAATTCTTGAGCCTCCATTTACATCGGTAGTCGTAGATTATTGAGGTCCTATTCTGCTGAAGCAGACATATTAGAGGCACGTGATCATTTGCGGTGATGGGATAAACTGCCAATTGATCCGACCATAGAGAAGAGAAATCCCTCATCTTACCGAGGCGGATATGATGACGTCACTGGTCTGTGGAAAGGATATATAAGGTCCTATTAAATTCACTGCAAATATTTTAAGGGCATGCGTTTAAAACATCTAAGGCAATTTAAAAAAAATCGACACGCTAGATTTTTTTTCATTTCCAAACAAACTTTTTAATTAATTACGTGAACATCCTTTGAATGACCCGACTGCCCTTCCGCCGCGTAGACAGGATTCACTTACACGGCACGCACACTAGCAACCAACCAATCACAGCACCTTTTTTTGTCGCGTAAATTAAATTCGTCGATGTGTGTGTTTGTAGGACAAACAGGGTGTACTTTTTTTTTAGTTAAATGCAATTTTCTCGAAAACTAGCGTGAAGATTTTTTTTAAACTTTGCCTAGTACATGCTTATATTTTATTCTTCGAGCATCTTCCGTCCCGTTCCGGCCCGAGGGGAGTCGTTATAGCTACTTTACTCTATACAAATATTTCTGCCATTTTTTGCGGGGGGAGAGGTAAAGCTGTCAAATCAAGCTAGTGTTGGAATCGACAATATCGATACTTGACCTTTCGATTAATTACATCAGTCTACTCAATATTGTGTCATATTATTGCATTTTCAAAAGCAACTTAGTTCTTGAGAATAGGATTTTGTAGTAAATAGAAATATAGGCGCAATAACATCATTTTAAATATTGCATAAGGTATAAATTAACCAAAATATGAATTTCTTTCCCCATAGACCAGATAATACAATTATGTAGGTACAATCAATGCAATACCTACCTTCTATTTACTGATCATTAAGTATCATAGGATATTATGTAAGGGAATTTACTAAAAAACCATCTATACAACAAGTCATACATAATAACTTCGACTATCTATCTGTCTTCTACGCCGAGGCTCGTGGGTTTGATTTCCACCGGACACAAATATTTATAAAGTAAATTTTCAAATATTTGTGTTTTGTCTGAGCACTTCGGCTGATAAAAGACCACCGACTGGACCGAAACGGTCGCGAAACCGCGATGTAATAAGAAGTAGGTAAGTGCGAAATCCTTTTTATATATATAATTAAAGTTAAAATGTCGCACTTAAGTTTAAACAGTTTAAAGGACACCAAAACGTCCAACGACCTGATGAACCCTGGTGCCAGTGCTTTTCAACCACCTACTGCATGAAGCAGGCCTTTGAAATAGTTGTGTAACGACAGCCGTCTACGTGACCATAGACAGCAACCGGGACCGACGGCTGAACATGGCTCCAAAGCACGGAACCATCTTGCTTCTCGGACAATCACGTGATTCAGCCTGTGTGGTGTCCTGACCAGTCTAGGAACATATTCACAAAGTGATAAATTTCAACTTTGTGAGCGAAAGGAATTGAACAGGCAGTCGGACTAGCCATTGCGCCACGTCGGCTGACATCCGATGTCACCCGATCAGCTGAGACTGACATTAATTTTCAATGAAACTCGAACAAAATCAGGGTTTCCCAAAATCCATAGTAAAAGTTGTTCAATTTCATAATCTGATCATGCCTGCAAAGTTTTCGGTACAGACCGTCTTTACATAGTATAGGTTTGTAACTATGGCGATAGAAAAAGTATCGACGTTTTGTATTACTTGGGTCACTGCACTAGCTTGGGTTGAGTGTGGCTCGATACTTCAAGTTAAAATTATCGTTTTTTCATTGAATATCGACTGGAAATGACCATCATTGAATAAGTAGAACAATCCCAAACTAACATTCTAATCTTACTTAGCAAGCTATTTACTGTTTTTAAAGGCATCAATAAACTAAGATCGTTAATTGTTACCTATTATATGGTGGAATATTATAATCTTTTTGTAAATTAACGATACTATGATTAACACCATTGTTCGACACAAAATAATAACAAAAGGAACAAAATACAATTATTTTATTGTAGATCCACCTACAAAAAAACTCCACATCAGACATTTTGTACGACTTACTGGCAACACTTATGTACAATTTTCAATCGCTAATTTTATATATTATTTAGTGATATTGTACTGGAGGAATACTTTCAGATGAAAAGTGATATTGTTTTGTTGTAAATTTGTATTTTTACATATTTTTAAAGGCATTATTATCTCTACAATTCGGCTTTTTATCGGAGCTCATTTGACATGCGCGACTGGACTCGTTCTAGTAAAAGATCTGACAGCAACTGGTTTTTGTAATAAGATAAGCCCAAGTGGGCATAGGCCGTGACAGAGGGGAAGCTCTTCGTATAGCGTCTCCATACCTAGCCTTCCTCCAAGTATTTTATTTGATCTGCCCCTAATATATTTGCAGTGAATTTAATAGGACCTTATATTGCTGAATCGATTGTCCATGTGCTAAATAATTTATAAATTTTATGAAGCCATTCGAAATTCAAAAGTGCTTAGAAACGCATTCGATAGCACGGATGGCAATGCGAACAGCATTTGCGATTTTATGGGCTAATATCGCTCCATATTGCAGATGCTAGACAATAAAACTGGAATATTTGGCCGTAGACATTAAAAATAGAACACTTTGTCGCCAACTGTCTCACTATTTACCCGACTGCCGGACGGTTATGTTTTTCAAGAGTATGTATGTAGACAAGAATTTCGTTTCCACGGCCATGTGAAGTGTCATTAGATTTGTCTTAGCAGCGCAAGTGGCACTAATCATATTAAAAATTCATAAATTCAAGACGACGTAGGTACATTTACTTGTCTATAAAGTTAATACAGCAGATGTACAAAATACCTAAGCATGTAGGCAAGGAACTAGATTTGCTGCTGGAATAGGTAACTTGAAGTTTTTTCCGAGAAGCAGCATTCTAATTTCAATAACAAAATAGTTAGCTTGGAAGCTCAGAACCTCTCCGGGTTGTAAGGGGTCAGACCTTTCGGGTTGTGATTAAAGCGTGAAACTTGGCATAGATGTTCTATGGGTACATCTTAGTAGGTAAAGCCCGGTTTCCAGGAGTTTCGCCCCCCGGAGCAGGTGGGAGGGGGGGAGGAATGTTTCAGTCGCCGCGCACCAAACAAAAAATTCTCACTGATGTAGTTGAGGTCTTAAGGCAAGTTTGGTATCGTTTTCAAGTAAAAATAACATGAATTATCTATTAAACGCAGTAAAAAATAATGTTTTCGTTGAAAAATACGAAGATATACGCAAAAAAAGGAAAATATACCATACTTATTTCGTCTTCAACACGCTATCACTATAAATATGCTAATAATTAGGAAAAAATAAAAATAGCTCTAAAAAGCTTAGATATTCAGCTTTCTAAAAATATATACTTTTTGTATGGTTTTAACCAAAATTACACTGTAAAAAAATAAAAATAGGTAGAGCGGTGTCGAGTTCAATACTCTCTGCGTGCATACTTCTTCTTTATGTACTGCATAGAACTGCAAAATTAAACACAAGAGATAATATGCCATTCATATTCTAAAGAAATTAAAATAAAGCCGATCTTACTGTCCACATTTGAGAAAAAATAACCCCAAATTTAAGTTTGTTTTTCATATGTTTTGTATGAAAAACAAAGTTAACTTTTCAGCTTAAACTAATAACGGAATACGAATTGAACGCAATATGCAAAAACCGCACAAATACGGTCCAGAGTACCTACCGAGGAAATTATGGTGCTATTTAAGGTGGATATAATTTGTCCCATTACCACCAGCGCGTCGCCTCCCTCACCTCCATCACCAACAGCTCAAGGTAGATCAGTGTGCGGTAGATCATCCACTTGCCATCTTCAAGTGATCGGTCTATCTGACCGCAAACGTTGCGCTTGTTTTTCACGTATTATGTGCTGGTTGTGAAAAATCTGCGCCGAATAGCTGAAGAGACTATTTAAGTCTGTAATAGCAAATAAAACGTCCCTAAAAACGTGGATCCGAGATGTTTTGGCATGGTTTTGCAAAGCAGAAGACAAAACGCCCCAAAAACTTAGGCGATCACCCGTAAGACCCACAGAGCCACGTCTATTGTCTATGCTGTCCCCGAAAGACCATTACGAATCGTCTGGCATTACGTTTCAAACCTTCCAGCCAACGAAACAGGTCGGGTTCTGTAATGAATTCAATATCGTGGCCTGGGTGGACCACGACATATCCACCTATACTGCAATTACTGCACCATCGATGCACAAGTCAGAGAAGTAGATCTATTCTTCTCTGTTTGGCTTTTATAATCTACGAGTAAGCCTTCGACTCTATTGAAGCCCGGACCGTTTAAGAACCCTGGCAGCGCTGCCAGGGCGCCTGGTGATAAGTGGAGGTGCTGAGAAATTTTGTACCGAATGGCAACTATGTTCGTTCAAGACAGTTCAAGTAGAAATATTCTGAGGTGTAAGACATTATATCTCTGCAACTCTTCACTAAAGCGCTGGAAAAAGACCTCCTTCAAGAATCTATACAGTGATTGTCTTAGCATCAATGTCAACGCTGAATATCTAACACACCACCGCTTTGAAAACGACATATGTAAAAATAACATAATTCTAGATTTCTGCAAGACCTCTCAATAATGTTGCTTCGAGACGCGTTGGACTTGGGATGAACTCGGACAAAACCAATGCCATATAATATAATCAATACATAATTCCTGAGCCGGTTTTCGCCTAAGAGTCTTGAACTTATCAAAAAGTATATATGCATACCTTCAGTAGAGATACCAGTTGGGTAAAGACAACTTGGGTTGTGAAATCACCAGAAGAGTACAGCTTGTCTGGGCAGTATTTGGGAAGTTAGGTCATAATCCTTGAGACTCTTAGCTGCAATTCGTTACAAGCTACAATCAGTGCGTCCTTAACATAATTATGGAACCTAGATGTGAAACCACGCAGTAAAACTGGCTGACCTACCACCTACATGGTCACTCAGGAGCTTTTGTAAAACTCTGATCGGGATCACACTAATGGATCAAGTTATATAAGACAAGACCAAGTTACCAGACGACATAGTCTGGATGTGTAGCAAATAGAAGTAGCCGTCAGCTGATCACATCTGTGATGGAACGGAACTGCAGGGATGTGGAGTAAGAAACTGATGGAAATTCGATGTAAAGGTCACGCCTGATGGACCGATCACATGAAGATGGCAAATGGATGATTCACCGCACACTGATTTACCTCGAGCTGTTGATGGAGGTGAAGGACGCGACGCGACGCTGGTAATGGGACAACTATGTCCACGGCCCGGGCTTCAATAGAGTCGAAGGCTTACTCGTAGATTATAAAAGCCAAACAGAGAAGAATAGATCTACTTCTCTGACTTGTGCATCGATGGTGCAGTAATTGCAGTATAGATGGATATGTCGTGGTCCACCCAGGCCACGATATTGAATTCATTACAGAACCCGACCTGTTTCATTGACTGGAAGGTTTCAAACGTAATGCCAGACGATTCGTAATGGTCTTTCGGGAACAGCATAGACAAAAAACGTAGCTCTGTGGCTCATGCGGGTGATCGCCTAAGTTTTTAGGGCGTTTTGTCTTCTGTTTTGCGAAACCATGCCAAAACACCTCGGATCCACGTTTTTGTGGACGTTTTATTTGCTATTACAGACTTAAATAGTCTCTTCAGCTATTCGGCGCATATTTTTCACAACCAGCACATAATACGTGAAAAACAAGCGCAACTATTGCGGTCAGATAGACCGATCACTTGAAGATGGCAAATGGATGATCTACCGCACACTGATCTACCTCGAGCTGTTGGTGATGGAGGTGAGGGAGGCGACGCGCTGGTGGTAATGGGACAATTATATCCACCTTAAATAGCACAATAATTTCCTCGGTAGGTACTCTGGACCGTATTTGTGCGGTTTTTGCATATTGCGTTCAATTCGTATTCCGTTATTAGTTTAAGCTGAAAAGTTTACTTTGTTTTTCATACAAAACATATGAAAAACAAACTTAAATTTGCGGTTATTTTTTCTCAAATGTGGACAGCAAGATCGGCTTTATTTTAATTTCTTTAGAATATGAATGGCATATTGTCTCTTGTGTTTAATTTTGCAGTTCTATTCAGTACATAAGGAAGATGTACGCACGCAGAGAGTATTGAACTCGACACCGCTCTACCTATTATTATTTTTTTACAGTGTGATTTTGGTTAAAACCATACAAAAAGTATATATTTTTAGAAAGCTGAATATCTAAGCTTTTTAGTGCCATTTTTATTTTTAAATATTAGCATATTTATAGTGATAGCATGTTGAAGATGAAATAAGTATGGTATATTTTCCTTTTTTTGCGTATATCTTCGTATTTTTCAATGAAAAAATTATTTTTTACTGCGTTTAATAGATTCTTCATGTTATTTTTACTCGAAAACGATACCAAACTTGCTTTAAGACCTCAACTACATCAGTGAGAATTTTTTGTTTGGTGCGCGGCGACTGAAACATTCCTTCCCCCCTCCCACCTGCTCCGGGGGGCGGAACTCCTGGAAACCGGGCTTTACCTATTAAGATGTACCCATAGAACATATATGCCAAGTTTCACGCTTTAATCACAATCCGAATGGTCTCCATACAAGCCTTCCCCTTACAAACCGGGCTATAGTTAGAAGTGGGTAGGTAGATTCTTGGAGGCTATAATTTTTCAATTTGGGAGCGCGGCTGTCTGGGCGCTGGGTGCGCTGGGTGGAGTGGAGGGGTTTGCAAAATATGCTCTACTTGGAGCCCCGAGCCCCGAACCCACCTGAACCGAAGCATCGCTTCAGCGAGCGCAGTAAACGATTTCAAGATAGACTAGGGACTGGCAGCTTTAGGGTTGAACTGAAAAAGCTTAGAAAACATAAATATTTACTTTGAAGAAAATTTGCTCAGTGGATGTCGCCAAACATTAGTGTCATTCAGTTCGTTTATAGAATCACTTATAGTTTGGACGACCACTTGCTGCATTTGCCGCCGTATGACAGTTGTATGGCACTCCCTTACCCGATTGGTGGTAAGCTCAAGTAAGAAAGAGAGCTTGAGGGTTGAGTTTCAACAATTTACTGAGATTTCTTACAAGTTTAGGCCTCTTCAAAGCGGTTTTGTTTGATTTGAAATGAAATAATCCATGCATGAATCTCCCATAACCCTTAACATTAGGGTCATAATTATCGCTTTTGCGAACATCTATTTTTATACTCACATGGAAAAAATGCTATTAAAAATCTCTAATTTTTGATCATAGAAAACCAACCAAGCATGAAACTTCGCTGATTCTATTTGGCCACTGGATTCATAAGCAAGTTTTCCACTGTCGCATTCCGTACTATTTTCGCCTGCAGCTCTACTGCTCGGGAGCAGATGCACGGACCAAATTACCTACTTATGCAGTGAAATATCTCAGCCATCTATTCCGACCCGATCGCAGACCTGTATCAAACTTTATCGCAGCGCCAAAGGTGTGATATTCTTCATTATCACAGTAAAGAACAGGACAGGAACAGTCAACTGTTTCTAAGCTATATTAGTCCGCTGCGGACCGTCGCCCTTCTTTTATTTGGGGTGTTTGTTAGATGCACGGACCAAATTACCTACTTATGCTGTGAAATATCTCACCCATCTATCCCGACTCGATCGCAGACCTGTATCAAACTTTATCGCAGCGCCAAAGGAGTGATATTCCTCATTATCACAGTAAAGAACAGGACTAGAACACACATAATAATTACTTTAACGGGTCTTATCGCGATCGTTTTTTAGGTAAATAAGCGATATACCTGGAAACTCGACGTTTCGACTGGGTTTCACCAGTCGTGGTCGCGAGCAGACTGAAGTAGCAGCGAGTTGTCATCGTTTTTCGTCAGAGTTTCCAGGTAAATCGCTTATTTCCCTAAAAAACTATCGCGATAAGACCCGTTAAAGTAATTATTATGTGTGAAAGTAATCGCGAGTGCTTTAAAAGTTATAGGACTAGAACAGTCAAACGAACCGTATCAACTGTTATAATAGTCCACAGCGCTTCTTTCACTAGGGTTTGTTATGTTCACTCTTGGCAGGGTGAGCAAGCGCGGTTAAAAGTAATATTTTGAGCCGATAACTTAGATACAAACGTTAGTTTCTTCTATGTAGTCTCTGTTAGATACCATGTTAGATGATGCTAGTCAAAGGCGGCACCACACGGCTAATAGGCCAACAAACGACATGTGGGAAAGATTCTGAAATGGCGACCACGCAAAATTTACTACGGCGTAGCAACTGTCTACGGCACATGTAGCCGTTATTTTTGCACATTTGTGTTACAGTTAAGGTGGCCACTAGCTGCATTCGTCGTCGTAATACTAAGTGGAATAGAGAGAGCCATACAACTGTCATACGGCGTCGAATGCAGCGAGTGGCCGTTTCCATTACAATTTATAATTTAGTCTCTAGATCAACGCATCTGTCAGAACTTTGAAAGCTTGTAAATATAATCTTTCTTGCTTCTACTGTGTGATTATTGATGTACCATTGATGTAAATTGGTGAGGCTCGCCGCGAGCAGACCACTCCATCTTCCAGTGCCGGAGTTCAGGACGAACTTCCGAAGTCGACGCGTTATAAATTATGACACAGAGAGTGATTAATGTGCTCATAAATGACTTCATGTTTGACTGGGGGCGACCTAGCGGACCTAGTAAGATCAACCAGCCGTTTCGTAGCTGCCTCAGAAGGAGGGTTATTTTTTGGAAACTTCCAAAATTTTCAGTACTGATGCCGACGGTCGCAGGTTCAAATCCTGCCTGCGGTGAAAATTTTGGAAGTTTCCAAAAAATTGTTTACCTAATATAACACGAGAAGTGTTTTAAAATTTGGTATTCAAGGAGGGTCATGTTTTGAGAGTATGTATGTACGTATGTGTTTATGAATGTCCGGGCGTTCAAAATGTCGATTTTTGACAGTCGCATACGCAGTTATGTATATGACATGAAATTCGTAAACACTAGAATATATTGCGGTGTGCGCGAGAGTCACCCAAAATATACATTGTTGGTTTAAACTGCTCTATATAGGTACATACTGCTCATCAAAGTCATGTTTACGTGAGATCTTTTCATATGAATGCATAAATGTCTCCATCACGCGCCTACCCACGTTTCCGTGTTTGTTTATATCAACAACGTTGTATTGTCATTTTTTCCGTCGTCACACACAACGTTGTGTTCTCAGCTGATGACGCATTTGCACAGACATGTAAATGTTTGACCAAGTAGGGGCAATCGTTTCTTTTTTAGGATATTCGTGAAGTATTATTACGTCACGCTTACTCTTAAGTAGTTATAGGTTGTCAGCAAAACCCTCGCGTCCTTTACGACGATGATGCCCGCTGAAAAGATATGGTGCAAAGTTTCTGGGACGGAAATCCGCGTTGCTATATGGGTAAAGTAATTTTAAGCTGTCATGACACAGCATAAATAGCATCAAATGGCTTTATTAGGTCTGTACCGCTCTATAAGTGTACTGTACTACTTATGTACATTCTTTCTTTTTGTGCTACTATTTACATGAATGTTATGTCTCCATCGCGTTGTATCGTCAGCTTTTCCGTCGTCACACACAACATTGTTTTCTCAGCTGATGACGCATTTGCACAGACATGTAAATGTTTGCTCGATTCCGCCAACACGCGGCGCCACTGCCGCGCCGGTGTCAACCGGAAACGCTGGGACATACGGGATGTGTAAAAAAGATTTTCAGAAAAATACCAAAGGCTTCAACAATAGAAATTAAAAGATCATCATGTGGACAAGAAATTATTTTTCTCGAACTACAGCCTATACGGCTAGGCGGATCTTGGCAAATAAACTGTCGTTAGATTCGTCTTAGTAGAGCAAATGATACTCAAATTTGATAATTTTAACATGGCGGATTTTACCCGCCATATATAACATTGAAATTACCGCAGTCGGGATTTTGTTTTTTATATAAAATAAACAATCTGCTTGTTTTGGGGTTTCCTTTATGGACCTTTAAGACCATTCAGACCATAAATGTGAAGTGTATACTGTTATATTTTTGCCTGTTACGCTCTATATATGTCCCATCAAAGTCATATTTACGTGTGATCTTTTCATATGAATGCATAAATGTCTCCATCACGCGCCTACCCACGTTTCCGTGTTTGTTTTTATCAACAATGTTGTATTGTCAGCTTTTCCGTCGTCACACACAACTTTGTTTTCTCAGCTGATGACGCGTTTGCACAGACATGTAAATGTTTGCTCGATTCCGCCAACACGCGGCGCCACTGCCGCGCCGGAACCACCCAGAAACGCTCGTGCATAGGTATACAGAGTGTAAAAAAATACTGATATATTATTTCAACGGGTAAACCAACGTCGTAAATACACAAAGTGACGACTCCAGGTTTGACTAAGTAGGGGCAATCGTTTCTTTTTTAGGATATTCATGAAGTATTATTACGTCACACTTACTCTTAAGTAGTTATAGGTTGTCAGCAAAACCCTCGAGTCCTTTACGACGATGATGCCTGCTGAAAAGATATGGTGCGAAGTTTTCGGGACGGAAATCCGCGTTGCTTTATGGGTACCTAAAGTAATTTTAAGCTGTCATGACACAGCATAAATAGCATCAAATGGCTTCATTAGGTCTGTACCGCTTTATAAGTGTACTGTACTACTTATGCACATTCTTTCTTTTTGTGTTATTTTTACATGAATGTTATGTCTCCATCATCGTGTTGTATCGTCAGCTTTTCCGTCGTCACACACAGCGTTGTGTTCTCAGCTGATGACGCATTTGCACAGACATGTAAATGTTTGCTCGATTCCGCCAACAGGCGGCGCCACCGCCGCGCCGGAAACACCCGAACATATACAGGATGTGTAAAAAAGATTTTCAGAAAAATACCAAGGGGTTCAACAATAGAAGTCAGAAGAAAAACGATGATAATGCTAGTGCTGATTACTGATAGGACAAATTCTTAAAATAACGTCATTGAGGGGGAAGAGAGAACTACATAAAGAGAAAGTGAGAACAGTAAACTACTTATAGAAAAAATGAATTTTTCTTAAGAAGGAATCAGCACTTTCGTCTATATAGGGAGAATAAATCCGCCTCAGAAACTTAACTAATTTTGTCAAGATATACCTATCGGCTATTTATTTTATTTTATTATATTTGGGGAGCTTACAGCTACTTTTACAATATAGTTTTAAGTTTATAAGTGCTTACAAGCCAATTACAAAGCTACCACATATAGAATAAAATAGAATATGGTTCGGTCGGCCCTTCAAATGAATCCAACTCAAGCATATATTTATTATTTTGTATTTCGTCTTTAGTCTAGTTAAAGGTTTCAAGAGTCAATTCACCAATCGCAATATTTTCAGCAAACTTTTTTTACATCCTGTATGTTTACCCGTTTTTCCTTTTTCCTCGTTTTGGGAAAATATTGAGGAATCATTGAGCAAATTCGCATTCCCGTCACAACGATGCGATTTATAGGGTTCAATATGCTGCGCCGGAGGGCCGGATTGGGCGATAGAGGGCCGGATTGGGCCAGTAGAGGGCCAACGCCTTTTACGGTCTCGGTTCAACAGGAATATGAATTTCTGGGATCTATTTATTGCGTGACCCGATCTATGTAGGCGTATTTTTATACCAATAGCAGTACCAACTTGTATTAGGTTTCGCATACCTCAGGGCAGCGTCCGTAACCAGTGCGAGTGGTCTGAACTGTCCCGTTAGCATTTTAAACAGGAATTTAAGTTCCTCTTTGCCTATAAAAGTCAATAAATCTCTTTGCATATAAAAGTCAATGTTGAACATTAAATCCAAGGATTAAATTTATTATATCTCGGACGTGGATACTTTTGTAATGAGAGTACTTTTATTTTTGTACCTGCTTGTGCATTTTCACATGCCCTAAGGTAAACTGGTAGATAAAGACCTAGGCACAAAGTTCGCCTTTATAAGTACACATTTTTTGCGTTAATTTCATTTAATAAATAATAATAAATACGTAACACATTCTACCATGCGCAATTGCTAGCCATTTTGCCAATCGCAATTGTTAATGCTAGCCAAAAATTGTTAACGTTACCTACACTTTCTAATACAAAATCCTTTGAATTCGAGTAGTAGAACGTATGGTTCGAGTAGCAGAACGTATAATACGAGTAGTGAAATTACACACGCGACATTGAATTTCTAATGTTTCAAAAATATGCTTCTCCTAGTTGTATGGATATTCGACTTCGAGCAACTCGATCTTCCGTCCCGTTCCGGCCATATTCGACGATAGCCGATTGAAATATAGTGTTGGTATGTTCGCAGGGGGTCCCGAAACCTTTCGGAAGAGTGATACGAGCCAACATTGGGGATCCGCATGCACTTGGGCAAAAACCCATCACTTTCCTTCGCCAGGTAAGATTGACTTTGATTTGCAAAACTAGGTAAAACTTGCACAGTTAAAGGATGGATCCCGAATTAGTAACATTATTGTTTGCCTCACTATCTTATTATTACCTATATTATGATGACATATGAGCAGGATGTCAACAGTTTTAGATACATTCTTTATCTGCGCATATTATATAGTAGTAGGAACTTTTTCAACTTGTTTGAGTATTGGCCTCACGAGATAGAGGTATCGGGTTTAAATTCGGGGGTATAGGTTACGTCTACATACATTTAACATTTTTTTTATTTATTAACAAGTTAAATGTTCTTAGTTTTGGAAAATCTATTATGCCTACTGTAATTTAGGAGCCGTTAGTCAACTCTAGCAGTAGATATGATTTTTTTTCAAGATTAAGTTACACTGAGGCCATTCAGGGTAACCTAATAGAAGTGTCAAACAGGACTGTAATCAATATCAATCAATATGATCCCCTCCGAGAGACCTCTAATCTGAACTTGTCTCGCCTAGGTCGTCTGGGCAAACATTTTCTCAATTGACTGAGTGTTTGCTTAGCAATGAGCTTGGCGTCTATTTCAATATCACTGGAGCATTAATAGAACAAATATTGCGTAGGACAAGCTTTGTAAGACCGTTTCATTGTTAGAGGCAAGCTCCACAGAGTAGAAGTGAGACGTAAGATGACATCTGTAAGTAATCTTCGGAGACGTAGTGCGACGCTTAAAATCGTTTCCATAAAATGCATGAAACAGAAGAAACAAAGCTACTCACTTTAGACGCGCGTCCCATCGATAACGGCTGACGATCACTTGTCTGACAGATGTCATGTTGCGCGTCGCAATTCGTCGCTATTCTTTGAAGTTTGCTTATTACGTCTCATGTCTACTCTGTGGAGCTTGAGCTTAGAGTCTTGTAGTCTGAAAAAGGTCTTTATCAATGTCAGGACAAAATAAGATATAAAATCTAAAATGAGAAATATAAAATTAGATTGAGTAAACTCCATTCGCTTAGATAGTGCCTCGACGACAATGTCATTTCCTTAGATAGCGTCAAATTTTGTATGGTTTTGTCTATGCGGCACTGTCTAAGCACATGGACTTTTTAATCTATCATTTTTTGTATGGGTTTGTCTATGCGGCACTGTCTAAGCACATGGACTTTTTAATCTATCATTGTGATTGATTTTCCAGGTGGTCGGACTATGCGCTTGCCCAGATTTGCTGCCGACAGCCAACGTGCCCTCTGATGTAAAGAAACGCGTTCAGGAAATCTTGGCTGACTGCTCGTAAGTCCCGTCCGTTCCCCAAAATAGATGATAACGAGCTCCAGTCTCCACAGAATAAACCCGCGACGCGACGCGCAACATTACATCTGTCAGACAAGCGATCGTCAGCTGTTATCGATGAGACGCGCGTCTCAAGTGAGTAGCTTTGTTTCTTCTGTTTCATACATTTTATATGGAAACGGTTACAAACGACTCACGTCTCCATCGATCACTTGTCTAACAGATGCTATTTTAAGTACCTTTCATATCTTACGTCTCCACTACGGAGCTTGCGCCTTAAATAGAGCACCTGTACATATTTTTCTTTTACATTCTTTGGTGACGTAGCTGCATTGCATAGCATCACATGCTTCTTTTACACAACTTTTACAAATGTACTGGAATTTTTTTTTTAATGCACTCACAGCGCTATATTATTCTCATAAATTAAATAATGAGAAAATTGAAAAATTCACTAGCGACCGCCGGGACAACGTTCCACCGCTCTACCGACTGAGCTACGGGCGCCTAGCGGACATTAGTGAATCTTTCAACCTCTTGATGCTCGTCTCGAAGCGACGATTAAGCGACATCTAGTAGTAGTTTTTTACAACTAATTACTTTGGTTAGTACACGTTACAGTAGGAATTCAAACCATATGATGAAGCTTTTCGCTTAAACCAATGTATTGGATTTTTTTTAATGCACTCACAGCGCTATATTATTCTCATAATTTTTCAATTTTCTCATTATTTAACTTTTACAAACTTTTACAGACTTGTTGAACTCATTGTCAAATTCACTACAAAATGCTGATTTGTAGAATATAAATATGTCATCCATCAAAGATTTCTGTCTGTCGAATATTTTACCATCGAAAATATTGCGCGGTATGTCATGAATTCATGATTACATATAATAGGTATTCAGGTGAGATGCAGGTGAGCTTCGACCCCGACTCTCAAATGTTGAATATTTAAACTAGATATTTAAATATATCTAGCCCAGACTGGCGTAAATATCCAGAATACCCGAGTCCTACGCTAATAGTGTCACAGTGTTGAGCAGGTGATGAATATTCAGATCAGGTGTTCTGAACACTGGGAGTTATTTGTCTATTCAAGTGCAGGCAGGTACGTACACGACACGTGTTCCAAGCACGTCTCGGTGGATATGAGATATATTGTCTGTACATGACTTGCGGAAGTGGAAACAATGAACCGCCCATTATTTTCTACTTCATCCTGTCAACACCGATATCGTGGAACGACGTTGAGGTGGCATGTGTGTAAGGTGGAATCATAAATCAATGCTATGCCTAACTAAACAGGTATCATAGATGTTTTCCCATTTCATTAGAAATCGGAGCAACATGTTCTGTGCTCAAAAATTAATATGTTGCAGTAAGATTAAGGTTATTTTTATGTCCAACCGGCCACCTGCCTGATGTTAAATTACTCTGCGAATGCTATCGTAGGTGGTTTTACCGCCATAATGCCTATTATCCATCATTATTATCGCGGTAATAGGTAATCGGTGGATATTATTCAGCTATTATCAGAAACTCTTCATCAAATAACCAAGATTATCCATCCAATAATATTATGGTCGTCAAATAAACTACTCATGCTGACAACCTAACGAATAATAAGGTAGGCAGTACAGATGCCGAAAGTCTCAGGTTCAAATCCTGCCTGCAGTGGAAGATTATGCAAGTATTCCAAACAAATAATAATACTGTAGTTAAAGCATTTACTCACAGAATATTTTCCTAGGAAAATCCTATCAAAAAGCATATTCGGGCATTGTGTTGGCCACGCGTTTGTTTTGCAAATTATTTTCAACCCACGTCAATTCCAATTTGGGAAAGACCCGCCCGGAGCGCGGCTATTTTCTGATTCTTATTTCCTCCGTCTAATACTATTGTCCGGCTGTTCAGGAGCGGCGCTCGTCCTCCAGGGTATGATAATGAGCAGACTCCGGTGGAATTCCAAGCAGGAACCGATGTAGGGTTCGCAGGTGTTGAAGTTTGGAACTAGACTCTTTTCTTAACTGGGGACACCGAGTCGACGAAAGACGCGTTTAGACCAGCTTGATGACTTCCATTTCTTCATCTTCAGCAGCCGTAAATAGTCCTTTGCAAGACACAATAGGTCTCCTTCTATTCGCCACACTCCACGCTTCCCTGGATTCATCCCCTGGTCCCTGGTTTTACGATACTCATGGATTTTCTGGGAAATGGGGTGATGCATATTCTAAGCTGACTTAATAAGCGGCCAGACTTGCTCCTCTATAGGTACGTCTGAGTTTTATTAATGGGTACCAAGGTGCTTAATTATAACAAAAATATTTTGGCTGTCTGTACCTTTTTCATAAAGCGTGAGCTGAGTCTGGCTTAGGTCAACTAGCGTTATACTAGTAGCGGTGATACCACTTACAATAACATTCCCAAATAGGGTTGACGTGAGGCAAGCGGCCGGTTATAAAACATAGCCTTTTGCAACATGATTTGTGTTGTGACAAATAATGTTGCGCTGACCCCAAATGTGATAAGGGTAGGAAGATGATGATGATATCGCCCGAATTTATCCTCGATTCTGTTCCAGTCACATCCTACTTCCTACTAATATTATAAAGGCGGATGTTTGTGTGTGTGTTTGTTACGACATCACGCTAAACCGGCTGATTAGATTGACATGAAAATTTGCACAAATATAGAAGAGTATCTAGAATAACAAATAGGCTACTTTTTACCACGGGAAAATATTTTATTCCTATGGGATCACGCATATTCCAATATTTTTGCAAAGGTGGCGTGACTGAGCCGATTCGCGTTTTAAATGTTTTCGCCGAAAACTAACAACGACATCTCTCGGCGAGTAATGCTTTTTTCCCGCGGAATAATAGGTTGCAGCGGGTGAAACCGCTGACGGGCAGCTAGTGAAGAATAAACTAGATTTGAAAGCCTTCCATTGTCTAATTTGTTCAGACAAGCATTCAAAAACAGTGCCTCGTGCCTATTATTCGTTTGGCTGGTAGCCCTACCTCGATCCGATTTCATATTCGATTAAGAACAATCCAATATCCTACGTTTTTGTTTGGCTCGAATAGCTTAGGGAATATTCCTGCCTTTCTGACCGCTTTACCCGACGAAATAAGAAATAAATGTTTATAAGGGTCACTGTTACACACGGCGGCGCTTAGTTAGGAAAGGTAAATTTCTTATGCAATCGTGATATTTTACAAAGGTGAAATTGCACTAGTTAGTATCCGAATTTGGCTGGTGTGTTTTTAACTAGGACCAAAATTTATTGATTCCTTTTACAAACTGACCTGTCACGTTATGGTACCCCTATTTTCCAAGCGTCGCGGCGTCGCGGCAGCGTCGTTGTCGCTGTCAAATGACTGGTTTGTATGGGGATACCAGAAAGACCGAGCGTCAGCGTCAACGACGTCGCCGTCACGTTGACAGCGCGCTGAGAAGCTCAGGGTTTGTATGGGATGCGGTCGGATTTTTCTACAAGACCGCAGCGACAACAACGCCGTTAAAATTTGAGGTTTATAAGCCTATCATTATTGTAAATAATTTCCAAGGAATGTCCTTTGGTGTAAATATCCACTATTTTCAGTACCCGTCGTCGGCGGTCGTTACACAACCATGTCAGAGGCCTGCTACTTGCAGCAGGCGGTTGAAAAACTCTGACACCAGGGTTCATCGGGTCGTTAAACGACTCGGTGTTCCACACGAAGAGAGAGAGAGAGAGAGAGAGTACTCGTCACTAGTAAAATTTCTGATTTTATCATGTTACTATTTCGTAGGTGAATGCATAAGCAATGAACGTATATCAGGCACGGAGGAAATTACGCTATAGTTAGCCTGGCACGACGCGCACGTTAAATATTCACGCACGTATTTCTGATGGAATTATTTTAATGCCTCTGTTGTACCGGTGCTGTCACGTTTGTCTGCCTGACAGGTGGTTCTCACTCATGCCGGACGACATTGCGGGATTTCAAAGATAGCCAACAAATTACAGCCAGTGACAGTAGACGGCGGTGTGGCCTGTGGTGCAGCATTCTACTAGAAATAAGGGAAACGGCGAGCGGAGCGCTTTTACAGATTGCTCACTTAGTACTTGCGTTGATTTTGACGCTTACTGACTTTAAGTGGAAATAACTGGAATGTCAGAGGAACTCAATGTAACAAAGAAGATGGTTGCCACCAACGTACCTAAACTGTAAACGTGATCCTTCTGTAAACTCTCTATTTTATGATTCTACCTACGTGCGGTTTTGTACAACTCCTTTAGTTAGTAACACCGGACCGGTTAATTACCGCACAATTATGCAGCACGTCTGTAAATACCTTCAGGCGTGTTGTTGTGATGTTGTGATGGCTGGCGGCCAACTTTGGCTGACGTTTGTAACTCTGACTACCCCTGTATATAATGAGGCGTGGATAATGGGAAAACATATGGAAGTTTTGTTTCCATTGCTTACTATGAAGAAAGTTCCACAGAGTGAGTAGACGTGAGACGTAAGATGGTATCTGTCAAAAAAGTGATCATCGGAGACTTTAGACGTGCGAAATCGTGACGCTTGAAACAGTTTCCATATAAAATGTATGTATAGACAGACAAATAGATGTGTTAAAAGACAAATAACCCGACTGCGGTAATTTTAAAGTAGTTTTTTGCTGTAAAAATCTGCCATCTTGAATCTATATTTTTTTATATAGCCTGTGTCACTCGCGCTGCTGAGACGAATCTAACGACACCTCATATGTCAAAATACAATTATCCGTTTGAGCTGTAGCCCGTAAAAAAGAATTTTCTTGTCCACATACATACATACTCTCGAAAAACATAACCCTCCTTCTGAGGCAGTCGGGTAAAGAAGAAACAAAGCTACACGCGTGAGACACGCGTCCCATCTATAATGGCCCAAGATAATGGCTGACGATCGCTTGTCTGACAGATATCATGTTGCGCTTTGCGTCGCGCGTCTGTTCTGTGGAGCCTGCCAAAATGGATGAATAGATCAACAAGCTTGGATGCTGTGTCGTCATTTCGGAGCCACTACCTAGCTGCAACTAGCCTGTCATGTGACGTTGATGTTCGTCAGTTACATGAACTAAATGGATGTTAAGTTATACGCATCAATCTTTCATGACGTGATCATCGTTATCGCTCAAGTGATTGACGGAAGTAGCCATCTAACTTAGGGCATTTAGCTGAGATATATTGGCTTCAAATCGTCCATCAACAGCCACAACAATCTACAATCCACTGCCGTGTGGTAGCGGCTAAGAATACTGCCACCCCTAGTCCAGTCAGGGTGTTTCGTTAAAGACTATGTAGAGTTTTTGACCTTGACTGAATATATGACGACTATGGTCTGAACAGTCGGGAGCTGGGAGAGACAATGAAACCAGCAGTGCAAGCATGGTCCAGGAAGACATATCTCGCGGGTGGTGCTATATGTCTTCAAACTCTCGCTTTTTGAATCGCGGCCTCTCGCTCTTTCTAACATATGCAATAACGTGACTCAGTATGTCTTCATAGATTTCTTTTTCTCGCTGTAGACAAAGCAGGGTTGCTAAATTAGAAAAACAATTTATTTTTTTAATGGGAACACTGGGTTTCATTTGGTTTCATTCGGTCCGTTCGGTCAGTGGATTGCCAGCCCGTCTTAAAATAGACGGTTTTCCGTTTTTTTCGTTGATTTAATGTCCTCACTTTTGTTCGACTGTGTTTAATGTCCTTTTTTGAACGGTTGGCACTATTTTCATTGTAGAAAATTATATCTCCTTTATTTTGCAGCAAAGAATATTTTGACCCGTGTAGGTACTAACTTACCTACCCGCGTAGGTACTAAAGTTATACATTGACTGATATTTCATGCATTTTGGCCATTGTTGTCTTACAAAAAGGGGCCAACCAAAGCGGAAACCATGCCTTTTTAGGGTTTCGTAGTCTACTAGAAACCCTTATAATTTTGTCAAGTCTGTCTGATAGATAATATCACGAAGATATTATCTTCGTCAGTTTTAGAGCTATTGACATGAAATTTGGTAAGAAGATATATGTCGTTGATACAAATTAAAAAAAAAATTGAGAAAAAAATGTATATCAAATGTTTTTGGACCCCCTCCCATACAAATGAAAGAGGGCAAAAAAAATTCCCTCTGTAATATTGAGTAGCGTGTCGTTGAATAGGTCTTTTAGGGGCCATTCAAAGCGGAAGCCATCCCTTTTTTTTAGAATACCGGCCCTTTTATAGGGTCATGTCGTTCAAAATCAGCTTTCGGAGCTTTCGGGGCCCTATGAAACGTCGAGAAAAAAATAGTGTTGTACGTAAACGTGTAGATGGGCCTAAAACAAACACTTTTAGTTGTAAGCAATTTAGGGCTAGTAGGATTTCGACCTATATTCCTTGGGGAAAGTTGTTCAGTTTCATTGACAGAACACACCCTTAACGGATCCGCCACTAATAAAATTACACCCTATATAAGCAAGCTATAGAACGCACCTAAAAAGCTAGAACTGTTGGCAGTAATCTGGGCACTACCTCTCTGTCTGTCGGTAGCAAAACGTCAGTGACAGACAGCACTATTGAACCTCGATATGACTTCTCATACATTTCTCAAAACTCATCTTCTTCTAGGGGGCAACTGATTACGCTTTGACAGTACGCCGCAGGGCCTTATGCGCACTCTATAACTTGCTTATATAAGGTGTAAAAAAATCAACTGCAAATATTTTAAGGGGTTAACCAGCTAATAAATCTGAACAACTTTCCCCAAGGAATATGGGTCGAAATATGAAAAAAATTTGGACCTCCCATACAAATTGACTCGGCCGGCTGTTATGTACATTTTGTATGGGAGGTCCAATTTTTTTTCATATTTCGACATATGTTACTTGGGGATAGTTGTTCAGTTTCAAATATTTACAGTAGATTTTTTTACATCCTGTATACTGGATGTTACAAAACAACCAATAAAGCTGAAAGGAGGTCAAGGTACTCATGAAACTGAACAACTTTCCCCATGGAACATGGGTCGAAATATGAAAAAAAATTTGGACTTCCCATACAAAATGAGCTCACTTTGTATGGGAGATTTATTGGTTGTTGTGTAACACGTTGTATACTCTAAAATCCATTGTAATTTTTTCTTAGGGATCTCAGTCTAAGTGGGTCTTAGCCTTAAATTGTTTAGGACAATAAGTATTTGTTTTAGGCCCCTCTCCACGATGAAAACATAAAATTAACAAAATTCGAAAACTAAAATTTGGTAACAAATCTGTCTTTCCGCCATAGCGCCCGAAAATTTTAGGGTCAATCTGGCAACATTAGATATCTGTCAAATTGTGCAGTGTGATAAATAAAATAATTAATTTGGTAAGTTATTTTGGTATTTCTATTTATATAAACGTGATAATTAACTATAAGTAGGCTATAGTTAGGCCCCGACTTTGATTCTGTCGTTTCTGATAACAAATTTACGAGTTGGAAACCTGTGTTTGACTTTGTTGAATTGTTGATTTTGTTGAATATCATTGATAATGTTATTGTTTGTTTACAGGACAATACCTATAGTAAACCAACACAGGATTAAAGCGATATCTGAATTGTAGGTATCCCAACATTTCATGGGTCTTCAATACCAATACGCCCCATTTTTGATGCAGCAGCGATTTGGTTTATATGCTTATGTACGGCCGTACGTATATGTACATCAGCTGAAGCTTACAGGACTACACACCAATACATCCTTGTAAGTAAAGCGGAAGACCTATCTGCAATTTTTTCCTAATATATTTAGGTAACATGCAATACCATACATTTTCATAATAGATTTAGATAACATACCTATCATTTGCAAGGGTTCAGCTTAGTACCTACCTACCTTCCAACTATATCTAGAAGTACCTAACTAATTAAGGAAAAACAAATACTTCATACAATAGGTTGAATTTGTGAAATATTCTTTGTATATGAATTTGTACGAAGTATTATTTATTATTCCCTCTGATAAGGCGAGGCCTATGTTCAACAGTGGTCTTTTGTGGCTGTTGAGATTAAGGACGATGAATTTAGTTAACATGTTTACAGAAACTATGTGAAAATAGTGCCAAATCCACATGATGTGCATAGCATGAAATGAATGAATGAGGAATTGTACTGCTGATCTCAGTTTTATTATATTTTATAATTAGCCTCAAAGATCCCACTGCTGGGCAAAGGCCTCCACCTCGGTCTTCCATTTATTTCAATCCAGAGCCAACATCGTCCACTTCTTTGAATATGTACCTCAGTTTAAAAAATTAAATTTGTTTTAGCATTAGTAAGATAAAATAAGGCATGCGATAGTGAGAGGCAATTTTTTAGCACTACACTGTAATGATTATATAATACCTTCAATATGTTTTTGTTTCAGAGGTCACTGGCATAATATTTAAAATGGTATTGAACAAAAGAAGAAAAATAACATTCTTTACTTTTGTGGAAGATTCTTTTCCAATATAATGAGATGACAATTTGCTGATGATTCAAGTGAACATGCCATAGTCTACAATATCTGCCATCAAGGAAAATTAGGGCTAGAAATTTTATAGTAACTATTGTCTAATTAGTCTAAATGTTTTAATTGTCAATGTAAGAATAATTCCTATTTAATTAAATTATAACCACAGTACCTACATTAAAAAGTTTGTTTTTAACAATCCTCACATACCGGTTATCTTCACTTCTTATTTACACAATTATTAGGTAATTAAATTACCTAGGTATACTGAAGATGCAGAATTCAAAGTAAACAAAACCAATGATAAAAAATATGTTTGTATTTATCTAAAAAATATAGGAAATGTAGATATTTTTGTCCATTTCCAGCATTATTATCAATGTTTAAAATACAAATACACAAAAATACAAACACAAAATTCTTTATTATGAATAAACACACTTGCAATACTTGCAAATAGGTAGACTGTAATATCTCTGAGTAAAAATAGGCTATATAAAGAAAACCCTTATTCTCACGGACAAGATGATTACCTACAGATGACTTCGCAGTTCACAACTACTACTACTGATCCAAATTAGTTATAACTTTCATCGCTTGCTTTTGGTTAGATGGGATGAACTCAAATTTTTTTCTTGTTGTGTGGGACACAGAGTCAACAAACAACTCGGTAGCTGGGGAGCCGACGATGCTAAATTTGTAGTGGCTCGAGCTTCATTGAGCCTTATGGGATGCAAAGCTTAGATGAAATAAAGATAATACCTAATGTATGTCCCTGTGCTAAGCCGACCGTTTGTATAGTGGAGGCAATAAGGCATATGTATGTACTAAACATTGACAAGAAAAAAAAAGATGATCAAGCGTGTCAGATTCTCAAGCTAGCTTTAAGTTAAGGTGAACTTAGGAATGTACATTTGTCAGCCCCGCACATCGGTGAGTTGGCCCCAAACAATGATCGTGATCATTAGTCGGTTACTTTCAGTCAGTAGTCGGTTAGTCGGTGATAAGTCGGTTAGTCGGTGATGAGTCGGTTAGTCGGTAACGAGTCAGTTTGTCGGTAACAAGTCGGCTAGTTGGTGACGAGTCGGTTGGTCGGTGATTAGTCACGTTAGTCAGTGAGTATTTCTTTAGTCGGTGACTGGTCGGTTAGACGGTGACTAGTCTGTTAGACGAGGACTAGTCGGTTAATTAGTGACGAGTCGGTTAGTCCGTGACTAGTCAGTACTTCGGTGACGAGTCGATTAGTCGGTGACGATGACGAGTCGGTTAGTCGTTGACTGTTGGTTAGCCGGTGACTAGTCAGTTAGTCGGTGATGAGCCAGTTAGTCGGTAATGAGTTCACGAGTCGGTTAGTCAGTAATTAGTTGGATTTTTGGTGAGGAGTCGGTTAGACAGTGACTAGTCGGTTAGACGATGGCTATTTGGTTAGTTGGTGCCAAGTCAGTTAATCGGTGACTAGTCAGTTTGTCGGTGATGAGTCGGTTAGTCGGTGACGAGTCGGTTAGTCGGTTACGAGTCAGTTTATCGATGACTAGTCGGTTAATCGGTGACGACTCGGTTAGCCGGTGACTAGTCCGTTAGTCGGTGATGAGTCGGTTAGTCGGTGATGAGTTCACGAGTAGGTTTGTCGGTGACTAGTCAGTTAATTGGTGACGAGTCGTTTGGTTGGTGACTAGTTGGTTAGTCGGTGATTAGTCGATTATTCGGTAACTTGTCATTCAGTTTGTTAGTTGGTGACTAGTATAATCTGCCACGCCTGAGTGACTACCGAGAATTCCCCCTTGGGCTCCAAGACTAGAATGAACAAGGCTGGTAGGTTTTTTGACATCGTCGTGTAACGACGGCCGCTGAGATAGGTATCAAAAACAGCAACCGGAACCGACAGCTAAACGTGCCCTCCAAAACACAACCAGCACACTCTGCACAGAAGAGTCCAACTAGTAGGTATAATTTACTAAAATGATAATGAAATATCAACCTTACGTAGGTGCCTACTATACAGTTTTAGAGGGGGCATGGTTTAGGTACCGGGTTGTTCGTCGGCTCGGCAGTCCACACGACT
This sequence comes from Phthorimaea operculella, assembly GCA_024500475.1. Lineage (NCBI taxonomy): Eukaryota > Metazoa > Arthropoda > Insecta > Lepidoptera > Gelechiidae > Phthorimaea > Phthorimaea operculella. The sequence goes on from JANFCV010000234.1 coordinate 495,433, forward strand.
ACTTAGAAGAAATTCACACTTTGAGTAGGTAACATCAGCAATATATATTTTTAAGGAAAAAAATCATCTTATGGGCAAAAAAGGAGCAACTTAGAATTATCTAATACCCTTTATCATATTTTGCTCCCAATTAGAAATATTCACTACTAATATGTGCCAAAAACTGGATTTATTGCTTTCTCTTCCTCAAAATTGGTCGAAGACATATCTCTACGGCTCAAACTCTATAGCGAAACGTCAAAAGTAGAGAAAATTGGGTCGCATGTTAGCGATTCTCACAAATTGTCTATGGTTTTCTCGCGATGTAGACATATCTCTCAGTCGCGCGCGCGGCGCGAGTCGCATCTTAGCACCTGTAGATATAAGTCGCGCGGCGTAGAGATAGAGCGCGACAAAGCGAAGTCGCGCTGCATATCTTAGGCCTGCAGATGAATGTTGGTTAACGATTGCGTATATTGAATAAAGATGAATTAATATATAATGTATGACATGCTGAGTAGACACGTTACAGGTTATTGGCTTATTACACTACACCTCCCATCGCAAAAAAATAAAAATATAACTTAAAATTAGTTATTATTTTTATGTCTTATACAGATACTAATACATATTATGTGTTTCTATTCTAAGAATCTTATTATAACTGGAATTAAAAAATTAAAAAATTTACCTTACATTAAGAAGCTTATAAATAAAAGGGAATAAAAGTTCATTTTTTTTTTGTTTTTGGTTTTACAATTTTTTTTCTTAACTTATTTCTTAATACAGACTTAATCGTAAATAGATGAAAAACTTACAAATTATTTATTAGGCTATGAACAGTTTCGTTCTGTTCTTATGAACGGTATCTATTTTTCCGTTCTTTTCTATCTTAACATTAACACCTAAATCTTCTAAAACTTTAAAAGGTCCTAGAAATACACTATCCATTTTATTGTCTGATGGATTCTTAATTAATAACAGATCATCCTTTTTATACTTTATTGGATTGATTCGTTTGTCATAATCAGCTTTTCGTTTTGTCTTCTTATCAATAAGGTTATTTTTAGCATCACGCTGAGCGACTTGCAATCTAAACTTGAGCTCTGACGCGTAGTTATCGTGATTGTATAGAGGTTCAACGATATTGGATGTCAAGTTGCTGGGTAAGTTTGGTATCTTACCAAATACTAACTCGTGCGGTGTGTAGCCCGTTTCGGAGTGTACGGTGTTGTTGTATGCAAAACACCAATATGGAAGCCAGCTACTCCAAGACTGTGGATGGTTATTACAGTTGATTCTAAGATACGCACCCATAGTCTTATGTGTGTTTTCCAGCGCCCCGATGCTCTCATGGTGGTACGCTGTGGATGTTATATGTTGGATATTTAGTAAAGTACATACCTCTTTCATTGTTGACGCTATGAACTCGCTGCCCTATCTGTGGCAATTTCCCTAGGTATTGAATACCGCAGTATGAAATTATCCACAAATGCCCTAGCTACGGTGACGGCGTCCTTTGACGTCAACGGATAAGCTTCAATAAATTTGCTTAGTTCGCACTGTAAAGTGAGAACGTAAACAAATCCATTCAAGTCTTTCGAGATTGGTCCAACAATATCCAAAAAAATCTTTTCCATGGCTGTATTGGCTGTTGATGTTATTTCCATTGGCTGTTTCGTTTTTAAACTATGTTTATTTTTCTGACATTTTTCACACCTTGAAACAAAGTTTTGCTCGTCTTTCTCTAACGATGGCCAAAAATAGAACCTCTTTATATTATTAGTCATCCGCTTAATACCTGCGTGGCCACTGGTAGGTAATAAGTGGAAATCATTTATAATAACTTTCCGGTCATCTAAATTATCTATTCTTTGTAATCCTTTTATAACGTATAATCTCGTATTTGGCCATTGCTTTAAATCTTGAATAGTCTTTATTAAATTCTCAATATATTTCTTCTTACTATCATTTTTCTTTATTATACAAATTTCTTCTAATTTATAGGCCTTACATAATTTACCCAGATCTCTCACTAAACCGTCTCGCGGATGTAATGATCGAGAATCTGAACATATGTAAATAATCGACTTTTTCTCATTGAAAATAATATTACGAACAAAAGGTGTGCACTCCCCTTTATTCTGTATTTGTCTAAACTCTTTATCTAACACTATTCGCAACTCTGTCAAATTTTTCGGCTTTTTAACAATCTCCATGATCCTTGGGTGATCAGTCCTTGAATCTAGGGAATTACTATCGACCGAAATATTTGAGTTTTGTTGTGGTATTCCTGCTCTGCTTAAATTCCTTCTTTGGGCTCGTGTCATAACATTTATTACTTTTTCATTCATTTCTTTTAGTTGGTCGGACGAAAGTGAAATTCGAGATAAAGCGTCCGCTACTGAGTTATGACTACCTTTTATGTATTCTACTGTAAAATTATATTCTTCCAGTAATAATCTGAATTTAAGTAAACGACTAGACGGATCGCGCATGTTAAACAAATAGACAAGTGGACGGTGATCAGTTTTGATCCTAAACTTCCGACCGTATAAATAAGGACGGAAATATTTGACACTCCATACTATTGCTAAGAGTTCCTTTTCAATAGTAGGATAATTTCTTTCCGCCTTATTTAAAGTTCGGCTGGCATATGCGACTGGTCGACCGTCATTGTTGCATAAAACACTACCTATAGCTGTACCGCTTGCGTCCGTTAACAGTAAAAACTCGTTTTTATCCGAAAAATCTGGATATTGTAATATAGGTGGGTTTACTAGCGATGATTTTAAAGTCTCGAATGCCTTATCACATTCGCTTGACCAAAGAAACGGTGCATTCTTCCGACATAGCATATTCAAGGGATATGATATTTCTGAGAAATTCTTAATAAATCTCCGATAATAATTAGCAAAAGCTACAAATCTCTTAACTTCGTCGGCGTTTGTAGGCTTTGGGTAATTCTCCAAAACTTTAGTTTTTTCCGGATCTGGCTGTATCGTTCTGAAACTACATGGCCTAGATATAATATTTCTTTTCTAAGGAATTTACATTTACATGGGTTTAATTTCAAGTTCACCTTACGTAATCTGGCAAAAACATCCATTAAATTTTTGTTATGCTGATCCAAATTTCTACCAAAAACACATAGATCGTCCAAATAGACAAGACACTTCTCATAGTTGAGACCAGACATAGCCACAGTCATCATTCTTGAGAACGCTCCTGGGCTAGTTTTTAGACCCATAGGTAATCGAGTCATTTGGTACTGGTCCTTATTGGTGGTGAATGCTGTGAATTTTCTACTTTCTTTCTCTAGCTCTATTTGGTAATAACCTTGATACAGATCCAGATGCGAAAAATACATGGCACCCGAAAGTGAGTCCAAAATGTCGACGATGTTAGGAAGTGGGAATTTATCGTCCTGAATTAAATTATTCAATTTTCTATAATCGATAACAATGCGCCACTTCTTTTGTCCTGAACTATCTACCTTTTTTGGTACGATAAGTAATGGGCTAGACCATTCACTAGTTGCTTTCTCTATAACCTCATCCTGTAATAGCTTTTCTACTTGAATATCTAGTTCTTTCTTTTGTGAATGAGGCAGTCTATAAGGCTTTACGTACACAGGCGTACTATTCGGTTTCAAAGAAATAGTCTGCTGATATAGTTTTGTAACTGACATACGATCTCCCGGCAAATGGAAAATATCAGGAAACTTAGCACAGATGTTTTCAATAGAAACTTGTTCCTCCTTGTTCATGCCATCAAAATTTAACTGCTGAAACAGCGATTTCACCCTGTCTGAATTCATACATGGTTTCTCAAAATTACAGATCTCGTAATCGCTAGATTTAGAAATATGCAACACGAATTTATTCAAAGCAACTTTTTCCCTCGTGTTTAAAATTACAATAGGTATTTTCCCATTTGTCGGTTTGACCAGTGCGTTTGCGACAAAAACTCCATCACACAATTCTCGTGACTCAACTACGCATTCCTCATTTGTATTGACGTTAATATAATGAATCGATTCCGAACGACTAGGTACTGTTAAATAACTATTTTTACTACTTGAAGTTTGGAAAACTGGGATAGTTGTCGTCTGTGAATTTTTAACTAACTTCAAAGTGTTGTGCTCGTAATCTATTTTTGCCAAATATTTTTTCATAAAATCCTCACCAATAATTCCATCAGTCTTAGTAGGCAAAGTATTGAATACATGAAAAGTATGATGAAATACTTCACCATTGTATGTCAATTGTAAGGCGATGAATCCCAGTGAATAAACAATACCACCTAAACCTCTGATTTGCGTTTTCTTTTTATTGAATGGGATATTGTGTTGATTTAGTAGGTCATATCTTACTGCACATATTGTTGCACCTGTGTCAATTAGCCAATTATGCTTACGTTGACCGATTTTAAACTGAACCTCGTTCGTGCCATTGCCCGCTAAAATTGCATTATGCACGAAAAAAATGGGCGAGCGATTCTTCTTCCTCGGTACCTACGTCATTCTCTGGAGCCATAGTGCGGATATTTCTAGAGGGATTTTTGGAATTATAATAGTTCCTACCTCTGTTTCCACGTCGCTGTGGTAGTGCCGATGCTCGACCTCTTACCGCTGCACCTCGCTGAGAAAAATGTTGAGACGAAAAGTTGGTGGCAGGTCTAAAATTTGGGGTATATTTGTAATTATAACCTCTGTTATTGTAATCACGATAACCTCTGTTGTAACTGTACCTTCCTCTCGCTGGGCGGTGGTGGTAACCACCCCGGTACATGCTCATTACCTCACCTGATGGACCCGCTGACATCACGTCCTCGTCCTGCGCGGCTTGGATAGCATCCTTAAGGCTACTGAAATCCCTAGCAGCAATAATAGTGCTTAACCGGCGATTTCTCAACCCGTCAGCAAATTGTTTGATTGCCATCTTTTCGTTAAGAGGCTTTAAAACATCATAGCTTCCCGACTTACCGTCGGCTTGAGAAACCGTCAGATCAACGAAAAGCTCGGTTATTTCCTTGCCAAAATCAACTACCGATTTTTCATTTTGTCGCATATTTTGGAGTCGAGTTTGGATTGCGGTAGCCGATTTGCGCGGTAGCAACTGCTTTTTCATATCTTTAATCAAAGCAGCTACGGTGGCATATTCCGAATCTAATTTAAGTTTTGCTGATTGTGTCAAACGATTCTTTAAAACAAACTTAATTAAACTTGTCTTACACTCGTCTTTCTGTAACAAACTACTATAATAGTCAATCGACTCAATTAATTGTTTGATGCTATTTTCATCATCGGTCATTAATGGTATAATGGTTAAAGCGATTTTCAAAGTAAATTCCTCCATTTTACTTCCGGTGTCTGACTCTGATCCACTAATACTTGATATTTCTCCTTTTCCAGAACAATAATACAACACGTCGTCATAAAGAATTTGAAAAATCTCGCATTGTCTATTTATTTCCTTTTGCTCATCTTTACTTATTTTTCCGAGCAGTATTTCATTTCTTAATTGCTCTATACATTTATTATATCTTATTAAAATACGATTGGCCTCATCTAACTTAGTTTTACAAATCGCAGGTTTCCTTCGTTTTTTCCCGATTTGCGATAAATATCTACGTACTTTCTTTAATTCAGCGCATAAATTTGCTACGTCTGTGGCCATTTACTATTAGGAAATGTATTAATAGACAATACGTTATTTTGTACCTTAAATTAACATGGTAATATTATAAAATTATCATATAAAAACCTTACCCATAGTCCGCACATGCCGCACGTAATACGGTGTACCACTTCTTAACTCTACGAAATTATTTAAATCGCGCACTTCACTTCGGCCGCACTTTCACAACTAATACGCATGTTTCTTCCGCAAAAGTCTACTTGCAGTGTTCAAAAAAACGCACTTGCGGTGTCCAAATCCGAGTTCCTAGGTACTCGCAGTGTCCAAAAAAAATCGCGAAAAGTCTGTTTCAAGTGTCCACACGATGAATCACGAAGGGATGTAAAAAAAAAATACCGTAACCTATAAATAAATACGCAACGACGAAGTGGGTACCTATCTATAGGCACACCCTGCTGTCCTCAGGTTGGTTGTGGTGGTCATCAGTCATCAGGCATCTGGCATCAGTCATCAGTCATCAGTCATCTCATGATACAAGTAGAAACTTATTTGTGAGACCTCTTGCGCTATTACGAAATTGGTCTGCTCTACTTTGTTGTTTTGACCAATTTGGGTGTAGACGTCCTGGTGATTCGCAGATGCATCTTTTTCCGATTTACTAGATGGATTACCCATGTCGCTTCTCGGTGAATTGTCACAAAAACTAAAAACTGATTTACAATTTAACGCGCCATAATTAAACCGCATTAATAATTAAACCCGCATCGATGCTTAATTCACGGTAGGTGTTATCCGACACGACACGACACGCGTGCGCTCGACCGTCTGAAAATGGCAGTGGTCGCCATGAACAGTCGGGAGCTGGGAGAGACAATGAAACCAGATGAATGTTGGTTAACGATTGCGTATATTGAATAAAGATGAATTAATATATAATGTATGACATGCTGAGTAGACACGTTACAGGTTATTGGCTTATTACACTACAGGTCAACCGGACGGTGGCCGGGAAACTACAATAGCATTTCCAAAGAGCGTTGACGTCAGGCAGGCGGCCGGTCATTAAACATTGCCAAATCCTTTCGCTGTATGATTTTGTGCTCTAAAAAAACATGTTGCGCCGAACTCATGATTTGGGAGAAGGGCAGAAAGATGATGATGGAAGTTGCTGGATGATTTTTTGTTCAGTCTATCTTCTTGCCCGTGATGCAATCGAACATACTCATAAAATTAAGAACAAAGACAGAAAAAAATATCACACTCTTTTGGACGAAGTTGGCAATATTAGCACAATGGATAACTTTTCCTTCACCTTTTGAAATTCTCAAATAAGAAAATTACGGCATTTTATGCTACATGGAACCATTGTATTCCCCCAGGGGTGCATAGTCCTCGAAGTTTGTGAAATGTTACGGCAATTTATTTATTTTACAAAACAAGATAAAATGCTTTACAAAGTCACAAATTATCAAGGCTATTTTTTGTGGGTAGTAATTTGTTTCAAAACTCTTTGAGGCAGATTCCCTACGAAGTGTACAAAAATTAGAAAGACGCGTTGTTATAATGTATCTATGTGCGATAGTGCTATATTAATAGGAACTTAGGTATTGCATGGTTGAATATTTTTCGTCCATATTCGTTCAGTAACAGCTCTAAGTTTATTGCTGGTGATAAGCAGAAGAATAAACATTGATTTACAGCCGGGATTCAGATAATGCTCGCGAGTTATGTCCCCGGGTTATTGCTGGATCAACAGAAGCACAAGTTTTATGACTTCCGCTATATGAGACAAACTTGTACGGTCTGTGCTACGCAGCAGTTCAGTGGCATTTACCTCAGGATCCCGAGGTTCCAAACTCGATTCCTGGAGGGACACACAGGGTTGTTATTTGTCACTTTGTTAATTAGATAGCAGTCGACAGCTTCGAGACGAGCATCGAACAAAAGGTTAAGAAATTCATCAGGGTCCGTAGCTCAGTTGGTAAAGCAATATCACGGTACCCCATGGTCCTGGATTCAAGTCCCGGCGGTGACTGCTGAATTTTTTAATTATCTTATTTTCAATTTATAGATAGAGGTCGTTACATAACCTCAACTATGTCAGATGCTCAATAGACTATAGTGAGTAAGGTAGTTCAAAACCTGTGACACCGGGGTTTATTGCGATCGCACAGCAATGAGCATACTTCTTGCTCGCTCCGAGCCGTCTCGCGCGTAGGTGACTCTGTGATTGAGGTAGGTAATGTTCTAATCCAACCCATATTTCAGATCAGCTTCAGTCGGCGCCTACTCCGCCTTCACCGGGCTTCGTCTAGTCCGCAGTGACGCAGCGAGGTACCTCACGGCTCGTGACGGCGTCCCTGCTTCTCCTCACGACATCATCCTGGGCTCTGGCGCAACAGACCTCATCAAGTCCGTACTGCAGCTATTCGCGCAAGATGTCGACGGGAAACCTACTGGTCGGTTTTTTAAATATCTATTTTAATTGCTGCTGAGGCTTTTTGTTGATCATCCTATAAGAGGATATGATTCTGTGGTCTAGTGAGGGTATTGTCAGGTAACTTCAGAAAACACGCCACAGAAATCCCTGGAAAGTAATATTTCGTTAACTGCTTTTGTTCATCCGTTTACTATATGTAACAAATACATACATATACCCCTTGACTTTCGAAGACCCATACCTAGCATTGGCCTTCGAAGACGTGGGTCCCAGTATTGGCTTGTTGTTTATGTACATAGTAATTCCCTTCTCTTCTTCTGCAACCAGGTGTGATGATCCCAATACCCCAGTACCCGCTGTTCTCAAGCGCGCTGACGGAGCTGGGGCTGCATCAGGTGGACTATTTCTTGAACGAGGGCAACTGCTGGTCGGTCTGCCTCCAGGAGTTGCGACGGGCCTGGAGCCAAGCCAGGAGTACTTGCAATGTGCGCGCAATCGTCGTCATCAATCCTGGCAACCCTACTGCCCAGGCAAGTAAAGCAACAGCTGGTCTGTCTGCCTCCAGGAGCTTCGTCGGGCCTGGAGCCAAGCCACTTGCCATGTGCGTGCTATCGTCGTCATCAACCCTGGCAACCCTACTGCCCAGGCAAGTAAAGCAACAGCTGGTCTGTCTGCCTCCAGGAGCTGCGCCGCGCCTGGAGCCAAGCCAGGAATACTTGCCACGTGCGCGCCATCGTCGTCATCAACCCTGGCAACCCTACTGCCCAGGCAAGCCTTAGTGTGGAAGTCAAATCTAATAATAACAGTAATCTATTAAAAAGGAAGTAGGTATTTAGTCACTGCACTGCCGCCGTGTGGTGCCGGCAGAGTAGAATAGCACCACCCCTTCTCTTCCTGTGGGGGTCGTAAGAGGCGACCGAGGGATAAATCTGACCCAAGCTGATCAGGGTTCTGGAGAAGGAAAACTCCACACACAAACCCGGAACGGGGTCTCCGTCAGGCACGAGTGACTGGTTACAAATCGTGCGGCAGACTCCTGCAGCCGACCTGGCTCCACACGTATCGACCCGTCGTTCCTGTGGAGTCAGCCAGGAAGGGCGAGAGGGTGGCGCAGGTCCTGGGCAGCCCTGCGTTTTCCATAATTGCGTCCCAGGCATCGCAGTGTCTGTGGAGAACGTGCAAAAAGCCATGCCGCTCCCGTATCGGCTTATACAGCCATGAAAAATCTTGCCTCAGACACTGAATAAATCGTCTGATATAGACGTATGAGGCCAACGAGGTATTTAGTTTATTGGGGCTATAATGACGCTGACAATAATATTCTTGACCCTACACGGGAACAAGCGTGATTTAGGTAATGGCACAGATCTAAAGATGAATCATGCTCACACAGAAGTTTCGAGCTTCTGCATTTCCTCTCTATAACGGAGATTCAAAAGGTTCAAACACACAGGAATGTAAAAAAGAATCCATAATCTACATATCGACAGTGGAAAGGCTATATCGCTTAACCGCCAATTTGGTAGTTTGGAGAAAACCACGATTTTTACTTAAAAAAATCATATCTTTTTTTCTATTGACATTATAAAGATAAAATTAAAATTATATTTTTTTATTAATGTGTTTTGTATATCTACATTGTTCAATTGTACTTTGCGTCGCCGGTTTACGAATTAAGTGTCGCTTAAGCGATAATGACTTGATTCTTAAAAATGTACAGTCAAGCAAAAATCGCTAAACGACCAAGACATTGTACAAATACTGAAAAAGCTAATGGCTAATATAAAATAATACTGGATTCACAATACATTTTCGATTACTAACCAACCAAATTTATAAGTAAAGAGAGTATAAATTTGTCTAATAAATACCAATTACTCATATTTTAACCAAGATAAATGGCCTTATGAAGTAATTAATTTTTATATTTTTCAAAATTATTACTAACTAGTCGGTATCCGTAAACTTCCTTTCGCTTCGTTCCTTACACTGCTAACTCCGACTTGTTGATTGGGTGTTTCTTCAGTCTATTTTTTAGAAAGAGAAGCATTTTAGCATCTCTATACCTTAACTGAGCCATACTGAGCTCTCTGATTTCCACATTACGATTTTCAATCTCTTTGTACTAGCAAAAGCGCCCTATCATTTGATCAACTTTAATTATGGAGCCGTTTACATATTTACTATCATTGATGCGAAATAATGGGTATTTACATGAGGTACTTTCCTTCTCCAGAACAGAACTTTGATGTCTATTGTCTTTCTGTAGTAGAAACGGTCCATCATGATGATAAATTGTTGCTTTGGAGCTAATTGCGTATGTTTAATAGTTTAGTTCGATGGGCTATTGATGTTCAGTGCCAATGAAAGCAGTCCATCATGCCATGATAAACAACGTTTGCTATCTCACAAAATTTGGGTGATCTTCTGGTTATTCAAACAGGTCCTCCAGAACCTAAGTATAAATGGTTCGTCATGCAGATAAAAGTTTACTTTTAAACCATTTTCAAATCCGTTACCTATAGTTTAGCCAGTGGCCATCGCCAGCAAAAGAGGCCATCGTGCTGATCACCTTTTTACTTTGGAGCTATTTCTCTATGTTTAGCTGGGCTCCTGTTGGTCTACATAATGTATATCAGACCTTCTACTTATGTCAGCAGAAGCGGACCATCAAGTTGTTGAACTTTTGCTTTAAAGCCATTTCCGTATCGCTTTCAGTTTAGCTGGGCTCCTGGTAGTCTACAGTGGAAACTCCAACTAGACCCTTGATATCCTTGTGATAGTAGAAACAGACCATCAAGCTACAAACTTTTACTTTTAGCTATTGCTGTATCTCCTATCCTACAGTTTGACTAGGCTTCTATCCAGAAAGAAAGCGCCTAAAGAGGAGTTGGAAGATCGAAGACTGATTCAAAGATTGCGACAAGCGGGTCAAGGCTGCATTTGACATCGGTTAAAGAAGTTGGAAGTAGCTTGCTGAGGATAGGGATCTGATGTACGTGAAACTCACGATGATGCCTATTTCTCTGGTTTCACTAACAAAGGGCAGAAATTGCCAGCCTCCAATTCTACCTTCACTTGTATCGGCTTGTGTAGCCATGTAAAGTATTTCCTCTGACACTGAATAAATCGTCTGTCGCAGGCGTTTGAGGCCAATGATGATAAGCCAGAGAGGTGGCAAGCTGATACGAAAGGGCGAAAAAAGAGGCTGACTTCAAAAGTTATGAATTCGGCATAGTTTTGTAAAAGATATACCCCCTCTAGATAATAAGGAAGAATCTCCACCAGAGATTTAAACCATGATAAGCCTCTCATATCATGGTTTAAATCTCTGGTGGAAGGTACCTCTATATCCTGAAGAAACAACCGTGCCATTCATTGTCTGAGCACTAGCCTACACGCCACCATACTTAACCGACGTGGAAGTCTCAGACAACAACTGACTCCGGACTCGGCCGAAGTAAAGAAAATATGTGTAAGTAACTTACAGAAAGTGCTTGCCAGTGTGGTATAATATCACCTTTATCTATGACATATATTTCTGTCTTGCCCCACCACGTGCTCTACTACCTTCACACGTGAAGACCTGGAGAAAGCAATACTATTTGTGGCTCAGTATTGGTAGAAATATATTTATAGCTCCCTAATTGAGTGAAAAACAAGACTAAGCTCCCGGTGGTCTACATCAGGTACTCCAAATCTTTAATTTCTGTTGAAGCAGCCCACAAAACTGAACAACTTGTACTTTGAAGCCATATAACTGTAGCTCTTATAGTTTAGCTTGACCGCCTAATGGTTTACATCAGATATTCCGAACGTTCGATGTCTTTTATTCCTATTTATAACCGGATTTGAAATAATTTTAAAACGAGTTATTGACTGGTTAAGAATATTAATTTACTAACCTCACTATATCTGAGTAGAAGCAAGCAGTAAATCTGGTACAAATCCAAACGAAATGAAAGCACAAACAAACACAACTTTTTAATCACACGCGATTTAACAAACACGTCCTCAATGTGGCGCCTACAGCCGCGTACTGAGCGGTAACCGACGAGTTTTGACTTGTTCGGCGCGATCACGTGGTCTTACGCACACAAAAATATGCGGGTACTTTTCTTTCTATCACTTTTGTTTTAAACCAAAATTGCGTAATAGAAAAAGTGTCTTGCATTATCATTCAAATTTAGACTTATTTGCGTGCTGAACACTAAAGAAGCACCTTTTACTTTCACTTATTAAAAAAATAAATCTTTGCTTCTTCCATAATTTCGCTAAAACATCAATGAATGACGCAAACACAAACACGTAAATGTTACGTATTGATTAACTTGGAATGAAATGCTGCGTGCATTATCGCTAAAGCGCCGGTCTGTTAGCCTTTAGCGTTCGAATAAAAATCGCTTAGCTACCATTGACCATAATTATTATTGCAATAATTTTAAATCACTTATCTCCATAAAAAAGTAGTAAAAGAGAAACCAAAAAACGCTAATACTTATAAACATCAGATTCAACTACCTATTAAGGGATGTAAACGCCGTTCGTTCAAAAAACACGAAAAATTACGTCGCTTCAGCGATATGACCTATGAAAAATTATTAAAAATTGAGCCGCTTAAGCGCCACAAAAGTGCTCCGATTTGTATGAAACCTAAACAGATCGACGCAGAAAAAATCGCTGATTCTCGTGATATATATAACTTATTTTTGACCAAGGTGGCGGTTAAGCGATTTAGCCTTTCCACTGTCGATATTAAATTAAACATTGCCCGGAGCAGAGCCTTTTGTGCGCTCGATCCTCTGAATATTTTAGATGCAGCGCAGACTATCGCTTATCGATTGAGGATACTGAATTATTCAGCTCCCTTGTAATCAGATCAAATATTGACCTTCCCTAGGCCTGAATACCTGAGTGACTATCTCGCTAGGACCTATGTACCTTCGAGAATAGTAAAGTAGTTAGAATTCACATACAGGTAACTTAATATTGTACGTACCTAATAGAATGGTTTGTTTTCAACAGGTGCTATCACGAGCCAATATAGAGGAGATAATACAATTTGCATACGAGCACAACCTGTTTGTGTTTGCCGATGAAGTTTACCAGGAGAATATTATAAGCAAACCCTTTCATTCGTTCAAGAAGGTAAGCCCAAACCATTTTAATGTACCTCAAGATATTTTTAGTACAAGAAGTCCTTGCTTTTGAGACGAATGGTTTTACTTTCTTAAATTATGGACAAGGACAGCTTATACGTTTTGATGTTATGGGCATTTGCAGGTAAAAACCGAAATGGGAGATCCGTATTCCAGACTGGAGATGGCAAGCTTCATGACGGCGTCCAAAGGCTGGGCAGCGGAGTGTGGTTTGCGAGGAGCATTCATGGAGCTGCAGGGTATCCAGCCGGCGGCGAGGACAGCGCTGCTGAAGTCAAGAGGAGTCATGCAGTGCCCCAACATCCTTGGACAGATCGCTCTTGATTGCATTGTAAGAACCGGAGACATCCATCACAAACACACAGTAGCTTTCCATCATGATCAGCATGCGTGGAATTTATATAAGCCTCAGTCCTAGCCGACAAGGACAGTTACTCAGTCAGTGCTTGGAACTGAACTGTCGAAGATATCTTGAAGATGCTCCAGCGAAACACGTGTAGAGTGACTGTGGTGTTGGTAAAGTGCATTGCTTGTAAATTTGCATTAAGTTGCGGTCGTGCATGTGGTTCGCTCATTAACTTGCCACCATGAGTGCGGAAGAAGCTGAACATATTTGTATCACTTTCATCAAGATGGACTTCAGTAAAGTAACGCCTGATACTATTAGTGATTTTCTTCGCAGTTGCGGCCACCAGAACCAGGAGAGCCTTCTTACGAGCAGTTCACGAGAGAGAAGTCCCACATCCAGCAAGTGCTTTGTGAACGAACTGCTCTGGTTTTCAACGCCTTCAACTCCATCCCTGGTTTCTCTTGCAACCGCCTCGATGTGAGTTACCTAATAATTTTCCAGATAACTGGAAGCGGTAAGATTGAGATGGTAAGGTAAATGGTGGCAACTCGCCTGCCAGTTGATGTAGTCAGGTGACCGACTGGTCCATTGCTAGGAATGAGCTTAGTGTATTTAACAGGTCACTACTATATTTAGACGACTTCGTGTTTTCTGATAAGTTTAACTTTATGAACCTCATGACCTCTTGTTGCGTGATTCTAGGGAACGATGTGCGCGTTCCCGCGTGTTGAGATGCCGTCGCACGCGCAAGCTGCCGCGGCGTCGCGCGGAGTGAAGCCTGATGAGTTCTACTGCATGCGGCTGCTTGAAGAAACGGGTAAGCTAAATACTTACATATTATACTAATTCAAGTTTTCTTCTTCTTTTCGCGTGGAACACCTAGTCAAACGACCCGATGAAGTAGTAACGATCACCGGGTAGAGTAACGATGGCTGTCTCCATATCATAGACAGCAACCGGGGCCGACGGCTCAACATGCCCTCTAGCACAGGATCATCTTGATTTTCAGACAATCGGGTGGTTAAGCCTGCAATGACCCAATCAGACTGGGAACAAATGCACAATGTGATAATTATCATTAACTTTTTGGTTACAAAGTTAATAAACTCAAATTCAAACTCAAAGCATTTATTTCTCAGTAGGAATTACAAAATTCACTTTAAGAAAGTCACATTCTAAATCAAACTTAAAAAAGGGAAAATTTGTAGTGCAAAATTTTCTCTTTTTTATAACAATTTGTGTTCCTACACTAAACGCGGTTCGGGCGGGATAAAAAAATAAAAATAAAGGCACTGCCTCGGGGCTGGCCAGGCTAACCACACAGCATGTGTCTTTATGCTTCAATGAATGACAAGTAAATGGAAATAATCACTAAGTCAATATTTAAAACAAGAAAGGTGTTACATGTGTATAGTTAGCCGGACCCCCTGCAATACAAACGAAGCAAGCGGAAAATGTTCACGCCACCGATGGGATTTGAACCCACGTCTTCTGACAAGCTGGGTCAGACGTGTTTGACCGCTACACCACGGAGGCTCTAGCCCAGGCGGCGAAATTGTGATCTATGTACTTGCTTCGTTCATATATTTTTTGTCACTTGACTACTTATGGGTAGCTTAGCGCAATCTATGACATTTTAGTAGTCACTCAACTGACAACATTACGTATGTACAAGTTGACGAGAGATGGAGCTTTTTCCGATTTGTGAATGTTTACTATTTTGTAGAAATTTTCCACAAGATAGTAATTTTTGAACACTTGGTGTTATTGATATTAACTATCTTGTGGAAAAATTTCTACAAAATGGTAAACATTTTGATAATTATCAACTTTGTGAGTGAACCAACGGAAATCAAACCCGGAACCTACTACGTCGCAGACATTCACTCTACACTGCGCTACATCGGCTGTAAAAGTTCAATATTTTTGAGCTGAGCTTCATTTTCTGTTTTAATTATCAACACAAGTAATACCTAACAAGCCTCACAATAGGACTTTGCTTGGCGAGTGGTTTATGTAGAGCAAATATACAGATCATGGAGGCCAAATAAAAATCCGCAAAATAACTATTTTCTGCGCAACGTCCATTAACATAGCACACATGTGGAGCACTATCCATCGAAACGGTACAAAAGCCTAATCGTAGGGCACATCAATCACTTATTTCACCACAACTCAAAGACCTACCATCGATAGACTCCAATTCGCCAGTGAGAGTATAGTATTCTTTGCTCCAATTTACCAATTATAAATTGCAAACTGAACTGATGAATCTTGTGTAGATTTTTGTACATAATGGCGGGACCCACATGTAACGTCTGCTGCTCCGCACTCATGCGTCTGTCAGAAGCATAAAAGATTCTACGGTGTTAAAATAACGCGTCTGCGTTGTAAAAAATATGTTTTACTAAACTAGCGTAGCAATATAGTTAAGTGTAAGTCTTGCCTATGACTGACGTAGCAAACAAAATCCAGTGGGCTACGCACACCCACATGATGAGTTTGGAAGGTTCTTGAGTGGTAGTCACTGGTCACGCCTGAGAAGGAGCGTGAAACGGCCCCTAAATAGATCTTTGAAATAAATGGATGGTCTGGTGACCTTTGCCGTGTGATGCCGGCTTAGAATAGCATCACCCCAATTCTACCCGTGGGTGTCGTAATAAGCGACTAAGGGATGTTAGGACGTTCCCTGTCAATGCAACATCTTGAACTGCGCTCGCCAATCCGCCTGCCAAGCGTGGTGAGTACGGCAATACCCCCCAACAGGGGAAGCCCATTTCCAGCAGTGGACTGTTGTGGCTATTATTGTTTATGGCTGGTGATGTTGTAAATGTTGCGGGCAGTTGTTAGATACAGTGTTGGCCCAGATTTATTCATCGGACTTCTAACGGATGTGCAGAGTACATAAACTGTGCATAGTCTGACAATATCAGCTCTGTGGCTATATAGCGCTCATATTTCGTGTACCGTCAGCAGAACAGCTGCGCGGAGCACGCGACGCGAGCATTAGGCGCCATTAGCCATTAGAACTTGTTTTTCCGCCGCAGATGCTTCCAGCGATCGCGAGATCTGATCCCTGATATTAAAGTATCTCAACTATGCATAGTCTGACGATGTTAGTTCTGTGGCTACCGCTCATATTTCGTGTACCGTCAGCAGAACAGCTGCGCGGGGCACGCGACGCGAGCATTAGGCGCCATTAGCCATTAGAACTTGTTTTTCGGCCGCAGATGCTTCCAGCAATCGCGAGATCTGATCCCTGATATTAAAGTATCTCAACTGTGCATAGTCTGACAATGTCAGCTCTGTGTCTACCGCTCATATTTCGTGTACCGTCAGCAGAGCAGCTGCGCGGAGCACGCGACGCGGGCATTAGACGCCATTAGCCATTAGAACTTGTTTTTCGGACGCAGATGCTTCCAGCGATCGCGAGATCTGATCCCTGATATTAATGGGCGCAGATTCCCGATTGCTGGGGTACATGCTAACAATATTAAATACATATAAACAAAACGTATTGCAATAAGTAGTAGTTGGGATAAGGGAAGGAAGATGATGATGATGACATATATCTCTTGCGGGTTAGGCAGAGCGAAAACGGATGTAAAATACGCCCATTTACATCACGTCTGAAAAAGTTTGAGACATTTAGAAGACTGTGTCACCATAGTGATAGGTTGTCAGCCTATCGCCTTAAATTGCAACACACATCAAGTCTCTAATCCTTTTGTCGCTTCTTACGACACCCATAGGAAACATTTGGGGTGATGCTATTCTAAGCCGCCACAACACGGTATTATTTATGGGTATTTACCCTATAGTGTTAAAGTCATCATAGAGAATCATCAACATATAGGCATACATAGGTAGGCAGACATATATAGGTATCGATAACTTGATAGTCATCAATGTCATCGTAATAGGTAGTGCAGTCACCCACCACTGTAAATATTCACTGAACAATCATTGAATCACTCGTGTATTTGTCTATCATGTATTATCCATCATCATTACAAACATTATAGGAAAGCCTAGTTCTATTTAGATCAAATTAAATTTGAACCAACACTAAATTGGAAAATTGTGGTTATGACTATTACAGATTGTGCTGTTATCTAATATAAAAACTTTTGTGTATAATAAAACGAATGAAAACTGCAACCATTGCGAACAGAGAGAAACGAGGAGTTATTTATCAGTGACCATTAAAAGTTTGGTATTAAAAAGAAAAGTATTCCACTTTATTCATTTGGTCGTAAATAAAAGCTTCCCCGTTGAGTTGAGCAAAGTTTGTGAAAGGCAATTGGCAGTTCCATCTGAAGCCGTTTGTATCGCGGCGGATCCAATATTTTGCCAAATTGAATCCAATAAACTTGTGAACGTTTATTATTTATGGCAATTGGGAAGTTGCCTTTCAATTTTGGTTAACGCTTCTTATTATATTTTCGAGTGGAGCGTAATTAGGTAATTAGAATAGCATCACCTACTTTTTATTTGTTGTTATTGTAATACTGAGAGAATGGTAAGCAGGATCCCCTACAAATATTAAATACCTACTATGGCAAACATCCTGTAAAATGTAGAGGGTCAAATCCAGCCGTAGACTGTTGTAGCTAGTTTTAATTTGATGCTTATGATTCCTATTGTATCGTTGATGATTTCTTGATGTAAATCCCCGTATTTGCTTCTCAAACCAAATTATGAAGACTCATTGTTCTGCAGCATAGTAAACTGATCTTCGTTGCTTTTATTTTAAGTACCTAAAGCGGACATCAGCCCAGCCTCTAAATCCTGGCTGTTGAAGGCTTATCTTAATTGGTTTGCGATGGCAGGGCTCGCCGTGGCTCAGACCTCTACGGCTTATCCCGTAATGTTCCACGGTGTGTGTAATCGGAACATCATCCACGTATACAGCTTGATAGAGGCAGATTGCAAGCTCTCAGGCCGACATACAATACCCTTTTGTGATTTTATAAAGCTGTTGTTCTGTTCTGACATTGCTTGGAATCGGAACTTAATTAGAAGAATTTTCAAAATAAAGCGAGTTTGCTCAGCGGCTCAAAGCAGGATTTTACATTGTACGTTCTTGTCTTGATCCTTTGCCGTATCATGCCAATCATCCAAGTCAGACTGAACGATATCAATTCAGCAAAGATTAGGTCGTTAGAGAAATCGTCGCGCACTGGCTTTATTTTTATGTTATTAAGAAACCGAAATTTGCATAACACTAACTGTACAGAGAGGTACCTACCTACTTTTAGCGCAAATTAGGGATTGTGCATTTAGCTGATGTAAGTAAGGAAAGTTAAGGTCAAAATAAAGACCGAGCGCATATGGAGAGCGCTCCGCGGCGTGCCGTCCGGTCTTTCTGGCATCCCTATACAAACCAGTCATACTATGAATGATGCTGTCACGTTCACGGCACAGTACGCTGGTCTTTTTTTGACCTTCAAGGGCCTGATCTGATGATGCATTTTTCTGCGCAGGAATCTGCGTGGTGCCTGGCTCCGGGTTCGGGCAGCGCGCGGGCACGTACCACTTCCGCACCACCATCCTGCATCCACACGAGGAGCTGGTGCATATGCTGGCAGCTATCGACAGCTTCCACCAACGATTCCTCCAAGAATATCACTAGATTGTACGAGCTACGAGATTGTACAGATTGTATTTGACTTTAAAGAGATCTACACACTAGGCCCGTACGCGTAACGAGCAGTGTGCAACCTCTTATACATACAATCCTATACGAAACAACGTCATCTCTACGCGCGTGGGCAAGGTGTGAGAGGTGTTATTATTTATACTGGGTTATTTTTTAGTCAGTGCGCAAAATTTGCAGGGTGTTTCTACTCGTGATTCTGAACAATTTCTATTATGGGACCACCTGCGAATACGCAAAAAAAAAAATTGGATGTTTCATAGAAAAATTTATACCTAACCTACTCGGCAAAAATGTATGGAACAACCAAAATTTTATATTAGATTTCACAGGTGGCCCCATAGTAAAAGTTGTTCAGAATCACGAGTAGAAACATCCTGCAAACTTTGCGCACTGACTAAAAAATAACCCTGTAGAAATTTAATTTAATAAGTTGTAAACATGGAAAATAAAGAAAAATCATTACTTAAATGTTATACGAATCATACAAAATATTAAACCAGTACTAAAAAGAAACTCTTCCATTGTAGCAGTTGCTATTTCTTTTTTCACGAAAGTATTTCAACTCTTCGAGCAACGCATCTGCCGTCCCGTTCCTAGTTGTCCAGCGTTCCTCGAAGATTTCAACTCCTATGTCAACTAATATTTTCCACACACGGAGTCATATTACTTACACTGAGTGTAAGGGACAGTGTACAGAAAACTTAGCAACTGAACAGCTTTTTCTTTCGAAGTATGCTGGTTAAAGAATTTTAATCGAACTCTTGCTCGAAAAAATATTTCGTTAGGCTCAATCGTTGGGCTCAATATATAGAGACCATAGTAAAAGTTGTTCAGTTTCATGTCATATCAAGTTTCCTGAAGTTGCGAACATGAAACGTGACGTTGGATACGAGTATGCAACGCGAATGTCACTCTTAACAAAGAGCGCTTCTTATCTTGTTTACAGCATGTTTGCAGCAGCGATATCAAATCCCACGTTTTCCAGACAGGACGTAACGTGTACGCCGCTTTTATTATTCAATAGAATAACTCCACGGAGACACATACAGGCTGATATTGTTTCAGTGATACAGCGGGTGTCTCGCTGGCTGAGTTTGCATTTGTTGGTATGCATGTAACGCGACTGCGACATCGATATGCGGTGGGTATGACGCTAACAAAGTGTCTTCTTCAAAACAGGGAAAAGGATCTACTTATTGATAGGAATATCAATACCCACAAATGTTGAACTGGGTGTTTTTCCAAGTTGATTTTTATGTGTATGACTGACCGTTTAGTATGCTTGAATTCTAACAATCAAACGAAATTCAAACCAAGTCGAAAATTCGTTTAACCACTGAGTGACTTCTCCTTTTATTAGGTAAGTACTTGGCTTTCAAATACTTAGCAGGTTCGTTTAACATTCACAACAGATTATTCATCTTATTTCCTCACTTCCCAAAATACAGCTAATTAAATTACCTCTAATAAGCTCGAAGGCCTCCTGAGTAAACACAACATCCTGTAATGATTAATATAATGTCGTTATTCCAAGTTTCATGACGATGTTTCGTCTAACGAACGTCCTCGCCTCGCCCGGGTGACATTTAAGGATTTTGGGAGCAAATGGCTAAATACAGGCCCGAAGGCGGCGGCGGCCTGGCTACGCAAACATGAGCGCTCAAACTTCAGCGCTGTGGAATTTCGCTGTACATTGATGGGTAGCAACGCCCCAGCCGGTAAGAGATGCGTCTGAAGAGATTTTAGCAAGCAGTGTGAAGAGATTTTTCTATGATAGTGTCGTCGACTACGCCAAGCAGCCAAGTTAATCCGGGCTTGTTAAACAACCCGCCCGGCTCCCGCTCCTCAAATTACAAGGCTAGCCGAGAAGTTTCCCTAGTGCTCTTTATTGTCTTCTTAGTTGGTATTTTTGCGGTCAGAAAATTGAAATAAAGTTAGCTACATAAAGGTCTTCTAGATACACTGTTAATAATAGAGTAAAAAGTTTATTAAATTTTACGTGAACACGAAATTTAACTAGCAATTATGTAATGTATGATGTACAAAAGCCGTTTCGCGTTGACGCTACTCCTCAAAACTTGAAAGCTGTAGCTTCATCACTTTTTTCGGCGTCCTTCATACCTAATATTATGAAGGGATGTGTTTCCATTCATACTGCCGATGTAAAACAAGCAAATCCAATTCCTAGCCTTAATTGCTGCCAGCCAGCGTAGAACTCGAAGTCTGCATATTTCGAACTAGACACGCCTTCGCTTGTACGGACGCATCCCAAGGGCATCACCGACTAGTCGACTGCCGACTAACGACAAGTGTCTGGAGGCGACTACACCGAGTCATTTGCTGTCTGCCTGTCCGGTGCCTGAACGAGAGCAGACTTCAGTTTCACGGAGTTAGAGAGCTTGCACATTTAGCTTTGATATTGGGAATATTCATAAGCATACCATTATTTATCCCTGCAAAGGTCAGTTCCATTATGATATTAATAAAGAGAGCAGTGAGTATCCTTTTGATGTAGGTATTTATAGATCAAAGCATAAAATTACGAAAGTATCTACCTACACAACAAGCAGGCACTTTTGGCATGGCCTTCCCCACATGAATCCGATGAATGCTCCTACTTATTATGTTGGTAATGGGACCCAACATTTCTCACTGTCAATGTTTCTGCTGTCGATTTGGTTCCAGGTTGAATTGTATCCATAATACAGTGTGGGACCACCTCAAAATTTAAGATCATTTAACAGAGGTACCTAATTGACGTTGTACCATCGTTGATCGTAATACTAACAAGTTTAACTCTTTCCAAACAATTTTACAGGAAGTGAGTCCTTTAATATTCTACAACAACGCGTTAGCTTGATGTGAAAGCGGCTCGACTCCGGCCGGGCCGGTCCGCCTCAGACCTCGTTTTGCATATTTCAACACCACTCTGACCGCCCTCTAATTCCTGCCAGAGTACACTTTTAAAATTACAAGCTCGCCGCTGAAAGTTTTCGTTATGTCCAACAAAATATGGTAATGTAGTGGGCTGCGTTCCTTCTGGCTCGTTGGGCGCAAGCGGAATTTTATACTCGTAGTTGCCGGGTCGTGTCGAGGTGAGAAGAGTTACGTAACGTGACCTCAGCGTGTACGGAACACCCGCCACGTACCAGAGGTCGGAAAAAGCGGCGAATTTCCCAAATATTTACCTCACAGGTAGTGTGATAAATCGTCAATTGTAGACCCAAGCGTTTTATTTTTCTTAAATTGAGTGTTACATGCTGTAATTTTTCTTGTTGTACGCTTTTAAAGTCCACACAACAACCATGACAGACTCCTCAGCGCCTAATTATCCTTTAATGGAAAGATTCTTGTCCGTAAATTGAAGGGATTCGCTCTGATAAACATACTCCAAAGCTCAAACGACTTTTCTTATTGCGGCACTCTGATAAAACAACTTTTAAACAAGAACGTAAAGACACTTAGGAGTTTCAAGACGGAGCTTATTTGAAAACGACTCCTCTTCAAAAGAAGTGAAACAGAGCATAAACGGGGACTTAAATATGCAAAGTAAATTGAGTATCTGGTCCATCGTAAGTTTGGTTTGAGAGTGCTCTGGCTCACATTTCAGCATGAAAGTTACAGCGATCTAGCTACGCTGGCACTGTCGGAAGTGGATTAAAGCTGCATGTCCACTGCAGTTTTTTGAAGACATTCAGGTGCAAGGTGTGCACCAAAGCTGTGAATCTTTTTGCTGTCATGAGGCAAAAGTAACCAAGTTTGCGTGCTGAATGGAGCTGGCTATTCTGATAATTCATTGTTTTTTGTTACAAAATTGCACTAGAAACTAAAAGCTAAACTATCATTTATATTTGTACACTTGTCAAAACGTAAGTAGTAAGTCCGGCCACATGGTACTTCTCTGTTTTCGTTGTTTTAAGCGAAATGAGCATCTTCTTTTTAAATTGCACTCAATAAACATTAAAAGAGCCATATACAAAGATGAAACAACAGGACAGCTTATCTCTACTAAGAAATTTCTTCCAGCTGACCTACAGCAAGGGAGACTTTTGCAAGACAGGCGGAATGGGCATGCACAAATTACGGCGTCTTTGTTTTTAAAACTGTGTTGGTGGAACTGTGCTCTTACTGCCATCTAGCGCGGTCGGCGCTGTCGGGAGTGGATTAAATGTAAGGTCAATAAAGTTGGCAGTGCATGAATAGCGGGCGACTTCCGGCCGGGCCGGATGTGCCGCCGCAGCGACTTGCCGCGCCGCATTCACAACTAGCTACACTAAATAGAGAATTTGCAGAAGGACAGCTCGCCCCTATTCCCGACCATTTATACCTACGACATCTAAACATGCAGCCAGTCTATAATTCCACCTTCACTTGTAGAGCCTGCGGAAAGTCTTGCCGGCCTGTAAAGCCATGAAAAATCTTGCCTCAGACACTGAATAAATCGCCTGTCACAGACTTATGAGGCCAATAATGATGATACCTACACTCTAGGGTTGCTACCTTTTATTTATGAATTTCTGAAATGCGGTACCTGAGTTAAATATAATTAGGTTCATTACTTACGTTATATCAAACCTACACCATAACACACTTTACAAAAATATTTGCACTTGAAGGTCGTAATTCTGCCTTCCGCGCGCAACGAACGTTGTTGACACTTGCCACTAGCCGGTTCGAAACGGTTCGAAGTCGCGCGTAAATGACCGCGTGTAGATGTGTGTGTGAGCATAGTGACGTTTCCTTGAAGCCGTCTCTCTGTATTGGGCGGCCGCCAATACTTAGGTACTTTGTGCTAGCTCCCAGACTCCCAGACCGCACTTTACTTGTCCTTTCACAATGAAATATTTACTCTCAAAACGTAACAATGAGACAGGGAGGAAGCTTATAGTGAGGGTAGGGAGTTTTACGAAGTGCATTACGACACAGTCAGAAATTAGTAGACTTGTTTTATTTTATTCTGATATTATCAAATCGATCTTGGTTCATCCTCAGGCAAGTAAAACATGCAATTAAAATCAGTAGCAACACCTTTGAAAAGTCAGACAGAAATAAATCAGTTTTCGGTTTCCAGCTAAATCCCCAGATCGGACTAAACTAGGTCATACACTTCCAAAGAGGAAGAAAAAGGTATGCCCCGGTTCATTCTGGTCTGGCTGCATCCCGCCGCCCCGGCGGTGCCCGGGACCGATAAATTTGTTGTTTCCTCGAAATAACTCCGAAACTGTTCAAGTTTTCGTGCAAACAATTTTGCAACTTCATTTTCCGAAGCGAGCCATTTTTATTGGCGGAAGTTTTGAACCATTCGTTATTGTTTTTAAAAAGGATATTCAGAGGTGGTACTAAAACTAGATTGCGCTCGACTCTTTTGAATGTAAAAGGGTTGGAAGGGTTTAGAGGAAAGTACCTTTTAACATAGTTGGAAAACCGTTAGCAGCGCCACCTCGCGACTGAATGGAATTCATTGCGCATGCATTGAACCCGCGCACTCGCTGTAATTGGATCCGGAACACACAAGCTGAGCCGGAAACTGGGACGTTTTATGCGTTAAATGTGATAATCAATTTTGGGCCCACCCCGAATTTGTCGAATTGCGAAAACGGTATTGTATGAAATTCTTACTAAAACTAAAAATTATGATTGATTTTTTTATCACAATCTTGCAAATATCTTCTTTATACGAAACGGGAATCGCAAATTCAAAATTAACAGTTATTTTTCTATGTTATGAAATGCGGCAAGCGTAGTTATTTTGCAGCAAAATGCTATCAAAACAGATTTTTAGGTTATATGTTGTATTTTGCGTTTTTTTATCAGTTTCCCGTTGCGTAATTTAAAAGTCGTTATACCAGCATAATCTAGGTAGTACAAGGAATATGTATTACAAGTTTCATGACCATACATTTTGATTTACGAGGCATTTGTGAGGGGCCTAAGCTTGTATGGCCAGTTGATTATATCCTTTAGATTTTAGGTTCCCATATTCATTGTTACTCGTATTAAATTGTTAATATGTGTGTACGGTAGCGATGTGTTAGCAAATGCCATAGGTAAATAAAAAATTGCGATTATTTGCTAACCCTGTAGGAGCTCTGATAAGTGCTAGGAATGATCATGTATTGGTTTTAATGAGGAAGTCAATTTTATAAATAGTAATCCCACATTATAGAGAAGTGAGTGATTGTAATTATATACCTGTGAGATCTAGATATAAGTTGTCAACACGCCCAGGCAAGTAGATATTTAATGCATCTTTACGTTCTGATCTCATTACAATTCCATGGACAAATAAGGCCAGCCATAAAGCATTTTTAGTAAAAGCGTACAACGTACCTACGTGGTATTGGTCACTGTGCTTGTAACGCATTTCAGGCGTCATGTTCCAGTGGATTAAAGCGGACGCGCGGATTTCATCCAAAAGCCAACAGAAAACAACACAACTGCAGCTTTTTGTGCAACGACCCTCCGGCGACACCTTTTTGTGCGTCCACCCTCAGTGCAGCCGACGGGCGACGAGCCGACACCGACCGGCTCCCAACCCGACAGCTTTTACACGACGCGGCAAAAGCTCCAATCAACAACACGGCTTTGTTTACACGAACACCAAAACGGAGCGAATATTTCCTCTCTCCATTTTTATCCCCAAAATCAATAGAAACTCGAATACGGACGAGGTCGTCGCGTGTATTGGAAAAAGAACTGAGTAATAATGTCTGTCGTGGACGCTGTTACGGAGATTTTAATTTAAATTTCAAAGTGTTCTCGAGTCGGGGTCCATAGGGTATTACGTATTTCTTTTTCTATACAAGGCGTTTTTAGAGCGTAAAGAATCATGCCCACTCTAGTATGGATGTTCGTCTATTGCTTGCCTCAGTACTTGCAGGCCTCGCCTCAAAGCCAAAGTTAAATAATTATAAAGTCTAATTATTGATTAACATTATGTAACTAAAAATAATTTAATCATGACAGGAGTTCTGAAGTTATTGAATGCTAAAGTTGGGTATCGGAAGAGACAAAAGTGCTGAAGTTTGGCTTTATATTGAATATTTCGTTCTAAAATTGTTATTGTTAGCTATACCGAAGCAAACAGAGCAAAATAGGTTCACACCAAAGTAAAAAAATACCTAACGGTAGAACGACCTTTAAAAATTAAGTTAGTTTCCCTGTTTTGTACAACTATTGCCGTAGCTATTCTGCATTAGAATGAGGGATATTACATATTGCTTTAATTTTCATTTTGAGGCGAGACAATTTCTTAGGCCAGAAATGGGCATTCTCCTTTGGAATGGTTAGTCGGTAGGGAGGTTGTTATTACGTGGTACGGTTTATAAGTTGCTTTAGAAATAACCATTAAGGAATAACTGATAGCTTGCATGTCTTATTGTCAAGCTCCGCTGCAGTAACACTCTTGGGTATTAACGGTAGATATCGAAATTGTCTACTTCGTAGAAATAAACTGGAGTATTTGTGGTGCGTCTAATTGGAGAGCAAACCCGTGGGAGGTTCGAGAGTCTGCGAGAGAGCTGCCACTAATGGACACAGCACTGTCCAAGGAGCTCCCACTCACAACGATAGATTATTCACAGCATCCTCTATTACGTATAATAAACTAAGTAGCATGATCCCAGCTTCTGTAAATATTTAAGTCAGACCGTAGAAAAACGGTTTCACATTTCGCCTCATTTGCATAAATGGCGTCGTGTTTTGAGCTCCGGGAAACAATCACAGCGGCGACAATGTCGATGGCGCATTGGAGCCAGACCAGGGCAGGAATTATGCGGAGCCTTACATGTGGCATGAGATAGTATCGCCAAGATTTTCAACGAGATACTTCGGTGGCAAGGAGCCAGAGGGGGAGGGAAGGGGGGTGTCGGACTTACTGCCCGGGCAGGGATATTGATGACCCGGTCTCAGCGGCTGCTACTGCAACGCTTCTCAAAGGATTTTCATGAGATATGTGCGCGAAATCTCTGGAAGTATCATCAATTTGATGTAATAAGGCTCATGGTTCTTAATATTTGTTTAAACAGGTGTAGTTGTACTAGTAGTCATAGCTCCTTAAGTACGGCCGACGCGATAAATCAATACAAACCATTTGTAAAGTACTAGTTATCATTAAGGGATTAAGGCTGCAAATATTTTGAGGGCTGAACCAGCCCATGAAACTGAACAATTTTTGCTAAGAAACATAGTTCGAAATATGAAAAAAAAAATGGATCTCCCATACAAATTGATCCGGTCAGCTGGTACACTTTGTTTAGGAGTTTCACGTGGTTCTGGTTCACCCCTTAAAATATTTGCAGTTGATTTTTTTACCTCCTGTATGCTGAGGTATAGTTTTCGTAACGTGCGTCGTATATCTACTATTTGCACCGGAAGTAAGGTCGAGTGGACGCCGGAAACGAAATTTGCTGTTAGCTTTACCGGATATTAATATAACTAGCAGACGCTCGGCAAATGAGATCTACTAGACAATTTGTTATGTTGTTTTCCTACTTTTTTCACGTTGAAAGTAATCGCTTTCCGCCCAGTGAACAAAGTAAAAGGGGCAGAATTTTTCTATCGAACACCGACGAAAATATCGGAATAATGGTTCTAGTTATATGCATGCATTACACAGAAAGAAATGATACAGAACGTTGATACAGAATTAAAAAATAACTAAATGTACAATACACAGTGTTTCAGGACTCATTGTCAAAGGCATGGTACTGAATGATTTTCACAATCGGAGAAATGCTGTGTGATGGCAGCTTAGAATAGCATCACCCCAATTCTCAATTCTCACCCATGCGTATCGTAAAAAGCGACTAAGGGATAATTATCCAGGGAATGGGCTGCAGCGTATTCTGTGAATTTAACATTTTGCACTGCGATCGCCAATCCACTTTGCGAACGGTAAGTACAGCATCAAATTACATGCTGTGCATATCCTTGAAATTGAACAAACTTCTCCAAGAAACGTAGGTCAAAATATGAAAAAAAAAACTTGGTCCTCCCATACAAAATGGTCGATCAGGTACATTTTTTTTCATTTTGTTGTAAAGTTGTCTGTTTCTTGAGTACTTTCGGCTTACTATATGTAGGTATGTATACGTGATAGCAAAGAATACGAACTGTACCTAAGCAAATACCTGTGAAATTAATTTTGTGTCCCTCATAAATTAGAAAAGGAATTAGTGGTACCCATTAACACGCTTACATAAAGTCTAATACACGTTCATAGCCTGCACTAAACACTTGACGTACAGTCGCGTTCAAAAGTGAAGAACCTTTGTTCCCACCTGTCCTACTGAGTAGTTCTACGGTAGAACAGGTGGGAACTTTTTTTCCCACTAGTTCTACGGAGGAACAAGTGAGCACATTTTAAGTCCCACTTGTTCTACGTTTTAGAAAGGTATGATATAACTTTTTATTCAGAAATAGAATGATGTTAAAAATATATGGTCTAATAAAGTTTGGTAAGCTCTATTTATCGCAATAAAACTACCAATGATCGTATGGAAATTATAAAAGTTATTTTAAACTATAAATTAAGGCTATGGAGTCCACTCTTGAACGTGACTATACCTGCACTACGTGGCGACGTGGTGGAGCATAATTTAATCACGTACGTGTTCACGTTTACCACTCGGCAGGTTTGCATTGACGACGCAAGTATAGCCTCGTTATTCTCAAGCATGCGGCTGTGACGTATTAAGTTTTGCAAAAGCAAATTTTTATTTACGTTTTCTGTAGTTTTTTTCATAAGCCAGTAATTTACTAGTTTCCTGGGTTTTAAATAATAATCTGCATTTATAGAAGTGGCTCCACCTAATCTAGTGTCGGAAATATAGTAAGAAATTTTGGCATGGTACCTACCTACTACTTAATATGGATTACACCTCAGAAGTTTTGTAAGGATCCTAACTTAGTTATATACAAACTGTATGTGCCTACTTATTAATGTGCAATGTGGGTGCAATTTTAGCCATTATACGCAGCATGGGCACCGAAGGAAGACTTATCTCGCGCGAAAAGACGTTAGGATGTTTCAAAAATATGCCAACAAGGCCCCGGTTTGGCATAGCTAAAAAATAGCCTTAAAGATTAGTTACCAATGCAAGACCAAGCCGAAACACGCGAGGGAACTCCCAAAGTTTATTCATATGGGAATTCATACGTACTAGTTTGGAATTTATCAAAAGAAGTGAAGAATTTTGACATACAGGTGTAGAAAAAATCAAGATCTATGTAGCGGGTCGCATGCTAAGGGGACTGAGCATAACTGAACTGACCTACATTTCAACGACGTACTCAACGGACGTACTTTAATTATTTCGCTTTGAAGAACGTGTAAAGAACCCATTATGGACTTCCTGGAATTCGCCAATCCGAGTTGCTAACTCATAATTTACTTAGCAAGTGTGTGCATGTAGTCGTTCCACGGTAGGCGAATTGCACACACATTGGACTATATAGCGGATTTTGACAGCTTGAATGGTACACTGTGACAACCGTAATTTGATGCGGCGACGTGGGTCATACCACGGCACAAAGTAGAGAGTATATAAAATGGTCCCTCGACCCTTTTTCGGATTTTTGCGATTGGCACTTGTTACACAGTCCGGGTTATAATACTGTCAAAAATTTTCAAAGTACCAGAATATCAACAGCTCAAAATCTGATGCAAGAACGTCATGATATGATTCTGCGCCAATTTTTAACCAAGAAATATGACGTTAGTGGCAACCATCTTTTTAGTTACTTATCTTGACATCCCCTGAGATTCCAGTTATTTCCCATTTAGTCAGTAAGCGTCAAAATCGTTGCTAGTACTGAGTGATCCATTTGTATAGGTGCCCCGCGCGCCATTAACTTTATTTGTGGTCATCGTATCTGGTTATTGTAACGCATTTTCTAAACTCCTCGTCAAAAATCAGATCCAGTCAGCAGAACACCGGAAAATCATGAGTCGCGTGTGAGAACCGCTTTAACAATTAACTACACGTCATGTTTCCACATTACAAGCTTGTGCATTAATCAAAAACTTCTTGTATTTTTACTTTTTGTTAGGTAACTAAGAAGCAAGCTCCACAGATGAGACATGCCTAAGACATGAGACGTGAGACATCGCAAAGGCTGAAACTGTTTCCAGATAAAATGTATGCTGAAAAGACAAAGCTACACACGTGAGACGCGCATCGCATCGATGACTGCCGACGATTACTTGTTTGACAGATGTCATGCCACACGTCACGTCGCACGTCTTCTCTACGGAGCTTCCGCCTTATGTTTCAGATGATTTCAACAATAAATAATCTATCCAGGCAGCCCAAGGCAGAAAGCGATACATTTCACCTCAAGCTCTACAGAATTTACCGGTGAAGCTATAAAGTATCGATGTGCACACAACAGCTACAAATCTACCGAGAGATGTTTGTGGCGAGAGAGGGCAGTTTATTTATACCGCACTGGGTGAGGTGAGAATAGAAACACTACTGAATATAGCAGTAATATAGGTATCGCAATTTCTAAGCTTTTGCAAGTTATTCATAGATCAAATCATTAGGTTATCCATGTAGTTGCAATCATCCTCAAGTATGACAAGTAACATTTACTCAATACCTACGCCTACACTACATAACAACGAAGGTACGAGGCCTCTCCGAAATACTAAAAATTGCGATTGTTACAATAAAACTTACTTGCCATGCATGTTTGACTAAAATCATGTTTGTTTTTTTAGGGAACAGCTGATTTCATTTTTGCTATTTCAATGATAGCCGTAAAAGTTATTTTCGATTGATGAGCCAAAAATCTTGAAGTCTGAAAAAATTACCCTGTGTCTACAGGCCGTTTGCCGTGTGATACCGACTTTGAATAGCATCACCCCATTTCTTTCCTGTGGGTGTCGTAAGAAACGACTAAGACTCAAGGGTTACATGTGTATTGCAATTTTAGGCGACAGTCTGACGAAATGTCACTATAGTTAAAATCTCCCTTAAATATCTGTCAGACGTGGCGATAACAACCGTATTTTATTTATGTATCCTCGAGTGCTGATAATTTTCGTGACATAAAACTACAAAATCAGCCAATAGGTAGGTAGTTGTTGCGGTGTTTCCACCACAGTTTGTTCACTGGGTTTCTTCACGGCTCATTGCGTCTGCGCTTCCTGTGACAACCTGTAGGCGCTTTACACACATAACATCCGTATGTGCGTAATTTTTGTGTAGCGACTGTTCACAGTTTTTTCATAGATAGATATGATTCAGGTATGTGAAACAGTTCGACGGACGCAACCGTTAGCGTAAAAATATCGCAAAACGCTGCGTCGAAGGAAGCAGTTGTCAAATAATTTGACATGAACCATATGTGTATGAGAATAAGGTCAAAATTCGTATTGTCGCAAAAATAACGACAAAACTGACGTCATGTGTGTTAAGCGCCGTAACGTGCATGTGCAAGGTATGAAGTAGGGATTATCACTGTTGACCGGGTTAAGCTTTCATCCAAAGTGTAGTTTACTAATTACAAAGATGAATGTATTACTAGGATCTGAGAGCTGGATTAAGCATGTTTTTGGCCGGCAGATTGTATTTTCCCTAACTCGTATTTCTGACTATCACTATTCTGACTAGCCATTTAAGGGATGTACTTATACTTACTGTTTTTTTGTACTTGTAGGAGAAACCAGTATAAAGTCGGTCTCTTAAATTACTTGACTGATAGTAGCAGGAAAATTTCATAAAATAATTCAAAAAAATTTGGTGATTGGAATATTAATTTTCCTGTCGAAAATAGCTCTGACATTTACGAAAAGGTCAGTTATTATAGGAGCGTTTCCACTTTGCTGGTTCCAACTGCTTGACCGCATTGTTCGAACGAACAGCAAATATGCCATCATGGGTCTCCCTCCCTCTATCGGCATAATGATATAAATTTGGTAAACGGCGAGCGGGGTGCCTTCACAGATGGCTCACTCAGTACCAGCGCTGATTTTAACACTGTGGAAATAACTGGAATCTCAAAGGAACTCAATTTAATTAAGAAGATAGTTACCACGAACGTCATATTTTTTAATTAGAATTGGATTAGAATCATAAAGGCAAAAACGACATCTAAACATGCATGTGCCAGTCTCGAATTCCACCTTCGTTTGTAGAGCGTGCGGAAAGTCATGCCGCTCCCGTATCGGCTTATACAGCCATGAAAAATCTTGCCTCAGACACTGAATAAATCGTCTGTCACAGACGTATGAGGCCAATGATGAGAATCATATGACGTTATAGTATCACATTTTGCTGTTTTGATAATCTTACCTGTTTTGATATTTTTGACAGTAGCAAACTTAGCTATCTAACAAGTTATAATTGCGAAAATCCTGAATACGGTTGAATGAACCTTCTATAAACTCTATACAGGGTGTTAGGGACGGTGTAACGAAAACTTTGCAGGCATGCTCAGACCATCAAACTGAACAACTTTTACTATGGAGCCAATGGTGGGAAACGAAAAAAAATTTCCGACCTCCCATACAAAATTCACGCTCAGCTGACTGACTTTGTATGGGAAGACGGAAATTTTTTTTCGTTTCCCACCATTGTCTCCATAGTAAAAGTTGTTCAGTTTGATGGTCTGAGCACGCATGCAAAGTTTTCGTTACACCGTCCCTAACACCCCGTATTTTGTGATAAAAACATGTTTAGTCACAATTTTGTGACGTTTTATATAACTAATTTCAATACAGTGCTACTAGTTACAGTTCAATTCGTATTTGCATTCAACACACTGCTTGCCCCGCAGCGGTAACTAGGTCACATGCCGGGGGTTTTGCAGACGGTTCAAAACCCAACTGCTGCAATGAATGCATAAATACATAGGTATTTGGTACGTAATGTGCTAAAAACAGTATCTCGTGTGATGAAAATGAATGATCGGGACGAAATAACTTGTTTAAATAAATTATTCATTAATAACCCACAATCATAATTTATGAAATGATTTGTAGGCACAAAGTGAATGGTGGCGTAATTTATTTATCAGATCCAGTAAATCAATTTCTTTGCTTGTATCGTGGTCAAAATGGAGCGAATGTTTGCTACATTTCCCGTAGCACTTTACTACGGCCACGTAGCTCTCGTAGCCCTCGTAGCACTCTCAACCTTCTATCTCTGATGCTGCCCTGGTAGATTAACTTGATTTTTAGTACGTCTTTTTTCATTTTCCTTATTGGAACAGACGTGCAATTTTTATTCCTTTAGCTCTATTAAAAATAAGGTTCATTCAAAAGCAGGTAAGAAGAGGAAAATACGAAATTAATTCTAA
This sequence comes from Phthorimaea operculella, assembly GCA_024500475.1. Classification (NCBI taxonomy): domain Eukaryota; kingdom Metazoa; phylum Arthropoda; class Insecta; order Lepidoptera; family Gelechiidae; genus Phthorimaea; species Phthorimaea operculella. The sequence continues at coordinate 528,971 of JANFCV010000234.1, forward strand.
CTTGGTGCATTCGTAATGAGAGGTGAATTCGCCGTCGACGTGATTACGTATGCGCGCACTGACCGCGACGTGACGCGAGCTACATCACACACAGATATGTGTGATGCATAGAGTGGTACCACAAACACAGAGTAAGTATTGGCTGGCGCTAATCCAGAGAGCCGGCTTCAAGGAAACGTCGCTATACTCACATAGACATCCACACGTTCTCGTTTATGCACAATATCGAACCAGTTTGAACCGGCAGCTTTCGGTGCGGGCGAACAGCAAAATTATAACTCGCAAGTGCCAACATTTTTGCATAGTATACGTTTGGTATAATGTAAGTAATACACCTAAGTATGTTTGGCCCAGGTACAGCATAATAAAAATTCAGGAAAAGAAAGTAGCAACTCTAGTGTGTAAGCCTATAATAATAATCGGGAGAAGAGGCGAGCTGTCCTTCTGTAAATTCTCATTCTTTTTGGTGGTAGCGTTGAAGAAAGTAGGGTTCCTTCCACATTCTGAATCCGTTTGATGCTTGATATTCAGAGAAAAGGTGTTTCAAATACGCTTCGCTGAAATGTGATATTCTTGTTACAAATAAGAGAGTCTGGGATTTGTATACGCTTGTTTGACACTATAGCTCTCGCTTGCACTGCATCCCTGGTTGGCTGCTTCACCTCGTCTCCGGTTTGTAATGTGTCGGAATAACTCATCCGACGAGCGCGCGCCATGAATATGTAACACCCCCCCCCCTCTCCCCCTCTACACCCCCCACGCTACCTCACCCCCCCGCGCACGGAACATTCTTTATGCGCGTGTTTTCATACAACACGGGAATGTAAAGCTGTGGTACCTATGTAGATACGTACATGCATGTACCTGTATTGCTGTAGCTCTGAATTGAAAGGTCAAATGAACAAACTGAACCTGTATATGAAAGTGCGATGTAGAATTCCGTAGCTGTGGAATTTCACTAGGGAAGGTAAGTACAAGCAAGCAATGAAGCAAAAAATACTGCAGAAATATAGGGTGAAATTTTACTAGTGACCGATATTTAGCGAAAACTCAGAACCAGCTGGTGATAAGGAACAACTTTTCCTTCAGGAATGGTCGAAATATGAAAAAATTGACCTCCCATAGTAACTCAAATCAGCTGATCGGCAATTTTGTATGAGAGGCCCAATTTTCTCTCATATTTCGACCAATGTTCCTAGGAAAGTTGTTCTTTATCATCAGCCGGTTCTGAGTTTTCACTATCGGTCATTAGTAAAATTTCACCCTATATGTATAATAGCTGAAGTGTAAGCCCCTCTGCAAGATGAGACTCCCTCCAATCTCAAGTGGCGGTATTTATGTAAGTCACCGCCGCAACACTTCGCATGTGTTTCCTGCAAATTCGTGAAATACCCATGGGAAATACCTCACAACCGCCTGCGTCCCTGGTACCGTCGAGAAAACCTTCCAAGAAAGAGTTTTACAGAGGCTGTTTGTTATAAAATAAGGAAAACGACGACTCTCATCCGAAAGAGGTTTATGTTATGAGCACGCATGGTTTGTAACTTTTATTTCTTAAAACACTTGAAGAACAAAATGCTGCATTCAAATTTCAATTAATTTTGTTTTATACTCCGTAAAATTACTCGTTACAGTCAGGGTTGTAGAGCATGATGTAAAAATACTACTCTGTCCTTTATAAATAGTTCACTTCAGTGCTAATATCATAGCAACATTACTAATGTTACTGTTTTGAAAATAGTTATTTAGGTAGTATTTTATTACATCAAGTTTTACGATCCCGACTGAAACGTTAGTCTGTTTCACCAAAGTAGCTATGATTATTTTGTGATCAATATCTAATTTCGTAGTCTACTAGAAACCCTTATCATTTCGTCAAGTCTGTCTGTCTGTCTGTCTGTATGCCGCGCCCTCATAACTTCGTCAGTTTTGGAGCTATCGACATCGAATTTGGTGTGAAGATAGATGGTGTTGACCCAAATTTAGAAATATTGAGAAAAAAATTATTTAATTGTTTTTTGGACCCCCTTCCCATACATGTGTAATATTGAGTAGGGTATCGTTGAATAGGTCTTTTAAAACTAAGGGGAGGTTTCTTTAAAACAAAGTCTCTAAAATGTTTCTGTCTCGAGATATTTGCTTTTAAAGGGGGCGTTTTTGAGCCATAATTTGTTCCAGCTGTAAAGATTCAAAGATTCAAAACTTTTATTTCCAAGTAGATTCACAAAGAATACTTTTAGAATGTCAATATTAAACAAATCAAATATAATAAAAGTAGGTACATATAAAATTCAAATTATGATTAAGACGAAGTTACAATTGATTATGACAATTTTATACTCCTTGTAAGTCCTGATTTCGTATTCAAAACGAGTGCGTGTTTCTTGTGCTGCGCTGGAATTTCAGAAGTCCACGCATTTTTGTCATTAATATAATCATTTAACTTATAATAAGCTTTATAACATAAAGTTTTCTTAATAACAGACTTAAATTTACTTTCTGATAGACTTAATATATCTTCCGGTATTTTGTTATAGTATCGTATACTTAGACCTTGAAATGAAGTCCTAACTTTGGCTAGTCTAAACTTAGGTTGATCTAATTCATTTCTACTCCTTGTATTGCGGTTATGCCTTTCATAATTTCTAGTGAAAGTATTTATATTCTTTCTGACGTACATGATATTTTCGTAAATATATTGGCATGGTACGGTTAAAATATTAATTTCTTTAAACAGTTCTCTAAGGGAGTCACGACTGCAAAGTTTATAAATTGCTCTAATGGCCCTTTTTTGAAGTACAAAAATTGTTTCAATATCAGCGGCGCGACCCCACAACAAAATTCCATAGGACATAATGCTGTGAAAATAACTAAAGTAAACAAGTCGTGCAGTTGCAATATCCGTAACTTCTCTAATTTTACGTACCGCATAGGCAGCCGAGCTTAATCTTCCCGATAAAGATGTAATATGTGGACCCCATTGTAGCTTTGAGTCAAGAGTAATCCCTAAGAAAACTGTGCTGGTAGTAAATTCTAATTTTTCATTATTAAGTTGTACATAATTACTCGATGAATGTACTACATTTGGCAAAGTAAATAATACACATTTTGTTTTCTTCGCATTTAGAACTAAATTATTTGCAGTAAACCAACTATGAACTTGTCCAAGAGTGTGATTTACTTCGTCATAATTCTGTGCATGTCTATCAACCTTAAATATAAGGGATGTATCATCAGCAAATAATACAATCTTGGACAAGTTCTGTACCATGTAAGGCAAATCATTTATATAAATTAGAAATAAAAATGGTCCTAATATAGAGCCCTGAGGCACACCAATTTTAACACGAGCCCCCCTGTGATTTGGCGCCATTTATTTGGACCTTTTGAGTTCTATTATCTAAATATGAATTCATCAGTTTTAGAGCTGTGTTTCGAATACCGTAATGGTCTAACTTTAGCAATAAAGTTTCATGATCTACGCAATCAAACGCTTTGGAAAGATCACAAAAAAACACCAATGGCATCCTTTGATTCTTCCCAGGCATTAAATACATGTTTCATCAGAGCAACACCAGCATCTGTGGTACAACGTCCCTTTGTAAAACCGAATTGCTGGTTGTGTAACAAATTGTTTCTATTAAAATGGGACAGCATTTGATTGAGTATGATCTTCTCAAATACTTTGCTCAGAACTGGCAGAATAGATACAGGTCTATAGTTACTGGGATCTTGTCTGTCGCCAGCTTTAAACAGCGGAACTACCTTGCTATCTTTCATTAAATCGGGAAAGATGCCATGATCAATACAATCATTAAAGATATCAGCCAAATATGGCGCTAACAATTCAATCACTGATTTACAAACTTTAACTGACATGCCCCATAAATCTTCGGTGCTCTTAACCTTAATATCTTTAAAAGTTTTTAAAATACACTGTGGACTAACATGATGAAATTTTAATTCCGAATTGCAGACATCTACATTTTGTTTCAGTAAAATAGATGAAATTGATGGTGAAGAGTTCAGTGATTCAGTCGTTTTTAGCGGTATATTTGTGAAAAATGACTCAAACTCCTGCGCTACATCTGAATTTGTACTAATCATGCCGTTGTCAGTATTAAGGAAAAGTTATTTTCGCGTGGCTTAGTTTTACCTGTTTCGCTATTAATAACTTTCCAGACAGCTTTAATTTTATTGTCTGAAGACTTTATTTTATTACTAATAAAATTTGCTTTAGCAATTAGACAAGCTATCTTAAAAGTTTTGGAATATTTTTTTACCAGCTCATTAAAACTGCCATCAGTTGTCATGTTTTTAAGCTCGTAAAGTTCAAATAGTCTATCTCTGCTAATCCTAAGACCTTTGGTCGCCCAATCACAGAATTTAAATTTCGTATTAATTTCTTTTGTGTCTATGTTAAAAATCAGTTCAAATTCTTCACTTAATAAATTAAAAAAGTCTTGGTATAAGGTATTAGGATTATCTAAGTTATAATTATGGAATGGTAATTTCTTCATCAATACATTTTGGTATTTTTCTAACCTACTAGCAGTGATGCGCCTGGTTTCTATTTTGATTGTTTTAATATGGAATTTGAACGGAAATAATACGGATTGACCCTTATGATCTGACTGAAGAGAATTAATAATGCATTTATCTACAGGGTCACAATCACTAAATACATTATCAATACATTTGGCAGAAGTAGCCGTCACACGAGTAGGCTCATAAAATACATTAGACAAGTTAAATGATTTAAAAAGACCTAAAAATGTATCACTGAACGCATTTCTTACTAAAATGTCTACATTAAAGTCTCCAGCAACAATAACATGTTTATTTGTTTTTGTTACTAATTTGAGTACATCTTCCATAACTTCTAATAATGTAACTTCTAAAGTAGGCATGCAAAAAATATGAAAAAAATATGGAATATAGTTTTTAATATGAAGTTACCATGAAAACTATAACGAATACTGTACCTCTTCAGATTAAGAAAACATTAAAGTTTTTCAATTTGCGGTTGGTAACCATACAGCTGCAAACAAACCAGCAACAAAATTTACTTTGTAATGCTGAAAGACCTGATATTTAAACGTTGACTACCAAACCCTATTTGCGAGCGTGTCTGACACGCTTTTGGCCGCTTTTTTTATCTTAGTACAATACAAAAAATAAAACACAATTCGATCTTGCTATAAAATCATACAAAAAAACTAAATTCACCAAAAGTTTACCTATGTCCAATAATGTCCATGTAATAGCTAAAAGTTCCTTAATATCGCCATCCCCTGCGGTGCGGCTGGTCACGAGCGGCGGTCGACAGTAGCGACACCTGTACCGGTATTCCTGCGATACGTAATGCAATAACACACATTAACAGTTCAAGTGGTTATTTCACTAACCTGCCGACAGAAATTGATTTGGCATACATTGCTCGTTGTCGTATGTGCATTATTACGATGAACTCAAGATAACCAGCGGTCTATATCAAATCGGGTTTAAGCGTCTCCGTGCATAATAATGTTAACACCACGATAAATGCGGTGTATTTGTCGTGCTGCAGTGGGATATTTATTAACGCGTGTTGTTATCGACGTGTGTGTGTCCATGTTCACTCGTTACAATGTTTTATTCAATATTTATGCCTGCAGCATCCATTTTACATTTAAACCAGGATCATTTCAGTACCAGCGTACAAGTATGTTGCAACTTTAAGTAGTTGCCAACAAGTTCTATAGGATACTTTCCATATTTCGGGCATAAAAATATATTAAGAGCATCCTTCCCGACCGGAAACTTCGATCGCTCGCATTAGGGAACTCGCGACTATCACGCACCACATGCTGCCGGATATAATACCCCCCTTCCTTTAAAGGATGCCATCTTATTAACAACAGTTTGATATCTGCAAGGAGTCGGCAGCACGTGCCCCGACTCCGCTCGTGATAGCTGTTTGATGCTTCACGCGCGATGGGAAACTCGCGAGCACAACTTTTCTCATTCAGTATTTGCGGTTGATGTTTGTACGAACAATGTTGTGTGTAAAAGCGGGATAATCACACAGGTGAGGCTGGCAGGTCCTCCCCCCCTTCCCTTCAACTCTACCGCCTGCTTCGCCCGGTCTATTTCCACTTCACATTTTCATTATTGGATAAGAGGTTTTTTAAAGCTTGTGCTTTAATTCTGACGAAACGCTGGAATAAAAATACTTATCCACGTAGCAGCAATTTCTTTAAGATATTTTCGAATGAGAAGAATATTGTTTCTACAGTAAAAACCCGTCAACTTAGCATACTAAACTCGCGCTCTTCGAGTACGCAATGACGCATAATTTATCTCGGCGTTCGTAAAATCCGTCATCCTCGTGATATGACGGGGGAAGTTTTATCGCGGCGTGTGCTCCAACTATCGGCGACTGCCGGGGGCGGGAGTGAGGGGGGGTCGCGGAGTTTTTGGCACAGCTTCCAACTTGGCCTAGCTACTTGCTCCAGCCACCATCTCAAGCCGAAACCCTCCTTATCTCGAGTGGTTAGAGCGGCTACTGCGCTGTCAGGTCGCGGCGTGTGTTGCCGCGACGTGCTCGCTTCACGCGCGCTTCTATAACTCACTCGGCGACCACGTACACACCCACCTGAACTTATCCGGAACTTATCGGTCGCCTAACGACTTGGTAATTCTTTCCTGCAACTTTTGCTTATCGTGCTCATTTCACGGGATATTTGCAGCTCTGAAATGCGTCTATGCCCGGGCCGATGTTGCAGGCGCCGGGACGACGTTTCTTGCTGCACTCACGCACATACCTAATATCGGTACCTACCTAGTGTTTTAGATATGGTTAGTTACACGGAAAAGTGCCTCACCTTCTTTAATCTAATTCATCTCGTTAGTTTTCCTCGTCCGTCTCGTAACAGGATTTCAAGAAAAGGACACATTTTTCTTGCGACCATTTCTTATGCTTGCCTGCCTTTTACTAACTACGAGATCGTTCCCAATATATGTAGTTGCTATTCAAAATTATAGCTATTTACTAATCTCTTGTTCAAATATTCTACTAGAATTATTCTATACCGTTGGGGCCGAATAATGGGGCGTCTTATTATTTCTGATTCGTCATAATCATTTTGTGTGAAATGTACCTCTCAATAGCGTTGCTTATTGCTCTGTACTTACACTACCTTTGAAGTCACCTCCGTTCCGGAGCTAATAGCGTTCGGTAATCAGCGGCGGTCGCTTTGTTGTTCCTAAAGCAAACTCGCAGGAGGAGGGGAGAACAGAGAGGGGGGGAGCAAACAATAGTCCTGAATTGGTAATTATATTCAGTAATGTGAGTCCGAAGTCTGCCGTTATAGATTTCGGAGTAGTATGAGACAAAAGGTGCGAGCGAAAGTGTGGTAGTTACGTTGTGGACATTTGGTTAGTTGGAATTAGAAATAGAAACGATTTATCAGTTCAATAACTGTCTCACCAGTATTCATCAGGTTGTGCGTTGACTTAAAGTCCTACACGATATAAACGAATGAATCAATTACTTTGTTTGTTTTGATTACACGTTCGTATTCAAAACATTGTTTTACTTTCTTACATGGAGCTGACTCAATATTTCTCTTGACATAAAAAGTGGCTCCATCAACAGAATTGCGTAAAATTATACAAGACGTTGTTTTCTTGGCTGGAAGATAGATCTTATGTACAGCCGAGAGCAGTGATACCGTCGTAAAATGAATGGAGCTCATGTCGAGTGCAAGCTCCAGAAAATGACTGACGAGGTCAGAGACCCTCTTTACATTTTACTTCATTTTACATACCTTATAGCGTTTCACGCGTATTTTCTATATTTTCTTCTGATTTCTATAAATCTATTCATAATTTCATTGTTCTCCTTGTTGACATGATTATTATTTACTACTATTGACAAAATGTCAACGTCTCAACTTTGACGGCTATCTCATAGAGCCGCGTAGTTCTCTACTAAAAAGTTATTGTACTATAGCCCACTACCTCTTTCTAAATTCTGACCTCCTGGTACTTGATTCTAAATTTATCTCGCGCTGGCACTCTTTCACTCCTCCTGGAAACGAGACCTCCGAGCCCTCCGAAGCCACCGGACTGCCCTCGTCGCCTGGACAAACCACTACATCATCAGGGCGACAAACCTCCACCATCAACACTGGCAACTAGCTGGAAGACTGGCCACTGACAAATCTCAAGGTTTTGAAATTCGAAATCAGAATGAAGACTGGAACATTCTCGAACACCTAGCAAGCATATAAAAGCCCCGTCAGCTGCCAACCTGACAGTTCTTGATCAGCCACTGAAGACTTCAGCAAAAACTCAAGAGTACGAATACTGACAAGAAAACCTAATACAGCAAGTCTGCAATTATGTTTGCCGAAGCGCATTACGTCGTGGTCTCCGCGCCGAAGACTCAAGCCCTCTGAACCAGTCCTCTGTCTGCGCCCTACGCTCCACGGATGCCCAGCGAGTGCCAAGAGGACACCCTATGAGTGCCACGCGCTACCTTTCGAGACCCTCTTCCGTTCTAGGAGGTCTTTCGATCTATAATTAATAAAAGCCCTCTCTTTTATTTACTATCTTTTCCTGCCACGGTCCCTCACTACTCGCGAGGGCACCAGGCTTGTTAGGGCGCCTACACACAGTACACTCTACCCACACCTACTCACCCACGCCCCCAGGGGCCACAGGCACTCGTGCTAGCGAGACCACTCCACCCTACCTAGCTACTAAGTTACACCTGCGGTTACCTCGGTTCCTTGAGTGCCGGTGCCTCTAGGAACCTGGGTAACACGACAACCTCCTTATACTCACATAAGTTTACCCTCTGCTCTGAGCTCTGATTGAGTATGTCTTGGACGTTTACTTGAATTTATGCTATGTTGAACCCTAAGGTTGGACCTTAATCATTATGTATTGCATGTATTTTCTGAGATCCGATTTTTTGCTCATGAAAAGATAGTACGTTGACGCATCAAATTGTCACAGCCTGTAATTTGTATGGTGGATGAAATAAAATAAACCGCAATATAATGCGGTGCTTGAGTTCCGCATGAACTAAAAGAAAAAAAATGTGAAAGAAGTATGTAGAGGTTGTTTGAACAGGGAAATTGCAATAACGATGTCGAGTGCCACTCAGGGGTCTGCACGTCTGTTGATGGCATCATTATATTACATCGAATTTATTACCTCGACATTATGTTAAAATTGTCTCATTTCAAGTTTTAATTAAAATTAATGTAACTCATTTCAAAGATCAATTTATTTCTTGCAGTACTTACAATATTATTTGCCAGAATTAAAAAAGAAGTTGGACATGGGAATGTTTTCTTTTGCTTTAGCTGGCATACAATCATCCTAACATTAAATATCAAAACATTCTGCGACAAGCTAAACTTTCTTCGGCGTACGCATAAGTTTGCGACTTTCCTCCCTGTATCGACAAACAGCATGGAGGTTATTTGTCAGTTGGCAGCGGCAGGACTTGGCACGGCACTGCGGTGCGCGCGACTCGCTGCAAGTTTTAATTACACGTGAAGCCAAATTGTCGACGGGTGCACCTATTTACGTGTATGCAAGTTTTTAAACACTTTTGAAAACTTTGTAGACATTCACTTTGTAGGTAGTAAGAAACTTGCCAACTCGGTAATATTTCCTGTTGTTTTGTTTGTTACGCAGTCATAGTGATAATTAAAACGTTAAGAATGTTTTACATGATTAATAACTATTCCAGCCGCTTTTTTCATGCACATGTGATGTTTATGATTTAACAGTTTAATTCATAATATTACCTCTACTACGGTCATGTAGAAGAGAAGAGAAGTCAGTCATGTCACACCGAAGTGGCGGCGGGTATGACGACGTCTCTGACGGTAGATTGCCTAGTATATATCTTCGATCAGGTAACAATGCGTGCTTAGAGATATGCCGGTCGGAAAATGAGTTACTAGTCAGCTGGAGTTCGTCTCATAAAATGCGTGTACTTTTATACTTAGCTAGGTGTTTTTGCACATTGACGTATCTTTTAAGAAAGACTCGCAATCGGCAGGCAGAGAGTAGGAGTGGAATAAAACGATTTTAATGTTTTTCTTAGCTGTTGAAGCTTTTGAGTGATCGTATTTTTGTATTACATTTAATATTTAGTCTTCAAAATAATTATCTACTTATTCGATATTTATCAAAAAATTCTTGCACTAGGTAACCCAAGCATACGGCACGTTAGCAAGTAGGCCGTCACAGCCGGCGTCACGTCGTCTGACCGAGATAATGTATGACCGCATTTCAAATTTAAACTGAAATATATAACGTTCAAAAAATCTTAATAAAAAAAAGTTGCCTACAATACAATCACGAATTAAGATAAAGCTGTAATGATTATACAAATGAATCCTTTTCATTTATATTCTGTTATACCGATAAAAACTATGTAGCTCACATTTGTGTTACCTATTTCATTCCTAAATACACAATACAAAATAGAAGCATTTCTTTTTATTGTAATCCCGATGTATCAATAGAGGGTTTCGTAGCAATAGTCTTGTAGCAAAGAGCTACGATGTCGTACACTGTCGTAGCTGATTGCTACGTGATTTACTACGCGATGGTTTTGGATCCGATTCGAAACCACCACCTCGAAGCCACAATATTTGCTATTCAGTCTTGATAACAAGCATAAACTCGTTTGTGAAGAGGTAATTTAAGTTATTCAATTAAAACTTGAGCCGGGGATTAAAAGGGACTTATTACCGAGAGATGGATGGGAAGTACCAAATGGTTGAAATGTAGTGACATGCGAAATCCAGGGGATAACACAAAATAATACGAAGTAACACAAGTGTTGAAGAGTATAGGATGGACCCATACTTGCGCCAACTAATTGAGCCCTACGGTGGGGTTCTACCTTCATGAAGTATACATTAAAATATAGGAAAAGGTAATAAAACGGTGAATTTTGAAAAGTCAACGACTGAACTGCGGTATCAGCTGCATCAGTCGACGGCCGCCATCTTGGTTAGGTAGGCTATCCTGCGGAATCGACTGAATCAGTCGATGACGTAATTTAAAGTGGTGTCGGATTACATGCGGGCGTTTTGGGTTTATTTCTCGACGTAGAAACTTAGTTTTTTCGAATAAATGTTGGAAATAAGACTAAAATTTATAAAAGAGTCCGAAATAGCCCGTCACAAAAGTAAATTTCAACAAAATCTGTATTTTTTTCCACCGCTCGAATTTTTGCGGTCTCGGCGCAAAGTTCGCAGGCCTCATGTAGGAAGCACAATAAATAAATATTTGTTTTGTTCTTTTCTTCTGGTTAAATGTGTTATTCTAATGTAAAATTGCCAATAAAATCATCAAACCATTTTCTAATTTGTTAATCCGATGATTTTCAAAAAAGTACAAAAAAAATCTTAAACAAACATTTCTTAGTAAAAGTGTATATAAACACGCAACTCGCATGTTTATATTAACTTACAACCAGCTAGCTTGTTTAATCACGAATTCAACACTCAAGTTACAATGTTTATCTTTCGATAACTGCCGAGAACTTTTTGTTTATGTTATCGGATATCTTAAGTATCTCAAGTGGCCGCCATTAATCACAGAACAGCTTATGTCAAGTTCGCCGCCATGTTTTTTTGTACGCAGTGGACGGGTAATCACCATTCCTACAAAACTTATCTGCCATTCATTCAATATGTTTTATAATGTCATAGCTTATTTACTACCCTCTTTTTGCTGTTGTTTGTATTTTTTTCTCAGATGAAGAAATATTTATAAAGGTTTATAATAAATCTACTTTCATGGCATAGTGGGTCGCTTTGTCCGTTCTCAGGAAAACAACCCGTGCCCGAAAATAGATTATTTCAGGGCTCGTTAGCTACTCATATGCTGAAGTTTATAAATATTTGCGATCAATGCTTAACTTAGAGTATATATAAGCAAGCTATAGAGTGCGCCTAAAAAGTTAGAACTGACGTCAGTAGTCTGGGCGCCTCTCTCTGTCTGTCAGTAGCAAAACGTCAGTGACAGCACTACTGAACATCTATAACTTTCTAAGACGCTTAATTATTATGCTTAACCGGTGAACTGTGTAAGCTGCGTAGGTAATATTTTAGAAAAGAGACGGCTGACTGTGGCTGACTGTGTAAGCTGCGTAGGTAGTCTTTTACATAGTTTAAGGAAAAAACATCAAAAGCCAACTCTTGCACAGTTGAAGGGTCAATGACTATACTTCCATAGTTTTGGTTAAAATGTAGTGTAATCTAATATCAATAATTGAATTTTTTGTGTCACACTAGAAGAAGAAACAATATTTTTTTATTTTCTTAGCGGAAACTTGCTTACCTGTTAATCTATTTTCCCTTATTACAGCAGAAACATAAACCTTTTGATAAAAGACCTACAATATCCGATTGCTTTCTTATTAGATATTGGAAAACCATTTCCTTTTAGCTACATTGTATTTGAACGATGGAGACGTCAATGGTAATCTCCGCGACCGTGAGCTCAGGGAAGATATCGATGACCTGGATCTGCTGCAGACGGTCGCTTAGACAGTCAGACTACATTATAGGTTCCTTTCAAAATTTTCTTCTGACTTTGTTTCCATTCGTTTGGTTAAGTCATTAGACTAGATAAAGAAGGAAACGTAGACAAACATTTGGACAAAACTCGGTCGACTAGTACATTTTGTAAGGGTGGTCCAAATTTTTTTCATATTACCTTTACAGCCACAACAGTCCACTGCTGGACATGGGCCTCCCCCGTATTGGGGGGTATTGCCATACTCACCACGCTTGGCAGCCGGATTGGCGAGCGCAGTGCAAGATGTTTAATTCACAGGGAACGCTGCTGCCCATTCCCTGGATAAATTATCCCTTAGTCGCTTCTTACGACACCCACGGGTAGAATTGGGGTTATGCTATTCTAGGCCGGCATCACACGGCTCATATTACTCATATTACCCATCTTTAATTCTTGTTGATAAAGAAAAAAACCGGCCAAGAGCGTGTCAGACACGCCCACAAATAGGGTTTCGTAGTCAACGTTTAAATATCAGGTTTTTCAGCATTACAAACTTAATTTTGTTTGGTTTGTTTGCAGCTGTATGGTGACCAACCGCAAATTGAAAAACTTAAATATTTTCTTAATCTTAATTGGTACAGTATTCGTTATAGTTTTCATGGTAACTTTATAATAAGAACTATATTCCATATATTTTTTTTAATTTTTAGCATGCGTACTTTAGAAGTTACAGCTGGAACAAATTATGGCACAAAAACGCCCCTTTTAAAAGCAAATATCTCGAGACAGAAACATTTTAGTGACTTTGTTTCAAAAAAACCTCCCTTTAGTTTTTAAAGACCTATTCAACGATACCCTACTCAATATTAAAGGAGAAAAAAAATTTTTTTGCCCTCCTTTCACATGTATGGAAAGGGGGTCCAAAAAACAATTTAAATATTTTTTTCTCAACATTTCTAAGTTTGGGTCAACACGATCTATCTTCATACCAAATTTGATGTCGATAGCTTCAAAACTGACGGAGTTATGAGGGCGCGGCATACAGACAGACAGACAGACAGACAGACAGACAGACAGACATGGCGAAACTATAAGGGTTTCTAGTAGACTACGAAACCCTAAAAACGTAGACATTTGGACCTCCAATACAAATTGATTCGGTCGGCTGGTGCATTGTGTATGGGAGGACTATTTTATTTTTTCATATTTCGGCCTATGTTCCTTGGGAAAAGTTGTTCAGTTTCATTGGCTAGTTCACTTATTAAAAGATTTTCAGTTGATTTTTTTACATCCTGTATTTGACAGCTGTAAACACTATTTTAAATTACATGTAAATAAAGAAAAATAATTAGCCTTAAAATGATTTTGACAGCTGTCAATTATGGCTTATTCGAGCGGCAGTACCCATGGTTGGAGAGCCCAGGGGGTAAGTGGCTATCTCATAAGGTACCACGATAGGCTAGGTTTGGATCGTTAACCAAGACTTAAACAAGTCGTATGACCCAGGTCTGCCAGAGCCAATCCTGCCGAAACATAAAAATAATCGATATTTTTCAGTGTAATTTTTTCGTAAAAAATATGTCATAAGGTACCACAATGAAAGTGCTGGCATCAGTTAACCATTGAAAAATTATGTAAAAAAAGCTTGGTCTGCCACTGCGCACCCTGCCGGAAGTGCTTGCCAGACCTCTCCAAAGATGCCCTTCCGACACCCCTAAACTATCTCATCGGGTACCACGACGCGACCACCACAACATAATAGCCAAGATCACTCTGACAATAGATCACAAGGTCTGCCAGGCCTAAACTTGCCGCATCCTAGTGTTTCAGACATTTGAAGTTGTAGGTCCAGTGTATGAAAAATGACCTATATCTTTTTCCCCCCGTGTTTGATTTTGATAGTGCCTTAATACGAAATGCTCTCCATAATGAGGAGCTTCGAGTCATATAGGACAGTTGGGTGGAGGGTTTCAGTATTGAACGCAATCCTGTCAAAAAGTTTGAAATGGAGGTTTGGTGTATGAAAACTGGCCTATATCTTATTCCCCCCGGGTTTGATTTTGATGGCGCCTTAATATGAAATGCTCTCCATAACTAGGAGCTTTGAGTCATATAGGTCAGTGAGGAGGAGGGTCTCTGTATTGCACACAATCCTGTGAAAAAGTGTGAAATTGTAGGTTAAGTGTATGAAAACTGGCCTATATCTTTTCCCCCACTGGTTTGATTTTGATGGTGCCTTGGTATGAAATGCTCGTAATGATTAGGAGATTCGATTTGTATAGGTCAATTGGATAGAAGGTCTCTGTTCTGTGCACAATCCTCCTAAATATGAAAATATTCGATTACTTCTGCAGATTTTATCAGTTAAAATTGTCATATCATAAGGAACTCGAATAAAAGTGCTTGCATCAGCTTACCATTGACAAATTATGTTAAAAAAACTTGGTCTGCCACTGCGCACTCTGCCAGAAGTCCTTGGGAGACCCCTCCAAATATACCCTTCCGACACCCCTAACCTATCTCATCTAAGGACTTCCGGCAGAGTGCGCAGTGGCAGACCAAGCTTTTTTAACATAATTTGTCAATGGTAAGCTGATGCAAGCACTTTTATTCGAGTTCCTTATGATATGACAATTTTAACTGATAAAATCTGCAGAAGTAATCGAATATTTTCATATTTAGGAGGATTGTGCACAGAACAGAGACCTTCTATCCAAGTGACCTATACAAATCGAATCTCCTAATCATTACGAGCATTTCATACCAAGGCACCATCAAAATCAAACCAGTGGGGGAAAAGATATAGGCCAGTTTTCATACACTTAACCTACAATTTCACACTTTTTCACAGGATTGTGTGCAATACAGAGACCCTCCTCCTCACTGACCTATATGACTCAAAGCTCCTAGTTATGGAGAGCATTTCATATTAAGGCGCCATCAAAATCAAACCCGGGGGGAATAAGATATAGGCCAGTTTTCATACACCAAACCTCCATTTCAAACTTTTTGACAGGATTGCGTTCAATACTGAAACCCTCCACCCAACTGTCCTATATGACTCGAAGCTCCTCATTATGGAGAGCATTTCGTATTAAGGCACTATCAAAATCAAACACGGGGGGAAAAAGATATAGGTCATTTTTCATACACTGGACCTACAACTTCAAATGTCTGAAACACTAGGATGCGGCAAGTTTAGGCCTGGCAGACCTTGTGATCTATTGTCAGAGTGATCTTGGCTATTATGTTGTGGTGGTCGCGTCGTGGTACCCGATGAGATAGTTTAGGGGTGTCGGAAGGGCATCTTTGGAGAGGTCTGGCAAGCACTTTCGGCAGGGTGCGCAGTGGCAGACCAAGCTTTTTTTACATAATTTTTCAATGGTTAACTGATGCCAGCACTTTCATTGTGGTACCTTATGACATATTTTTTACGAAAAAATTACACTGAAAAATATCGATTATTTTTATGTTTCGGCAGGATTGGCTCTGGCAGACCTGGGTCATACGACTTGTTTAAGTCTTGGTTAACGATCCAAACCTAGCCTATCGTGGTACCTTATGAGATAGCCACTTACCCCCTGGGCTCTCCAACTTTAAAAAGATCTCATGCTTAAGTTACTAATGAACTCACAAAATAAACAATGAAAGGTAAACAACTAAAGGTAGATTATTGGATGCTTTGTTAATAAAAAGCCAGCGTACAGAGAAAATGTTGATTATCATTCGTGTTCTACTACTGTTTAGTTTCGTACCATACGTTTTGTTGTTTCGCGCCATTTCGCCTGACAGACCGCGACCTGTGACGTTGACGTCGGCCGACGCCATTTTTTTCCTTTGTTCGTTCAGTCCGTTCGATAATCACGCGGCCGCCGGCAATATAACCTCACTTTTTTGTCGCTCGCGTCGCGGCTGCCGATAGCCGCATATTTTTAATTGTTTTCTTGATTGGGGGCCAACGGGGCTGATTTCTCATTCGGGGAGAAATCTTTTAGTTTTTGCGTTTTGTACAGCGAACTCTTTGCTGTCGCAACCAATAGTGTGCGGGAGAAATCTTTTGTTATTTGTGTGTTAAAACATTAAATTTAAACATTGATATCTATATTAGATGTCGAACTGAATAATAGTGGTGGTAAAGGTCTTCGGTTGGATGTTGGAGCGGCGGATTGCAGTACGGAGCTGGTATCCAGTGGCAGTGAGTCATAGTGTATTGATTTTCCTATCCAAATGTGCTCCAAAATTCCTGATACCTTTTTTTTCCGTCACACTTGACTCATAAGGGAACAGCGGCGACATACTTGCCAAACGGTAAGCAATTCGCTTATTAGCAATTTAGCAACATTACGTGGAGGTCACCACCCTGATGACCTTTAGTACAACCGGAACTTGGTACATATACTTTAGACCTGAGCTGTGATAGTGCGGTAGAATATTAGTCATATTGTAGGAAATTAAGGGCCGTTGCAGACGGATCCCAGAATTTCTCGGCCGGAAATTTTCCGGAACGAAAATTTTCTCATTAAATTTATTTATTTAGCTATAGTAAAGAGCACTACGAATCGTAGTCAAATGTTGTTCCGAGGCTGATCGACCATTTAGTTTAAGATTTTAAGATAACTTAATTTGCTTCCACTGCGCTAAGATCAGCTTCGGAATCAAACATTTTTTGGTAGCAGAGCGTGGTTGCTTTATTGCAACATAGTTAACCGTAATTTAGTATTAAGCGTGTTTTTATACTACCCACATATTTTATTAATTTTGGAAAATATTGTTTCGTTTTTTTTGTGACTATATTGTTTGCCTAGTGAACGGTACCTTATCGGTAAGGTCTAGGCCAGTCAACTAACATTTGTTTTGTGGTATTTGTTTATTGGTTTTTCGTTTTTATTAAGTCGAGTGTGTAAAAGTTGGTACCATGGCTCCCTCGATCGCCAGGTATAAGGCTGCTATAAAGACAGAATTAAGGTGGTTTACTACCACAGCGGCAATGATCGGCCGCGAGGACCGGGAGGACGCGCTCTTGAAAAGTGCACTACAGGCAGATGAACGGGTTCGGGTTGTGTCGGAACACCTCACAGAGTGCCTCATGCTCCTTGAGGAGACTCCTAACCCTGAAGATCAGGAGCGGGCCGAGGCCGATGTAAGCCAGTGCTTGGAGCTGGCACAGGACATTGAGCAGGCAGCCGCGGATATAACTAGGCGACGTGACGGAAAGGAAAAGCCATTCCGTGGTAAAGTGGGACAAGGATTACAGGTGCCTCTTCCGCCTGTTACGGTTCCAGTCCTTGCAGGCGATTACGCCGACTGGCCGGCGTTTGAGGACCTGTATAGCAGCGTGGTCCACACACGGACGGACATAATGCCAGCGTACAAGATGGCTCAGCTGATGTCCAGGCTACAAGGAGAGCCTCATGAATTGCTGACGCATTTGGCTGTCTCGGATAGCAATTATGAGGTGGCGTGGAAGATCCTTACCGACCGGTATCGGAACAAGCGCCTGATTGTAGACAGGCTGTTAGACCAGTGGCTGTCAATACCAACCATAATGCGAGGTACGGACCTCCGCGAGAAAATCTTCCACCCAGTCAGCGTCGCGGTCAGCGCACTGGAGCGACAGGGTTTGCCAGTGGCGGGCTACGGTTATATCTTGGTCCACACAGTGCTTCGCCGCCTGCCGAGCGAAATGGACGCTCGATTTGAGCAGCTCCATGGGGGCAAGTCCTCGGACCACCTCCCGACCTACGAGGATCTGAAGTCGTTCCTCGAGGCCGAATGCAGGCGAGTGGACGTCCAGGCTGGTGAAGCCCACTCTAGGTGACCTCTGCCCCTCTCCCCCGGGAACGGCCGGGTGCACCGGCGCGAGGATGCAACAGTAGGCAACCCTGGCGGTACAACACCGCATTGGAATCAGGGTGTGCCTACTGCAGGAGACAGGCCACGGGGTGACAGCGTGTCAGGAGTTTGCTGCGCAGCGGGTTCAGAGGAGACGGGGTGTGGCACAGCAGAGGCGTTGGTGTTTTCGGTGCCTGGGGCCGCATCAGGTGCGAGTGCCCTTCAAGCACCAACTGTAGGTACTGCCAGGGTGCACACCATCCGCTGCTCTGCATGAATCGCTCCGGAGGCGCCGGGGCAGCGCTGGATCGGATCAGCGAAGGAGCCTGCCCACCAAGGGAGGAGCAACGCTCCCCACCCCCTCCAAGGAGGAGCCCACCTCCGCATCGGTCACAGGGACAGGCAGGGGGACGTCAACAGACGGAGCCCACTTACCCAAGGACGTGGGGACGATCCCCACCACGGCAGCAGGTGCCGGATTGGGGAAGAACGACACAGGGACATGGCCAAGGACACCCATCCCAGGTACGGGATCCAACGGGCGGGTGTCAGGAGAGCACTAGGCAGCCGCCAGGGTACATGCAGTATTCTGCGGGCTTGAGCCACCTGGTTGGGTCTCAAGACCCACGCATGCCTCCGCCTATGCCTGAGTACCCGCGGCTACAGGCGCAACCTCGGTACGGACGTTTGCCGTTGGGGTACTATAGAGCTCCAGCCATGGCCTTTATGGGCAGACCTCCCTACCAGCAGGAGTGGGACCCATACACAGGTTTGGGTAGCGAGGGGATACTATTGGTTAAATAGGTCCGTGGAGTTATATAAACACAGTGGATTATAAGTAGCACACCATTTTATTCTCCTGTTGATAAAGTGACAACGTCTCATTTACATGCGACAGATTAGGTTTGCTATGGTAGTCAGCCAGCGCTAATACATGCAACCTCCAACACGCCCCCTTAATCTGTGGCATGTGTACACATCTTAAAACTCATGTGCATGCACCTTTACAATATTCAGTGTGCATACACCCTAATAGTTTAAGCATGTAGCTTTATGAGCCTACGTACAACTACAGTGTTGATCATGAATGACCATTTGTCATTATACAGTAACAGCATAAAACAAAACGAAAACAAAAGAAATTAGTCATTACAAAACACAACATAAATAATAATAACTAACACAGTTTAGTTTACGTTAGCCTAATTATCCTTTCTCCTCAAATATCGCCCTCTTAATGGGTAATTTCTTTAAGAGTAGTTTTAGCTTAGGACCTGATAAGGCTTTAGTTAGCATGTCCGCACACATTTCTTGCGAAGGCAAGTACCTAAGCCCTACAGCTTCGTTTTGAATCGCCTCGCGGACAAAATGATATCTAATGTCAATGTGTTTAGTCCTATTGCTATTCATTTTGTTTTTAGCTATTGTGTGTGACGACTGGTTGTCGTTGTAGATTGCTACCGGTTTGTTATAGCTATCGTTAATCAAACTCTGTAGCAAGCTTTTTAAATAAATAGCTTCTTTCGATGCAATACTAAGACCTAAGTATTCAGCCTCAGTCGAGGATAAAGTCACGCATCTCTGCTTACGACTTTCCCATGTAATTAAATTTTCGCCTAATTTGAAAATTAAGCCCGTGAAAGATTTTCGATCGAATGACCCACCATAATCCGCGTCCACGTAGCCATGTAGTTCTAAGTTACGTGATTTTTGGAAAGTGAGTGCATAGTCGGAAGTGCCTTTCAAATACCTAAGTACACGCTTTGCACAATTGTAATGCGTCTCATCAAAGCACGAGTTGAATTGAGATAAAAAGCTAACTGCGTGCGCGATGTCTGGTCTACTGTTTTGAGCTAAGTAGTTCAAACATCCTACTAGGTTTTGATATGGCAACCTAGAACCGGATTCTGAAGCTTTGTCTAATTTGAGACCTACTTTCATGGGGGTGACGACTGGTTTGCAGTCCGTCATACCGAATTCTTTCAGAATATTGTGAACATATTGTTCTTGATCAAGATAGATGGTTTTTTCATCCCGCCTAAGTCGCATGCCTAGTACGTGCCTAGCTGGACCTAAATCCTTAACTTTGAACTTTTGCAATAATCCAGTTTTTAGTTTTTGCTTCTCGTTCACGTTATTTTTGCCACAGAATACAAAAATGTCATCTAGGGTCACCTGTTCATCAATGAGCCAGTGGTACACATTGAGTCTTGCCAATATTTCTGAAACGCGACCTTGCCTGATTGTGCAAAAACAGGTACAAACGTGTCTTTTCATCACCTCCCACCACCCCAGTTTCCCGGAGAGTAGCACGTGAGATACACTTTTAATGCAACTTTATTGGGTTTTCCCCCAAAAAGTGATACAAAAGAATTATGTTCAGAACTCTTTTAAATTTTTGTAGTAACATATAAGCATATTGTTAATATTTCGAGACACTAAGCTTATATTTCGCAGTCTAATTACGTTTATAATACTTTGGTTGGTAATATTTTTGTCCTGAAAATTTTATCATTTTGTCAAAATGACTGTCTTGTTCAACAATGAGCCAAATCTATGTGGTACACTATGAGCCTAATATTATTGTATGATAAAAAAAATATTGTCAAAAAATGGCAATATGATTATAAATAATTGTTAACAAAAGGCAGCTTATAAACTGAGAAGCTCAGGTAAACAAAATAAAGCTTACGTTTCAATAATTTTTAACTTAAAATTGTTTCACATATGAATTTGTTTCAGTTCAACAAAAAAAATATTATTAACAAAATGTTACTGTTTTAAATACTTGTATTCAAAATGCTTTCTATTTTATTCAATAATTTAACCCAAATTTTAAAAGTAAACCTTTTAGCTACTCTGATGCTAACCGTGACTCATGGTGTAATTTTGACTGACTCATTGAGAACCATACCTAGTACTCAATGAGCCAATTCCCATTTTTTCGAAAAACCATTTTCCTGAAAAATCTATCATAGTTATTCGAAAACTGTCTAAGGACAAATGATACCTTATAAAATTGTCTATCTAACAGCAAAATTTCATAACTATAGGATGAAAAATAAAAAAGTTACGAGACTCTGAAAAAAAGGTGGCTCATTGATGAACAGGTCACCCTACATATATTACTACAACTATTCTGTTGCCATCGCTCAGCACCTTCTGGTATAGGCACGGTTCTATCTTAGACTGCGCGAAACCTAGATTGAGCATCTCCCTGTCTAGCTCATGGAACCAAGCATTGGACGCTTGCTTGAGTCCATACAACGATCTCTGCAGTTTACATACCTTGGTCTCTTGACCCTTGACGATTGCTCCCTTAGGCTGATGCATGCAACCTCCAACAGATACCCCCGCGGGACGCGGCCTCACCGCGTTTAGATTCCCGCTAGGTAATCGCCGCCTACTCATCAGCTTCGGCTCCCCGTCCAATCACGGTACTTTTGCCAACGGCTAAGGTTTGGGTATGGGGATACGGTGGCCGGACCATTCAAGTAAGAGCCCTACTGGATACAGGGGCTCAGGGATGTATTGTATCGAGTAAGCTGGTGAGTAGGTTAGGCCTAAATGTACAGCCAAGTGCGGATGAAGCTGTAGGCATCGGGGGCCTAAATGTGCCTGACATTCGGGGTCAGACGAACTTTGAGTTCACATTAGGTAGCACATGTACAGGGGTCAGCTATCAAGTCTCAGCCGTGGTGCTGGATGAAGTGGTTGGGAAACTCCCTCAGGTTAGGTTACCACCAACGGTACGAGGGCTAACCACAGGGTTGGAGTTAGCTGATCCTGATTTTGATACTCCTGGTACGGTGGACGTACTTCTCGGGTCAGACGTCCTCGGGAGATTATGGTGCGGTAGGAAGAAGGTACTCCAGGAAGCTGGTTTGGTGGCCGTAGATACCACAGGGGGGTATGTTGTTTTCGGCCCAGTTTGGAGATCTCAGGACCTACCAGAAGGGGATACGGTCCTCTATGGTAGTGTGCTGTCAGAGGTGCTGCAGAGGTTTTGGGAGTCTGAAGAGCCGCCCACGGCGGACAGACGGAAGCCAGAGGATGACGAGTGCGAGTTGTTCTATCAATACAACACTGCGAGATGCTCGTCAGGCAGATTCGTGACCAGGCTACCTTTTCTCCCAAACCGCCCCGCTTTAGGTAGTTCGCGACAGCTCGCGGAACGGAGACTACTCGCAATGGAGCGGAAGATGAGGCGAGACCCAGCACTTCGGCAGAAGTATATAGAATTCATGCGGGAATATATTCAATTGGGCCACATGTCGGTGACCAGCCTGGATTGGAGGTGTGTCGAGCATTATTACATTCCACACCTGGCTGTCTTGAAGTCACCTGAGGCGAAAATACGGGTGGTGTTTGACGGTTCTGCTCCTACCTCGAATGGTGTGTCTGTGAACCAATGTTTGCACGCGGGTCCTAAATTGAACCGGGACATTGTGGACATTCTCACAGACTTTCGTTTGCACCAGGTAGCGTTCGTCGCAGACGTCAAAATGATGTTTCGCCAAACCATGATACATCCGGATGACCGTCGGTATCAGCTGATTTTGTGGCGTGAGAGCCCAGATGAGCCGATGGTCACATACGAACTTAACACGGTGACGTATGGACTTAAGCCAAGTCCGTATTTGGCAGTACGTACGCTGCGAGAGTTGGCCGCACAGGAAAGGGTAAGATATCCTCGAGCCGCAGCAGTACTGGATCGCGACGTCTACGTGGACGATATCTGCACGGGTGCTGATAGCGTGGAGCAGGCGCTAATTCTACGAGACGAGTTGATCGCGATCATGGGTTCAGGAGGTTACGAGTTGCGGAAATGGTTGTCCAGTTGCCCAGAGCTCCTGGCTGGTTTGCCAGGCGAGTTCCATCAGGACCCGCACCTCTTTGAGAACCCGGACAATCCAAACACGTTGGTCATCCTCGGGGTGCAATATAGGCCAACGCATGACGTATTCACGTACAAGATTGAGCCCGACCTTTTGGAGAAAACTTGGACTAAGCGGTCGGTACTGTCGACAATCGCTAGAACGTTCGATCCTAAAGGATGGATCGCCCCGGTTACGTTCATGGCGAAGTGCTTTTTACAAAGGTTGTGGCTAGCCAACTTAGGATGGGACGACCAACTCTCCGGAGAGTTGTTGAAGGATTGGCTCAAGTTTGTGACCACCTTACCAGGGATTGTGCACATCGCGATACCCCGCAAGTTAGTCCCATCGGTGGGATGTAAGGCTACCCTACATGGGTTTTGTGACGCCTCGGAGCGAGGGTACGCGGCAGCTGTATACCTTCGGACAGCAAGTTCAACGGGAACTGTGCACGTGCGTCTGGTTATGGCCAAAAGTAAGGTGGCACCAGTCAGAACTAGATGGACCATCCCCAAATTGGAATTGGCAGGGGCAGCTCTTCTAGCGCGCTTGCTAAATCATGTAACCTGCAATCTGCGTGGTACCATCAACTTGGATGAAACGGTGTACGCGTGGACTGACAGTCGGATAGTTCTGTGCTGGTTGCAGACGTCGGTACATACACTTGAGGTTTTCGTGGCAAATCGGGTGTCACAGATTACGGGGTCGGAAACTCCGTTAGTGTGGAGGCACGTACCGGGAGAATGGAACCCAGCGGACTGCGCTTCGCGCGGGTGCAGGGCACCTGATTTGGTGAGTCACCCACTGTGGTGGGGACCTCAATGGCTGACTGAGTCGCCGCAGGAATGGCCATTCAACGAGTGCAGGGCGCCGCTTGGGCCACCTGATCGAGGTTTGCGAGTGAACGTGGGGCAACTCGTACCGAAGCCTAACCCAGCTTTCTTGCTGGAACGGTATAGCTCCCTCGACAAACTTCTTGGGGTGACAGGTTGGATCAAACGGTTCGTGAACAACTGCAGGAAGCCTCAAGCAGAACGGAACTTTACACCTGTCCTCTCGCCTGCGGAACGGAATGCGGCTCTATGCTCATTAGTTAGAGTCGTCCAGGCGGAACATTTTGAAGAGGAGGTCAGGCTGCTCAGGGATGGACGTGGAAAGCTGAAGGGAGGAATTGTGCGCCTCAACCCAATCCAGGATGAGCAAGGTATGCTCAGGGTTGGAGGCAGACTTCGGAACGCTAGCCTGCCCTTTTCGGCTCGGCATCCACTGTTACTTCCAAAAAGGGGACCCTTAGTTGAGCTCTTAGTCAGGGATCGTCATGAGAAAAACTCGCACTCGGGCTGTAATGCACTATTGGCCATCCTACAGCGCGAGTTCTGGATCTTATCGGGACGACGAACGGTACGTAGCGTTGTGTTTAGGTGCTTGCCTTGTTACCGCTTGAAGGCAGCCACAATGCAGCCACAGATGGGAGATCTTCCACCGGACCGGGTGACGGAGGCCTGGACGTTTGCAGGTGTGGGAACGGATTTCGCAGGCCCTTTCATGGTAAAGGCATCACGCCTACGGAACGCAAAGTCTATCAAGGCGTACTTGTGCGTGTTCGTGTGCCTAGCCACCAAGGCCGTCCACTTGGAGCTCGTGGCCGACCTTTCTACGGAGGCCTTTTTGGCAGCGCTGGAGAGATTTACGTCGCGACGAGGGCGACCAGCGCTGATCAGGTCGGATTGTGGTACCAACTTTAAGGGTGCTGATCGGTGTATGAAAGAAATTGTAACGTTCTTAAGGGAGAACGAAGAAGCCATCAGCACGGGCCTCTCCCGTCAGGGCATTACCTGGGTGTTCGATCCACCAGCGTGCCCTCACTGGGGTGGTATTTTTGAAGCGGTTGTAAAGTCCGCTAAGACGCATTTGTTGCGCGTCGTAGGGTTAACAATTTTGACTTTCGAGGAGCTGGCAACCGTGTTTTGTAAAATTGAGGCTGTACTCAATTCGCGTCCTTTGTATCCGCTCAGCTCAGACCCAAATGATTTAGAGGCCCTAACGCCAGGGCATTTCTTAATTGGCCGCCCACTTAACGCCTTGCCGGAATATCCCTATACGGAGGTGAATAGCAATCGTTTGTCGCGTTATCAGTTGTTGCAGCAAATGACTCAAAACTTTTGGAAGCGTTGGTCGCTTGAGTACTTGCACATTCTGCAGCAACGCCTTAAGTGGACGGACAGGACTGAACCCCCCCCTGCATTGGGGATCTCGTTCTGGTTAAGGATGCCAACCTACCGCCACTGCGTTGGCGCCGGGGGCGCATTCTCAACCTGTTTCCGGGTAGTGATGGCACTCCTCGAGTTGCACAAGTTCAGGTGGGGGATTCAGTTCTTAAGCGAGCAGTGGCTACATTATCACGCCTGCCATGCATAGAGCGGACCGATGGGTCGGTCCGGGGCGGGTGAATGTTTAGTTTCGTACCATACGTTTTGTTGTTTCGCGCCATTTCGCCTGACAGACCGCGACCTGTGACGTTGACGTCGGCCGACGCCATTTTTTTCCTTTGTTCGTTCAGTCCGTTCGATAATCACGCGGCCGCCGGCAATATAACCTCACTTTTTTGTCGCTCGCGTCGCGGCTGCCGATAGCCGCATATTTTTAATTGTTTTCTTGATTGGGGGCCAACGGGGCTGATTTCTCATTCGGGGAGAAATCTTTTAGTTTTTGCGTTTTGTACAGCGAACTCTTTGCTGTCGCAACCAATAGTGTGCGGGAGAAATCTTTTGTTATTTGTGTGTTAAAACATTAAATTTAAACATTGATATCTATATTAGATGTCGAACTGAATAATAGTGGTGGTAAAGGTCTTCGGTTGGATGTTGGAGCGGCGGATTGCAGTACGGAGCTGGTATCCAGTGGCAGTGAGTCATAGTGTATTGATTTTCCTATCCAAATGTGCTCCAAAATTCCTGATACCTTTTTTTTCCGTCACACTTGACTCATAAGGGAACAGCGGCGACATACTTGCCAAACGGTAAGCAATTCGCTTATTAGCAATTTAGCAACATTACGTGGAGGTCACCACCCTGATGACCTTTAGTACAACCGGAACTTGGTACATATACTTTAGACCTGAGCTGTGATAGTGCGGTAGAATATTAGTCATATTGTAGGAAATTAAGGGCCGTTGCAGACGGATCCCAGAATTTCTCGGCCGGAAATTTTCCGGAACGAAAATTTTCTCATTAAATTTATTTATTTAGCTATAGTAAAGAGCACTACGAATCGTAGTCAAATGTTGTTCCGAGGCTGATCGACCATTTAGTTTTAGATTTTAAGATAACTTAATTTGCTTCCACTGCGCTAAGATCAGCTTCGGAATCAAACAACTACACTAAAGCCCAGGTTTATTGCGACTAATTGTGATTACAAGCAAGCTTTATTTGAACAACACAACCACAACAGACAATAGACAAAGACAGCAGATAAAGAGCATGCACAGAATATTTAGTAGGACTTGCATTAATGAAGTAAGTACACTTTTTAGTGGTTGACAAGCGAAGGCCTTTTAAAGTTTGATTCAAACGAAAAACCAATAGCCGTGTGATGCCGGCTTAAAATAGCATCACGCCATTTCTTTCTTGTGGGTGTCGTAAGAAGCGACTAAGGGACTTGAGGGTTTCGTGTGAATTTCAATTTTAGGCGACAGGCTAACAACCTGTTAATATAGCGATACACGACAATAGCTAAAACGGCCGTCAAATATTTGTCAGACGTAGCGATAACGACCGTATTTTTACGGCCGTTGACGCTCTGCCTACCCCGCCAGGGATTAAGGCGTGATTTATGTAAGAAAAACTAATATTAGATTGCCCATTTACTAACTTTTAGTTGGATAAATATTACAGAACCATGCAGGATTCAGAACGACCTTTTGGAGACCCTTGTCGAATAGAGCGACACCGTATGATGAGGATTGTCTACGTGAACCGAATTCCGAAGTTGGGAATTACTTAATACGATTGGTGGAGCCGATCATATCTCTTACGAATCAGGAGACGTATTTTAGAACCAATAGTAATTTGCTTTCGTGATAATATGGGTCGTATCACACTTTCTAGTACAGGAATCTTGAGTAGTAGAACGTGTTATACGAGTTATCATCAGGAGATGCATTTTTGAATCAGTATTATACTTTTGTGTACTACTCGTATCACTAGTAATTATTTTGATAAACTATCCAACCGCTCGAGTATTTGAAACATTGACTGTGATGTGAGCATGATGATAAACATAAAAACCACAACAACATGACAAACACAAACTTACATGTGAACTCAACGCAAACTTTGATAAAACTAGCAATTTCTCAATTTACAACGCTATAGTTGAATAAAATTAGTAACAGCAAACTTTAAATATTATGCCGTACGTCGTTCCGTAATGAAGAGACGAGAGATGGAGGGGGTTGTCATTTAGTGAGGGGGGTAGTTGTGACGTCAAGTTTATTTTAACGATGCTGCTGTGCTGTTAACTTCCGATGTGCTCGTTGGAAGGAAAAATAAAAATTAGGTAGTTATAAGCAAAACTGAGCTACATACGCGCGCGAGTACATTACCATCCTGAAGTATGCGCTTCTTTGTCGCACACGCCGAAATAACTTCAGGATGGTAATGAACTCGCGCGCGTACTTTATAAACATAGTAGGTAATCGTTGTTAGTTGATACTTAGATAGAAATCTATTAAACTTATTTATCCAGTAGAAACAGGATCCTTGTAAACAAAACATTATACTTGGCGCTTTCACCGCGAGTCGTGCAAGCGTGTTGTTGTTATCCTTATCGACGACACGAAACATCCAGCTCTGTTGCGCTACGGAAGAACGAGGAATTTTAGTTATATTTATACTTAGTTGAACCAGATTTTATATGATTAAAATTAATTTCACCATGCAATGGTGATAAAATTAAAGGGGAATGCAAGAATGATTTGCTCTGTTGCGCTACGGAAGAACGAGGAATTTTAGTTATATTTATAGTTGAACCAGATTTTATATGATTAAAATTAATTTCACCATGCAATGGTGATAAAATTAAAGGGGAATGCAAGAATGATTTGGATATGACACCGTAGATTTGTCAAGGCTGAATGGATCTTTATCTTAGTTCAAATTATGAACAATTTACAAACGTCGTGTTCCCACACGGGAAATCAAGTAATAATTTAACTTGTTATTTTATTTGTAGGTGCTAGTTTACTTAATTATCCTGCGTTAGTTTTAATATTATTCCTATTTAATTTAATGTATAATAACAAAGTTCCAACACAATGTAAAATATAGTTTAAGGAATTAAATAAATAAAGCAAAAGAAATGCCACAAAATAGAGGCGTTAAGTAGTAAGGTATAACTTTTAAAATAGCTTGAGTTTTTATGGTGAGGTTTCAAATAGTCACCCATGTTACGCGTCATTGTATTGCAGCTAACAGCTGGAAACAACAACTCTGCCGGCACCTTTTTGTGAGCGTCATCCTCAATGCAACCGACACCGAGCGGCAGCTTCCAATTTAAAATCCAACAGCTTTTATACGAAAAAAGTTCCAATCAACTACGTGAATTTGTTTGCTCACAAACACCAAAGCAGAGGAATTCCTTCTACATTTATCCCCCCGAATCAATAGAAATCAAATAAGGGACGAACTCTTTTCTTGCGTGAATTGGAAACAAAAAGGACCGGGCAATAATTTCTGCCGTGGACAGTGTTCCGGGGATTTCAATTTAAATTTCAAAGAGTGTTGTCGAGTCCTCGGCGGCGGGCAGAGCTCTGTAGAGCCACAAAGTAAGTATTGGCGGGCGCCCAATACAGAGAGACGGCTACAAGGAACCGTCACTACACTCAGACATACATCTACTACACGTCAAAGTTTACGCGCGATCTCAAACCGGCTAGTAGCGAGTGTCAACAGCGTTCGGTGCAAGCGGACGGCAAAATGATGACTCGCAAGTGCTATTATTTTGGTATAGTGGGTTATTGTGTAATTTTGATATAATGTTAGCAATGTGGGTGAGTATGTTTAACGCAGGTACCGCATTTCATAAATTTAGAAGGAAAACGTAACGACCCTAGAGCGTAGATATACAGGGAGTAACAGAAAGGGTATAACAAGCCGAAAGGAGGTCAAGGTACTCATGAAACTGAACAACTTTCCCCATGGAACATGGGTCGAAATGTGAAAAAAAAATTTGGGCCTCCCATACAAAATTGCCGACCAGCATGATTTACTATGAAAGCTCCAAATTTTTATTTTCATATTTCGACCCATGTTCCATGGGGAAAGTTGTTCAGTTTCATGAGTACCTTGACCTCCTTTCGGCTTGTTATACCCTTTCTGTTACTCCCGGTATAAATGATCGGGAAAAGGGCCGAGTCGTCCTTCTGTAAATTCTCCTCTATTTTGTGCCAATACTCAGCACGGTGTGGCGAGGAGAAGAGGGGGTGTTATTATTTCGCAATCGCGGTATACAAGAGACGTTTCTTACAACTGCAAGCGGTAACAAGAAAGTAAAGTAGTTTGCAAGTAGCGCTAACCATCTTAAATGACTATTCGCGACAAACATTCGGCTCAGAAGTTTCTCAGTAAAATTGAGATTAATATTAAGTCATTTTCTTAATGGGAAACTTCTCAAAACCTTCAGTTTGCATTTCTTTATGAGAAGCCAAAGGGACTATAGGCAATTCTAGTATGATGTAATACAATTCGTTATTTATTGACTTACACAACTTCTGAATTGTATTTTCGTATGAAATATTCGTCCCTTAGGACAAGGGAACTTTTCCTCGTGTCGGAATTTCTGTTCTGTATTTTATAGATCGGTAATCTTTGCAGTGGATCTAATTACTAAAGGGACCCAGGGGAGTCTATGAATCGAGAGCTTAAAGTATATGTAAGCAAGCTATAGAGTGCACCTAAAAAGTTAAAACGGTTGGCAGTAGTCAGAACACAACCTCCGATTCAGATTAGATTCAGATTCAGATTAATTTATTTGCATTCATGTACAATATTCAAGATCTTAAAACTAGTTTATGTAGTAGTACATGAACCCCGTTGGGGCACCGCAAACAGTAAATAAAATACGATGAATTTAAATAACACGAACATTAAATAAAAATACAATTAAATTAAACAACAAAAACATTAAATTAAATATAAATTAAATTAAATTACATTAGTCAACAGATTTGCGAATATTAATTAATTTTGTTATAATTACAGTTTATCATTTAAAAAATCATCAATAGAATAATAACGGCATACCGTGTGATGCCGGCTTAGAATAGCATCACCCCAATTCTACCCGTGGGTGTCGTAAAAAGCGACTAAGGGATACTTATCCAGGGAATGGGCAGCAGCGTTCCCTGTCAATGCAACATCATGCACTGCGCTCGCCAATCCGCCTGCCAAGCGTGGTGAGTATGGCAATACCCCCCGATAGGGGGAGGCTCATGTCCAGCAGTGGACTGTTGTGGCTGTTATGGATGGAATAATAACATTGTGAAATTAAAAGAGTCTTCAGTTTCTTCTAAAATATATTTACGTCGGAATCTAATTTTATTTCTTTTGGGATTTTATTATATACCTTGGCACCCATATACTCAGGACTGTTTTTAAATATTTCTAGTTTTGGCTTCGGGATTTCCAGTAAATGATTGCGCCGTATACTCTTACAGAAGTTAAATTTTTCTAAATGTTTACGAACCCATACCGAAATTTCGTAAATATAAATAGAGGGGAACGACAATAGCTTTTTATCTATAAAATAAGGCTTGCAACTAGTTTTAGGTTTAAGGTTTAGTAGAATACGCAGACATTTTTTTTGTAATACAAAGATATCGCTGGCTTCACTACTTTGTCCCCAAAGAATAACTCCGTATCGCATCCACGAGTATGCGTAAGCAAAATACGCCGAGATAGCCGCGTCGTAGTTTGTATTCGCTTTCAGGACTGCAAGCGCATATATAAACTGAGATAGCTTCTTTTTAAGGTTTTCAATGTGATCCTTCCAATTAAGATGGGTGTCGACAGTTATTCCAAGGAGGTTGAAATTATTTGTCTCTTTTATTTGTAAAGTGTTTAATACTTGGTCAAGTTCGAATTTGATTTTTTGGAATGGCCTAAACTGTATGAGTCGGGTTTTATCTCGATTTAATTCTAAGTTGTGGTCCTGTAGCCATAGATTGGTCTCATTAAATGTCTCTATTATATTTATTTTGTCTTCGTTATTTCCGTTACCTCTCTGTCTATTAGTAGCAAAATGCCGGTGACAACACTATTGAACCTCTATTACTTCTCATAGATTTGACGCAGGAGCAACTGCTTACGCTTTGACAGTACGACGCGAGGCGATATGCGCACTCTGTAGCTTTATATACTTCAAGATCGAGAGTGTTTGTGAGAGAGGCTGACTCTTTGGACACAGAAACACTGTCCACTCCACGGACCTTATTCCCGACACAACAATACATTATTCACACCATCCTTAATACTCCTACATAATGTCCTTTCGGTCCTTCATTCAAATTCCATCTTCTGTAAATATTAATGTTAGCAAGAAAAGAAAACCGTTTCACATTTCGCCTCGTTCGCATAAATGGCGACGTATTTTGAGCTCCGGGAAACAATCACAGCGATGACAATATCGCCTGATAAAAAACTTTCATATTAGGGATCTGCTGTATATTGCCGGCTTAGAATAGCATCGGCCTAACAAAAAAATACATTGGCAATAGTAGGTTCAACTTTTTAAGCGAATTGATAAATTAGCTTAGCATTTAAATATGACTTCATCGAAGTTTTTTAATCTACGGGGCTTTATACCGGGAGTAACGGAAAGGGTATTACAAGCCGAAAGGAGGTGAAGGTACTCATGAAACTGAAAAACTTTCCCTATGGAACATGGGTCGAAATATGAAAAAAAAATTTGCACCTCCCATACAAAATCACAGATCACCTGATTGATTTAGTATGGGAAGCCCAAATTTTTTTTTCATATTTCGACACATGTTCCATTGGGAAAGTTGTTCAGTTTCATGAGTACGTTTACCTCCTTTCGGCTTGTAATACCCTTTCTGTTACTCCCTGTAGAAGTCAACATCCAAAAGTTTTTTTATCATTTATCTTACATATTTTTCTATTTGTTATTTTATTTGATACACAAATCAAATATTGTATGTTAGATGTACTTCTTTGACACCCTGTAACTATATATGTACAAGATGGTGTACAATATACTCTATCCATAAGCGCATGGATGCATTGGAGACTAACCTAATCTAACTCTACCTAACCTAACTCTGCTGATATTTGTGTCTCTCCGTACAAGTTGGGTGCAATCTCCATGAGATAGTATCGTTAAGATTTTCACGAGATATTTTGGTGGCAACGAGCCAGAGGGGATACTGGAAGGGGGGGGGGGAGAGGTATAACTTACAGGCCGGACAGGCAATATTGATGACCATGTCACAAAGGAAGTATTTGCTGGCGCCAATCCAGAGAGCCGGCTTCAAGGAAAGGTCTCTATACTCACACAGACATCTACACGCCGTCGTTTAAGCAGAATCTCGAACCGGTTCGAAGTAGCGAGTGTCAACAGCGTTCGGTGTAAGCGGACCACAAAATACGACTCGCAAGTGCCAATATTTGTGTATAGTATGTTATAGAGTACATTTGATATAATGTTAGTAATGTACCTAAGTATTATAGCTCAGTCGGTAGAGCGGTGGAACGTTGATCCACAGTCCCGGGTTCAAGTCCCGGCGATCGCTAGTGAATTTTTCAATTTTCTCATTATTTAATTTATGAGAATAATATAGCGCTGTGAGTGCATTAAAAATTTCAATACATTGGTTTAAGCGAAAAGCTTCATCATATGGTTTGAATTCCTACTGTAACGTGGACTAACCAAAAGTGATTAGTTGTAAAAACTACTACTAGATGTCGCTAAATCGTCGCTTCGAGACGAGCATCAAGAGGTTGAAAGATTCACTAATGTCCGCTAGGCGCCCGTAGCTCAGTCGGTAGAGCGGTGGAACGTTGATCCACAGTCCCGGGTTCAAGTCCCGGCGGTCGCTAGTGAATTTTTCAATTTTCTCGTTATTTAATTTATGAGAATAATATAGCGCTGTGAGTGCATTAAAAATTCCAATACAGTACCTAAATATGTTTGACCCAGGAAAGGCATAATTAAAAATTCAGAAAAATAGTGTAGCAACTATTAGTGTAGGCATAAATGATCGGAAGCAGGGGCGAGCTTTCCTTCTGTAAATTCTCTATTTTGTGACCATGTCTAAACGACTGCCTCTTTTTCGTAAGATATTTTGTGCATCTGGTTAGGAATTTAAAAAACCGAACATTTTTGTCTCTGTCGGTATTTGACAGACGCTTATATTCGTATTTATTGGTAACGGAAGTGAGGTCGAGAGAGAAGGGCCGGAAGCACAATTTGCTATTACCGGATGTACACAGGATATTAGTATCACTCGCCGGCTTCAGGAAAATATGATCTGTTTATTCACATTTAGAGCAAATAAACAAGTGCACAATTGTAATAGGCAGACATTAGGGAATATAAAATTACATATTACTTTGGCACAAAACAATAAGAAACGCGTTACAAAGTCTGCGAGGATAAAAATATTATCATACGAAATGAATAAAGTAAATCACATGAATACGTTTGCAACATAAATTTATTTATATGCTGTTTAATTTATTGCAGTATAATGAAATGTTACGATATGGTTGCAGTCTAGGGTTGCAGGCTATTGCGACCTTTAAACGTGTGAACCTGTATCCACATCATAATGGAAATGTTGATAAGATACACGTAAATACGTCGTTCATTCAACGTGGCGCCGTGGTGGAGCATAATTTAATCACGTGCGTGTTCACGTTTACTGCTTGGCAGGTTTGCATTGACGACGCAAGTACAGCCTCGTTAATTTTTAAGCACTCTGCAGGTACGATACTAACGAGCACTGTAAAGATAAATTGATTTCCAAAATAGATTCAGAAATTCTGCTGCTGGCACTCTTATCGCGGTACAAATATTTGTGGCCGCAGGTGTGAACACGCCGTGTATAAGCTTCTTTTTACAAATAGGGTAGTCGGTAAAAACACGGTAAATAGCACAACATGATATCAGTACCTACCTACCTATAGCGTGGGCTTCAGGCGTGATGGATCGCAGGTCACAGACGCGGCCGCCGCCCGGCCCGTAGCTTTTCACCGTCGGGCATTGCACCCTCGCTCCATATTCGTCAAAATTATCTCGCAGTCGCAGCTCAAGAAAAATTGCAGGTGCTGAGTAACCACTTCCAAAATTCTTTGCTTCAAATCATTTTTTAAATTTGAATTTACCGATAAATACTTTTTAATTTTAAAAGTTGTTCTGTTTTTAGGAGCCTCCATTTTAACATTTAGTTGATAAGTTACTTAGGTACAAAAGTCGCTCAGTTGGTGGTTCAGTAGATAGGCTTACAATCGCCATAGTGCAGTGCGAAGGTTTGAATTATTTTTTATAGATTTTTTTGTAGAGTGTAGATAAAGTAGTGTATGCAACGAATGCTCGTGTCAAACTATATAAATATATTGATAAACAGACACTCGCGTTCTAATACCTTCCGTTATAAGACAGTTGCTTTAACTACTATTACAGCTTGATCTCTTGAATATGTAAGTTGATTGATAGTGCTAAGAAGACTAGTCATACGATGTTATTTCGTTAACGTAAATTTACGATTCGGAAAAGGTGGAAAGTAGAGAAGAAAGGTGAGATGACTTCCTTCCTCTATCTCAATCTTTCTCCCCCCTTTCCCCTCACACGTCTCGGGTATAAATTAAGTATTAGCGGGCACCCAATACAGAGAGACGGTTACAAGGAAACGTTGCTACACTCACACACACATGTACACGCTGTCGTTTACGCGCGATCTCGAACCATTTCGAACTGGCTGGTAGCGAGTGTTAACAGCGTTCGGTGCGAGTGGAGGGCTAAATGACGACTAGCAAGTGGAAATGTTTTTGTATAAAGTGCCACAGTGTAAATTTGATATAAATATAATTTACGTGTATACCTTGGTAAATTTGGTCTAGGTACGACATTTCGTAAAATCAGGAAGAAAAACTAGCAACCCTAGAGTGTAAATGATCGGGAAAAGATTCGAGCTGTGTTTCTGTAAATTCTCTATTTTGTATCTCGGGCGCGATGCCGTCCGAGTCAGTACGACGACGACGGGAAATGTAGTATGTCGTAATTGGCAGGAAACTGGGCGAAGTGGCTCACTAGAGGACTAGAGATAAGTGGAGTACGGGTGGCTCTGAGACATTTTGCATTGAAAATAGAGTTTATAGACGACTGTCTCGGCCCAATTCAGCATTGGACCAATATAAAAACTGAAAACCGGATACAAAAACGTCAATTATGATGTATGATATGATTCTGAGAAAATTGTAATCCAAGAAATATGACGTTCGTGCCAATCATCTATTCCCCAGAGAATCCAGTTAAAGTCAGTAAGCGTCAAAGTCATCGCTAGTACTGATTGCTAATTCGTGGTCTTTAAAAAAGGCGTTCATGATAAAATTTGCAATAACTAGAATGATCTAGATTGCAGATTGCCCCAGTTCATGAACGTGGCTCGTCGATAGAGCTCGCGTTATTTATGTCACTGCGAGCGATCAAATCAACTACACTTCACAGCACGTGACCTATTTAATAAACGGCTCTTAGATAAATCCAGTAGAAATTACATACCTACTCTATATCAATCACGCCTTTATCCCTTGCGGGGTAGGCAGAGCGTCAACGGTCGTAAAAGTACGGTCGTTGTCGCCACGCCTGATAAATATTTGAGGGGCGTTATAGCTTTTGTCGTGTATCGCTCGCTATAGTGATAGGAGGTCAGCCTGTCGCCTAAAATTGCAATACACATGAAACCCTCGAGTCACTTAGTCGCTTCTTACGACATCCAAAGGAAAGAAATGGGGTGAAGCTACACAGCTAGCGGTCGAAAACCTGTAAGATAATAATAAATCTTTCGTAGCAAAATCAAAAAATAGAAACAGAAAACCTTCTTTCTACGTGCTTTCGAAGGCCGACGTGACGCAGTGGTAGTGAGCAACTTTCAAGGTTTGATTCTCAGTGGGTCGCTCAAAGCAGATATTAAATATCACTTTGTGAATTTATTCAGTCTGGTTAGGATATTGCAAGTCTAACTACCTGATTGTCTGAAATAAAAAATGATTTCGTGCTTCGAAAGGCACGTTAAGCCGTCGGTCGCGGTTTATGTCTATAACTACATTATTAAGACGGTGGTCGTTATACAGCCATGTCAGAGTTGGTTGTAAAACTCTGACACCAGCCAGAGTTTATCGGGTCGGTGGGCTCCACACGTAGAGACGATTAGTTATTGTGACAAAAAATTGTTATCCACAGGTCAAGCTGGGCTATGATAAATTTCTTAGTAATCGTTTGTTCTGGGGAATACCAAGTAACGAGATAACATTAGGAGAAAGAGGTCATGAACTTAAGTTTTTTCCTAAGATAAACTGTTTTTAGGGTTTCGTAGTCTACAAGAAACCCTTATAATTTCGTCAAGTCTGTCTGTCTGTATGTCGCGCCCTTATATCTTCGTCAGTTTTAGAGCTATTGACATGAAATTTGGTGAGATGATAGTTTTTGTTGACCCAAATATAAAAATGTTGAGAAAAAATTATATCAAATGTTTTTTGGACCTCCTCTTATACAAGTGAAAGGAGGGCAAAAAATGTGGGTGTCGTTGAATAGGTTTTTTAAAACTAAGGGGAAGTTTCTTTGAAACAAAGTCACTAAAATCTTTCTGTCACGAGATATTTACTTTCAAAAGGGGCGTTTTTGACCCGTAATTTGTTCCAGCTGTAACTTCTAAGTATAAACGCTAAAAATTTCAAAAAAATATGGAATATAGTTTACAATCTGAAGTTATCATGAAAACTATAACGGATACTGTATAACTAAAGATTTCAGAAAAATAAAAGTTTTTCTATTTGCGGTTGGTGCAAACAAACCAGCAACAAAATTAACTTTGTAATGCTGAAAAACCTGATATTTAAACGTTAAGGCTCAACGTTAGCGACACTAGCGCCACTCAGTGAAAAAAATTCACTGACTGAATACGCAAGTGATTGAGAAACCACATTATGAATTACCGACAATAACTAACAACAAAGAATTTTAAGAATCAGTAAAACCTTGGAAAAACTGTGCACTTTAGTTATGTAAGCCGAAATTGCTAAAAGTGGCCACTTTTAGCAATTTAGCAATTTCGGCTTACATAACTCATGGATACTAATTTTTATACATTTTATTAGATTTATTTATTCTGTGTGGTTAGTTAGTTATTGTCGGCAATTCATAAATTGGGCTCCAGCTGACTAGCGTGTTCAGCCAGGGATTTTTTCCTGTTTAGGGGCGCCACGAGTCTGACGTTTAGCCTTAACTACGAAACCCTATATGTGGGCGTGTCTGACACGCTCTTGGCCGGTTTTTTAAAAAGAAGTAGGTACATTCAAAGTAACATTACGACAAACTCAGTTATTTTATTATTGTTGGCTCGGCAGCCACATAAACTATAAAGTTTTCACATTTCGAGTGATGCAAGTAAGGCGAGCAGGGTTAGTACCTACATAAACCCTCCACGGTAAGCCACTCACGCGTGCGATGGTTTTATCGCCGGCTTACGCGTTTCTTATAACCATCAGAGTTTTTCTTATAAGGGTGGGGGTAGAAGGGGGGTACTCAACCGTGATTATGACGAGGGCCGTAACACGCCCATCCCGTTTGATGAGAATGTAAACACCAAAGAAACTGCGGTCAGGGTTTCTCAGGGACTATTAAAACTTTCGCAGCTGAAAATAAGTTGGAAGTGGTTTTTGGCCGGTCTAAATAATTGAACAGCCAGGGCTTAAATCTAGTGTTAGAAATTGTTCTGCGGAGTGTATTTTCGTAGCTACTTCGTAGAGGCTGTCTACGATATCGTGTAGCTAAGTCTGAATGATTCGTAGTATTTCGCCTGAATGACTTTTTTCTCTTGAACGAGTTTTTTTCGAAACACAGAATAATGCCAATTTGTAGTTACATATAAGCGTAGGTTTTGGTGTGGCGACGTGTCGCGCGCACGCGGTCGCGGTCGACTCACGATTTGTCACCAAAATGCGCGATGAATATTTAAATTCAATTTACGCCCGAATCGGGATTAAATCCACTCCACGAAATAAACGCTCATTTCCACGTGGAATTGGTTTTTGCGTTCACTCGATCGTGTGTGTCGTATGTCGACTCGTATTCCCCAGTAGAGCTCTGCGGAAACGAAAATGTAACAACTTGAGGCAATCTGTTTTATAAACAGTACGGTTTGGCTCAGAAAATGCATCCAATTTCAAGCTGCAAGTACCTGGTTGTGCTGGATTGGCATTGTGGCCCCCTCCGTCGTAAGCAGCAAAGCTTAGATACTAAAATATAACCTGATCTCTAGAACACTGTTGATAGATTGATTGAATTGTGTAGGGATAGAGGGCCTAATCAGCGTAAGGTACCTAAACTAAATAAATAAATATGACATATGAAAAATATTTTAGACCTCCCAATATCCCATAAAAAAGTCCAATACATTTCATCTGAAAAACCCTACTAAAAAGTTGTTCAGTTTCACGAGGAGAACATACCAATATTTGCAGTGAATTTAATAGGACCTTATACAGGAGGGAGTAACAGAAAGGGTATTTTAAGCCGAAAGGAGGTGAAGGTACTCACTCATGAAACTGAACAACTTTCCCGATGGAACATGGGTCGAAATATGGAAAAAAAAATTTGGACCTCCCATACAAAATGAACGTGTTGATAGATTGATTGAATCGTAGACAAATGATTGGGTGCTCTGTGGATTGAGTCGTGTCTTATTGGCAATGGAAGGGATGGAGGGTCTAATCAGCGTGTTTGTGTAACTTCAGCGAGCAATCAGACGCGCCTCGTCCTTGCTGAGAGGCCATAAATTCATAAAACCATAAATTTATGAAAATTAAATAACGTGTACTTTAAAACGAAGCTACTTGCCAAATTTCATTGTTCTAGGTCTACGGAAAGTACCCTCTGAATTTTGATTTCCTTGAGACGGTAAACAACACGCGTTTTTGCTGTTTAAACGGCTATATCTTTTTTTAACTTGAAGTTAGGTGCTTGATTTTTTCAAAACTTCTAGCGATTATAGACTTGAGTATACGGTTTTTATTTTAACTCGATATCTTTACGCATTCCTGAGATAAAGGGTCTTGACAGAATGACAGACAGACAGACTGACATCAAAGTGATCCTATAAGGGTTCCGGTCTTTACCTTTTGAGGTACGGAACCCTAAAAAAAATATCATGAGTCTTGACCTTTACTCGGAAATATTTGTTTAATTAATGATGCCCATAATTACTTGGAACTGATAATTTATCTAATTTCAAACACCGGTGTTTATAATATAAACTGGTGTTTGAAATTAGATAAAGGTATTTTAAATAGTAACGATATGTCACCATGAAATTATAAACACCGCTAGATTATAATATTTCTCGCTAAATTACAATCTGTCGAAATATTGTAAGACATACACACAGATCACAATTTAACGTATTAATTTTCTATATTACAATATTATGAAGTAAAGCAGTAAAATTGTCAACTCGTGTTCCGGTTGGTTGAATGTCATGTATATCGCGCCGCCATGTTTATGACAGCTGATCGCCATTTCGGTGGGTATCGAACGTAAGAAAACAGAGATTATTTTCTTATTTCGTAAGTTTATATGAGTAATTTTCCACACGAAATTATAAAAAGGAAACAAAAAGTTTGTTTACGTTCGAGTACCAACGAGATGGCAATCAGCTGTGAAACAAACATGGCGTCACTGGCAATATGATACCTGACTTGACCAATCAGAACACGGGCTGCGTATCGTATCACACTTTTACGGTTTTAGTTCGTTATATTGTAATCTACTGAAAACTAATACGTTGAATTGTAATACTTGTGAATGTGTTGCAATATTTCGAAAGATTATAATGTAGTGAGACAGATTATAATTCAGCGTTTTTTGTAATTTAACGGTGACAGATACAAAACATAATATAAAAGAAACAACACTTTAACATGTCCAACTAGTGTGTTCTGTAGAACGACGCGATACGCAAACTTATTAAAGAGTGAAATGCAAAATCTGTACCAAAATGAACAAAATCTTATTATTCTTGTTGATGTCGAGTGTTACAATCACTACTCTGGTGATATCCTCACCGATGCCGTCGGAGTCGCATCTGTCAGCTACAACAGCAGCAGAAGTGATCGCTGTGGATGATACCATCATCGCTCCGAAGGCGTCAGGCCAAGATGTGGTGACGAGGAGCAAGCGGCATTCTGCGTCGGAGATGCTGACCATCGTCGGTGGAGGGACAGCGGCCGGCGCTGGT
Source organism: Phthorimaea operculella (assembly GCA_024500475.1). Classification (NCBI taxonomy): domain Eukaryota; kingdom Metazoa; phylum Arthropoda; class Insecta; order Lepidoptera; family Gelechiidae; genus Phthorimaea; species Phthorimaea operculella. The sequence continues at coordinate 569,753 of JANFCV010000234.1, forward strand.
GTAGGAGCTGCTGTGGGTGGACCACCAGGAGCTGTGGTTGGAGCTGTACCTGACCAAGATGTGGTGACGAGGAGCAAGCGGCATTCTGCGTCGGAGATGCTGACCATCGTCGGTGGAGGGACAGCGGCCGGCGCTGGTGTAGGAGCTGCTGTGGGTGGACCACCAGGAGCTGTGGTTGGAGCTGTACCTGACCAAGATGTGGTGACGAGGAGCAAGCGGCATTCTGCGTCGGAGATGCTAACCATCGTCGGAGGAGGGACAGCGGCCGGCGCTGGTGTGGGAGCTGCTGTGGGTGGACCGCCAGGAGCTGTGGTTGGAGCATTCGTTGGCTGGTTTTGTGGTTCGGTAACCGTTCTAGTCAAGGTGTTTGAATGAAACCAATTAGACTGGAGATTATCCCAAGATACCAGAGTAATCTTGCAAAATGTGTCTCGTAGATTCAAATAGTTTAGGTCTTGTAAATACAAAATTAGAAACCAGCGTCATTAAGCATATTAATTTTACTCAGCCACCGATTAATATGTACCTACCTATTTGTTTCTAAATTAATTCATCAGGTCGTTGGACGAACTGAACAGTTTAGCTGAGTCTAAACAAAAATGACATAGACCATGGTCTAACTTAATAACAAGGTTAGTGTTCTGCTAAAGTTTTTAATAAGGTCAAGTAAAAATCTCTTCCAGAACGAATAGACAAGAATAAATCTTTACCAATATAATGTTTGCTGTTTTTGTTATTCTTCTTTTTCGAGTGGGACACCAAGGCGTCTAACGACCCGATGAATCCTGGTATTCTTGCTTTTCGGACAATCAGGTGGTTCAGCCTGCAATGTCCTAACCAGACCGAGGACAAATTCACAAAGTTATAAATAGCAAATTGAACACCGGATATTGAACCCGGAACCTTCTGCGCGGCAGGCAGTCGCCACATCGACTGTCACGGTAAATCGCACATACATGATGTCAGTAGATACCTACCTAGAGGTATAGCGCGGGCTTCTGGCGTGATGGATCGTGGGTCACAGACGCGGCCGCCGCTGCCCGGCCCTTAGCATACAAAAATATTTCGCAGCTCAAGAAAAATTGCAGTTGCTGAATAGCTAATTCAATATTCTAACATTCCGTTAGATGACCTTTTTTTGATTGATGTGTGAAAGTATAGGAGTATTAATAGGAGTATTTCTATGATATTACTAAGCACCTATAAGTTGTACGTAAGTGAAAAAACTAGGTAGTTTTTTAGAATATTGAATTAGCTATTCAGCAACTGCAGGTTTCAAATTGTAAATACGGGAAGTAAAGTTTAAATTTGTGCACTGTTCATCTTTGAAGAACAAACCTTAGAACTTGTTTCAACTTCCTTGAACTGGCTAATTCTAAAAACTGTAGTTTACAACGGTTATTAATTATTATTACATAAGAGAGAGAATAGTTTAGTGTGTAAGTACTAGCATACAAAAATTGAAAGATGACCCAGCAAACCAATGTATACTTTACATAACTATGCGTAAATTTTGCACAACGAGCAGCTGAAAACCATTTTTCTAAAGCTTTCTAGTAAAGTTCTTGTTCAATCCAGGTAGTACAAGGCTTAAACAGCTATATTGAATTAACCGATGAAGCTATAAAGTATCGATGTGCACACAGCAGCTACAAATCTACCGAGAAATGTTTGTGGCGAGAGAGGGCAGTTTATTTATACCGCAATAGAGGAGGTGCTAGAATTTAGCATCCAAAAATGTATAGGTACAGCAAAACATGGGTTACTAAATCTAAGAATACTAAATAAAGCTACTCACTTGTCATGTGGAGCAGATAGACTAATAAATAGCTTTTTTATTTTAAGAAAAGTAATACATATTTAAGGTAACCATATCTTGAAACTGCGCTGTATCCCTTTACAAACACAATACAACATTTTGCATTTACCTGTTTACGACAAATAGATTACTTAATCAAATATGTGCATTTATAATAGAGATTTAACAAATATACCTGGATCATGAAATCATTACTTTCATAATTGATGATCCCATAATACACCACAATTTGTAGTTGATGAATTATCAACCCATAATCATTCAGAGCTATTTGTTCGGTAAAGGCCCTATAAATGTTGAATTAGGAGCCAATACGGGAACATACCTATCGACAAAATCAATATTCAGCTCGACGCCTGCTGTATGGCAATCGCATCACTAATCAACTATAATTTAAACAGAGTGATGATAAATGAAAATGTTGTTAAAACATTAGATTAAAATATCCGTGTAAATTATTATTATAGAGAAAGAAGATAAACCACGTAAAACGTATGACGCGTGAAGAAAGCTGGCAGGTATATAGGTATTTTTATTTTTTTCGTAGCACCGAGCATAGCACACAAGCTACGGTAACGTCAACAGCGTAGCACTTCTGTTTTCATTTGTGGTTGAGTAAAACTAATTTTAAAATGCATAAAATATGCAAACATCCTATTTAAATACCGGTGCTGTGATATAAAGTTTGCTGTGAAAGCAGGTATGGAGTACGAAATTAATTCTAACTTGGTGCATTCGTAATGTGAGGGGAATTCAACGTCAACGTGACCACTTCTCCACAGAATAGGATCGTTCTTTATTCACGTGTTTTCATACAACACGGGATTGTAAGGGTACTACCATATATTAGGGAAACGGCGCCTATAAAGTTGGCTCAATCAGTACTAGCGTCTATTTTAACGCTTACTGACTGTAGCTGGAATCTCTGGGGAAGTACCTAATTAAGAAGATGGTTGCCACGAACATCATGTTTCTTGGATTAAAATTTGCTCAGAATCATCATCATCATCTTCCTGCCCTTATCCCAATTACTTGGGGTCGGCGCAACACGCTTCGTTGAGCACAAAATCGTGTTGCAAAAGGATTTGGCTGAATTTTACGACCGGCCGCCTACCAGGCGTCAACCCTTCTTGGGAATGCTTTTGTGGTGGATTTACCGCCACTATACGGTTGGCCCTGGCTGTTTGGGTCGGGTTTATCCCTCGGTCGCCTCTTACGACCCCCACGGGAAGAGAGGGGGTGGTGCTATTCTACTCTGTCGGCAACACACCACAACATATGATGTTCTTATAATTATCAGACTGTGCTGTTTAGATATTTTTATAGATATTTTGAGTTTTTAGACAGTAGCAAAGCATAACAAGTGACAATCGCAAAAATCCTGAATGGGGTCAAGTGAACCATCTGTAAAATCTCTATTTTGTGGAACTACATACTCGTACATGCATAAATAGATTGCTGTATTGTTTATCTGCAGATGCTGAATGGCTTGTGGGAAAAATTCGAACGGTGTAATTAAGTTGCTTTGTATTTAGCAGCACTGATTTACTAAGTAGATTGCTCGAAAAAGAATGGTGGTATGGTTGATAGATACAGACCACAACTTTGTCAAACTCAAATAAAAGCCAAGTATGAAGATATGATGTGTTCACACTATGTTCTGTTAATGTCATGCTACAGTGTCATTCATATGTCACATCGTGTTTTACATTCAGTTGAAAGTGGTTGAAAGAGATTAATCCGACGTGTTTGCATCCCTCTCATCTAATAGACAAGAATACGCAAAGCTCGACGCAGATGGCGCTTTAGATGTTTGTCTCCAAACAGTAAAGCTGTCAAATAATAGTTTAGCGGTTATTTCAAACATTTTTGTTGCATTTTTTAATTAAATATGTTAAAAAATTATAAATAAAAGGGGCTCGTAAAACTTTTAAAAGTAAAAGAGGTAAAGTGTAAAGAGTAAACACTGATCTTGTATATTTAGTAGAAAAATGAATTTCAAATGATTTATTGTAGTTCTAGGTATATTTGTCTCATTAACCTGCTAGCCACGCCTCCCCAAGCTACTAGCCATTCATCAAAACTATCGCTAAATATAATTATTTATATTTAAAATACACTTCTCATACTAACTGTTATTGGAAGTACAGTCGAAGTAGTCGATAACCCTTAAAATTATCATCAGGTTCACGTTTTAATATTTTATTGCTCTTTCTCATAATTGTCTTTCAGTATGGACACTTCCGGGAACTATACAACACGATATTTTTTGGTAGTAATTTACCAAAAAAACAAAAACAAACTGCTGCCCTGTATGTTTTTTTTTTTTTAGTTTTCGTCCATTCTGGACAGGCGAAGGTCTTTAGACCATACTGCCTCGTCTTTGGTAAGTACTCTTCTGTGTATTTTTTATAATGTACGTCTTCAGTGTTTGTCCAATCAGTGTGTTTTATAATATTATACGTCTTCAGTGTTTTGTCCATTCAGTATGTTTTATATGTAATACGTCTTCAGTGTTTTGTCCATTCAGTGAATTTTATAAGTAGTACGTCTTCAGTATATTGTCAATTCAGTGTATTTTTTAAGTTGTACTTCTTCAGTATACATTGTCCATTCAGGTGTATTTTTTCAAAAACTTCGTCTTTCATTCAACTTTCCATTGTTTTCATTAAAATCATTATTTTTGATGTTTTTTTGTTTTGTTTTAACTTTTTTTTGTTTTTCTTTTTTTAAATTATACAATAATTTACATTTCATATACAACTACTAAAACTAAATTTCCTTAACAGTAGATATTACAAAATTGTACAGTGGTACGTATGTACAATTATTTTGAAGTAAAGTTTGTACAGAGTGCGGGACCAGATGTGGTTCTCCGTAAATACGGATTAACTCGTCCATCAGCAAAAGGCGCTGAATACCGAAAGACGAGCACGAAAAGAATAAATGATCAATGGTTTGATTCTCTTGTGACTGACAGCGATCGCATTGAGGATTATTTACAATTTTCATACGAAACAGATGATGATTAAGACGACAATGTCCTAACCTCAAGCGGCATATAGTAGAGTAAAACTTCTTACACCGGTACGTATTACCCGTACGGAACCATGAAACAGATTTTAAATTATTGTTTACAGCAGCATACCAAGAACCTTTGTTATCTACTTGTACTATGTGATCCCAATGTTCTTTCCACATATGATACATTCTTTGTTTCAGTAAAGCAACAGCATCAGTATATGTTAATAACAAATTCAAATTATTTCCATCAGTTTGTGAATTCGAAATTGAACGAGCCAAATAGTCGACTTTTTCGTTACCAGATACACCTATATGAGACGGAGTCCACATGAAGTCAACTGTTATTTGATGATTGTTGTGAAGATCAAACCAAAGATTTTTTATAGAATGTACAAGGTAATTTGTGTTTGCATTTATTTTATTATTTTGTAAGGCCTTTAAGAAGCTCATGCTGTCACTGATTATTACCCACTTATGGAAACCACAATTGCGGCTCTGTATGTGCTGCAGTGCACCTAATATAGCAGCTGCTTCTGCGGTAAATATACTGGATAGTTTATTAATTTTATATCCCATACCTATTTTACTAGCAGGGTCATACGTTGCAAAAGACACATTTGATTCATTTTTTGCACCATCGGTGTATAAAAATCTGTAACCATGCCAAAGAGATAATCTTTCATAAACTTCTTCCTTACTAGAAAGATTATTCTCAATAACTACGCTCATTGGACTGAATTTACTTTTAAAAGGCCCATCGTAACATGGTAGATAATTATGATTTTGAAAGATAGGAATATTTCTCAAACATGCCATAAAATCAGAGAAGCCCTGCAAAATATAGCATGGTTTTTGAACAGAAGAAATACTTGGATGAGTAAGCTCAGCTATAAGATGGTTATTTTTTTCAGAGTAGAGTTTTAAAATAAATCTTTCTTTCAGATATGCGAGACGGATAACCAGGGGAGGCAGGTTACACTCCACTTGCAAAGAAATAATTGGAGTGGTCCTGAAAGCTCCGGTGATTATCCGCATGCATTTATTTTGTATTTTATCAAAAATATCAATGTGTTTAGAGTCACCCGCATAGCACAGGAACCCATATTCAAAATGTGATCTTACTATTGATTTATATAACATGAGCAAAATTTTTGGGTCCGCACCCCAACTAGTACCACAAAGTGATTTTAAGACATTGCAAACCTTATTAGCTTTAATCACCAAATTATCTGTATATGTTTTCCAGGATAAGTTACGACAGAATACGACACCCAAAAATTTTATATCAAAAGAAATTGGCAAAGCAATACTGTTATAAAAAACTGTGGACAAATTAGCATTATTACATTTGCCAAAAATGACAACTTTGGACTTTTGGGCATTAACTTCAAGATTTAAATATGACAGATATTTATGAAGATTTGATAAAGCCAAATTTAAATTATTTGAGATATGATTGTAATTGTTTCCTGACATATATACTACAAGATCATCAGCAAACTGTAAATTTTTAATGCCTGGTCCCAAAATTAAGTTCAACCGACGTATATACAAAATAAATAACAGAGGAGATAGGATTCCTCCCTGACATACCCCGACTGAGGACAGCCGAGGACCAAACAATGCGCCATTATACCTGACATACACCTTCCTATTAAGCAAAAACAAACGGATCCACTGTACAATTTTTGATGGTATACAAATATCCAATAATTCTGTACATAAAATATCTATATTTACATTATTAAAAGCACCGGCAATATCAAAAAACACACTTATGAGTTTGTTGTTACCACCGATGCTTTTTAAAATATCTAAATGCAACAAACTAACACTTTCGCGGGCCGAACGACCTCTACGAAAACCAAACTGATTTACTGGTAACAGTCTATTATGCTCTACGTAATATTCAAGACGTTGCTTAAGAAGCTGTTCAAATAATTTTCCTACGCAAGAGGTTAAGGTAATAGGACGATATGAGTTGGGATCAAATTTAGGTTTATCGGGTTTTTGAATGGGTATTATACAATCAATTTTCCATTCATGAGGAATGTCATTATTAGACCACAACATGTTAAAAATGTCCAACAACACCAACAAACTACTTTGAGAAAGTTTTTTAAACATCATGTATGGAATACCATCTAGCCCACATGAAGTGTCTCTACGTGAAAAGATAGCAGCTCTTAGTTCCTGTACAGTGAAGGGATCAGTGATAAAACTATTTTGAAAATTGTTATTTGAATTAGTGTTACCAAAAGAAACAAGTTTATTTTCCACAAAATCTGGGGTATATTTTTGAAGAAAACTGAAAACCCAGTCGTTATTATCATCTTGACTTTGGGGAATATATGTTTTGTTATATTTACGCATGAAGCGCCATATTATTGATAAAGGAGTACAGCGATTAAAAGAAGAACACAACATAACCCAAGAATTTTTTCTTTCTGTCTTAAGAATAACTTTTTTCAATGCTTGCAATCTTTTAAATTCTAGGTAATTTTCCAAAGTTGGATTGTATTTAAAGCGTATGTATGCTTCTTTAGAATCACGAACAGCAATAGTACATTTATTATTCCACCAAGGGAGAGTGGACCTGCGTTTACGTCCACCCACTCCCGATCTTACTCGGTCGGGATTGCGAGGACTGCCAGCATGTCCACCAGAATTCGGAGATGATTGAGTTATAGCGCAGAACAATATTTTAATAAACAAACTATAAGCCTCTATAGGTGAAAACGAATCCAACTGAAAATCAGATAACAAATGTTCCACCTTTTCAGCATACAATTGCCAATCCACATCCCTAAAATTGGGTTGAATGGGCAAATGTATACCACTGTTAATATTATTATTATTGCTTGAAACATTATTGAAAGCTATTTTAGTTAATACAGGAAGATGATAACTTCCAAGAGGATCGTCGTGAACAGACCAACTGCAACAAAGAGCCAAAGAAGGGAAACAATAGTTAAATCTAATGCATTCGGACGCCAAGTTAAAGTACCCGTTGTAGTGGGTTGACCATCATTCAAAATGACTAAGTTATTATCATCAACAACTTCTAAAACAGATCTACCTCGTGGGGAGACAGAACCACAGCCCCATACAGTATGGTGCGCGTTAAAATCTCCAGCAAAAACAAATGGCCCAGGAATGGACCTGACTAAACCATCAAATTTCACCTTATCAAATGCAGGATCGCAATTCGTCGGACTATAGAAGCTAACAAAACTAATTCTTTTACCATTTATTGTAACCTGTATGCAAATATTCTGTAAAGAGTTATCAAAATAAATATCAATTTTATTATAATTTATACTATTGTGAATAAAAATACATACACCGTTATGATCATTACCGCAATCATTGCGCTCTATGTGGTACCCTCGAATATTCATTCTGTGATGAGACTTTAACCACGTTTCACATATGATTGCGATATGAACATTATTATCATACAAAAACTGGGTAAATTGATGCTTGTTGTGTATTAAACTTTGCGCATTCCATTGCACGACAGTGAGAGGGAGAGTTGGACATATTGTACCAGTAGATTAATCGTACCACCCACACATTTTCCACTTAACGTTCGTTTTTATTTACTTTTGTAACATCAAATGATAGTTCACAACACCCAAAAATCTATGTCGGTTTGTGACAACACTACAAATGAAACTATAAATTCAATAAAATAAAACAGGTTTCAGTTGACCCCGTTACTGTTTTTTAGGTGTGGAACCTAAGGTTTTACAAATGAACGGCAAGCTATTAAAAATTGCAATTTAATCAGATTGTTCCTTGGTTATTTCCCTTTTGACTTAACTTAATGAAGCAACGCAATCATATGAGGTTTTGAAATGAAAAATATTTTTTGTAAAATATAGCTTGTTCTTAAAATCGTACCGATCCGTAGTTTCTTAATCGTACCAAAGGATTGTTACAAAGATATATCGGTTCTAATCCTAACATAATGGATCTCAGATCTGAGAGGTGTGGTTAGTTGTTTAAAGTGTGAAGATGGTAATACAACATTGTCCCTTTGTCTAATAGCTTTTTTTAAAGAAATTTGCACAATATTTTATTTCCACAATTTGTATTGTAATTTTCAAAGTACGATATAAAAACCTCGTGGTACGAATAAACGTACCGGTCTCTAAATCGTACTGATAGCAACTTTTTTTTGTAAACTATTTTGTGACGAAACTACTGACTTATTTCAAAAAACCATTCCGGTACATCAGAGTTAATTAACTAAACTAACTAAAAAGCAAAACATCACAAGTATAACGTTAATAGATTTCTCGCAAAACAAGATAGAAATTAGGGGGTACAATATAGCCAACTCTCCCCTATCCATTAGTTGGTTGAATGGACTCTCTCACTGATCGTGTCCTGAAACGCCGCGCGTATAGTTTCAGTGTTTATTGGAACTTCGTCATTTTGTTTGTTTGAGACCAATTTTACAATAACTTGTGTAATCATGTTTAAAAACGTTTTGCTTTTGATAATGTTTTGGAAATAACTGTTTGAGTTTCGTGCCGCCAAATGCGGGAACGATTTTTCATCGAAAAGTGCTGAATAAGTAGCTGAATGTGATTTTATTTTATTTTCTTCAATTTTGGCTTTTTTGATGGGGCACGCGGCAGAAATAGCCACGTGATCGCCCTTGCAGTTTAGACAGATGGGTTTGTTTTTATCAGCATTGCAAACTTTGAAGTTGTGTGGCCCTGAACAAATTGAGCAAACGTCATTGTTTTTACAATAGCTAGCAATATGTTCAAACTGTAAACATTTCAAACACTGTTTTACAGGTGGAACATACTGCGTTACTTCGTGTCTCCAAGAATCGAGGAAGACGTGTTCTGGAAGCTGAGTGGAAGCAAAAGTAACAGCGACAGTTTGCGTGGGGGTGTAAGACACCTGACCTCCTTCTACTCGCTTGCGCATGAAACGCCGGACTTGTACGACATTGCGTGAGCTGCCAATTAACGAAAATATTTTTTTGTTGGACAGGTTAACCGGCACTGATTTAACAACGCCAGTTATTTCTGTTCCTGAAGCGGGGATGGACGCGTACAATGTCAACTCGTCTAAGATTTTGCTGCTTAAAAACATATTGGCGTTGTTTGACAAATCAAATGTGATGGCCACCTTATACCTGTTCACGGGTCTCAAATGCAGCACACCAGACACGGCATGTTTCCTGAGTGCCTGCGACAAAGCCACCTTATCATTATCAGAGAAGGGTTTTTGATCCACTTGATGTTTCAGGAATACTACAAAATCCTTCCTTTCCGATGTCTCCGGATACTTCCTACAATAATCTTTTACCTTGAAGGGCCGGTACTTATCTGCCTCCGTCTCCTTGTCAGATTCTTCAGAATCCGATTTTGCATCCGGATCATTAGGATCTTTTTTCCTCTTCTTGGGATCCCTGTCCCTTCTCCCCATGATTAACTGCTGTTAATCAAAACTCCTATCAATAAACAAGCTATATTTACAAAAACACTACAAAAACTATGATTATTTACAATTTTTTAACAATTTACAAAAAATATTTTCAAAGCGTGCGCCTTTACAGTTCAAGGTTTACCCGCCAAAAAAACTGCCCTGTATGTAATTGACAGCTGGTGAGACAAGCGGTCGCAGCGCCTCTAGTGGTGAAATTATGCAGTTTTCCTATCCATTGGAAATGAGTGACCCCGACCGAGGCAGTTTCTTAAGTTTTATAACAAAAAAAATGTTCCATTTACTAATAAACTTTTCAGTTTCACAATCAACAATATTTCTCTGTACTACTTTCACTTAACTTTGAGTGGCATTGGTCAACCAGCCTCGAACCCTAAACTTTTACCCTCACTGTGTGATGCGACTCTATTATGCAAGTATTTATTTAAGCCACTGCAGTAACACCTTTTACATGTTTCCTGGAAACTGCTTTTAAAATACCTTGCCGTCGGCACACGTCGTTTACGTAAAAGGGTTTAGGTACAGAAGATATGGGGTGGTAATAAGGAAAGGGCGACTTGTTTTGTCTGATAAAGGTTTTTGAGGACCTACACAATGCGCAGTAGATTTATTTGCTTTCCTTGATATTTATAAATTCACAAGTTGAAACATTCTTTCATAATATAATCTGCCCATTCAAATCATTTAATTTCAGTTTTCATTCATTTATTTCGGAATTTGTAATTGATTTCCGTTTTGTTTTCGGCCTCAGATATGAGGCATCATAGACCTAAGTCTGAAAGCCTATTATTTTGTTAACAATATAAATTCCCCAATGTCGACCCTGTAGTAAGTTGTATTACGACCTGGTGGTCAACGGTTAGTGGCGCCATCTACGCCGTCGTAGCTACCATTTCGTTATTGCTCACATTAACACCCACACTATAGTGTTAGTAGTAGCACATGCCTATAGTTTACAACACTTTAACACAAAATAGTGCGCCTTAACAGATAGCTCACTCAGTGCTAGCAACGATTTTGACGCTTACTGACTTTAACTGGAAATAACTGGATTATCAAAGGTACTTAAGGTAACTAGGAAGATGGTTGCCAAGAGAATCATATTTCATGGATTAAAATTGGCTTAGAATCATTATAACGTTCTTGTGTGAGATTTTGCTGTTTTAATATTCTTATGCTAGTAGCAACCCTGTCTATGTAACAAGAGACTATCGCAAAAATTCTGAATAGCGTCGATCGTAATCCTTTTAAACTCTCTATTTTGTGACTGTAATGTAAACACGTTGTATTTTTCATGCTGCAGGGCAACTTCAGGGACATTAATCATTGTGAATTGCCATCGAAACGTGTGTGAGTTGGACCAGTTGTACCATTGGACAGTACCATTGATGGTACAACTGGGACGAAATTATCCCACCTGTACACTCAATGGTACAACTGAGCCAAATTTTGTCCCAATTGTACCATTAGACCAACAACTATACAGGGTGTTATTTTAAATGCGTGCTATAGCTTCAAAGTATGTTTAGCATCGATAAAGGATGCCGTGAAAATATAGAAAAATTCCTGGCAAAAAAGTTTTTTTCTGACTTGGCCGAAATTATGTAATATTATATAAGGTGACAGCTGTCAAACTAAAAAAATAATAGGTCTTGAGCCATGACAGCTTTCAAATAAAATTAATAATTAAAAAAATAATAATTTCGGAAACTATGAATCTTAGACATACAAATTTTGTTTGACAGCTGTCATGTCATGTCAAAGATTACTTCAAGACTAATCATTTTCTCAAACAAATTGATAGTCTAGCATGCATATAATTTCCGAGGAAAACAAGTTTTTAGTTTGACAGCTGTCACCTTAAATGTAGGTCTCATCAAGGCCTACAACTTTCCCAAACTAACGGATAGTCTAGCATGCATAATTGCCGAGATAAACGAGTTTTTAGTTTGACAGCTGTCATCAAAAATGTAGGTCTCGTTAGAACCGACAACTTCCTGGAAGAAACCATGCAAATTTTCAAATTGACACCTGTCATCTGAAATAAAGTTCTCGTCAAGACCTACAATTTCCTATAGAAACGACAACTTCTTGAAAGAAACCATGCTTTTCGATTTGACACCTGTCATCTGAAATGTAGGATTACGAACCAAATACGAAAAAAAAACCAAATACGAGTAAAGACGGGTGTAATTTGTTGTAAAATTTTTCATGGTACAGGTGGGATAATTTCGTCCCAGTTGTACCATCAATGGTACTGTCCAATGGTACAACTGGTCCTGCGGTCATGTTGTAAGTTTCATGATTACTGCAAAATGAGAACCGTTGCAGATTCATAAATTTATCCCGTTTGGGCAAAATTTTACAAACCGTCATAAAGGTAAAATTATCTACTAAAACTGCTGGACTATTCGGAGTTAAAGTATAAGGAAATGAACGTCTTCCCCGACCGGGAACCCAGGTCTTTCATATTACGGAATTATTACTACCACACGGAGATAACGCCACACGCTCCCGTATAATATCACTCCCCTTTCGAGGACGTCATCTTATTAACAACAGTTTGATGGCCCTAAGAAATTGGCTTCTAGTAGCAGCCTGCGACGTGCCCTGAATTTATTCGTAAAGGATGTATAATGTGTAGCATACGATGTGATAAACGAGAGAAAACTGTTGTATCACATAATTAAGTTTTTTACCCGATGAACCCTGGTGTCTGAGTTCTTCCGCCTGCTACAAGTATCAGGCCTTTGATATTGTTGTGTAACGACCGCCGAATTATAGACAGGAACCGAGATTGATCAGCACGAGACTAACAGGTATGCTTTGTTGACGTCTGACCTATATTACCGCGAAGTACCTAAATTAATTCTATAATCTTAAAAATGTTATCATGAGTTTTGACCTTTTACTCTAAATAATTAAAAATAATTTTGGATGTTTCATAGATATTGAATAAATGTAAGTGTTTGTTACCTTTTTCCTGTGTTTTTCCGTTTAAAAGGCTTGACATTTTGATGTAATTTAGTAAATAGAGTAGAATGTGAAAAAAGTACTAAGTGACAACCGATGTGGCGCAGTGGTTAGTATGCCTGCCTGCCACGCAAAGGTTCCGGGTTCAATTCCCGGTGGGGTCACTCACAAAGTTGATATTTATCACTTTGTGAATTTGTTCCCAGTCTGGTTAGGACATTGCAGGCTGAACCACCTGATTGTCCGCAAGTAAGATGGTTCCGTGCTTCGGATGGGCACGTTAAGCCGTCGGTCCCGGTTGCTGTCTATGATGGCGGTCGTTACACAACCAAGTCAGAGGCCTGCTGCTTGCAGTAGGCGGTTGAAAAACTCTGACACCAGGGTTCATCGGGTCGTTGAACGACTCGGTGTCCCACACGAAAAAGAAGAAAAAAAAGATGACCTTTTACTCGGAAATATGTGTTCGATTTAACTAATGATGCCTATAATTACTTGGAACTTATATTAAGATGTTTAAAATTAGATAAAGGTATCTTAAATAGTACCGACACAAAACATGTAAAAAAGCAACACTTTCAAAAGTTCAACTAGTGCGTTCTGTAGAAAATTTTATTGTTCTTGTTGATGACGTGTGTCACAATCACTACTCTGGTAACGTCCTCACCAATGCCGTCGGAGACGCATCTGTCATCTACGACAGCAGCAGAAGTGATCGCTGTGGATGATGACACCACCGCTTCGACTGTACCTGACCAAGATCTACTTCTTTCTTTCTTTTCGTGTGGGTCACCGAGTCGTTCAACGACCCGATGAACCCTGGTGTCAGAGTTTTTCAACCGCCAACTGCAAGTAGCAGGCCTCTGACATGGTTGTGTAACGACCGCCATCATAGACAGCAACCGGGACCGACGGCTTAACGTGCCCATCCGAAGCACGGAACCATCTTACTTGCGGACAATCAGGTGGTTCAGCCTGCAATGTCCTAACCAGACTGGGAATAAATTCACAAAGTGATAAAGATCAACTTTGTGAGTGACCCCACCGGGAATTGAACCCGGAACCTTTGCGTGGCAGGCAGGCATACTAACCACTGCGCCACATCGGCTGTCAAGACCAAGATCTACTGACGAGGAGCAAGCGTGAAGCAACAGCTGCGGGCGCTGGAGCCACCAGTGGACCACTACGCGATTTGGTTGGAACATTACAAAGCTTCCTTTATAGTGCGACAGCCAGTGTTAACAAGGTGGTGGAAACTATCAAGACTGAGATATCAGATATCACAGAAATCTAGGGTAATCTTGTAAATTCACAATTAGGTATTAACCAACGTCATCTTACATATTAATTTAACTCAGTAAAATGTACCTATTTGCTTCTAAATTAATTTGTCGTTGGACGAATCGAAAATGAAAATGTTTAGACTCAGCTACTAATTTTGTAAGCAATTTCCGTATATTTTCCATAGTTATTTTGCATCTAAGTTAAAACATTGCGAAACATTAAAACAAATATGACATCATTTTGATGCAGCTTGTAAGTATCAGTGTTCGAAAGTTTTTAAGAAAGTACAGTAAAGAAACTCTTCCAGAATGAATCGACAAAAATAAATCTTTACCGATATATGTTTGTTGTTTTTGTTGCTGACAAGGATCACATTCACCACACCGGATTCGCATCATCCATTTTTCTGTTCCATAATATATATAAAATAACCTCTCACCCTCATAGCCAATCGAGTGTGCTGCTGCTGAAATTCTAGAGAAAAGTCTCTGAATACTTTACACAAAACACTTTACAAGTAGGAAAAACATAATTTCAGTCGGGGATCATCCGTTTGATCTGAAATCGTATATTTTTAGCTTTGTCGGAAATATACTACTGTATTTCTACTCCGACAAAGCTAAAAATGGAGATTAATGCTTATAAGCCGATCAGAGAACGATATAGATATTGTTAATCCCGCTATGTCGATACATCAGCCTGGTAGATTATCTTATTATCTCCAGTCAGTATCCTATCGAGTCTTTCATATTCATAACGTAGGTCAACCTACCAAGCACTAGTCTTAAGAAATATATTTGAATTGAATACCAACTTTAAAACACTTGTCGTGTTAGATATACAAATTTTGAATAACTTGCAAAATTTTCCACCGCAGGCAGGATTTGAACCTGCGACCTTCAGCATCTGTACTGCCGACGCCACTACCAACTGGGCTACCGCAGTTCTAATCAAGTCTGCGAATTTAGCAAGTATATCTTGTCCACTAACGCGTGGATGAGCTCCATCTTCTGGGATAGTTTTGCAGTACAGATGCCGAAGGTCGCAGGTTCAAATCCTGCCTACTGTGGAAAATGTTGCAAGTTTTCCAAAAATATTTGAATTGATTTTCATACAGTTTAGAAGAAAAAATGTTTACAGCTTGATCTCTTGAAAGTGTAATGTGCTGATTGATAGTGAATAGTGCAGAATAAAATAAGATCCCATAACGCAAGTACACTATTCATACGATGTTATTTCTTTAATACGATTCGGAAATGGTGGAAAGTAAAGAAGAAAGGCGAGATGACTTCCTTCCTCAATGTCAATCTTTCTCCCCCCTTTCCCCTCACACGTCTCGGGTATAAATTAAGTATTAGCGGGCGCCCAATACAGAAAGACGGCTACAAAGAAACGTCGCTACACTCACACACACATGTACACGCTGTCGTTTACCTGCGATCTCGGACCGTTTCGAACCGGCTAGTAGCGAGTATTAACAGCGTTCAGTGCGAGTGGACGCCTAAATGACGACTAGCAAGTGTAAATGTTTTTGTATAGCGTGTCAGTGTAAAATACCAAAATGTTAGAAAATTTATTTTTGTACTGCAAATTGCTGGTTGAGACGTTGCAAAATCGTTTTTTAAATTCCTATGTCAAAAAACAGTAAAATATCGTGAATATTTTAGCGAAAATTGATTAGCTGATTTTTTCTGATGCAGCGCAAGACCAACTTTTCAGAAGGAACGGGTCTTGAACCGAACAGTCAGAATTGTGGTTATAAATGTAAAGCTAAGTTACTAAAATATAGCATTTATCTCCAGAACAGTGTTGATAGATTGATTGAATCGTGTCTTATTGGGAATGGGTAGGGACGGAGGATGGAGGGTCTAATCAGCGTGTTTGTGTAACTTCAGCGAGCAATCAGACGCGCCTCGTCCTTGCTGCGAGGCCGGGGGACACACAGAGACTATGAACCTTTTGAGCTTTGTTGGGAATAGTGATGTTGGAAACAGGTTGGTTCAGATCAGCATGATGAAAAACGGGAATACTCTCCGAGCGTGATGTTAGCTCGGGGACCGCGGCCCAACTGATAGGTCATAGATTTTTCATTTATTCTTAGTCTTCGACAAACTTCGTAACTGCTGTTAGGCCTGAGCTTCTGATTCGTTATTTTCCTATGACGATTGTGCAGGCAGCGAGGTCATCTTCGCCTCGTCAGCAATAGATGCGTCCAGCAGCGAAGTCAGCATTCTGTGTGCGGTGCGGGCATCGTACTTCATTGCACTCCGCGGCATTGCAGGCGCGCTCAGACTATGAACCTGAACAACTTTCCCCATGAAACATTGGTGGTAAACGTTTTTTTTTTACTTCCTATACAAATCAGTCTGCCGATCGTAAATTTAGTAAAAGTTCATGCCTGCAAAGTTTAGCGATTATAGATGCGTTGCGTCCCTGTTAACAAGTGTTTCAGCACTCCGATCTATAGAAGTCAGCGAGTCAGTGTGTCAGAGGCTGCGAACAATCAATACTAATGTGATAGCGGACGGCGGCGGCGGCGCGGCGCTCGTTACACGGCCCTCCGCTACTCAAACACACCATACAACCTCTACATTTTTAGCACAACTACCCTACGAGACCTCTTCTCAAACAACGTTTCCTAAACGGTATCGAGAAATCAGCGAGTCAGTGTGTCAGAGGCTGGAACAATCAATACTAATGTGATAGCGCTCGTTACACGGCCCTCCGCTACTCAAACACACCATACTACATCTACATATTACAAGTGTTTCAGTTCATAACCGGTATCTAGAAATCTGCGAGTCAGTGTGTCAGAGGCTGGGAACCATCAATACTAATGTGATAGCGGACGGCGGCGGCAGCGCTCGTTACGCGGCCCTCCGCTACTCAAACACACCATACTACATCCACATTTTTAAAGTACACTATGACACTATGATTTTGAATACCATAGTCCATTTAAAATCATAGTAATCATGAATGACCAGCATAAGCGGAAGGCCAAGTTACGCTAGTCGCGTAGTATCTTATTATTGCAATCAGCGTAACTTGGCCTTCCGGTTAGACTGGTCATGTCATTTCATGACACTATCATTGCCTTTTATTTAAAACCACTTACCAAGAATATTATTTGCTGTTATAAATATATTTTTTCTCAATAGCAAAGTGAAATTCGCAAATCCTCTCCTATTGCTAATGCACAAACAATCCTCCCCGGTTCGATGATGACGTCACTGAGGCGGCTCACTGTCTGTGACGTCATTTGGCACTGAAATCTGACAGCTCCGAGCGGAGGGTCGGGTACCTGTCGTGATTGTGAGGTCTGTTTGTATGAGATGAAGATGTATTAGTAGACACCAACCTCCCCAGTTCGATGATGACGTCACAGAGCGCGGCTCGCTGTCTGTGACGTCACTCGGCACTGACAGGTGACAGCTCCGAGCGGGGGGTCGTGTCGTAATCGCGAGGACTGTCTGCATGTTATGAGGATGTATAATAGTAGACACCGGCCTCTCCCCGGTCCGATGATGACGTCACTGAGCGCTGCTCACTGCCTGTGACGTCACTCGGCACTGACAGGTGACAGCTCCGAGCGGAGGGCCGGAGCACTTGTCGTGATCGCGAGGACTATTTGCATGATATGAAGAGAGATGCCTCAAACTGACAAATCACCGGCAGCACTCCATAATACTGCACAAATACAAATACAAATTATAAACATTTGGTTTCTTTCATTTCATTTTGGTTTCATTTGATTTCACACTGGGCAACACCTGTGTTGTGATAATAAACAACTTTGGCTAGTGCTATAATAACTTGGAGGGGACTATCAAATATCCATTCTAGACTGCACGTCGAAAACATAAAAATATATCTTAATTTTAGAGATTCATGCCTGTGCTTTGTATTTTGTATATTAAGTACTTATTTAAAAAAATTAACATTCTTTTATTGTTTTTAACGTTATCGTGCTTTGCTGTATAGTAAGGTGGCGTCTTCCGTATGATAAATCCATTGGCCGATATGTTTTCAGTGGTCGTGTCGGTCTACCTACACGCACTTTGCACGTCACGTCGGTGGCTGGATGACGGATCGTGCAGGAATAAACCTCGGATCGGGACCTTTCCCCAGCCAAATGGATTACGTTTGCAAAACCTGGTCGTGGGAATAATTTTTACCCTTCACCCCTCCTCCACTGTAGGGAGAGGGGGAGGGGGGAGGAAATTGTATGAAGCCGTTTGATCGCGACCGCGGAACGCCTGGCCCGGGCAGTTGGCAAATATTTGCACATTCGAATTTAATTTCAATGTTTTCATCCGTTTTATTTTTCGCCATATGTGAAGCAGGTAGGGACACCTTTTAAAATTCTCGCGACAACAGTCACACATTTTCAAAGATTTATAACTAAATTTTGGTAGCAAAATTTGTACAGGCAAGGGCTACCTTTTGCCCAATTCGGGCAAAAACGTAACCGAAGCCAGAACTGCTTTATTGGTTTAGCATTACTGTCACAGATTTGACGCCCTTGTCTAAGTTGATGGTTTTTTTCCTCCATTCTGGTGTAATATAAATGATCCCATAAGACTTTAAGCACAAATTAGGGAAACGGCGCGCGGGGTGCCTATACAGATGGCTCACTTAGAACTAGCGACGATTTTGACGCTCACTGACTTTAACTGGAAATAATCGGAATCTCAGGGGAAGTCAAGGTGATTTAGAAGTTGGTTGCCACGAACGTCATATTTCTTGGATCACAATTGGCTCAGATTCATATGTTGTTTTTGTTTCAGATTTTACTGTTTTGATATTATTAGGTCTACTTTAAGATTGTTGACATTAGCAACCCTAGCTATGTAACAAATGACAATCGCAAAAACCTTGAATAGGGTCGAGTGCACCTTCTGTTTAAGCCTGTGAATCAAAAACATAATCCAACAAATTACTCATCCCTAATTACAATGAATCGCACTGAAACACGAAACTCAAATCAGATTCGCAAGTTATAATGATTTCCTTCCTGTTCCACGGAGCAGGGAGTTCTGAGCCGTGTTGAGTATAGTTATACACGGGACCGTTAATTACGAGGACCGGGAGCGAAGTTTTTAATAAGACGCGCCCGGGAGTTGAGCAACTACGTGACGGGGTGGCCAGCTCTAACAATCGAAAATGGACTATTCAGTCATTTTTATCTGTCTTTTTTAGAAAAACTTGCAATATTTTCACCGCAGACTGGATTTGTTTCATTTTTATTTCATCTGTCTTACGCGCTTTACACACGTAATGTCCGTTTCGACGTTATTTTTTCGCTGCGTAACGCATGCGTTGGGACAATACGAATAAGGGCCCCCCGCGCCATTTCCCTAATTTGTGATATGAATGTCAACCTTATTCTCATACAAATATGGTTTATGTCAAATTGTTTGACAAATGCTTCCGTCAACGCAGCGTTGTGCGATATTTTTGCGCTGACGGATGTGTCTGTCAAACCGTTTCACATAAACCGTATTTATATTGTATGTATTATATATACATAAATGACATGCATAAATCAATTTCAGAGCCAATGATCTTGTTTGCAGATGATAGCACTGTACTGTATCAAAACCAAAATGACATAAATAGTAGTTTAATATCAATAATAGAATGGCTTAAATCAAATAATTTAAAAATTAATCTGGACAAGACGAAAATAATGACATTCACACAAAGGGGAAACCCAAATTTAAATTCTGACATTATTCATGATGGACATTTAATTGGAGAGACAATAGCGACAAAGTTTTTGGGACTGCACATAGATAGAAACATGAAATGGACAACACACTTAAACACTATTTGTAATAAGCTACATAAATTTTCATATGCTTTGTACAATCTAAGAAAAGTAGTTGATCGTCAGGCAGTACTTGTAGCATATCATGGTCACATAGGTTCACTACTAAGATATGGTATCATATTCTGGGGTAATGCTACCAACGTGGACATTATACTCAAAGGTCAGAAAAGGTGTATTAGAGCAATCTGTAACCTGAAAAAGACAGACAGCTGTAGGCAGCACTTCAAAGAATTAAAATTATTAACAGTGCCATCAATATACATATATGAAACAGCAATATTTGTTTGGAAAAATAAGCATCTTTTTACACATGAAACACGCGCGCGTCGTCTTGATCAACTGCGTTTGAATCCTTGTAAAACCGCTCTATACCAGAAAAGTATATTTAGGATGGCTCCCATGATCTATAATAAAGTACCTATAGAGATCCGTAAAAGTCCAGACCTTCTCTCTTTTAAAAGAAAACTATTTAACCACCTACTAAATAACACTATCTATAGAATCAAAGATTTTTTAAAATAATTGATGCAAATACATCGTTCCTGTCTGTGTGTGTACTCATAAGTCTACTTGGTCCTCATAAGTTATTGACAAAATATTTACTATTAATTTGTTTTTAAATTTGTTATTATCTAAATTAATATTATCTTTGTGTGTTATTTTTGTATGCCGTAAGGCTGATCACAGTGCCTCTTGACATGTTGACATATTTAATACCTACTGAATTGTAATTACCTGTGTTTCACAAATAAATTATTCTGATTCTGATTCTGATTCTATATGAAAATAAGGTGGATAACGTATTTTTCAAAACGCAACGGCAAAAATAACGCACTACCGGATGTTGCGTGTGTTTTTACAAACAAAGTACGTTAATGAAACCCTCTCACTGAAAACTAGCAAAACTGCTCGCTTAATTCTAACCTATGATCAGAAAAGAGGAAAAAGGAGGTTGCTTATACGTATAGCTAACGGGGCAGGTTTCCCATATTTAGATTCTTACTGGCTTTTGGATTGTCCATATACATGAAAGTCACCTTATTTTTGGTATGACCAGCGAATTGATGGTATGACAGGTTAATATGACAAACTGGACATTATCCTGACATAACCTGATTTAGACGGACAAAATGGTCATACATAAATCCTTATCCTCAGCTTTACCTGTGGCCTGGTCACCCCAGCGGCGTGTCGGCGGTAATTGGCGACTATTCAGCGGAAGTCGCACGACACACCGTCGACTCGATGGCGAGTATGGCGACAGACATTCAGCCATTATTAATGCTCAATAGGTAATTAATGTAATTATTATTTCTTTCGCTAATACTATAATTATAGCCATCGTTCTTGGTAATTGGTTCATAGTTTATTTATTTGGTTTAGTATAATAGAAATCGCATCAGCTGGCCTTGGATGGCTTAGCATATTCTATAGTACCGTCATTTGAATAGGCTATATTTGACAGCTGTCAATCCCATACTACGAATTATGTCAAGAAAGAAAATTAGACCTTATGTCATAGCACTAACATGATTTTGACAGCTGTCAAATATGGCCTATTCGAATGACGGTACTATAGACGGTTTAGTTGTCTCTAGATGTCAATTAGGTTTGGCTACGCCGTAGACCACCGTAGCATAGCCGTAGAGATTGACCATTTTTCCCGGTGATTGAAGATTTCAGCTGATGTAAAATTTCAGTAAATATCTAGGTTTGAGGAACATTCTTATTTTGCAGACGAAGTTCAATAGTTTAGTATTTGCCCACCCGTCCCTTACCTACAACCTACGCGTTGTATAATCAGAATCACCTGCGTATTTCTATCAGGACTAGTATTGGGCCAAATAAAACGCGTGCTTATTGAGCCTCGGGCCTCCACGCACCGCCGGCTTCAATCCACCTGGTACTATCAGCTACATTTCAACTTACTCATTGAAAGGGTCTACTTACACTGGTTTACCATACAGTTATAACGAAAAGCCAGTTTAGCTCGGTCCCTTGAATGTGTAGTAGCAGGTTCTGGTGACTGTAAACTCACTGAATAATGTATGTAGTGTGAGTACATCTACCTCTAAAGCAGAGAAAGCGCTATAAATATCTTATTCAGGGACGCCTCTCTCCTGAGGGACTCAGCACTTAGGCATAATGACGCTATTGTTCAGGATAGTTGATACTAAACGCGATGATGGGTTTGAGCTGACCTTTACTACTGTACCATCATCGTCAACAGCCACAACAGTCTCCTATTGTTGGGTATATTTCCTCTCCCCGGTTGGTATATTTCGTCTCCCTTTTGGGTACATTTTCAAACCTGATTCCACGTTTAACTTTTTAAGGAATCGCGATTACTTTCACGCATAATAGTTATAGTCCGACAAGTTCGTGCGCGACCTTCCCTAGGGGTGACAGACGTTGGGAGGGGAGATGTCAGCGGGTAGCGGGAGGTGTAGCGGGGAAGGGAGACGCGCGCATCCGCGCCGCACGTCATATTAAAATGACGTGCTTCCTCGCCTCCCCACCGTCTGTACCCCGCAGGGAGGTCGCGCACGAACTTGTCGGACTATAACTTAACGGGTCCCAGGCAAATATCTTATTTACCTAAAAAAACTATCGCGATAAGACCAGTTAAAGTAACTATTATTTATTTCACGTTACAAGGAGTGGTTTGGCTAGCATATTAAATTTAACAGTGTGTTGTATTCCACAGGAAACACTGTCTTTTTAGGCATTTGCCCATTTTATTGGAAAACAAACAGTCATTTGTAGTTATAGACCATAAGTCGTATTTTACACTACTAATAGTTAAAATGAGGAGTTGCTATACTTACAACGGCATCAAAAGCAATTTATTTAAGTTGTGTAGCTCTTATACCTATCAATATCAAATTTTAAGAGCTGAGATTTATTCTGCTGCTTCTACAAAACCCGATCTATTGATATATCGAGATTAAACTCGTCCGCACTTTCCGGTCTGTTTGCATCCTCATAAAACAAGATGGCCGCTGGTTTCTCTCAACATGTTCGTTCACGGTCGAGTGGAGATCCCCTTCACTATAATCTAACCCTTGGCCACAGAATACATAATAGTACAGCCTTGGCGAGCTGCGATGCGGGCGGGGTTGCCAAGTCTAAAAAAGCCATCTTGCGTAAAATCCAAAGAGAAACAGGACATCTTTTAACTGGGATAAAACTCAATTTCAGGTTGACATGATATAGCGCGTAAGCTGTATGTTCTAAGAAAACGTACTTATTACCAAAACTACAAGAGAGAGCGTAACCGTTGGCAAGCGCGTGGGTTGGTATTATAAAGTCATTGCACATTGCACTCGCTGGTTTCGCTTCTGCGTGAATTTGGGGGATGGTCGATTTCTTGACAAGTGTCCTATCTTATGCTTCTGGCCTGACAAAAAACCGTAACAAAAGCTGGAGCTTTGAACTGATGAGACTAATGAATGCTCTAGACATCTCCAGCTAAAGCTAAAGCTGTATAGTTGGCAATCTTACACGCGGGTGCTTAGTGAAGTCCGGTGATAAAACCGGAGCACGCGTGACTTGGTTTTAGTGGAAGTTTCTATGCCAGCGCCTCTGATCAGAACACCCACCTATCCATCTATGGGTAGTATGCTTGGGTCACGTAAATAAGAACTGTAAGTCACAAAAGAAAAGTCGAGTACTCACGTCGTTGTTTCATCTAACTTGGTGGTTGATTTGGAAATTAGTGATGTGCCTGCCTTCTACGCAGGATTCCCGTTTGATTTCCAGCCTAGGTTGATATCTGAATACCGGTACCACGCTGTATGTGCAAGACATTCACATGTACCATACAATCTGGTTAAGAAAATCCTAGTGACTTTAGTGACGACTATGAGTATGTTTCTGTTTTTTACTGTAATAAACACAAAGCAAAAGCAAATTTGTTTTATTACTATTCTTCCCAGAAAAGAGTTTTTATTTTGTTTCATCGGGAAATCTTTTGACTCCGTAGCTTTTCCCGCACGGGATTGGTTTTGCCACAAGCCAGTAATGGCGGGCAATAAAAGCACAGCTGGCCAGTAATTAGGTTTAGCGGCCATGTGCCGTCGCGAGGACACATTTTCTCCAAAGACACCGTTTTCCGATGCCATAAAATAACTCTCGTAAAGGAAAAATAGAAATAGCGGGTGGAATTTGCTAGAAAGTTCTTTCAAGTCAATAATCAAGACCTTGTCACGATCAATACGCTGCAGTTGAAGCGTCTGTCTGTTTAATCTAGGCTGCAAGACCCGTTTAAACGCGCTCTAACTTTCTGACAGCTGAGTCCTGTCATGACGTCATCCAGAAGTCTGGAAATCTTGGAACTATTAACCGGCGCGTTAACTGGGTCGAGCGCGGCGGAGTGTGGTTGATCTAGGCCGCGGCCGGCGCGATGGAGCGGCCGGGGTTCTGAACACGTGCTGGGCTTAGATTATGAGATCGGCATTCCAATCGCGTTCCTTCTAACATACCGTCATCGAATCTACATCAACAATCCCAAAACGTTTACTTTGTAGAACCGTCTGGAACTGCGAGGAAGGAAACGCACAGTGGTTACTAATGTACGCAACTGCACGGCAAGTGAACGAACCGCTCTGCCTATTACGATCGTGCCTGTATGTGAATTTTGTAATATTGAATATCATTGAAACATATTTTATTTAGGCAACGCATTGGGGGGTGGAGGGTGAAGGGAAGGGAAGGAACCGAACGAGAGATTAAGGAAGGAAGTCATCCCACCTACCTACTCGCTCGCTTTTCAGCAAATCGCGCCGAATCGCAGCTTAATCCGAGAGCGATCGATCCAATGCGCCCGCCGTGAATCTACGGCCTACATTTCGATGTGCCGGCAGTTTTCTTGAAGATTGGCACATAATCACTTTACCTAGATTTTGTCTCATATACCATGCAAGACCAATAATTTACTTTGCTAATTTAGTACCTAACCTAACTTACGTAATGTGTTTTGATTTTTTGCACTCGCAATTTTTATCCGTAGAATTCTTGTTTTTTTTTCACAGTGCGTTTAATTTTAACTATAGTTAAGCGATGTTTTAACTCTACATCCAATAGCTCGCTACCTCACAAAGCAACACCGCTCTAGTAAAGTATAGGGTCGCTAAACCCCGCGGATTAGAGTCCGGTCCAATAACCGCCGGTCGAGAGTAGTTCGTCGTGGTCATTTGGACGAGCGCCAATCATGAACTAAAATCAAAACTCTTAAAATAGACACACTAGACTCAATTCCGTAAAAATGGTCAAAATGACTATTTATTAACGCTGTCAATTTATGTAAAACACGTAGTCAACTGCCCCGCGCGGCGTCTACCTAATTTGTGGCCAACTGATTACCGATGGCCGCTGAGGTGGGCGTGTTAATGACTGGACCCACGTGTTACCGTTCCACTGCTATGCCACTGAGCTATCGATGCACCGATCGATGCTTGCCAACTTCCAGTATTTAATGAAGTAATAAGTAATTTGAACTTACTCAAAGGTAGCCAAGTTTGTTAAGCAAAATCAGGTACTATTTGTTACTAGTAAAGAATTACCTATATCCGAACAGAACTCTCCGTTATCCAAATAGATAAGAAAGAAATATGCGTACTAAGTCAGTATTAATAACAAAAAACTGTTCCATCATGTGTGTCCGTGTTTATAATAAATTACCTGATGACATTAAATTACTACCCGTTACTAGATTTAATCGGACATTATGCGAATCGGACATTATGCGAATCGGACTTTGTGCGACTCGGGTGCGAAACGGATATCGGACATTATGCGTCAAGAGGATTGAAAATAATAAATTATTAATAATTTCATAGGAACTGCTAATACACATTTCTTGAAATCGTAAAGCTAGCGTGAAAGCCAAAGGGCTTGTCATGCATTTTTGATTTCCTTTTGTCTATCAAGGTAAAGCCTTTTCAATTCCGAAGACAATACTCACGGTTTGTAAAGGTTAAGTAGGCTTAAGCTCTTTCAGAAGCGTTATAAGGTCGGCGTGTTAATGAAAAGCTGAAAGCTCTTTCCAAACGTGGCGAAAACAAAGAGAGAGAGAGAGAGGGAGAGAGAATATTGACAAAAGAGATTATCCTAGCGTCGCCTATTGAGAACCAACGACTATTTCCGGAGAAAGATCCAGCTAATTGTAGGGTTGAACTATTTATTTCCTGATCTCTTATCGTGACTTATTTATATTAGCAACTCCACAAGTTCATTGTCATAAATTAATGTTAATAGGGAACCAAATTATTTATATCTGGATAGCATTTGTGTGTACAAAATTTGATTGAGTTAATGAAATCCTTGTCACACCTGCGATATTTTTATTTAAGTTTCCGCCCAATCACAAAATACATAATAATAGTAAAGGGCCCAATTTTGGAATTTTGAGTACATGACTTGATAACTAAGAAATAAGTTAAGAATTATTTTGTCCGCAAATAGCAAATAGTAGGTATGAAAAACACCTTGCGGTAATGATCTTTGATAATATAATTTCAACATTTTTAAATGCCGTGACTAAAATAACACACTATTGACATCATATCCGGTCTTACAAAATACCAAATCTTTGTTACACCTCGTTGGTAGTTCGTGGTACTACGTTGAGCCGGAAGTGTCGTGTCGTCGAGTCGTCGCATGACCCAATAACAACACAACAACCCATTACATGCAACAACACGCTTTCACGGCTCGCGAGGAAAGCGTCGAGTTGATAAGCTTTTGTTTACAAGGATCAGGTTTCCACAGGAAAGTTAATAGGTAAGTTACAAATGTTACGGCTAATAAGGTTTTTTGTTATTACATTATTGTATTTCTGATGGCATGAGTTTGCTTTTTGATTTCAGTATGTAGACTATAATTATTATAATAAATAGACACCATCGATTGTTGTATGTATAGTTTCAATATCTGGTAGCACTTAAAGAGTAAGTTATGGTGCTAATTATAGTACGTATTTGCCCCTTCTCTTCCCGTGGGGGCCGTAAGAAGCGACCGAGGGATAAATCCGACCCAAGCGAATCAGAGTCCTGGAGAAGGAAAACTCCACACATAAGCCTGGAACGGGGTCTCCGTCAGGCGCGACTGACTGGTAAATAAATCGTGCGGCAGACTTCTGCAGCCGACCTGGCTCCGCACGGATCGACCATTGTCCACGACCAGGTCGTTCCTGTGGAGTCAGCCAGGAAGGCCGAGAGGGTGGCGCAGGTCCTGGGCAGCCCTGCGTTTTGCATAATTGCGTCCCAGGCAATGCAGTGTCTGTGGAGAGCGTGCAAAAAGCCATGCCTCTCCCGTATCGGCTTATACAGCCATGAAAAATATTGCTTCAGACACTGAATAAATCGTCTGACACAGACGTATGAGACCAATGATGATGATGATGATTGCCTGGCACTTTTATGCTATGGTACTTAGTTTTTGTTAGTTTCTAATTCGTAGTTGTCGTCGCGACAAGCACACCGGTAATTAACAGCACAGCATCATCCTTAAAATAAACATGACGACAAAACTACCCCCTCACTACCTCTCTCCCTCCTCCCGCTCTCGTCTTTTCATTACGAAACGCTGTACAGCATATTTAAAGTTTGCTGACACTAATTCATTCAACCATAGCGGTATAAATTGAGTTGGAAAAGTTAGTTTAGTTCAATTTGCGTGTTTTCGTTATAGTGTATCGTCGTGTTATCGAAATTAAGATTTATATTCATTCTCATTAGGGCTGCTAGAAACAAAAGAACTCTATCAGTTTTTAGCATTAGACGCAACGATTAGACGAACATAGTGTGCAAAAGAGAAGAAAATGATTTATGGAAACTCAGTAAGATAGAAAAGAATAGCGAACCTTATGTCACTGTGACCTGTTTTGTATGACAGATCGTCCTAATTCAACCCGCTGATTTTTACCTGTACATTATTTTGGTGTTTTTTTCAGAAATCCCGATTGATTTTTATAATTTGATTAGTGTGCAACAATACTTATGTATTCAGGGTGCGAATTTGGTGCGAATCTTCACATTTACCCAGAAAACTGCACATTTCACGGGTAAATTCTCCGAAAGTCGTCACGGGGGTTACACGTGAATTTTTTGTTTAAATGTGCCTTTTTTGTAAGTAAAATAATAAAATACGCAAATCCTTATATTTCCTCTCGTATTTTCGATATGTAAAAGTGTATTAAATTAGTAATTTTCATAATATTTGGGGATAAAATAATTTCGCATTTAGGCCAGGGATTGACTCCAATTTATCGACATAGTTATCGATAGTTACCTAGAGGTACCTTACATACTTTGAATGATATAGCAACAAAAAAATATGTAAATTTTAAAGATTCGAAATACCTATGAATATTATTTTCAGGGTCGTATTAACGAGAGATTCGCATCATCGTACGTAAACCGTGACATAGTCCATCTACGTCTCAACATTAAAAGATGAAGAATGATGTGTTTGTGCAGTGTTCGTCTATCCTCAAGAGTAAAAAAGCTTTTAGAATAAATATTTAAATTGAAAAATAAAAAAACTGTAAGGAAGCAATTGAACAAATTAGTGCTGTTTAAATGTCAGTGACCAAAGATTGCAAATAAAAAGTTTTCAAAAGTTGGATATTCTATTTTAATATTTATTTAATTTCAGGCCTATCTTCGCACATAAGACGTAAGACATTAGACATAACACGTGAGACGTGAGAGATCGCAACGCTCGAAACCGTTTCCATATAACATTATGAAACAGAAGCGACGCCGTCTACATATTATGTAAGACACGCATTGCATCGATGACCACCGGCAACCACTTGTCTGACAGATGTCATTCTATTTCTCGTTTCGCACGTCTTATTTGTAAAGATAGCGCCTATTGACCAGGATTCTTACGAACAACCTTCTCAGATATTTCTTTAAAGAAACCTACGTAGGAAACCTACGAAAGGAAATAAGCTGACTGCAAAAAAGGAAACGTCCCGCCGCAGCAAAGAAACCATTATGTTGACATTTCAATGTAACAAATAAATAAAGTTGAAATCTACATACAAATTTTTATTTGAAATTATCGATAACCCTCGAAATTGAATAATGTACATCACTAGCTGAGATAAACGCGCCAAAACCAAAATTGGTCACGCGAGATCGAGCTGTCAGTTCGTCTATAACCGCTAGTTTATATATTTAAGTCTATGGTTGTTAGGTACATTTGGGTAGTTAAATGACACGACGTGTGTCGTAGTCAAAAAGAAGAAGACCGTATCCTATTTATTAAGTAAGGAAGTTTGATACAAGATATCCTAATTAAGTGTGATAATTTTTCGTATGTTGCCCTACAAAACCCAAGACCCTTTGCAAAGCAATACACTACAAGTTTCAATAACCGTTAGCATATTTTAGGAAAAATCCAATTTTGCAAGGCCAACACTCCGACGTGTAGTTTAGCCACTCGTATGACACGTTCTTCTCGAGATTCCTGTAGGTACTAGAACACGAAAGCACTTTACTGCTGGTTCTAAAATACGTCTCCGGGTTCGTGGGTGATATCGGTTCCACCAATCGTATTAAGTAATTCCCAACTTCGGTTTTCAGTTCACGTAGACAATCCTCATCATACGGTGTCGCTCTATTCGACAAGGGTCCCGAAAAGGTCGCCTTTGAAATCCTGCATGATTCTGCAATATTTATCCAACTAAAAGAAACTAAATGAACAACGTATACTTACTTATCTGAACTAAACTATACGAAAAACCTCAGCAAACTGTGAAAATGTGCGCATAATTTCTTCGTTAACTACTCCAACTAAATATTCTATGCACGCGCTTTCTCTAGTTGTGGTACTATTGCTTAGATAAAGCTTGCTTGTAATCACAATTTACAATCAACCCAGGCTTCATTTTAGTAGAGCTCGCCTTCGTTGTATAGTTGTGAGTTCAATTGCAGATAAATTTGCAAATCTATAGCAACAGCATTTACTACCCTGCTAACTGTGTGTTCATATGTGGACACTTTGAAAGGTAAACTAACCGGATTGCACCGGATCCGCTGCTGGAGCGAGGTCTAAAATAAGCAAAACGGCCCTCGGGCGCCTATACAGATGGGTCACTCAGTACTAGCGACGATTTTAACTGGAAATAACCGAAATGTCAGGGGAAGTGAAAGTAACTAGATGTTGTTTGCTTCGGACGTCATATTTCTGGGATTAAAATTGGCTCAGAATCATATGACGTTTTTGTATCAGATTTTACTGCTTTGATATTTACTTTGAGATTGTTGACAGTTGAAACCCTGGCTGTGTAACAAAATGACAATCGCATAAATCCTGAAGAGGGTCGAGTGAACCTTCTGAACTTTTTCTTTTAGGGCGAGGTCCTGTATCGTAATGCACCGATGCAGCTTCCAGCTGGAGTTGCTCCAATTCAATTTAGACTTCAAATACTTTGCTAACTCTAGTTACGCTTTCAGCGAACCAGATAGCTGCTAACAGTGTTTATTACTTAAAGGCTTAATGAATTTAAAATTCCGATGAAATGGGTTGTGTTATGTAGCGCAAGAACTCAAGATGAAATTACAAGTGTGGCTACTACTATTTTACATTTACGTAAAAGTTTTCTCTTTGGAAACGGTTGTCTGCAGAACCCCAACTGCAGCATATCTTCCCGGAGCTCACGGTTGCGGAGATTGCCACTGACTGACTTACATCTTTCAAATACAATGTAGATACTTAGAAGGAAATAAAGTACGGCAAACGAAACGAGATAATTAATGTAAACAACTTTTGTATGACTCGATGACAGTTATTACAATTCGTCCTTATCTGTCATATGGTATAATGTCAGCTGTCTCTTTCAGATTTGTTTACACTTTTTATCTCGTCTGGTTGGCCTTACTTTAGGTTCCCGATAAGTATGTCATAAAGAAATGAATTGGATATTAGAAGGTTTATGTTTCTGCTGATATAAAGAGAAAACGGTAGGTAGGTTCTTTAGTACAAATATAATAAGAGAATATTTATACTGGGCAGCTAACGGTACGTGAAATTATCTATTTTTGCACGGATCATTTTCCAGATTATACAGACAAAGCGACTCACTTCACTATGCCTTGAAAGTGGATTCATTATAATACCCACGGGTGTATACCTATCCTACCCTTAGCAATATTTCTCTAAGTGAGAGAAAAACGAACAAAGGCAAAAAACAAGAGAAATAAATACACTATTACATCATGAAAACATCCTAAAACGAATGAATATTCAATGAACCAAATCTCAATCGCACCGTTGTCTGTCACACAGAGATCTCCACCACCCTGATCACCGGATGACTCCACTTTCACACTCTCCGCTCTGGTCAATAATCGACGGATACTGAAAGATCTTAATTATTCTATTGGAGGAATTTGCAGGAAGATTGCTTAAGCAATGTACCTAAGTATATTTAGGGTAAGTCAAACAGATTTTATTTTACTAATGATGAGTTTACTTTGCAAAATTCATCTAAACACTCTTACTTTCTATATTTGTATCTAGGTATGTCCCATTATAGTGTGAACACGTAAATTATGCCTATTTAAATGAAATTACATTTCAACCGTTCGATAGTTCAAACCTATATCACTTGGTGCGGTAATAAGTCCTTTGAATCCCTGACTCAAGTTTTAATTGAATAACTTAAATTACCTCTTTGCATACAAGTTTATGCTTCAATACTGTGTGAATAGCAAATATCGCGGTGTAATGATGGTGGTTTCGAATCGGATCCAAGTAATCGCGTAGTAAATTCCGTAGCAAGCTGCGCTAGCATCGTAGCCCCTTTGTTACGAGAGCGTAGCACTTTTGCTACGAAACTATTCTCGCTTTTTAGAAATATTATTATGTTTTGTATGTAATGAAATAAAACAAGTGTGAACACATATTTTATTTACTGAATAAGTATCAGAATACTTATATTACAAGTATTACATAATACCTATTATTTTCTAAATTTGTATTAAAATCTTAATTCATGTTGCATTTAAATTCATACATTCTTTTATTTACACTGTTTTCATTTAACCGTGTATAAAATTGAAATGCGGTCACGACATAGCACATTATCTCGGTCAGACAACGTGACGCCAGGCCCGTGACGGCCTACTCGCTACACACTAGTACAATGCATACGTCATATAGTGCACGAGATTTTATAAAATCATAAACAAATAAGTATTGTGTTCAACAAAACGTGTTGCGCCGATCCCAAGTAATTGGGATAAGGGCAGGAAGATGATGATGATAAACAAGTATGTATTAAGACGCTCTTGATGGTTAAGTTATAGCATGATCACATAATCAGGACACGCTCCCATCATCGCAGCAGTAAGACAAATTATAATTCTATGGTTTTACAGGAAGACAAAAATATCTAGACGTATATGACGTATATGAGATCACACATACCCCGACTAACCTAACGACCCACTTTTCAACCGGCATCTCTCGTGGCACTTATCGTAACTTCATTAAAACGCTCGTTCACCGTTACCTGCTCATAAAATTACTAATATTGATCTACCTACGCCGATACAAGATAAAACTTAAACTAAATAGAAAAGTGTCCTCCGTCACAGATAACTTGGTATCTTAGATATCCTAAGCCGTAGATCCAAAATTATGTTCGAACACTGAAAAGTTATACAGTTAATTAAACATGTGAGAAAAATGGTCTGCAATTTATTGATTTTAATGTCTGCAAAAGCGTACTGTATAAAGTAAACTGGTTTATAACATAAAACTTGCAAAAGTTATTAAGCCAATGTATCGTTATTCGAAGCCTACTGAAATTGAGAGAAGCATACTTGATTCTCTAGTTGCGTGTCGGATCTTACGTCACAGTGCGTCTGATTTCACTCCGGTCAGCTGTCAGTCCCCCACTCCCACTCCAGGCGAGGTGGCGGCGTGGTGGCGCACGCGGCCATCTTTGTTCGTCCTTGGCGTCTTGACTCCCGTTGCGTTTGGACGTGTTTAGCAATTTTTATTTATACATAAATAAAAATCGATAAGTATTTAAAATATATATTTGATTATATAAAATTGTAAGACTTTTCTTACTTCAAACTATTAATTTTATTTTATTTTTTAACGGTATTACCGTTCGTGAATTTATTTTAATATTTATTTAATTTTCCATATTAAAATTCGTACCTTGAGTGCGTCATCGACAGAGTCAGAAGAGGGCTCTGCGTCTCCGGTTGTGACCCAAGCAACGATAGAAATGGCATCGCAGAAACCAAGGCGTCCTGCTGATCCTCCAGCCGATGATAAAGCCAGCCCTGGAAAAAGGAAAGCAGAAGGTGATGAGCAAAAGGAGCAACCAAAAAAGCGGCGGTATAGTGATGCTATTGTGTATCTGGCTGAACAGGTTAGTGAGATCAAAAATTATCTTCACAGCATGCATCAACCTCTGTATCAGTCTAGCGAGCGAGGCGATGATGAAATTGAGATGGACGTTAGCCGTCAGTTATATGATGAAAATGTAGAAGACAAGGCTGCGCAAAGCTCCTTGGATAGTAAACTTCACCAACCATCCACTTTGAAATTCTCGTTCAATACAGTTTTAAAGGAACCTTCAGTACCCAAGTCATCTCAAAACTTACTTGAGACAATCAAGGCTGTCCAACACTTTGAGTCTGAAGACTGGTCGAATGTTCGATACTCTGAAGTCCAGAAACAATACGTTTCACGCCCTGGCTACACTGATCTTGAGACAAATGAAGAGATAAAAGCGTACGATAAATACACTAACCTTAGTCCGACTGAGCGTGGTTTCACAGCAATCACACAAGCCTTGGTAAAGCAGGGAGAAGCCGCCCAGAGCGGATTTGAAGCCCTGATTTCTTGGTCGCGCTCTACCGCCGACTTGTCACCCACTAGTCTGCAAGATAAAATAAATCAAATTTTTATTCAGGGTGGTTTTCAAAAGATTTCGAACGATCTTATTCAGTTGTCATGTGGCCATCGCGCGGATCTTATCCAGCAAAGGCGAGACAACATTTTACGTTCTGTCAAGGACAAGTACTTTAAAGAGACTTTGAGGAAGATTCCACCCAGTTGCAACAACTTATTTCAGAAAGAGCACTTCTCTGCTGCTCTTGAAAAGAATGGTGGTGTTTCCAAAACTTTCTGGCCGCTCCGTGCGCCTACCCAAAATAAACCTGCTGCGCAAGCAGGTTCCGACCAGAGTAACTCTGTGAATATAGTACCTGCGCAAGGTACTTCAGATTCGTTCAGATTTTTCAACTATAGTATGCCTCCTTTACCGACTTTTGATACTTTTCGCTCATTCCGTCAACCTGGCGCACAGCAAAGTCGCCAGCCGACACGCCAAAGGGGGGGCCGCTCTCAAGCACAAGACGGCTACCAAACCAGTGGCAGAACTAACAACAGAGGCAGATCTAACAAATCCTCATCTCAAAAAGCCCCGCGCAGGGACTTTAATCAAAGAAGAAAGTATTGACTTAGAGACTTTTGTGGCAGGCAGACTGGCATTTTTTCGGAACCAGTGGGAAATGTTGCATGCACCGCCACCACTGTTAAAAATGCTTCAAGGTTTTCGAATACCCTTCTGCCGCAAACCGCCTCTTATACTACCGGACTTGACAAAATTTCAAACTCCAGCCTCACACGAGATGGAGATGGCAGTGTCACAAATGCTTCAAATGAATGTTTTAGAACCTGTAGAGATCAGTCCCAGTTTTGTCTCACCAATGTTTCTGACACCCAAAAGCGACGGTTCCTTACGACCAATATTCAATTTGAAAAACCTCAACAAGTATGTACAGGTCAGCAAATTCAGTCTGATAAATGTGCAAAGAATACCATCGTTTCTTCAACCTTTCGATTGGCTTGTAAAAATAGACTTGTCAAACGCATACTTTCATCTCCCGATCACTCGATCTCACAGGTGTTTCCTTCGACTGATATACCAACAACAACTTTTTCAAATGACTTGTCTGCCTTTCGGTCTGGCATGCGCCCCGAAAGTATTTGCTTCGTTGACAAATTGGATCGCTCAAGTATTACGGGACAGAGGTTACCGGATTTTAGTATACCTCGACGATTTCTTTCTTGCCCATCAGAACCCACGTGTGCTAGAACATCAGGCACAAGAGGCTCTAAGCCTTTTGAGGTTTCTCGGTTGGCAAATAAACCTCACAAAATGCGTAACCATTCCTCAAACAAAGTTGGACTATCTAGGACTGACTTGGGACCCACATCAAAATTCTGTGTCCCTACCACTTCAAAAGTGCGAAAAATTAACTCAAAGGATATCGATCTTGCTGAAAAGAAAAACAGCCAATCTAAAGGAAATTCAAAGCATGGTAGGTTCCGTAAATTTTGCCAGCTGGGCGGTTCCGAGAGGCCGCCTCTTCCATCGGGCACTGCTGATGCATTGCCAGGATCTATTACATCGCAATCCAAAAGTTCGCTATCCTATCCCTCAGGTAGCACTAACAGAGTTAGAATGGTGGTTAACCAATATGAAGAAGAGCTCCTTAATTCATCATCCACCTGTCACTCACTATCTAGTGACCGATGCCTCGGAGTTAGCCTGGGGAGCACAACTGAACAACACGAAAATGTCAGGTCAGTGGACGAATGTGGAATCAAATTATCATTCCAATCAGCGCGAAATGCTAGCGATACTACGCGCCTTAGAAGGTCAAGGTCCTTACCTAGCGGGTTCATCCCTTATGATTCAGAGCGACAATCGAACAGTTGTTCCATACCTAAAGAACGAGGGAGGTACAAAATCAGTAACTTTGATGAATCTCACATACGAAATATTGAATTTTCTCGACAAGTTCAGAATCCACATAGAGATACATTACATACCAGGTCGTTTCAATGTGGAAGCAGACCGATTGTCTCGCTTTGCTCTAACACCCGAGTGGCATCTTCTACCGGAAGCGACCAACAAAATTTTCAAGAAATGGGGAGTGCCAGAAATCGATCTGTTTGCCTCGGCAATAGCACATGTTGTTCCGAGTTACGGCACACTAGATCAGACCGACCGGCAGGCTCACATTCACGATGCTTTCAGTCAAGCGTGGCATTTTCCCCTAGCTTGGGTGTTTCCGCCTCCGTTTCTAATACCCAAAGTTTTGTCTCACCTGAATTCAGCATCCGGCGTATATCTGATAGTTGCACCCCGTTGGAAGAAAGTTTTTTGGCGGCCCGATCTGAAGAACCGTTCTCTGGCAGCACCGTTCACGATCCACAATCTGGATCAGGTACTGATCGATACTGCCACAGGACAGCCTCCTCCGAAGGTTCAGGAACTGGTTCTGGAAGTTTGGAAATGTGGGGCTGGTCAGAAAGCCTCAAACATTGGTCAGAAGATCAGAGAGAATTCCTTCGTTCCAGCTGGAGAGATTCTACTTTGAAAACCTACAAACCAGCCTGGCAAAGATGGTTCAACTGGTCAAACTTTAATTCTGTAAGTCCTTTTAATCCAACTGGATCTGACTTAGCAAGATTTCTTATAGATCTACATCAAGTACATGGGCTGTCTTATTCTACAATCCTGGTTTACAAATCTGCTATTGCGACTCTTTGTGACCCTAATTCAGACCATAGGCTGAGTTCACATGTGTTAGTTAAGCATGCATTAAAAGCAATATCGCTAAAAAATCCTAAAATCAAGAAAATTCCTATCTGGGATACCGATATATTGAGGTCATGGCTTATTAGTAAATCTGTAGATGAAAACAGTTTATTTCAGTGTTCTCTAAGAGCAGCTACGCTACTTTTACTTTGTTCAGGTCGTCGTGTACACGACTTGACCCTTCTTTCAGTAGATCCTGCAAGATGTATATTAAATGATAACGATGAGTCATTAATTTTTTGGCCAAAGTTTGGGTCGAAAACCGATTCCCATAATAACCAGCAGTCCGGCTGGCGTTTGTTAGCAAACAGAGAATGCAAAGCATTAGATGCTGTTTTTTGGACTAAAAGAGTAATTATATTATCTGAACCTAGAAGATCAATCAGTAAATCAGATAGTTTGTTCTTACGCGTGTGTGGTCCCCCTAAGCCAGCGTCCCGAACTGTGATTGCGAATTGAGTAAAAAGGTACTTACTTGAAGCAGGCATTCATGCTAGTCCGGGTAGTATTCGTCCTGCCGTAGCTTCCAAAAACTGGGTCCAAAATTGTCCGTTAGAAGACATATTAGCGCGTGGCAACTGGCGTTCAGAAAATACCTTTAAAAGGTATTATTGTCGTGAAATACAGCCTTCAACGTCATTATCGGCCACATCTGTTTGTTTCTTACCTGAAAATTAGTATAGATTTGATTATTTCATTTCATCGCTACTATTAATTATACCACACAAGTGATTTTGTACATTAACATAATACTTTGCATTTAAAATATAAGATTACCAACGTTATTCATTAAACAAATGTTAGTTATTAATTTTAACACTGTTGGATTTATGTTCTCTAATTGCAAACGTCTCGGTTTATTTCGTGAATAATGTAAACAATGATGACAGGCGACACAAGTGTTGCTATAATAAAATAATAATGTTCGGTAGGAGTGGTACTGTATTTCCTCGTATGATGGGCCAACGCATTCTATTTCATTTCATTGCTTTGTTAACTGACAAAGATACCACTATCGAGTTGACCAGGCAACGTTGGTCCGAGTACGGTTCGAAATACAGTACCAGACTAATATGCGGCGGTGTAGTAAATTTAATAATTGACAAAGTTTGAAAATGTAACGATACCCTCTGACATTCTGTATTAGGAGTTCGGTGAATAAAGTCGTGCCATATAGTGTAAATTACTCTTGGCCTTTTCATTATTAACATTTCAGAAGTGTTTTTCGATTTTCCACGTGCAATTTTTAGCTCAAGCCACTTTAAATGAAGTGAAGCCAGCGTGAGTTTTGCGGCAGTGAAGCGGAATGAGGAAAGAGGCGCCTTTTTCTTTCGTGTGGAACAACAAGTCGTCCAACGACCTCATAACGCGCCTGCACCAACCAGAAGGAATGGTGGAGTCGTGTAATGATAAATGATGGATGGGCGATCGGATTGATTGAACGGCAACATCGTGGATCATCGTGGACTGTTCGCGGTGAAGAGGTGCTATGTGCAATTATTACAATAGCTCCCATATCATGGTGTGTAGACCGTAATTCAGTAAGGTACGTTTGAAAGTTATAATTACTAGTTATGTACCTACCCCCTTATGCTTACATATTTGGTAAAAGATTAGATTCAGTTTGGTATAT
Organism: Phthorimaea operculella; assembly: GCA_024500475.1. Taxonomy (NCBI): domain Eukaryota; kingdom Metazoa; phylum Arthropoda; class Insecta; order Lepidoptera; family Gelechiidae; genus Phthorimaea; species Phthorimaea operculella. The sequence goes on from JANFCV010000234.1 coordinate 608,442, forward strand.
ATTATGTATGTATTTGAAAATTAGCAGTTACGTTTATTTTTTTTTAAGAAGTAAATCACGCCTATGTCGTTTACATATCACGCCTGCATCCTTTGCGGGGTTGACAGAGCGTTCCTATGACAGATGTTGAGGGTAGTTTCAAAAATTTGATATCCCTATTGTGCTCATTGCCTAAAAATGTAATACAAAATGAATCCTTTAATCGTTTCTTACGGCACTCGCCTTAAAAAACATATATTTTGTGATGCTATTCTAAACCGACATCACACTATGGTGGTAGGTACTGTCACAATACTAATACTTTCTTTTTTGTTGTTTTCTCGGAACCCGTGACAAAATTTATGGATACAATGAGATGCTGATGGGCTGGAGAAAATAACGGCAGTCGCAGATTCCTGAACGGACAGCATTGGAGCTTTGCGACTGAAACATTATATTGTTATAAAAAAAAAACATCTCCCGAAACTATTTATATAACAGGTAGGTAAACCAGTACTGATATGATAAGAAAATTTGGTACATTTATTAGTTAAATACTAATAATTTTTATATCAAGAACTTTCTGCACCGTCATTTCAAGTGCACGAAACCGCAGAAGGCATATGATTATTTACGTATCAATCAATCAGTTAATGTCAACTTTGTTCTTATTCTGGCTAAGGTTCTTTAAACCACATCTGTAACAAGTAACACAAAAAAAAATACGTGTGATCTTCATATTATGAATTATTTACTAATGTTATTCTTTTTCACATGTTGCGACATTGGTTGGAGGCATTGGGGAAGCTATATGGCAAAGAGAAGTGATGAAATCTCGCACGAGCAACGTTCAACCATGAAAAGTACATAGAAGAAAGAAACTCATCGAAGAAAATATCGTTGACATTGCTATTGATGGAGACTAGTTGGTGGCCTGATCTATTCTGTAGGGTCGTGTTGGCTACAGTCGATCGCTTTGTTTTCCAATTATCATTTCTTAGCAATGGATGAACGAAGAAAGTTTAAAGTATGTGGATAGTGTACTAAACATATATTTTTTTACATACCTGATATTTCGATATTTTTTTTTGTGTTTATTTCAAAAGTCAGAAGTGAGCCGTTGTGTACTAGGGTACTATGGCTCGGTCTGATTTATACAGTAGATCATTGTGGATAAATATAGAGAGTAATAAAACAAATGAACACAATTAATAGTTGGCCAAATTAGTCAAAAATTTTGATAACATTATCAATCGTATCAAGATTAAAGCAATCTTAACAAGTATTAATAAAAATTACAACACCATTTTTATTTACTTGAATAATTTATTTTTAAACTTTTCACTTGATCCATTGTGTACCTCTGGGGTATGCGCCACTGTAGCAATCGATGCCAATTTGTAGTTATAATAATGATATATTGATTTTACGTAAATCACTTTTGTATAAGACATATTGTGTTAATTTAAAAATATCACCAAACCGAAAATGTTCATATTGATGAAGTAAGAACATAAGAAATTACACTAAGGTAAAGCTTAATTTTAACACATAAACTTTAAAATTCCACAATATTTATTTAATTTTGCGCTAGAGGCAAAAATTTTACTGTTTCATTCATGTTTGTGTGCAAAGCTTTTCCAATGACCGATCAAAAAATTTAGATAATATGCTCGTTTCTTAAACACAAAATCTTACTGAGCCTGTGTTTCCAAGTAAGCAAGTAAGCAAGTAAGCAAGTAAGCAAGTAAGCAAGTAAGCAAGTAAGCAAGTAAGCAAGTAAAGTAAGCAAGGCAAGTAAGCAAGTAAGCAAGTAAGCAAGTAAGCAAGTAAGCAAGCAAGTAAGCAAGCAAGTAAGCAAGGCAAGGCAAGGCAAGTAGCGCAAGGTAAGCAGGTAAGCAGGTGAGCAAGGTGAGCAGCAAGTGAGCAGGTGGCAGGTGAGGCAAGTGAAGCAGCAAGGCAAGTGAGCAGTGAGCAAGGCAAGGGTGCAAGGTGAGCAAGTAAGCAAGTGAGCAAGTAAGCAGGTAAGCAAGGGCAAGGCAAGTGCAAGTAAGCAAGGCAAGGCAAGGCAAGGCAAGTAAGGCAAGTAAGCAAGGTAAGCAAGTAAGCAGTGCAGGCAAGTAAGCAAGGCAAGCAAGTGCAAGTAAGCAAGTAAGCAAGTAAGCAAGTAAGCAAGTAGGCAAGTAAGCAAGTAAGCAAGTAAGCAAGTAAGCAAGTAAGCAAGTAAGCAAGTAAGCAAGTAAGCAAGTAAGCAAGTAAGCAAGTAAGCAAGTAAGCAAGTAAGCAAGTAAGCAAGTAAGCAAGTAAGCAAGTAAGCAAGTAAGCAAGTCAGCAAGTCAGCAAGTCAGCAAGTCAGCAAGTCAGCAAGTAAGCAAATAAGTAAAAAAGTAAACAATTAACAAGTAAACAAGCAGTCACGCAGGCAATCAGATAATTAGACAAGCAGACAAGTAGACAGACATGTAGACAAGAACACAAGCAGACAGACTAGTAGACACGTAGAGAAGCAGGCCAGTAGGCCAGTAAACCAGTTAAACACTTAACCAGTATATCAGTATACCAGTAGATCACTAGACCAGTATATCATTCAACCAGATGAACAGCAAACCAGTAAACAAGCACAGCAGAAAAAAGTAATCAGAGTAAACAGTAGGTAAATAAGATAACATGTAAGCAAATAAAACAAGTAGGCAAGTAGACAAAAGATAAGTAGGTGCAAACTATGAATAATGCGTGTATCGTAACTGGTGTGTTTTACTATTGTGCAAAAGCACACAATAAACTGTCGGTCCCGACTACAGACGGCGGTAGTCAAATTTTGAACCAAGTGTGTACCTTAATAATATGGGTACAATCATAATCAATTAAACTACAATCTTAACGAGTTTATACCACAATTACAACAGGCTGGTCCGCAACAATGTCTTGTTAGCCGTAATATGTTGAAACTCTTAGTCTGTATTTTAAGACATCGTTTTGTTGGAATTATCTGTAAGAGGTTAGTTAATAAGAGATGAGATGAGACTACTGATTGAGCGTAAATAAACGCTTATTTTGTGTATGTAGCATCTGTTCCGGTCTAATGTTATAAATGTCTTAGATACTTAGTTTTACTATTGAAGCCGATGTTCATTTTTATATTATAATATTCTTTAGTTGTTTAACGTCGAAACTATTGAAGATTACAATATTTTTACAGAATCAAATTAATTACTAAAGTTAACGATTTAAATGGAAATAAGAATTAAGGTAAAGTAAAGCATGAATGTGCAAAGAAAAAAATGGTTTTAATAACAAGTTTTGTTTTAAAAATTATTTTGCGTTGCGGTTACCGAAATCAATCAGATACTAAAAGTTACTGTTACTGAGCGATATATCAGAGATTTTAAATTTGATCATAATGAATTGTAAATTTCTGAGCTCGATTTTCGGAATTCTGTTGTCGAGCAAAATTTTTCGGAAGTTTAAATAAAAAAATTATGTACCGAGCTAGCTTCTCGGAAGTTTCTAAAACATTATGTACCGAGCGAGCTTCTCGGAAGTTTTAAAAAAATTATGTACCGAGCGAGCTTTTTAAAAAGATTATGAACCAAGCGATTTCTGGGAAGTAGCTAAAAAGATTATGAACCGAGCGATTTCTGGGAAGTAGCTAAAAAGATTATGAACCGAGCGAGATTCTCGGAAGTTGCTAAAAAGATTATGAACCGAGCGAGTTCTCGGAAATTGCTAAAAGATTATGAACCGAGCGAGATTCTCGGAAGTTGCTAAAAAGATTATGAACTGAGCGAGTTCTCAGAAATTGCTAAAAGATTATGAACCGAGCGAGTTCTCGGAAGTTGCTAAAAGATTATGAACCGAGCGAGTTCTCGGAAGTTGCTAAAAGATTATGAACCGAGCGAGTTCTCGGAACTTGCTAAAAGATTATGAACCGAGCGAGTTCTCGGAAATTGCTAAAAGATTATGAACCGAGCGAGTTCTCGGAAGTTGCTAAAAAGATTATGAACCGAGCAAGTTTCTCGGAAGTTGCTAAAAATATTATGAACCGAGCGAGTTCTCGGAAGTTGCTAAAAGATTATGAACCGAGTATGATTCTCGGAAGTTTTTAAAAAGTTTATGTACCGAGCCAGATTTTCGGATAGGTATGTCTAATATTGGCTATGTATAAATTGCTGTAAAAAAAAAAAATTATAACTAAGCGAACTTAATTAGAGTTACTGAGTTTTTTTTTATGTGGTGCGCCAAGATTTATAGATTTAGACAGAGGTTTATAAGATTATTCTTATTATTACTTTTTATCGAATTTTCACAGTATTTTGAGTTATTTCACTAACTTAAAAAAATATAAAAAAATATTTTTGAAAGCCAGTTCCTCCAAATTAACAAGACATGCACCTAATCATGAATATTTAAAAATATTTGATGATTATAAGTGTTTCCTTCAATTAATAATAAAATATAACTACGAAACTAAATAACACAAGGTCATAGGCAGTAAATTGAAATTAAATCAACTTTAAAAAAATCAAAATAGTCTCGATTAAAATGAAATGAGTAATGATAAAATCAATGGACGGCAAATATTTAAATAATTGTTCATTAATAATACAGAACCAAACCTACATGTTTTTTTTCTTCGTGTAGATTACTGTTTATTTAATTGAGGTTTTGGTAAACAATACAAAGCCTAAGACAAGATTGCTAATAAAAAACTGTGAGTTTCATGAGTCAAAAAAAAAAAAAAACAAGAAAATCTTATTATTACGAGGACGCAATATGTAGTCAGGAATAGCCGAGTATGTGATTAATGTAGCTGAAAATTACTTATAATTTATTATTATTTTTAGAAGAAAAATTAAATACTTTTTAAATTTTGATATTCAGTGTCGATATTTTAAGAATAAAAATAAGTATTTTTGTGTTAGTTTATTTGAAATACTTTAGACATTGAGATTCTTTAAAATGTTACGATTTGTAGAAAGTATGTTTGAGAAAAATATGATTGTAAATATTGTAAATATGGGTCGTCAAAAACAGTTGTTAAAACTTATTGTTAAATTATTGTAAGACAAATAATGTTTGTGATATTTGTTCATTACGAGGGCGTAATTAAGATTCAGGATTGGCCGAGTGTTAGTTATTAATTTTAACACTGTTGGATTTATGTTCTCTAATTGCAAACGTCTCGGTTTATTTCGTGAATAATGTAAACAATGATGACAGGCGACACAAGTGTTGCTATAATAAAATAATAATGTTCGGTAGGAGTGGTACTGTATTTCCTCGTATGATGGGCCAACGCATTCTATTTCATTTCATTGCTTTGTTAACTGACAAAGATACCATTAACGAGTTGACCAGGCAACGTTGGTCCGAGTACGGTTCGAAATACAGTACCAGACTAATATGCGGCGGTGTAGTAAATTTAATAATTGACAAAGTTTGAAAATGTAACGATACCCTCTGACATTCTGTATTAGGAGTTCGGTGAATAAAGTCGTGCCATAGAGTGTAAATTACTCTTGGCCTTTTCATTATTAACACAAAATATTAATTCTAAAAGATATACGTTTTATTTCATTCTTTGTCCTTTAAATATACAATTACCAACTTATTTTTCACATTGGCATCTATCCACCACCAGGCGAAAACAAACAAGTCTCAATTTCAGTAGGCTTCGAATAACGATACATTGGCTTAATAACAGCGTTTTACCTACCAATAAAACGCATATTAAGCTAATTATCTTATTCGAAGCCTACATTTTAATCACTGCCTGGCTCACATTTTTCTGTTACAAAATACCGGGTACGGCCAACTTACAATATAAGTAAGTAGCAACTATTTGTTTTACATACTGGTCATACTTACAGGTTTATACGAAAAGAAATCCCATCTGTTGCTGGAAAAAATCCGGTGTTCACTCACATTCACATTCCACTTTTTTCTTGCTTCACAAATTTTTACCAAAATTTTTACCCGTACCCTCTTTTGTAACATTTGCAAATTGAGAGCCAATGACGAACAAAGATGGCCGCGTGCGCCACCACGCCGCCACCTCGCCTGGAGTGGGAGTGGGGGACTGACAGCTGACCGGAGTGAAATCAGACGCACTGTGACGTAAGATCCGACACGCAACTAGAGAATCAAGTATGCTTCTCTCAATTTCAGTAGGCTTCGAATAAGATAATTAGCTTAATATGCGTTTTATTGGTAGGTAAAACGCTGTTATTAGGTACCTCGTAGGGGTATTTATCCCAGAACATGGCCGTCTACAAAGTTTCACAAAGTGTTTAAAAACTTCCACACACGTAAATAGGTGCACCAGCCGACAATTTGGCTTCACGTGTAATTAAAACTTGCAGCGAGTCGCGCGCACCGCAGCGCCGTGCCAAGTCCTGCCGCTGCCAACTGACAAATAACCCGCCATGCTGTTTGTCGATCCTGAGAGGAAAGTCGCGAACTTATGCGGGCCTCGATGAAATTTTGGCTTGCCGAGGAATGTTTTATTGATTCTTAATACTGGGTTGCTTTGTTTGTTTTTCAGCAAGTAAAAAAAAACAAGTTTTTTATTTCTTTTTCTCTTCAATATTTGACAAGTCAAGTAGAGTATCTACTGCCCGCGCTCTGTATCTAACGCAATGTATTGTTATTTATGTATATTGTCTTGGCTTTCGGTTCCCATCAGATCGCGAGCAGACTATACTTGCTACCTCCATCTCTGGAAAAATTCATTAATTATAAACCAATCAAAGATTTAATTTTTTAAATTGCTACTTGACTGAGACTTTTCGTCGTAAGTAGTGAAAAAAAAATGCGATGTAATAAAATGATGCCATCAACATCTCCGAAGACCCCTGAGTGGCTCTCGACTACGTTATTGCAATTTTCCTGTTCAAACAAGCTCTATATACCTAGCTAAGTAGGTATACATCTTTTATATTTTTTCCTTTTGGGTCAAGGCAGGGAATACAAAGTCCACTATACAAATGTCGGTTTATGACAGCCACAATCATTATTTTAATACCAACGAATCTTAATCATTATTTTAATATCAACGAATTTTAATACCAACGTGAGGCTCTCTGGATGGTGCTAGGAAAACTGGGGTGCACGGAGAAGTTTGTGCGCCTCCTGAGACTCCTGCATGACAATATGCAGTGCTGCGTCTCTGTAGACGGTGAACAGTCTGATTTTTTCCCCGTCACCTGTGGGGTGAAACAAGGGTGCGTTCTAGCGCCCACACTGTTCGCCTTATACTTTGCGGTAGTAGTCAAGGAGGTCCTAAATACTGTCTCCGAAGGAGTCCGCATCCGCTTCCGCACTGATGGCAGTCTTTTCAATTTGGCTAGACTTAAGGCGCGCACCAAAGTCTCGCATGCACTTATTACTGAAATTATGTATGCCGATGACTTGTGCTTTCTTGCAGAATCCCCAGAAGGCCTACAACAACTGATGACCGTTTTTCACCAAGCATGCTGCAAATTCGGCCTAAAGATTAGTGTCAAAAAGACGGAAGTGATGTCCCTGGATACACAAGGTCGTGAGACACTGACAATTAAGCTTGGTGAAGATATGTTGAAACAGGTTGACAAGTTCCGATATCTGGGGAACACTATTACAGCTAAGTGTGACCTTGATGCTGAGATCAATAGCAGAATCAGTGCTGCAGCTGCAGCATTTGGGAAGCTGCGTTCCAAGGTTTTCTGCTCGCACGACCTTAAACTAGCCACAAAATTATCTGTATATATGGCGATTGTACTGCCAAACCTTCTGTACTCTTCCGAGACCTGGTGTGTGTATCGTCACCACATACGCACTTTGGATCGATTCCACCTCAAATGCCTTCGCACCATCATGAAGATCAGATGGTCCGACCGAGTGCGAAACACCGAAGTTCTAAGACGAGCCAATGTTGGTGGCATTGAAGCCTACTTAATGCGTCGACAGCTTCGGTGGTGCGGTCACGTATCCCGGATGGCGGATGAGCGAGTGGCGAAGCGCATCTTCTATTCTGAGCTAGAGGAGGGCAAGCGAAAGCATGGCGGTCAACTCCTCCGATTTAAAGATGTTCAGAAGAGACACATGAAAAGATGCAATATCGAACCCTCTCAATTTGAGGTTTTGGCAGCGCAACGGCCAGAATGGCGCGGTCTTGTAAAGAGGCGAATCCGCGACTTCGAGGAGCAGCGTAAAGCAGACCTTGACGCTAAACGCGATGAACTGAAGGCCCGTCCTCCCGCCGCCATTAACTACAATTATATCAATGGCAAACTCACGTGCCCACACTGTGCACGGGAGTTTACTGCCAAAATAGGCTACAATAGCCATATACGAGCGCATCAGCGCCGACTTGATTAGGAGTAGAAGTGGTCGCCATGGCCGAAACCGGCCGGAAAGATCATCATCATCACCAACGAATCTATAATTTGTTGCTTAATACCTATGGTTTCACCGTGATGTTTTCATGGGGTTTCGTTGAGATTTCCTACAAGTAGTCCTTTCAAAAAATAAACGAATGCGGTCAAAACTTACGTTACGCGCGTATTACAGAAACGTATGAATCTAGGTATATATTTAAGTAAATTCCAAGCCATACGAAACGAGGGTAAGTAAGGGCGTAAATATAAGGAAGGGTCTGTGTTCCGTCAGTCATTTTCTGGAGCTTGCACTCGACATGAGCTCCATTCATTTACCGACTGTATCACTGCTCTCGACTGTAAATTACTGCTGTCAAATGTACATCAGCTCCGTCTGGCTGGAAAGAACGCTATGTATAATTTTGCGCAATTCTGTTGATGGAGTCATTTTCATAAACCCATTCATGAATTCATCATCATTATATATCCGGCTTGGATCAAGTGTCTAAATCTAGGATTTTAAGCCTGCACTCAGTGGTATGGATTAACTACAAAATACACCCCAATTTCACACCGAAACGTAGTAGAACCCGATGAAAGTTAGCGGCGAACTTTATGTAACAGCCTCACATCTTTTGTCTAGTTACTACGAAATCTATAACTAAGTATAACGGCAGACCGGTAAATATCAAGACCTGATGCACAATTATGTTTTCGTGCCCTTTGCAGTTGAGACCCTGGGCCCGTGGGGAACGGAGGCCAGGTGTTTCATAACCGATCTTGCAGCGCGTCTCCGCGAGGCATCGGGTGATTCCAGATCTGGCAGCTACCTGGCTCAGAAAATCAGTTTAGCTATACAAAGGGGTAATGCTGCTAGTATTTTGGGTACTCTGCCTCGCGGCGACTCGTTGGAAGGTATTTATTACTTGTAGTTTTAGTTTATTTAGTTTTAATTTGACATGTTTTTTATAATGTATTATTTAATTATTTTATGTTTTAAATAAATTGATTTTACACGGCAGACTGTGGAATTACATTACGGGATATAATTACCAATTCAGGATTCAAGGCTATTGTTTGCCCCCCCCCCCCGTCTCTTCTCCCCTCCTCCTGCGAGTTTGGTTCAGGAACAACAAAGCGACCGCCGCTGATTACTGGAACGCTATTAGCTCCGGAGCGGAGGTGAATTCAAACGAAGTGTAAGTACAGAGTAATAAGCAACGCTATTGAGAAGTACATTTCACAGAAAAGGTTTATGACGAATCACAAATGCTAAGACGTATTACAAGAGATAAGTAAGCAAGAATATGAGTAGCAACTAAATTATTAAATTGGGAACAGAGGTCAGTTAGTTCTAAAGGGCAGGCAAGCATAAGAAAAGGTCGCAAGAAAAATGTTTCTCTTCCTTCAAATCAAGTTACGAGATGAATGAGAAAAATCTAATGGGATGAATTAGATTAAAGGAGGTTCTTGAGGCACTTGTTCGTATAACTACCCATATCCTGAATGCTAGGTACCTATGTAGTACTATATGTAAGTGAGTGCAGTAGCTAAGCGCTGCAGACATAGTTCCGGCGCCTGCAACGTTTCGGCCCGGGAAAATGCGCATTCTTGCGCAATTCCGTGAAATGAGCACGATAAGCAAAAGTTGCAGAAAAGAATTACCAAGTCGTTAGGCGACCGATAAGTTCCGGATAAGTTCAGGTGGGTGCGTACGTGGTCGCCGAGTGAGTTATAGAAGCGCGCGTGAAGCGAGCACGTCACAGACAGCGCAGTAGCCGCTCTAACCACTCGAGATAAGGAGGGTTTCGGCTTGAGATGGTAGCTGCTGGATGTAGCTAGGCCAAGTTGGAAGCTGTGCCAAAAACTCTGCGACCCCTCCCCCTCACCCCCGCCCCCGGCAGTCGCTGATAGTTGGAGCACACGCCGCGATAAAACTTCCCCCGTCATATCACGAGGATGACGGATTTTACGAACGCCGAGATAAATTGTATGGGTCATTGCGCACTCGAAGAGCGTGAGTTTAGTATGCTAACTTGACGGGTTTTCACTGGAGAAGCAATATTCTTTTCATATTATATTATTCAAAAATTTTTTAAAGAAATTGCTGGTATGTGGATAAATATTTTTATTCAAGCGTTTCGTCAGGATTAAAGCACAAGATTTAAAAAGCCTCTTATCCAATAATGAAAACGTGAAGTAGAAATAGACCGGGGAAAGCAGCCGGGAGAGTGGAGGGGAAGGGGGGGACCTGCCAGCCTCACCTGTGAAATTATACCGCTTTTACACACAATATTGTTCGTACAAACATCAACCGCAAATACTGAATGAGAAAAGTTGTGCTCGCGAGTTTCCCGTCGCGCGTGAAACATCAAACAGCTATCACGAGCGGAGTCGGGGCACGTGCTGCCGGCTCCTTGCAGATATCAAACTGTTGTTAATAAGATGGCATCCTCCATAGAAAGAGGGATATTATATCCGGCAGCATGTGGTGCGTGATAGTCGCGAGTTCCCTAATGCGAGCGATCGGAGTTTCCGGTCGGGAAGGATGCTCTTATGATATTTTCATGCCCAAAATATGAAAACGGGCCGTCTTTCGTTAGACGCTATTTCCAATACTGTACGCAAGAATGAATATTATTATAAACATTCAAATCATTGTAACAAACATTGAAGCTGTACCAAAAAGTTCCTGGTCTGAATAATGGAATGTAGTAAAATGGATGCTGCAGGCATAAATATTGAATAATACATTGTAACGAGTTAACATGCGCAGTTTACACAGAAACACACATACATGCGTCCATTACAATACGCATTAATAAAATGGCATGCTGCAGGCATAAACATATTGAATAATACACATATAGTAAAACAGCGAAAACTAAAACAAGTTACTGAAAATGTAGGAGAAGACCTCAAATTAGGCCTGAGTTTTAGATCTATGGTACACTGTAACAAAATACCAATTTTACATATGCATAGAAGATATCTTCGAGAACAAACTTTATTTTGTACATTTTTCAATTTCATTCCACAACCTAGCAAAAAAATACGTTTTCGCATTCGAATTTTGGCAAAATATTTCTCTATTTTAATGGCTTCTGTATGAAAAACTACCAACAGGATAAATTCGAAAAAAATATATGTGTTAGAAGAAAATGTATTTTATACTACACCTGCCTAGTAATTTACCTATAGCTTTACACTTTATAGGGGGGAACGTTAGTCGTTGTTCAACGTACAAATTAGCGGGAGGGAATTAACCATACAAATCACTTTCCTCCCGTGGTAGTTTTTACCGAATTTAGTACAGTTGATAGGGTAGGTGAACACAAGTTGATCAGTTTTGAAGTTGTCATTAAAAAATTGTCCAGTTTTATAAGTTGTACAGTTTTTAAAGTTGTTCAGGTGTAAAAGTTGTTCAGTTTCAAAAGTTGTTCAGATGTAAAAGTTGTTCAGTTTAAAAGTTCACTCTCAAAAGTTGTTCCGTTTTGAAAAGTTGTTAAGTATTAAAAAGTTGTTGAGTTTCATAAGTTGTTCAGTTTTGTAAGTTGTTCAGTTTTGTAAGTTGTTCAGTCTTGTAGGATGTTCAGTTTTGTAAGTTGTTCAGTAGTGTAAGTTGTTCAGTTTTATAAGTTGTTCAGTTGTGTAAGTTGTTCAGTTTTGTAAGTTGTTCAGTTTTGTAAGTTGTTCAGTTTTGTAAGTTGTTCAGTTTTGTAAGTTGTTCAGTTTTGTAAGTTGTTCAGTTTTGTAAGGTGTTCAGTTTTGTAAGTTGTTCAGTTTTCTAAGTTGTTCAGTTCGTAAGTTGTTCAGTTTTGTAAGTTATTCAGTTGTGTAAGTTGTTCAGTTTTGTAAGTTGTTCAGTTTTGTAAGTTGTTTAGTTTTGTATGTTGTTCAGTTTTGTAAGTTGTTCAGTTTTGTAAGCTGTTCAGTTTTATAAGTTGTAAATTTTTAAAAGTTATTGAATCTAAATATTGCGCTGCCGTATGCATGTGAGAGTTTGGAAATGTGTATCTAGGTAGTTTATTTTTTGCGGATGTTTCAATTCACCCCGTGGCTGTTACAACTGACCCCGCAGGTGTAGTATAAAGCACTATGTATTACTCGGATGAAAGTCCGACTACAAACTCGTGTGTATTGAGACCCTCAGCTGCGCTTCGGGCCTCAAACTACACCCTCGTTAGTAATCGGTTTCTTTCTCCCCGCGTATACAATGTACTATAGTTAAATTGCAAAAGAAATGGATTTTTATTCATTAAAATGTTATTGTTAAAAATATTCAAAAACACCTCTAAATTCCGCAAAATGACACTCCGTGCTTGAGTCGCGCGTCCGCTACCACGGGAAATTCGACTCAATGCGTATAAGTTTATGTTCAAATTTGAGTGGCGCACATTTTTGTTTCTGAGAAAAACGTGAAAGCCCTCCTAACACCCTGTATATCACGCCTATATCCCTTGCGAGGTAGACAGAGCGTAAACTGCTGTAAAAACGGCCATTTACACCACGTCTGACAAAATATTGTGAGTAATTCAGAAGACTTTATCATCATAGTGACAGGTTGTTAGCCTGTCGCCTAAAATTGCAATACACATCAACTCTCAAATCTCTTAGTCGCTTCTTATGACACCCACGGAAAGATAATGGTGTGATTCTAAGCCAGACGACACGACATTCTAAGCCAGCACCACACGGCATCTCATCTAATTTTTCTGGTTATCTTGTGTTTATTTTATTGCAATCACGCCCGCAATATAACCTGTAATGTAACACTTGATTTTAAGGTTCCGTGGTTATTATCACTAAAACTATAAGACATTATAACGGGTTTTAACTCACGGTAGGGGTATATCGAGCACCCAATATTTCGGCGATGTTGCAATCGCCATGATCACGGGTAAACTGGAGCGGCTGCGGGTGACGGCTAAGGGCAAACATATCTGTCTACCCTCATTCTTCTTCGTTTTTTTTTTACCCGTGATCATGGCGATTGCAACATCGCCGAAATATTGGGTGCTCGATATACCCCTACCGTGAGTTAAAACCCGTTATAATGTCTTATAACCTGTAATGTATGCAAATTGAGTCCTGTCGGCACGGTAGTGAACTCCCTACTTTAACTGTTAATGTGTGTTATTGCATAGCGCAGGAATACGGCCCGTACAGGTGTCGCCACTGTCGACCGCCGCTCGTGACCAGCCGCACCGCAGGGGTGGGCGATATTAAGGAACTTTTAGTTTAAACATGGGCACTGGACATGTAAACTCTGACTGAATTTAATTCCCTGCATGATTCTACTACAATGTCCAAATGACATGCATGACATTTGTCAGACAAGCGCATCTCACGCGTGTAGTTTTGTTTCTTATGTTTCACACGTCATTTTATATGGAAACGTTTTAAAGCGTCGCGATTTCGCACGTCTCAGGTCTCAGGCGATCACTTGTTTGACATAATGGCATCTTACGTCTCAGGTAGGTCCCACAGCTACTCTGTTTAGCTTGCGTCGTATAGTAATAATCAAATCAGTGATTAAATTACACATTACGTCATAAAACAATACAATTCGTCTGTCAAACTGATTATTCTGGTCAAAAGGTGACATGACAAATGTTTGCCATAACAAGTAGGTAAGTGGGTACAGGTCAAGGTCACAAGGTCAAGGACACATTGCAACTTAAAATCACCTGCAAAACTGTGTTTATTTTCAATTGTTTTCAGAAATAAAAGTTACGAACCATATGTGCCTGTGACGTGTGCTCATAACTCATAACATAAACCTCTTGCGGATGAGAGTCGTCGTTTTCCTTATTACAAACCATAACCATAACAGCCACTACAGTCCACTGCTGGACATGGGCCTTCCCCTATTGGGGGGTATTGCTATACTCACCATGCTTGGCAGGCGAATTGGCGAGCGCAGTGCATGATGTTGCATTGACAGGGAACGCGCCGCTGCCCATTCCCTGGATGAGTATCCCTTAGTCGCTTTTTACGACACCCACGGGTAGAATTGGGGTGATGCTATTCTAAGACGGCATCACACGGCAAACAAAATTATTACAAACAACCTCCGTAAAACCCTTCCTCGCAAGCGGCGGTACCAGGGGCGCAGGCGGTTGTGAGGTATTTCAAGAATTCGCAGCAAACACATGGGAGGTGTTGCGGCGGCGACTTAAATAAATGCCGCTACATGAGATTGGAGCTAAAGCTATATTTCAGAGGGTTAACTCGAGCTTAAACTTGGCTACTTTATTTAACTGACATATTTTAGTTTGTGGTTTCCTTGTGCTTTCTTTTGCGAAGTTGCCACCTACATAAGACTGATATGGTATTTAAGGCAACAGCTTTTATTCCACTACATCATCATCTGCCTGCCGTTATCCCAATTTATTTGGGGTCGGCGCAACATGTCTTTTTCTTCTCTATCAGCAGTCATATCCTCACTTACGCCTTTATTTTTCATATCGTCTTTTGTACAAATCATCCAAACTTTTTAAGGCTTCCTCTTCAAAATTCTACTCCGTACTTACATATACAGATTCTGTTCGTTCAGTTGACCTTTCAGTTCAGAGCTACAGCAATACAGGTACATGCATGTACGTACGTATATAGGTACCGCGGCTCTACATTCCCGTGTTGTATGAAAACACGCGCATAAAGAATGTTCCGTGTGCGCGGGGGAGAGGTAGCGTGGGGGGTGTAGAGATGGGGGCGGGGGGTGTTACATATTCATGGCGCGCGCTCGTCAGATGAATTATTCCGACACATTACAAACCGGAGACGAGGTGAAGCAGCCAACCAGGGATGCAGTGCAAGCAACCACTATAGTGGCAAACAAGCGTATACAAATCCCAGACGCTCTTATTTGTAACAAGCATATCACATTGCAGCAAAGCGTATTTGAAACATCTTTTCTCCGCATATCAAGCATCAAATGGATTTAGAATGTGGTGGAAGAAATCCTACTTTCCCCGAAGTTACAGCCACAAAAAAGAGAATTTACAGAAGGACAGCTCGCCCCCTTCTTCCGATTATCCGACACATTACAAACCGGAGACGAGGTGAAGCAGCCAACCAGGGATGCAGTGCAAGCAAGAGCTATGCAGTGGCAAACAAGCGTACACAAATCCTTGATCTTTCTTCAACTATCCAATTTGTAACTAGAATGATATCACTAGAGAAACAGCGCGTGGGGCGCCTATACAGATGGCTCACTCAGTACTAGCGACGATTTAGACGCTTACTGACCTTTACCGGAAATAACCGGAGTCTCAGGGGAAGTGAAGGTAACTAAGAAATTGGTTGACACGAACGTCATATTTCTTGGATTCAAAATTAGCTCAGAATCTTAATGACGTTCTTTATCAGATTCTGTTGTTTTCATATTTGTATACTATGAGGCATAGACTTATATATATAAACTAGCGTTTACTATGAGGTCTATGACTATGAATGAGATTTTTGACTGTAGCAACCTTGGCTATGTAACAAGTGCTAATCGCGAAAATAGGGCCGAGTAAACCTTCTGTAAACTTTCTGTTTTGTGTTGTGTTAATATCATGCAGCAAAGCATATTTTCAGCACCTGTTCCTTTCATAACCCTACTTTCCCCAACTCCCACTTTATGCATCACACATATCTGTGTGTGATGTAGCTCGCGTCACGTCGCGGTCAGTGCGCGCATACGTAATCACGTCGACGGCGAATTCACCTCTCATTACGAATGCACCAAGTTAGAATTAATTTTATATTTCCCACTTCATACCTGCTTTTACAGGGAACTTTATTTCACGGCACCGGTATTTTAATATGATGTTTGCATATTTTATGCATTTTAAAACAGGTTTTACGCAACCAGATAAACAAGAAGTGCTACGCCGTAGACGTCACCGTAGCTGTGTGCTACGAACAGCGAAGTTATAAGCTATGAATCAGGATTTAAAAAATAACACCAGATTTCTGGTCGTGTGATTTTTCATGGATTTTCTACGCGATTTCCCCTGTTAATAAGGTGGCTTATCTTTATTTTCATTGATAATATCTCATTGATGCATCAATATTTTTGTCAAATGATGAAAATAATGTATTACTTCTAACTTAACAGTAGTATCAAGAGATAGATTCAAATATATTGGAACTTATAAACTTTCTCGGTCGTTTCCACTAACAAGCTCAAACTAAAGCAAAATTAATCGGTAATTAAAAAGAAAGGACCCGTTAAATTGTATGAATATTAATAATGGAGATTATGCTGTTTAGTGGTGCATGATGCAATTCTGGTCCAGTTGGTACCGAGATGAGTATTGATTTTGTCGATACTTATGTTACCGTATTGTGTCCTCATTCATCGGTAATGGGGTCCGATACCGAATAAATAACAGCGTAGGTTGATAATTCATTGACCATAAATTATGGTCCAATTATGGATTCATTAATAATCATACAGGTTTATTTGATCAATGTCCATCACAACTGCACATACATATTTCAACGTTAAAATATACCTATTTACTAATGGTATTGGAAGAATGTGATAAAAGCAATATGATTTATAAAATAAAATAGGTATGCATGCAATGCGTTTTTAATTATTCTTGTTGTAAGTTTGGTTTTTACGTTTTTCGATTTCTTCCATCTATAGTGCGGTATAAATAAACTGTCCACTCTCGCCACAAACATCTCTCGGTAGATTTGTAGCTGCTGTGTGCACATCGATACTTTATAGCTTCATCCATACTCGAGCCTTGTACTGCCTGAATTGAACAAGAGCCTTACTAGATAGCGTTAGAAAAATGGTGTTCTTTTGGTGTTGATGTAAAATTGATACTTTTGAGTATGAATGATGTTTCATCTTACTTTTGAATATAGTTTTGTTATCATATTACCTAAATTTTAAATGAATCAGAAAACAGTAAATTCTGAAAATAAAGTAGTTTTAGGATCAGAAAGCAACCAAAAAAGCCGTAATTTTATTAAATGAAATATAAGTACTTACGACATAATGTTGACGAATATGGGGCTCGGCTGTAATGCTCGGCTGTGACATGCTGCCATATCCCAGCCGGCGGCCGCGACCCGCGACCCGCGATCCATCACGCCTGAAACCTGCTACACAGCTCCCTGCTAGCATAATACGGGTGATTTACCGTGTTTTTATCGAGTACTCTGTTTGTGTGAAGGAACCTGGCACCTGAGGCCAAGAGTTGCTGGTTTTTCTGAACATTTTTGTTTTGTGTTTATTATAGACTAGCAGCCCAAGCGGTTTCACCCGTTGCAACTCACTTTCCCGCTGGCAAAAATAAAACTTCTTCCAGAATCACCTTAGAACATTAATTATTTACCTACTACCAACGTAGCAACAATACAATCGCTTGTACCAAGAAGTACGTAAGAATATTATCATTCCAACTGTACTCGCTGTGAATACTACAACCGCATGCTTGAGAATAACGAGGTTATACTTGCGTCATCTCATCAATGCAAACCTGCCGAGAAGTAAACGTGAACACGTACGTGGCGCCACGTACATTGAATGCACCACGTTAATACTTGCGGACTATTAGTTAGTTAAATATTACATTATAGTACTGCAACTATACCGTAGCGTTTCATGATCAATGCATAGTATAAAATAAAGTTGCTTTTGCGTTTAGCCTTATTGATTGATAATTTAAGAGGTTTATTTTACTGACATTATAATTTCACTAGACGGATACGTATTTCATTGATCATATTTTCCTGGTGTCTGCAAGTGACACTAATATCCTGTACACATCCGGTAATATCAAATTGAGTTTCCGTCTTTTTCTTCTGTTGACCTTATTTCCGTTACCAATAATACGCAACATAGGCGCCTACTTCCGTCAGTCAACAACCGTCAATGATAAAACTCTTATGACATAAATTAGGGAAACGGCGCGGGGCGCCTATTAGCCCGAGCGGCGACTGGTCTAATCCATACCTCACAAAAGAATAGAATAATTTAGCTATGTACGGGTAGAGGAGCTCGAGTACTTCGGATTGGTCGTGGTCTGCCGCGGCGCAGCTTGGCACGTTTGGCGGAGTAGCTAAAAGTTTGCCCTCTGAAAAAAGTTAAAAATATCTCATCGAAGAATAGAATGAGACATGGCTGTAGCGATAGGAGCAGTTTAGTAAAGCTTATAAATCTTGGTCTGCCTTCTGCTATCTTGGCACGTTTGGCGGAGTAGCTAAAAGTATGCCCTCTTAAAAAAGTAAAAAATATCTCATCGAAGAATAGAATGAAAATATATCGTACCGATAGCTTGCTTGAGTCTGCCTACATATATACTGGTCTGCCTGGCCACAGCCTGGCAGTTTTCCCGGTCCGACCATTTTTACTTTTTTTAGTAAAAATTTTATCTCTTCAAATAAAAGAATAAAAATATGTCGTACCGATAGCTTGCTTAAGTCTGCCTAGAAAAATACTGGTCTGCCTGACCACAGCCTCGCAGTTTTCCAGATACGACCACTTTTACTTTTTTTTGAGAAATTTTTATTTCTTCGAATAACAGAATGAAACTAAATTGTAATAATAGTTTATTTAAAGCTGAACACATATCCCTTGGTCTGCCTGAGCTCAGTCCGGTAGTTTCTCCGATGCGATCACTTTTCACTCTCAGTAAATTTCAATTTTAAAGGACCCTGACTTTGTTTATTAGGGAGTGGGCCCCGTCAATAAAATGAAAATTTGTCGGTGTATAGAAGTGAGATTTACAGAGCTGTAATCTCTCAATGTCTAGATGAAGAATAAGTATGTTAATTTCAAGAATCTACAACTTCAGATGTATTCGTAGTAATTATTTCAAAAATACAATACTTGGGAGAACATTTTCTTCATCTGGACATTGAGCTAGCCCGAGCGGCGACTGGTCTAATCCATACCTCACAAAAGAATAGAATAATTTAGCTATGTACGGGTAGAGGAGCTCGAGTACTTCGGATTGGTCGTGGTCTGCCGCGGCGCAGCTTGGCACCTTTGGCGGAGTAGCTAAAGTTTGCCCTCTGAAAAAGTTAAAAATATCTCATCGAAGAATAGAATGAGACATGGCTGTAGCGATAGGAGCAGTTTAGTAAAGCTTATAAATCTTGGTCTGCCGGCTGCTATCTTGGCACGTTTGGCGGAGTAGCTAAAAGTATGCCCTCTTAAAAAAGTAAAAAATATCTCATCGAAGAATAGAATGAAAATATATCGTACCGATAGCTTGCTTGAGTCTGCCTACATATATACTGGTCTGCCTGGCCACAGCCTGGCAGTTTTCCCGGTCCGACCACTTTTACTTTTTTTAGTAAAATTTTTATCTCTTCGAATAAAAGAATAAAAATATGTCGTACCGATAGCTTGTTAAGTCTGCCTAGAAAATACTGGTCTGCCTGACCACAGCCTCGCAGTTTTCCAGATACGACCTTTTTACTTTTTTGAGAAATTTTTATTTCTTCGAATAACAGAATGAAACTAAATTGTAATAATAGTTTATTTAAAGTTGAACACATATCCCTTGGTCTGCCTGAGCTCAGTCCGGTAGTTTCTCCGATGCGATCACTTTTCACTCTCAGTAAATTTCAATTTTAAGGACCTGACTTTGTTTATTAGGGAGTGGGCCCGTCAATAAAATGAAAATTTGTCGGTGTATAGAAGTGAGATTTACAGAGCTGTAATCTCTCAATGTCTAGATGAAGAATAAGTATGTTAATTTCAATAATCTAAAACTTCATATTTATTCGTTTTAATTATTTCAAAAAAACAATACTTGTGAAAACATTTTCTTCATCTGGACATTGAGAGATTACAGCTCTGTAAATCCCACTTCTATACACTGACAAATTTTCATTTTATTGGCCAGGCCCACTCCGCAGACCAAGATTTATAGCTTTACTAAACTGCTCTATACAGCCATGTCTCATTCTATTCTTCGATGAGATATTTTAACTTTTCAGAGGGCAAACTTTAGCTACTCCGCCAACCTGCAAGCTGCGCGCGGGACCACGACCAATCCGAAGTACTCGAGCTCCTCTACCCGTACATAGCTAAATTATTCTATTCTTTTGTGAGGTATGGATTAGACCAGTCGCCGCTCGGGCTATATACAGATGGCTCACTCAAAACTAGCGTCGATTTTGACGCTTACTGGTTTTAACTGGAAATAACTGGAATCTCAAAGGAAGTCAAGAAGGTGGTTGCGCTGAACGTCATATTGCTTGGATTAAAATTGGCTCAGAATAATATGACGTTTTTGTACCAGATTTTACTCTTCTGACAGATTTTCTTATAGGTACTTTGAATCAATGAGCAATGAGATGAATAAATCAAACAAATGGCAATCGCAATAATCCTGAATAGGGCCGAGTGCAACGTCGACTGAACTTTCGTTATGATTTGTTAATGATGATATGTAATGCACAAAATATCTCATGAAAAGGGACATCAGTTTACGTGGTCATCAATATTGCCTGTCCGGCCAGAGACTGTACAGTCCCTCTCCTCCCCCCCGCTGGCTCTTTGCCACTAAAGTATCTCGTGAAAATCTTAACGATGCTATTTCATGGAAACTGTATTTAAATTGAGCCCTAAATAATAGCGAGCCCTGGTTAGTCCCCAGTGCGCCGTCGACATTGTCGTAGCTGTGATTGTTTCCCGGAGCTCAAAACACGACGCCATTTATGCAAACGAGCCGAAATGTGAAACGTTCCTCTTTTCTTTCGCGGCATAAATATTTACAGAAGCTGGAATTTGAATGAAGGACCGAAAGAACATTATGGTGGAATATTAAAGATGCTGTGAATAATGTATCGTTTTGTTGGGAATGAGGTCCGTGGAGTGGACATTGGTTCTGTGTGTCCATTAGTCGCAGCGTCCTTCGTAGACACTCTTGGTTCTCAGACTCCCCTGGGTCCGTTCGGTAATTAGATCCACTGCAAAGATTCCGGTTCCATAAAATACAGAGCAGACATTCCAACATGCTCGCTACTCAGGGAAGCTTTCTCTAACACCGGAGGGACGAATATTTCATACGAAAATACAATCCCATCAAAAACATTCACTTGTAAAAAGAACCAAGTCTCGCCACTCAGTTTTTCTACTGAAAAAAGTTGTGAGATCCATGAGATGCCAAGTCGGTTATTGATTTATTCAAGGGCTACTTCAGGGAACTTTCATCTTAAGCTATTGCGTAATTAGGTAACAGACATCATCTTATAGTAACCATATCGATATTTAAAAACTTTTATATTAACAATAACTAGAATGACCCGGCCATCGCACCAGACCATCGTATCTCACAAGCAAATAGTGTGCGATTGCCAAGTCATTCTAGTTATTGTTAATATAAAAGTTTTTAAATATCGATATGGTTACTATAAGATGATGTCTGTTGATGATGTGTCTATGTAGTGCTTGATAAGATATTTTAAAATGAGGGTTCTAAACTTATCAACAAGGGAGTTATGGGGGGGTCAAAAATGGCCTGAACTGGTTCGAGAAAAGGATGGTACGGCCGTGCCGCTTTCAGCTCGACTTGGTGGGGGCACTGCCGTGCCCCCAGATTCAGAAGTTGAGTAAGTCAATGAATAACAAGTCGCAATAGCATTATCTATCCTTCCTCTAAGTCCCTTAACATTCGAAAGAATTTTAGAATCAACACAGTCTTTTGCATGTTAAATCAGTGAAGGAACTCAAAAATATGTCTCAATTTTCTTTACAACATTCTGAGCCGCATTATTTGTCGCGTATAGTCGTTTAAGATGGTTAGCGCTACTTGCAAACTACTTTACTTTCTCGTTACCGTTTGCAGTTCCAGGAAATGTCTCTTGTATTACCGCGATTTGCGAAATAATAACACCCCTCTTCCCCTCACCCCCCGCGCGGAGTACTGGGCTCTGCCCGCCGAGGACTCGACAACACTCTTTGAAATTTAAATTGAAATCCCCGGAACACTGTCCACGGCAGAAGTTATTGCCCAGTCCTTTTTGTTTCCAATTCACGCGAGATAGAGCTTGTCCCTTATTTCGGTCATTCTCGCAAAGCACCATTTTTGGATGTCTCGTTGAATTTCTCGCTACTCCGTAATATGACAAACTTGTAAATTTTTATTTGAATAGGTAAGAAGGTCCAGTAGTCCTCCACGAAGTTTCAAATCTGTGTAGTAAATACTTTAGCCGCAATATTTTTTCAAAACCCTGTTCTCTAATTTGTGTTCGCTGTCCCGCACCCAGAATTTTTCCTTTTTCTTCAATTATTTCTTTCAAAAACAATGTTTATAGATTAGAGCTTTTAAACATTGGAAGCCCTTTTATTGGGCTTAAGGATTATAAATATTATAAACATGTACAACCTTTATTTACTTAGTTACATAATTTAATGTATCTGTCCCGGCCTGATACATAATTTGTGTCACGCGTTACAAAATGTTACCTTTATCACAAGTGGAAAGATCTATGCCCAAGATTGTGGCATGAGGAGCTAACGTTAGCTGAGCTGCAGCAGTCCACGACAGCAGTGGTGTGTCATGTTCTTGGATGAAGAATTATGGACGTGAATACCTAATTTGCGTTCGCGTGGTCACGGTTTTCTCTAATTTGCGTTCGCTTGTTTCATTTTGTGAATAAATGTGTATGAGTCTTGTCAATTTATGATCATGTACGCCTATACGAAAGGTTCAATTTCCGTCGAAGGTTATGAACAAATACTTACACGTATCCGTTTAAAAAAATAAAATATGCGTTTTCCCTAATTTGTATCACATAATTTGCGTCACAAAAAACGTGACGCAAATTAGATCGTGCTTGTTAATATCAGTATCACATTTAAGTTTGTTGTAAGAATAAAGCAAAATTGATCAAGATAATCAGTTGATCATCTACTGGGGCGGGGCAGTTCAGCTGCCTGTGGGAGTGTTATTTTTTGTTCTAAAGGCCTATATGAGATTTGATCACTCTCCGCCTTTAAAAACAGTTATGGTTCACGTGAACTGATCATTTCAGGATTTCAGTTCGTATTTACTCTTCCCTCATGTGGAGAGGGTCAGCTGTTCTCGTCAGCCATTTATGCCAGAAGTAGGTATCAAAGAAGTCAAATACTATAATCATTTAATCGCTCGACTCAATTTTCTCCCAAGGAGTTCCCGATGCAGAGGCAGAGAGGCTTTCTATCCAGTTTAACAGTTACTGGGCAGTAAGTGTCTATGGATTCAATGCAGAGTAGTTGATTTGGAGAACTGTCTGCCAACTCTGCCTGTGTTAGCAATAGCATCATAATGAAGTAGCGTTTTGTGTCATAGAGACTTCGTTTTATCTACTTAATTTTGGCTAACGCTCATGAGAAGTTTGCGAATGAATAACATTGCTAATGTTGAAAGTACACATCATCAAACACACCAAACTCTATCTTACAACATCATCTTCAGTCCACTTTCACCCAATGCAGGATAAGGAATCTATGTAGTGTCAGCCTTGTCTATTAAAATCCTGTCATAATGTTCATGTTCGTTGTTAATCCTGTTTGATATCAAGCAGGTGGTCTACCATGATCCTCCAACTGAATATTAGGTTCCAACAGAACAACCAATTGATCCTACTAGGAAGAATTACTGCTTCCTGTTATTGTCGGTTCAAAGGCCAAACGTATATACTGACTGCTTTTGTGCTGTCAATATATAACAGCTGATCGTTTTTCATTTTCTTGCCAATTTCCCAATCCTGGATCCTTGGAAACCATT
This sequence comes from Phthorimaea operculella, assembly GCA_024500475.1. Lineage (NCBI taxonomy): Eukaryota > Metazoa > Arthropoda > Insecta > Lepidoptera > Gelechiidae > Phthorimaea > Phthorimaea operculella. The sequence continues at coordinate 632,515 of JANFCV010000234.1, forward strand.
CCATAAGCGGTGGATTTTGATTTTTGGTAAGATGATTGAAGTATGATTGCCCTAGAATGCTCCGTTACTGATTGTGCAACTTTGATCATGGATAAGCACGTACAGATATAAGTGAGGATAAGCAGAAACACCAGCCTTGGCAGGTGAATTAGCGAGCGCAGTGCAAGGTGTTGTTTCACAGGAAACGCAGCTACTCATTCCCTGGATTTATTCCTTAGTAGCCTTTTACGACTCCCACTGGTAGTATCGGGGTGATGCTATTCTAAGTAGGCTTTAGGTAGGTACACGGGAACTATGTTCTATGTGTCTACTTATATTCAGTTTGAACTTATAATTGTTTTTTTGCATTTATTGTGTAATTTTATTATCAAATTTATCATTTAGTAGTCAAAACTTCATACTTTTGTGACTCAATCTAATTTGCGTCACGCGGACTTCTAATTTGTGTCACGCCCAAAAATTCAGTTGCTCATAACTTTATAACTGGTCGTTGGATTTAAGTGACAAAAGTATCATTGTATTTATTTTGACCTATACAGGGTGTTAGGGACGGTATACCGAAAACTTTGCAGGCATGATCAGACCATCAAACTGAACAACTTTTACTATGGAGCCAATGGTGGGAAACGAAAAAAAATTTCCGACCTCCCATACAAAATTCACGATCAGCTGACTGACCTTGTATGGGAGGACGGAATTTTTTTTTCGTTTCCCAATATTGGCTCCATAGTAAAAGTTGTTCAGTTTGATGGTCTGAGCACGCCTGCAAAGTTTTCGTTACACCGTCCCTAACACCCCGTATTTTCATAAATACTTGTCATTTTGACAGAAAACTGTAAAACTAAAAAGCGTGACATAAATTAGGCTGAGAACGCCTTGCCGCGAGAATGACCGATTTGATTTCTATTGATTCAGGGGGACAAAAATGTAGCGGAATTCACGCCGCAGTTTTGATGTTTTTAGGCAAACAAAGTTACGTTGTTGATTGGAACTTTTTTCCATGTAAAAGCTGTCGGATTGGAAATTGGAGGCAGCCGGGTGGTGTCGGCTGCATTGAGGGTGGACGCGCACAAAAAGTGTCGGCGGGGTTGTTGTTTTCAGCTTATTATTTTTTATGTTTTCTAAAAGTACCAACACCTCGCACGGCTCACTTAGTTTCTTGGCAAATAATAATAAGGACTATAGAAAATGTGCAAAACTTTATCGATTTTCTGAAAGAGAAAAAGCAGATGTATTAAAAACAAAAGCACGACTGCGGTAATTTCTAAGTTATCTTAATATAACTAGTTTGACTCGCGCTGCTGAGACGAATCTAACCACACCTCATACGTCAAGTTCCGCCCAGCTGCTGGGGCTGTAATCTGTGAAAAAATAAACTTGCCCACGTATAAATATACTCTAAAAAAACATAACCATCTTTCTAAAGCAGTAAATTAAAATGAGCCCTGATGCCCTTGCCTATGCCCACCAATCGGGTGACGTCAGCTGTTGACGATGCTAGGGATAGAATAGGAGCTAGTTTTATCCGATTTGAAGTTTTACACACTCGTCCCAGTTTCCGGCTCAGCTTGTGTGTTCCGGATCCAATTACAGCGAGTGTGCGCGGGTTCAATGCATGCGCAATGAATTCCATTCAGCCGCGAGGTGGCGCTGCTAACGGCTTCCGGTTTACAGCCAAAGGGCACTACATCCTACTAACACTTTTCCATAATAATTTAAAATTCAAGCATAACCCAGTTTACCTACAGGTGGTTAATAATAATGAGTATAGGCAAGCTGCTTCGTACAATAAAGCTAACAATTTGTTTATGAATATGGAAATAATATTTAATGAAGATTACCACCGAAGACAGCCTAAGTAGGCAATTGATGATGTCAAACTGAAAATATGCGAGCGATTCTTTTTTCATCGTTTGATATTCTCATAAAACAATATGGCCGCGTAACGACCCTCCATCATTTCAAGCGGAAAACTTTCATGTGTAAGAATCGTGTCGCTTGGTGATAAAACCATCGCCCGTGTGATTGGCTTACAGCGGATTTTTTCTACCAGCAGCTTCCAATACTGCTCGATACAAAACTGATATAAAAGTTCCTCTCTCGTGGTGGCAAACAATAAAAGTCAAACTCCTAGTTTTATCTGGCAGCGCACATGTTCCATCGCTACAAAGTTGTGAATAAAAAAAACTAACATCGGATTTATCTCCTTACCTTTTATTTTAAGAACTAGTTATTGTATTTCAGGGCGCTCATATACGCAGTTGTTAATTATTTTTAAGCACAAAAAGACATTCATTTAAAAAAAAGACACCTGAACATTATCTTTCTGCCGTTTTCAGAATTCAGAATGCTAGGTATGTGATTTATATTTGCGATACATATTGAAATTCTAACCATGGTTGCAAAATTAGGTCTCAGGTTTCAAGTAAAACGAATGTACCTGAAACGAAACCTGTCATTGAACAAAATGCATGATATTCGCTCAAGCAAAGAACTTGAGCACTAACTGCATAGAGCTAATTAATCTTCTTCTCTATTTGAGTGAAACACGATTCGCCCAACGACCCGATGTTCCGAGCTAATGATCCAGCTAGTTAGTTAAAGAGCGTTTAGTTTTATTATAAAGTGGGTCATGTTCTGTGAAGCGTGGTCGATGGCGGCCGCTCGGGCTGAAATAGCCCGGGCTCTATCGACGAGCCTCGGAGTTCCAACACAGTTCGCGGCAATTTTCACACATCGCTTTACTAAATGCCACAGTACATAGTATAAAATGAAATTGCTTTTTGCCTCTGTCTATCGTGGAATTCGATAACTACTCCTAAACTACGATTTAAGAGGAAGGTTTGTTGAAGTAATATACATGACGGGAAAACATTTTCGTCCCAAGAAAAAACGAGAAAAAGCGGGTGCAACTTACTAGCGCTACTAAACTACGTACAGCCCACCTTTCTGTGCTCGATTCAAGAGATTTACAAAACTAAGAGCTACCAAAATTTCTATTTTTGTTGAACTCGAATAACTGTGAATTTATTACGCATATTGCATATTTTTATAGGTTTCTCTCCCACACACAGCTCTGCAAACAATGATGTTTTCCATCAATATTTGAATAGGCTCGCATATTGACTTTTACAATGTAAATCCGGAGATAATTCCGGAAACATTTCATTGTACTTATAGCGAATTTTAAAATGGTGTCGGTGGTGTCACTCTGTTTAATTAATGAAGAAACTAATTTGAATC